>CM053411.1:44412409-44448495 GCA_028644305.1 Xerus rutilus | reverse complement strand
ATGGAGTTGGAGAATATCATGCTAAGTGAAGTAAGTCAATCTCAGAAAACCAAATGCCAAACGTACTCATTGATAAGTGGATGCTGATCCAAAATGTGGGGAAGGACATAGGAACAATGGTGGATCTCTGTGCGCAGGGGTGTAAGGGGGGAGGGGGCATGGGGATAGCAAAGGTGGTGGAATATGATGGTCATAATAACCCTAACTTTATGTATGACTGCATATATGTTTTGATTCTATACAACTTACAACTAGAGAATTGATATAATATCTTCTATCTATGTACAATGAATCAACTTGCACTGTTAACATGTAAGCCTAAATAAAAAAATTTAAAAAAAAAAACCAATAAAAAAAAAAAGAAAGACATCATTGCCTAGAAGTCATACATAAAAATTGAATTAGTATTTCCACTGGGTAATTCTCCAGAATAGCCTTTAGTGTCTTCATTTTATAAGTTTATAGTCACATGACTCAATGAGACATTGTCCAAACAGGGGTCAAGGGTCTTGGATTCCTGAAGAAGTCTCTTTCAAGTACATTGCTAACACAATGTAAGTTATAGTGAGGGAAACAAGTATAGGTTGATGTTCATGTAAAATAGCACTCCATTGGGGTATGGCTGCCATTCTCCTTAACAATGTGTGTTAGTTACCTCTTCCTTGAGAAAGCAAATTCCCTGGATGTAGGTGAATAATTCCTACTATGTGGAATTGAAAATCAATAAGGAAAATAGTAACTAGAAATAACAACCCTGGATAGTTCCTAACCCTGTTGTATCACTAACCATGTGGATAACATCTTAATTTTATTTAGCAGAAATATGTTGCTGTTCTGGGTCATGACTTTTATATTATCAAAGGTTAACATTCATGGGGATATTTCAGATACCCAAAGCTTCTAATGGCAGATAGTGACTCTCTGAAGTGATTAGGGAAATGAAAACTAGATTTATTTGTATACCGAGGATCAAATGGTTGGTGGAAAATGCAATAGTAAGTAAAGTATATGGCTGTATTTATAATCTGAGATTCAAACAATAGAGTTTGCTTATGCTCTAGTATTCCATTTAGGCAAAACAAAGAGAACTATGGCAATCAGTAAAAGAAATAGAGTTCATGTGTAAACAATCATGCTCTTCAGAGCTATTTAATGACACTCTCAGTAAAAAGGGTACTCAGAAAACAGAAAGATTGTGTAGGAGAGCCAAGGTAGGAAACTTAAAATTATATTGCTTTATTGGCTTTGTCTGGTCCAAGAAATAAGAGCACAACAAGCAAAACGTGTTTATATCTCATTAAAGGTAGTAATTATATGAAGTATATGTGAAGGTAATTAGAAGAATCCTGAAGGTTTGAATCTCATTAATTCTCCATCTTTGTACTACAGCCAGGGTTATTTTGTAAGCAGGCAAGGCACACACTAGAGATATCCTTTATCATTTTTTCCAAAATGCACCACCAGCACTGAGATAGAATGGTGGCCAGTTTCTGTTTGTTATAGTGATTGACTTCATAAAGGTCTTAGAAAATTTCCTCTTAATATCTTTTGACATTACCAGAACAGAGATTATATTTATGTAATTGATATTCAGAAGTTTTCTGATATTTATATTAATAATATTAGGATAAAATGTGGATATTATATAGTAGCCTTTTATAATTTCTCCAAAACCCTTTTTCTGAGGGATATCAAAGGAGAAAATACTTTTTAAAGTATACCAATCAGTATACCGATTGGTATACTGATCAGTCAGTGAGTTTCCTTCAGTATCTAGGTTACCTGTTTTTGATTTTCCACTTTTACAGTAGCTAATTTGTTTGACAGCTTTAGGATATTTAGATGTCCTTGACCTATTGACAGTTTTTGATAAAAATCCTGTCTGAGATTAGAAAACCTAGCTGTTTCCAAAGCATCTTAATTTAATGGACCATCCCAAAGACATATCTATTATCTATGTGTTTATTAACTCTCTTGACCCTGGAGAATCATGAGGACTTAGGTAGCAATGAGTTCTGCCATTTTGTTCATTCATGCTTCCGATAAGAGATCATATTTTAAGTGTGAATTAAAGGTCATGCTGATAATTTCCATTTTTGCCTTTAGATAATATTAATCAACAAACATAGGTAAATAGGGATTTTCCAAGGGAATTTCTAATCGTGCACAAGTCATAAACAATTTTTAAGGACAACAAAGACAGAATATGGGAAAAGATAGATAACCTTATGAAGTTTTTAAGTGATGACCTAAGACAAAGCTTGTGTACTGAGACACTCCAGTCTAATGATACCTGATATTTGTCAGTCCTTAGGAATGGTTTTGATCATGGATTTATTAGACTGTTACACACTGTCCATTCTATGGTCTTTATCCAGATAGAGAAAAATATTATTCATGATAAACAATTAAAACAATGATGAAGAACCCAATTTTACCCATGAGTTTTGGTAACATATATTAATTTTCTATCACTATATACCAAACCAACACAAGATATGTTGATTTTAAGTGACAATATACTTGTTTTCTTAAAGTTTCTATGTGTTAGGGATCTGGGTAAGGCTTAGAGAAGTGCCTCTGATTGGCAAGGTTGTAGTTAAGCTATCAGCCAGACTTCAGGAGGACTCAAGGTTGACAAGTGAGGCTTCGCCTTCAAGCTCACTTACAGGGCTTTAAGTAGGCCTCACTTAGTACTAGTCAGTGACATCAATTCCCTGACACACGACCCTCTCCACAAGGCAGCTTACAGCACAGCAGGAAATGAGAGAGTAAGAGAGAGCACCCAGAAGAAGCCATGGTTCTTTGATTACCTGGTCTCAGAAGTGACATATATTATTTCTGTTACACTCTACTAACTATAAACAAATGACTAGACCAGTCCATACTCAGTAGGAGGGGATTATATAGAGAGTGAACAGTAGGAAGTGGGAAAAAGTTGCAGTCAAATGTGGAATTTCCTACTATAATCTCCTCTGACCTCAAAGATTCATATCCCTTCAATATTTAAAATACACTCACTTTCTTACAAGGCCCTCAGAGGTTCTATCTCATTATGGTATTAGTTTAAAATTCAGAATCCATCATGTAAATCAAGTCTAGGGCAGATAAAGCTCCTCCTAACACGTGAGAATAAAAAGACAAATTATGGCCCCTTCCTCATATCCAGTTTACAATAGAGGAAGAACAAAGGATAATTGTCATAAATATTCTTGTTCAAAAAGGGATCGGGATAGGGAATAAGAGTGGCTCTCGTTTGGTCCATACAAACAATTCTGTAAGCCAACCAGAAGAATGGTGGAAGTCTCATGGATCTCATTTTCATTCTCTAAGTTCTTGGTTCCTCTTTCTGAGCCATCTCTTCTTTTTCATCAAAGATAACATGCATTTTCAGCTGAATATTTTTCTTGGTCTACTTGCTAGTAATAATATTTGGGGGACCCAAACTCTTAATTTGTGCTATGTCCATTTCAATCCAAGTTGGATATATTTCTATTGATATAATTTATTTTAAAAAATTTATGAGTATTGTAGGAGCACTCCCCATACCTTCAAACCCTTCCCTCCTTATCTCCCCATTCTATGCTAATGGATTGTTCGCCTGACAGAGCGGTACCCCATTGTTTGTAACTTCGGGGCCGACCACGATTGGTCCAAGGACCATTCTTAAGCTGCTATACTTTCTGGAATAAATGGGCTCTGCATCTCGCTCCAGCAGAACAGTCTTACCAGCCCCCAGAGTATGGGTGAAGTGAGTCTGCAGACCTGCAGACCATTCACTCCAAACTCTTGTCCGGCGAGATCCCATTCTGTCCTTCCTATCCATACCCTCGTCCCACAAGACCCCCAACTCGTTGGCAGACCCACGCAAAGCACGGTATAAAACTACAGAGTATCCTGTAAATATCATTGGAGTTTATTCCCTTGGAAAAAAGTCACACACACAAATCTGTTCAAACCTTCCTGCTCCCCCTTATAATTGAGAGGATCTGTAAGGCACACACTTAATCTCTCTTTTGTGGAGTGAATAGTGTTCGAGGATATCTCTCTTAATTTGAGCTTCTAACAAGGTATGAGTCATAAAACCCTTGTTTCATTTCCAGGTCACATTGTCCTGGAAGCAACCTGGATTTAATTTTTTCTCAAGATGTATTTCTTAATTTTAATATCTGCCATCTGAACTAGGTGGAAAATTGACAAAAAACACAAGTCCTGAATCCCTTTGTTTAATGTTCTTTCCCTCAATTTATCTCTTTCCTTTCCCAGATTATTACAAGTAGCAAAAAGCAGCGAGGCAGTACTTCCAGCCCTTGACTTGGAGGTCTCCTTAGCTAGATCATCCAGTTCATAAAACATGTTTTCAGCTTTCCATGTTACTACAGGGAAGAGTGTTGCCAAGATGGCTACTATTATACAACGAGGAGACACCTCTCCCACCTCTGGTCTCCAATACTTCTTCAGTTCCTCCTGAAGCCTCACTGGTGGTATCTTCAAAGTCCCTATTTCTACCAAAAGAGTAGAAGGCACTTTACACTTTCACTGATACCCCACTCAAAGCCCCAGTTCTAAAAACCACTCCTGCATTTTAGGGTTTCATAAGGCAGCACTCCACTTTCAGTTTTGTTTTGTACCATTTACCTATTAATACATATCACCCTCCAAAATCATCAGCTAAAAACAGTAAAATATTATCTTACAGTTTTTGTGAGCCAGAAATCCAGGTGCCTCTGATGCAGTCTCCCTCACAAGGTTACTGTAGAATCCTCTTCTGAAATTACAGTCTTCTCAAGGCTCCAGTGGAAAAGGATATACTTCCAAGTTCACTGGAGTGGCTACTGGCAGCCCTCAGGTTCTTCCCACTTTACTAACAGGAGACCTCATTTCCTTGGCTCCTGGGTCTCTCCTCAGGGGAGCTCATAAATGGCAGCTAGCTTCACTCAGAGCTGGGTGAGGAGAATCTTATATCTCTCAAGAAATAACTCCATCTTTTTAAGCCTAATCCTGGAAGTGATATTGCATCATATTTGCTATATTCTGAAAATTAGAATCGGGGCATCCTGTTTAGCCCCCAGGTTCACTGGAATAGGATTCCACAAAGACTGGGAGATGAGGATCATTGGGACCAATTTAGGGTCTCCCTACCACAAAGACAAGTCTGTTTAGAATAACAAAACCTGCAAAATATTAAGTCTAATTTTTCCAGAACAAAATTAACTCAATGCTCTGGAACACTAACAAAATTAGAGATTAGACTGAGCATGTGACTCATCTTTATATTGTGATTCAGGAACCTTGACATAAACAGGTGCATGTGTCCTTGAAAGATAAGTGCCTAAGCAGAACAAGGTGAGGAGTCTCAGCTGAATTGTATTGTCTTCAAATTGTAAAAGGCTCCCTCTATAAATAAAGAAATCTGTTATGATATAAATAAAGTAAATTTTATTGACTTACTGAAGCAATGTAAAACCACCACAAAGACAATTCTGAAGTGAAATCTCAGTAGGGGAAGCAGATGCAATTTTTTGTAGTTATGGGTTAGACTTAGAGGTCATTAGAAGGTATTAGAAGTGGGATGAAGTCTTTGGGTTGATTGATGTGAGGCAAGGTTTTGAGAAAATATATGTTATGCAAGTTGTATAACATTCTGCTATTGCAATCCTGTAAGTATGTAGTGGTTGTTCCAGTTTTTAATAGCAACCACTTAATTTAAGTCACATTAATAATATCATTGCCTAATGTAATATATTACTTTAGTCCAAATATCTTGTATTTATACTGTGAAATAAAAATTGAAATATGACTAGAGAGCTCATTTCCTAGTGTTGAAATTCAAATATTAAAATGACCAGTAGTATACTTAAAAATATTTTTAGACCATGAAGCCAAGAACCTATGTTTAAATCCAGCTCTACAACTCCTGAAATACATAACATTGAGCAAGTTGCTTTCACCTCTTTATGCCTCAGTTGTATGTTTAAAAATAGAAATAAAAATATCACCTATACCATATGGTAGTTTTGAGAATTAAATGAGTTACCATGTGTAGATCTCTTAGAATACTGCTTGGGACATATTTAAGAAGTAAATAAATGGTAACTGTCATTATTATGATGATAATGTCTAATTGCTCATGTAAAAAGAAGTACTTTCTACCTAAATTTCTTTTCAATCTACCCTCACATATGATAAAATCAAACTAACAACAAAATATTGTTGTCCCTCAGAATCCCTTAGGGATTGGTTCCAGGCCCCCCTGGATATCAAAATCCTATGATGCTCAAGTCCCTATATGAAATGGTGAAGTTTTTGCCTGTATCCTATGCACAGCCTCCCACATAGTTTATTTCTAGATTACTTATAATACCTAATACAATATAAATAGCTGTCATACTATATTTTTTAGTTAATAATTACAAGGAAAATGTCTGTATGTATTCAGTACAGACGCAAGTAGTTTTTTCCAAATGTTTTCAATTAGCAGTCGGTTGAATCTACACATGCAGAATCTGCAGATACAGAGGGAGACTCCATATCTCTCAGAAAATAGCCTCCAAGTACTTGTTACCTACAGAAGTTGTATGGGGAGCTTCAGCCTTGCATTGGCTAGTTCCAGTATGGGGTGAATTCATCTTTGGGTTGCTAGCCTAACTATACATGAATGTAGTTTTCCAGCCTTCAGGGCTGAAATCTATAACAAAGCAGACCAAATAGCTCTGCCTGCCTCTTTAAAACTTCATCTTTCTCTTAGGCACTCAGGGGTTTTCATGTATTCTAGAAAGTCTTTACTTATTAACAGATGCCTTCTATTAATTTGTGGAGAAAATTAGATATTATGATAGCTAATGCCCAAACCTTATAAGCTATACCTCCAGAAACCTGATAGAAAATCTCACTTCTTTGCCTGTCCTCTTCAATTTTTCATCCCGAAATGCTGTTTCTAGTGTGATATCACAGTCAGTAAATTTTTCACTTCAGGTCTTGGCAAGAAGCCAGGTAGTTTTAAAGTCACTTGCTCAGGCAAAAGAAGAATGGTACATTTGGAGTGGAAGTATCCTGGAGGGCATTGCTGCAATTAGATAGATGAATGACCATGGGTTTTAATTAGAACACTAGGTACACACTCCATATCGTTATTCTAAGAAACTGCACTCATAGAAGAAGGTGGTGTAATACTACTGAGTCAATATCCTACAGATCTGTAAGCACAGTTTCTAGGCAGGAGCCACCTTAATTCTATTTATTTACACCTTTACTATTCTTAATAGACAAAATTACTCTAGATTAACCCGATAGGACAGTTGCATAATGAAAATAATTTTAAGACAGTCAGAGGAAGGGAAAGAATGAGCATTATAAAGATGGATATTAATATCTTTTTTATCTCCTGTGCCCAGTAAAAATGCCAGTAACTTGTTCTTCTTAACATAGAACCTATGTTCTTTAAAAGATGAAGAAAAAGGAAACTAATGGCTATCTTGCAAACTTCCTTCATAGTACATGTTTATAAAATTGAAAAAAAACATTATTTTTTTCTCTCCATTTCAAGATTGCAAACCAAACATGGAAACAAGTTCATAAATATAAAGACTTGAAGGCAAAATGTAATACAAAATCACATGAAAATACTTTTTTTCATAATAAAGCTACTCTTGTGTTTGCATTCATTCACTTATTCATTCCACCATTCACTGAACAAGTGTTTTCTCAGTCTTTTTTGTTTTGTACCAGGGCTTGAATCCACAATTGCTTAACTACTGAGCCACATCCCCAACACTTTTTATATTTTATTTTGAGGCAAGGTCTCTCTAAATTGCTTAGGCCCTTGCTAAATTGCTGAGGCTGGCCTTAAACTTACAATCTTCCCACCTCAGCCTCCTGAGTTGCTGAGATTGCAGGTGTGCACCAGGTTTAAACCAATGTTTTCTTGATAATACATCTTTACTAAATGTCTAGAAGTCACTATGAAAGATTGTACAAATATAAAGGGAGATAGAATATGATCAGAATATTCAACAGATGATTTTATAGAAAGAGAATTAAATATTAAAAAGATGAATAACAATGCCACAAAGCAAATTTCATGTCCATCTACTGGGCTTTGGAGACAAGCAATGAAGAAATGTTCCTTTCTGTGCCTGTCCTTGTACATAAGGTTTGTTCAATACACTGCTGCTTTGACTTTCTGAGAGAGCTAGAGATTCAACATAGGTGCATCTGTTGGATCTGGAGCAAAATTACAGGGTTTCTTCTGAGGTATTTATCACACTAATCATTCAAGCCAGGTCTTTCAAAACCCCACTTGAAAAGAATCTGGAATTGCATTTAATCTGTATAGTGCTTTTAGTAGTATAGTCATTTTGACAATATTAATTCTGCTTATCCAAGAACAAAGGAGATCTATCTTCTGAGGTCTTCTTTAATTTATTTCTTTAGCGTTCTATAGTTTTCATTGTAGAGTTCTTTCTCCTTTTTCATTAAGTTGATCCCCAAGTAGTTTATTTTATTTTTGAGGCTATTGTAAATGAGGTAGTTTTCCCAGTTTCTCTTTCAGAGAATTCATCACTGATGTACAGAAATGCATTTGATTTATGGGTGTTGATTTTATATCCTGCTACTTTGCTGAATTCATTTATTAGTTCCAGAAGTTTTCTGGTGGAATTTTTCAGATCTGCTAAGTATAGAATTGTGTCATCAGCAAATAATGATAGTTTGAGTTCTTCTTTTCCTATCCATATCTCTTTAATCCCAATGACATTCCTCATAAAAATAGAAAAAGCAATCATGAAATTCATCTGAAAAAATAAGAGACCCAGAATAGCCAAAGTAATCCTTAGCAAGAAGAGTGAAGCAGGAGGCATCACAATACCAGACCTTAAACTATACTACAGAACTATAGTAACCAAAATGGCATGGTATTGGCATCAATATAGACTGGTAGACCAATGGTATAGAATAGAGGACACAGAAACAAACCCACATAAATACACTTATCTCATACTAGACAAAGGCACCAAAAACATATATTGGAGAAACATAGCCTCTTCAACAAATGGTGCTGGGAAAACTGGAAATCCACATGCAGCAAAATGAAATTATGCCCCTATAATTCACCATGCACAAAACTCAATTCAAAGTGGATCAATGACCGATGAATCAGACCAGAGACTCTGTGCCTAATAGAAGAAAATGTAGGCCCAAATCTACATCATATCAGATTAGGCCCCAACTTCCATAACAAGACTCCTATAGCACAAGAAATAAAATCAAGAATCAATAAATGGGATGAATTCAATCTGAAAAGCTTCTTCTCAGCTAAAGAAACAATCAGTGAAGTGAAGAGAGAGCCTACATTTTGGGAGCAAATTTTTACCACACACACATCAGATAGAGCACTAGTCTCCAGGATATATAAAGGACTCAAAAAATTTAACAACAAAAAACAACCCAATCAATAAATGGGCTAAGGGAACTAAACAGACACTTCTCAGAAGATGATATACAATTGATCAACAGACATATGAAAAAATGTTCAACATCTCTAGCAATTAGAGAAGTGCAAATCAAAACTACTCCAAGATTTCATCTCATGCCAGTCAGAATGGCAGTTGTCAAGAATACAAAAACAACAATAAGTTGGTGAGGACGTGGAGGAAAAGGCACACTCATACATTGCTGGTGGGACTGCAAATTGGAGCAGCCAATCTGGAAAGCAGTATGGAGATTCCTTAGAAAACTTGGAATGGAACCATCATTTGACCCAGTTATCCCACTACTCAGTTTATACCCAAAGGATTTAAAAACAGCATACTACAGTGATGCAGCTACATTAATGTTTACAGGAGCACAATTCACAATAGGTAAATTATGGAACCAATCTAGATGCCCTTCAATAGATGAATGGATAGAGAAACTGTAGTATATATATAAAATGAAATATTACTCAGCATTAAAAGCATGGCATTTGCAGGTAAATGGATTCTGTTGGAGAATATCATGCTAAGTGAAATAAGTCAATCGCAAAAAACCAAAGGCTGAATGTTTTTCTGATTAGTGGATGCTGATCCATAATGGGGGCAAGGGGCATGAGAGAAATGGAGGAACTTTGGATAGGGCAGAGGGGAAGGAGAGTAAGGGAGAGGGTACGGGGCTAGGAATGATGATGAAATGAGATGGACATCATTACACTAGGTACATGTATGAAGACACAAATGGTGGGACTCTACTTTGTTTACAACCAGAGAAATGAAAACTTGTGCTCCATATGTGTACTATGAATTGAAATGCATTCTTCTGTTTCTAAAAAAAAAAATTTTAAATTTTAAAAAATCATTTAAAAAAGAAAAGTATCTGGATTTTCTGCCAATTTGGGCCCCAAACAATGATACAACACTTATTGCATCTTCCATAACCTCAACCACATCTATCTCCTTGCGCTAATATTCTGAACTTTGGTGTATACTGGAGACATTGCTTTCCCTCCAATCATCTAAACCAGAACTACCATTTTTTTTATAGTACTAGTGAGTGCTTGTTAAAAAATTTTCCTAGCAACATTAGCATCTTAGTCTGTTCAGCCTGTCACAAAATAGTGCTGACTTAATGGTTTATAAACAATAGAAATTTATTTTTCATAGCTGAGAAATCCAAAGTGGAGGCACAGGCAGATCCAGTGTTTGGTAAGAGCTTGTTCCTCCTGGACAGCTGTCTTCTCAGTGTAACCTCATGGAGAAAAAGGCAAGAATCTTCTGGGCTTCCTTTATGAGAGGATTATAGGGGAAAACAAGATGTTTTTCCTACTAATATTTCTCACACACAACATACTTCTTATCACCAAAATGTGAATTTTCCCCACACTGATTAATTCTCCAACATCAGCTGGGTGCCCTATTATTCATTTCAATCCTGGCACTAACTAGAGTTTCAACAGGTTCCACTATTAAGGTCTCAGTTCCACAAAGCTGCCTCCCATATCAGGTGCTAATTTCAAGTCCCAGCTTGCTTCTAACCTTGGGCTATTCATCAGAGGTTCCCACAACCCCTTCTCCAGTTCAATCACTTGTTAGAACAGCTCTAATAACTCACAAACGCATTTTACTTACATTTACTGGTTTATTATAAAGGGCATTACAGAGAATACAAACAGAGATGAAAAGTTTGCAATGGGCAAGTTATGTGGGAAAGGCAGAGTTTTCTTGCATCTCTGGGCCCACCATCTTCTAGCACCTTCATGCATTCAGCAACACAGAAACTATCCAAACCTTGTGCTTTGGGCTTTTTTGTTTGTTGTTAGTTTTCACTTTTTTGTTTTACTTTGTTTTGTAGATTTCCTTACATAGGCATGATTGATTAAATTGGTGGTCTTTGCTAACCAACTCAGTCTTCAGCCCCTCTCCTTTACCCTAATGTCAAGGGACGGAGCTGAAAACTCCAAACTGCTAATCATATGAATGGTTCCCATGGAAATCAGACCCCATCCAAAGACCATGCAGGAGGCCCCAGCCAATAGTAATCTCATTAGTATACAAAAAGAGATATTATTTCCAGAGTCTTCATGCTTAGGAATGAGGCAGAGACCAAATATATATTTATTAGTATGTCAAAAGTACTAATCCCATTCTTGAAAGTTCTTCCCTTATGACCTAATCTTCTCCTCAAGATTCTGCCTCATCACTTTACAAGTTACCATTTCAATATATGAATTTCAGAGGGACACAAACATTGAGATCAAAACACTTGCAAAGCAAAATACAATATGAATATTATACTTTTTCCATTTTAGTTACATCACCAACAAAATGCTGGGCCCTTATATGAGGGAGAGACTCTCATGGTAGGGTGATTTTCTTGCTCCCTTTAGGAAGCCAGCAACTAAACCAAAGCTGAGAGGCAACAGCACAAGCCTCATTTCATTGGTCAAACAGTGGACAAGCAGAAGTCTACCTTAGGAGTCAACTTCTTAACATGCTGGGGTTTATGGTGTCATAGGTGAAGGATATGGTTACCCACCTGTCCTCTTGCCCCACCCTAAATGATCCCACCACCAAAACTCCTCCCATGACCTGGTCCTGCCCCCACCCATCAAAAGTAACTAACTCCCCCCATGGCTTGGCTCTGCTAAGGCTATATATAAAGCCCAGAATTTCATGGCCAGCAGCCATTTTACCCCTCAAAGTGAGCCACATCTGGTGTTTGGCCAACTGACCCCAACGCTGGGCTGAATAAAGAAGAGCTTGCTGATCCAGGTCTGCTCCCCCGCCTCCGTCATTTGTGCACCATGTGCTTACAATAGGTGCAGGGCAACAGAAAAAAGGGGGAGGAATATTAATCAAGTGTTTGGGAAGTTTTCTAGAATACAGGCACCACCTCTTTTCTTTGCTTATCTGGACCTTCCTGGTTGCTACCATGGTGATTATAAACTCTCATGGCCCTGGTGGGTGTGTCATTCAGCATAAAAATGGTAATGAAGTTTGAGGTCAATTGAGCAGCCATTTTGCACCCAGCTGCTTTTAGCCTGTTATCATAAAGAACCTCTACAGGGGGCTGGGATTGTAGCTCAGCGGTAGAGCGCTTGCCTCGCATGCGTGAGGCCCTGGGTTCGATCCTCAGCACCACATACAAACCAATAAAATAAAGACATTGTGTTCATCTATTAAAAAAAAAAAAAAAAAAATTCATTAAAAAAAAAAAAAAAAAGAACCTCTACGGTTTCTGTTCTTAAACAGAAGTATAGTTGGAGCAAGGTATGCAAGGCAGACTTTGCAGATTTTGTATGGGGTCACAGCCAATCTTCACAATAACCTATAAAATAGACACTATTATTTTAAATCATAGTTACATCAAGTAAGACAGAAAGAGGTTAAACAATTTGCACCAAATCATAAAGCTATGAAGCAGCAGAACTAGAATTCAAATCAAAATTGCCTCTAAAATTTTTCTTTGAAACTAAAATTATTCTGAGACAATTTCAGAGTTATGAAGAAGTTAAAAAAATAATACAGTGAATTCTCAGATGTCCTTCACTCAGATTATCCAAATGTTAATATGTTTTGACATTGCTTTATCTTTTCCTCTCACTATTACTTATCCCTCTATTCTGCATGGTAATTATAAACTATAAGTAAGTTTCAGGTATCATGCCCCTTTAATCCTTCATGCATCCCTGTTTATTTTCTTAACATAAAGAGCATTCTCTTTCATATACAATACTATTCTTTATATTAGAGGAAAAGCCTGGATTATGTATTGCATTTAATGTTATGTCTGTTTTTTTCCCTTAATCTGAAAACTTTTTTTTTATTTATTTCATGATGTTGGCATTTTGAGGATTTCAGAGAAGCCTTCTGTTTAGTTCTTTAAAATATATATCAATTTCAGTTTGTTCCATTCAAAACCTTACGCCTAACTACCAGCTCTCCTCTTCTCTTACTCTGTCATCACACATAGTTCAATGTTTTTCCAAAGACTGATGGCGACATATTAGTAGAATAAATATTCTTCTTTAAATCTTTTTTCTTCAAAAGGGTTCCAAAGCTGCGTTACCCTCAGTTCCCACAAAACCTGGATCTGTCTCTGCCACAAATCCTTCATCTCAGCATATTCAAATGGAATACACTCATTCTCTTCCCCACCCAAGAAAATGGTCAATGGTGACATCATCTACCTAAGCAAGCCAGAATTTCAGTGCCACCTAGAGGCCTTTGTCTACTCTCACATACAATTGGTCACTAAATCTAATCCATTACTGATAAAAATTTCTAGAAAGTCTCATTTTCTTTGTTTCCAGCATCAATCTCTCTCATCTTCTCCCTTAGCAAGGCTACCATGTCTCACACCTTCCAGTTTTGTTGCTTCTGCCATCCATATTCCTTTCATTGCTTTTTTTCCAATACTATTACATGGGTTGATATTATTATGACTTGATTGTTTAAACTGCATCACTTGAAATATACCTATTAGGGTAAAGTCCAAACTTCTCAGAGTGTCATATAAATCCTCTATGATCTATTCCCCAATTGTTTTCCCACTGTCATCTCCTACTGCTTCAAATTTTACCAGGCTCCCAAACCATGTTTTGTCCATATCTCACTTATTCCAGATCATCATAATTACAAATATCCTATCATTCCAAAACATTTACCAAATGTACCAAGCAATTTTAGAACCCTGGGTCATCGCCCATGTTGTTTGTTTTCTTGAGCTAGAAATATACCTCTCCATCTCTACTTCATGAATTGGTATCCATCCTTAAAAAAAATCTGAGGATCTTTTTGCTATAAAGCATCCACCAAAATATCTTGTGGAATGGTTTATTTTCAACTTTATTTTCTTATAATTTTTTAAATATTTTTACCTTAATTCTCAGATATTCTTTTGTTCTTGGCACTTAATTATTTACATTTGTACATATTGCTTCTGTTTCCCCACCCTGACCTCTACTAGCCTGCTAACTCTTTAAGAGCAGGAACTATTTCTTAGTGATTTACTATCCCTGTTGTTTGAAAATGAACACATAGCAAATGAGGCATAGTCAGGAATGTTTGCTAAATTAATGCAAATCCTGCCCCCAAGGATCTCAGATCTTTCCCCAAATGAATGGAATCAGCTTTGAATGAAAGGAAGGGCTTAAAAGGTGTCCAGTCCAGGTCCACAGACAGAAACAAAATTTCTCTCTAGTGGTTCAGGGAAGAGAACTTACCCAAGGTACTACTTTCAGGGGACAAATCAGGGATGTTACTTCACCCAATCTCTATCAACAAGTGGAGGAAATAGTGTTCCCAGAGTCCGAAAAAAGCTGGAGCTATGGAGGAGGGATCATGATAGATGAAGAGGAACTCAGCCACTGCCAGACACTTGGTGTAAAAGGGAAGAGAGCTTGAAAGGAACACCTGGCATCTTCCCATTTTCTCTGCTCCCATCTCCTGCTGGAACCTCCCACTGGCTGACCCACTGCCTATCCCTCTATCACTGAGTTGCAGGGGATGCTTCTCTATAGCCAGCCTTCTAGGGCACAGAGCAGGGCATAGAAGGGCTATTAATGGATCGAAGTAGGGTGGTGCGGTATGACCAGCCGAAAGACAGGAAAATTCCAACCAGAAGCAAGAGTTATGTTTCTTGTGTTCTGTATTTTCCAGACACCCATCTAAGTGTTCTATATCATTTATTTTAATCTTCACAAAGCTTCATTAAAGATATTTCACTCTCCCCACCACCATACAAAGGAATATGAAATTAAAATAAATTATCTCAAATAATATGCAGTCAGGCCCAACATTGACTCTTCATCAAAAGGCAAGTTATATTTTATGTATGGGCTATATTTACTGTTTTATAAAAAGCCCTCCCCTCACAAAGAAAATTTCCCACATTCAATTTCAAGTACTGCTTCTCACTAGCAAATTTTTTATTGTTAGAATTGCAAACCATTCAGCTTCAGTTCCTGGAGTCTACAAATATTTTTAATAGACTATTCATTTCAGTAAAGTCCTCCCCAAAATAATATAAAAATTCAGAGAGCTTGTTTATAAAAGAATTTCACGTTTGTACCTAAGACTGTTGACATCATTACTGGAGATTCTTAATAATTTAAAAGGGAGCCAACTATGCTACAGTTCAGAGAAGGGACACGAAGACGGCTGAAAGACAGAAATTAAGACCCAGGAGGCAAGTGTGAAGGAACTGGTGTTCTGTATCCTATAAAAGAAAAATAACTGAATAGAGTTTAAGCAAAGGTCTCTAAGAGTGTGAAACAGCTGGAGAGAGGATGATAGATTCGGTTCGGCCTATCTGTCTCTGGGGAAGCCCAGAGCTGGGCACTTTGGAAGATATGAATTGGACCAGCCAGAGCATCTACTCAGGATGAAGGGACATCTTTGTAGACAACTATCCAAAAGGCAAGGTTCAGCATTTTAAGGTTTAGGGTTTTTGTTTGTTTGTTTTGTTTTGTTTAATTACAGGGTCTCACCAAGTTGCTGAGGCTGGCCTGGAACTGTGGATCCTCCTGCCTCAGCCTCCGGAGTAGTTTGAATTACAGGCATGTGCCTCCAGGCCCAGTTTAAGATTTATAACAATTGCTTTGCGTAAAGGAGACGTTGATTTCACCATGTTAGCCTACCATTATCTCTTACCTGGATTACTATAACAACTTTTTTCACTGTTGCCCTTTTGTCCTCCAACAAGATAGCATACACAGCAGCAAAAGTGATCTTTCAGGTTCTAAGTCAGATAATGTCCCTCCTCTCCAATGGTCCCCAGCATACTTTCTCAACATGGCCTACAAAACCCTCAATGGTTTGGCCCGTGGCTGCCTTTCCACATTAGCTCCTTTACTCTCCCTCGCTCACTGCTCTCCAGCACTGCTAGGCTCAGAGCATGTCCTCCTGCCCACCAGGTATAGTCAGCCTCAGAGTAGTTGCAGCTGCCCTTCTCCTCACTGGAAGAATTCCTCTTCCACACTGCTGAATGGGTTACTCACTCACTTCATTGGACTCTCCCTCTGAGATAGGGACGTCTCAGAACTATTCCTGAACTCCTTAATTACACAAGCAACCTCTGTCACTTTCCATACCTTTACAGTATTTTTCTTTTCTCTAGCCTTAATATTAGCTCTTAATACATTCTATACACCTGTGCATATTAATTATCTATCCACCCCCTTAACAAAAGCACATATACTCCACCTGTAAGCTTCTGAGAGTAGGGATTTTGTCTTATTCACAGATGTACCTCAAAAAAATCTGCAATAATTAGAGCTTAAAAATATTTATCGTGCCAGGTGCAGTGGCGCATGCCTGTAATCCCAGCAGCTTAGGAGGCCAAGGCAGGAGGATTGAGAGTTCAAAGCCAGCCACAGCTAAAGCTAGGCACTAAGCAACTCAGACTGTCTCTAAATAAAATACAAATAGAGCTGGGAATGTGGCTCAGTGGTCAAGTGCCCCTGAGTTCAACCACCAGTACCAAAAAAAAAAAAAAAAATTTTTTTGGACAAATAAGTTTCTGATTTGAATTATAGGGAAATAAGAAATTTATTTATCTAAAACAGTTTTTAAAAGGCAGAAATAATTGAACCAGGCTTTGAAAAATCAGTAAAATTTTCAACAAGAAGAAATAAAAATCAGAAGAGGCATCTCAATATTGAATGGTATTGGTGGAAGGAAAGTGTAATTTATGAGAACTGAGATTGATGAGAACAGAGGATATCTTAAGAACAACAGTGGAGATCAAACTAGAAGAGCAAAGTCTAATGAGATCACAGGTATTTCTAAACACGGCACATTGTCTATTTAACAAGAAAATGATGAAATAGTACTTTTTCTTTTTTTTTTTGGCACCAAGGACTGAACTCAGGGGGACTTGACCACTAAGCCACATCCGCAGACCTATTTTGTGTTTTTTATGTAGAGACAGGGTTTCATTGAGTTGCTTAGCACCTCGCCATTGCTGAGTCTGGCTTTGAACTCGCAATTCTCCTGTCTCAGCTTCCCTAAGTGCTGGGATTACAAGCATGAGCCACTGCGCCCAGCTAGTACTTTATTTTTTAAGGAAATTTAATTTTACCAGTAACATGCAGGGAAAAAAAAAAAAAGAAATGGAGGAAAGAGGAACATGGTAGAGAGCCATAGTCTAGACAAGAGTTAAGTTTCCCAAAAGGAGGTTGTCATAAGCATAAAATGAGATTAAGAAATAGAGGAGGATTAAAAGTTTTAAGGATAAGAAAAATGATGCTTCTCTTAGAAGGCCTAGCACTCAAGAATCCAGTGGGATAATCCAATGAAAACCAACAGTCAATTCTTTTTGGAAGTGGTAGTCCAAGGCTATAGATTGGATTGAGATTTTACAAGGAAAAAATAAATGTATAGAGCAATAAGAGAAAGAAGTCTTCAGGTCAAGCACTGAAAAAGCTAATAAGCTGACATTATGGAGCATATTGAAGAGAAGGCTGGGAAGGAGAATGATGACAAGGTCTGAGAGGAGGAAAGCAGTATTCACGGACTTGCAAGCCGCAAGAGACTTTCAGCATGAGATAATCAATAGGGCCAAATGAGGCAGCAGAGTCAGTGGGGTGAGGCAGGGACAAGCTCCAGGGCCTAGCAAGCAGGTTTTCATTCAAACACTCAGGACATAGTTTGTGTAAAGGGGTGAGGTCATAGCTAGAAAACCACAATTTGAAAAAGGTGTGAACTGCAATTCGTAATTTTATGCCAAAGGAATTAAATGAGAGGCAAGAAGAGTTTTTTTTTAAAAAATAATAGAAAATAGTATCTGATACATCTGAGATAGATGTTCCATAAATATTTGTTAAATAAATAAGAGGAATGCATTTGTCATTTAATAGCGGAAAACTAGAGATAGAGTAGTATGGTTTTAAAAAAAAATTTTAATAAGGCTTGAGTAATAACATTTTGAGCTCTAAATTAGAAGCTAAGATGAGGAATGATAAAAATAAAGCAATATAATGTTTAGAATAAAATCCAAACTCCTTAGTGGCCTCTCTAGAGCTTCCATAATGTTTTAGTCAGTTTTTTTGCTGCTGTGACCAGCACAATTGGAAAGGAGGAAAAGTTTATTTGAGGGCTCACGATTTCGGAGGTCTCAATCCATAGACAGCAGGCCCCTTTCCTTGGGTCTCGAGGTGAGGCTGAACATCATGGTGGAAGACTGTGGAAGAGTGTGGCAGAGGGAAGCAGCTCACATGATGATCAGAGAGCAGAGAGAGAGAGACTCCACTCTCCAGACACAAAATACATATCCCCTAGCCATGCCCACAATGAGCCACTTGGTCTAGCCACACCCCACCTGCCTACAGTTACCAGTTAATCCCTCAGGGATTAATTCACTGATTAGGTTAAGGCTATATCCCAATAATTTCTCCTCCAAACCTCCTTGCATTGTCTCACACGTGAGCTTTTGGGGGACATCTCATATCCAAACCATAACACCTAACTCGCCTTACGTTCGTCTGTGTGTAGCCTCTTCTCCACCCTCCCCACCGCTCCAGCCTCGCTCACTTTCTTCCTGTTCTTAAACCACACAGACTCTTTACCCCATTTGTATTATCCCCATACCTCAAGTGGTCGCTGTTAGAACTTCCTAAGTGCCAACCATTTCCCACAACTCAAGTGTCAGATCAAATGTGGTATTTTGGCCTTCTCTGACCTCTCAGTGTGAAGGAACCTACACCCAGGACTCGAATTTTAATTTTAATAAGGCATGATGGTATTTATTTATTGTTTGCCTCCTCTATTCTCATGATAACAGGCACCAAGTCTTACTCAGAATTGTCCTCCTGATGGTTGAAATAGCCTCTAGTGCATGAAGATGAATAAATATTTGAACACAGATGTACAAACCCTGAGATGGACAGGAGGATACCTAAGACAGTGTACACCAGATAACTTTAGTTATGTTTATAAATTAAGTTATAAAGTATTTTCTCAAATATATCTATTTCTTCCTTTGTCTCCTGCTCCCTCTCTTCTTAGGCCCCCAGCAATTCTGACTCAAACCACTGCCTCTTCCTGCCCTGGTTCTCACCCCAACATATTTAGGAAGATCCAAAGTGGTCTTCTTAACATGCACATCCAATTATTTCACAATCCCATCTACAGTATCCCATAGGTTTCCCATCAATCTTCAGATAAAATCACACTCTTACCCAGTATTTAGGATCAGACCAGTGTGACTATTTCCATAGCTTCATTTTCACCACTCCTGCCCTGTCCCACCCCGTTACCCTCATGGTATTCCTTGGTCATACTGCATTCTATCAGTTTCCTATGTTCTCTCATTTCTCAACGCTCTCCTCTTCCTGGAAACCTGTTTCCCACTTGCTTCATTTGAATCAGTTCTGCCTATCATTTAGGTCTCAGCTTGAATGTTGATAACTCCAGGCAATATGGCAGAATCTACTCTCACTCAAGTTATCTCTTTTATATATTCTCAAACACTCATATCTGGCAGAGTTCTTAGCCATAAGCAAAAGAACACACTGGATAGTTTAAGCAGAAAGGACTTCATTAGAAAATACTAAGTAACTGACAGTATTTCAGGGCAGAGGGCTAGATAATTAGGCTTGGAGGCTCTATTGACATGAAAAGAAATGTCTGAATTTACCACCCAGCTCCTCTTGAGGATCCCCTATCTCTGTTATTGCCAGTTGCAGCAAAGACCTCCCGCTCTGGACACTGCAGACTGCCACCATTCAGTCCTTTGTCGTAGTTAAGTGAATTCTGGCTACCTGTCTCCTGCTCTGGGCAGATTAAATTCCATTCAGCTTTACCTTCCAACTGGTCTTTTCTAAATTGACATGTTGGTATCTCTGATTGGTGAACTCAGATCACAGGCATAAACTATGGACTGTTGGGAGACAAGAAAAGCAGGACCCCAGCTTTTAACCTAAGAAAGCAAAACTCATAAGATGTAAAGAATCGTGATGAAGCACTCCTGCATACCTGTGCTCTGTTGCTACCCTAATCAGAGTAGACCTTAGCTGTGTGGAGCTTCATCTGCCCCACTCATCAACTGCACAAAGTCAGGGGCCATGCCTCTCTCTTTCACTGTGGTTTCCCTAAGAACTAGCGGAGAGCCTGATGTAGAGTAAATGCTAAAAATATTATTTATTGAATGAATGAATGGGTTGTAATTGGGGCTTGAAGATAGTTTAGAACAGCTGTTAGAATTATAATGCAGGAATTATAATTGGGAGTCAATTAGAGACGACTTAAAGAATTGCTGAGTTGCATTTTGGATCCTGCCAAGTTGGGAAGAACACATTTGTGGTGGAACTAATCATCACTGTTTAGTGAGCTTCTCAAGCAAAGCAAAAAAAAGCCTACAATAGGGATTTAAACCAGTTTTCATTTGGACATGGATTGGTGGGCAGAAGACTTAAGTCTGTTTGAGCTCAAACCAAGCAAAATGAAATAACTGACCATAGAATTTAGGTTGCTTAAGGAATAAATTAAAACATAAAGGAGCCGGACAGTGTGAGAATACCAAAAGAGGAAATGACTAACATAACAATACAAGCAAAGATACACTTTAGTAGAGTATTTTTGTAAAGGGAAAGGTGGCAAATATTTTTGGCTTTGTGGCCACAAAATGACTTTGTGTTACAACTACTCAATTCTGCAGTTGTGGCATGGATGTAGCCATAATCAATACAAAAGCAAATAAGCATGGCTGTGTGCCAGTGAAACTTTACAAACATATTGGGTCTTGGCTTTCATGTCCACTGTTTGAAAGCCTCAAAGATTTATATTATGCTTACAGTTTGTGTTCATTACAGGTCAGCTAGGTGACCTGTTCCATGCTCTCCTTTGACTTTCTAGAACCCAAGCCAATGAAAAAGTCACAATCTGGAACATTACTTTTAATTGTAGCCATGAGAAAAGGTTTAAGATACTTAAAGCTTCTCTCTAGAAGTAGCAATCCTTCATTTTTACTTGAATTTCATCAGCCTAAACATATTACATGTCTGTGTCCAAGTTTAAGAAAGCAGGAAAGCATTAACATACAGTGATCAGTAATACAGTGTGCAGCCAGAATTTGTGTTGAGAGAGAATTCAAGGTTCAAATTCTTGAGGATACAGTTTCAGATAATGAAGATCTACTGTAAGATAGCTGCAGAAAACTGGCACTGAAAATAAATGGAGTTGAGGAAATGGAGTAATTATGAAACCTGTACATGTCAAAGTTCATTAGTGTGCACACTGAAATAAGCACTAGTTATCTTCTATATCTATTTTTTTAAAAAAGGAAAATAACAAACCAATATATTATCTTAATGTGTTAAATCTGTGTAGTGTATTCCCTCAATAGGCTAGCTCGTATTTGGAGACAGGAAAGAGATCATACTGTAAAAAATAATGTGAACACACAGTTTACCCTAATATACACTAGAATATATTGAAAGTATCAATTTATTGACCTAATTATTTATTTTATGGTTTCTTTTTCACTGTATATGTGTGCATAAATATATATGTGCATATATACATGTATATATGAAATGAAATATTCACAATATGAAAATATCTTGAAATAACCACCTATACATAAGTCAATAAAATATCATATATGTGTCGGGTGTGGTGGCACACACCTGTGATCCCAGCACTTTGGGAGGCTAAGACCAGAGAATCACGAGTTCAAAGCAAGCCTCAGCAACAGCGAGGCGCTAAGCAACTCAGTGAGATTCTGTCTCTAAATAAAACACTAAATAGGGTGGGGATGTGGCTCAGTGGTCGAGTACCAAAAACATAAAATAAAATATCATATATGTGTATATATACATACAAGTCTGAAAAATGAGAAATCAATGGTACAAATTTGATGACCAAATTGGTTGATTTAGCATTTTTGTCATACATTTGAAAAGACAAATTTAAGCATTAGCTCCTTATTTGGCAGAGTGGAGCAAGACAGGGAAGATTAAAGGGAAATGGCAAATATGGATTATTACAGTTGTTCTCACAAATTTGTTCTCATAAGCAGAAGCTCTTAATCCACTTCTCTGCATTCATAAAATCACATTGAAATACAAGAGATGAAGAAGTATATAGAAATAACCTTGAACCTACTCCATTTTTAAGCAAAACATTCATAAACAATGCTTGCTTTCGTTTGTCTTGTCTGCTATTATTAGCAGTATGCTCCTTGCAATTCTTATTAAGTGATGAAGACATGGGAAAGGTATCACACCCAGATGCAGGACAACTGAATGAGGATGTTGTGAAGGCACTCAAACCAGAGTCAGGAGCCTGTCAACTGTGGTGCTCAGTATTTGATACACATTTTCCTAGCAGAGTTTAACCCTGTTGGTGTTTGTCAGTTTAAGCAGTCAAGGACAACTCTCAGGAAAGGTTTGCTTTGGCATTGTGCCTTGAATGTGTAACTGCCTGTTGGCACCCACCTGTGACACTGCAGTGTTCAAAGCCAGCAGAATGGGACAGGTCTTTCATGCAAAAAAGCATAGCTTCTATGTTGTAACTTTTACATATTGTGTTGGCTCATGTTTACTTGTATGTAAGAGAACGTGTATGGGGTAGGGGGATAGAACATGGAATAATTTTTAAAAAGAAAAACAGATATCAAAAGAATTGCCATGCAAACTTATGATCTTCAATTTTCTGAGAATTATACTTATTTTGCTTTGGAATACAGAAAACGGTGGAGCTCAGGGAAAATTTATCATCTTTGTTTACAGTTTGACTGCATTCGCATTTTGAATTTTGAATTATATTACCTCTAATCTAATTGTAAATACTATTTGTCCTATGCTTTAAAATAAATGTTGTTACTGTACTTGTAGAATGCTTCTGCATGTACCTTACTACCTTTGCATCTTATTGATTGCATTGCTGGTTTCTATGGAAACACAAGTGGAGAAGCTAATTAAGATCAGAGGGTTAGAACTGAAGAAAAATAGAATTTTCAACACAGTTCATTTATCATGTACATTTAAATTAGTTTCTTTAATAAAATATCTATTGGAGTAGAATGGTGATGGCTGAATCACTTTAATAAAAACAAATGATACATGTTAAAAGTTTAACAACACTTATTTGTACTCAATTCATCCCATTAAGAAGTATTTTGGTTTGGTAATCAAATTAGCAAAAGTCATTAATAAAAATTTCTGTGTCTCAATACTGTTAACTGCAAGATTTTTGGCTTTGAGCAATATATCTTGTGCATCACTCTTATTATTTATTCAGAATAAGCCTGTGGTTTCTGTTAAGTTACTGTCTTCTAGCTACAAATCCATCCTTTTATATCTGTCTTCATGAACTCTGGCTGTGACTATACAAACTACATTTCTCAGTACCCAGTAGCTTCCTAGGTTTTGCCATGAGGAGCAATTGGGAGAAATTAGTAGGCAGCAAAGAGACAGAAGAGCTTCCATTCTGTTGACTCTGCTCCTATCAGGATCAATTCAGCAATGATCCTTTACTTAGGAAGGATAGTGAGTTCCAACCTCCAACACCCAGTCCCGGAAACAAACCCCTACATAAGTTTCTACCTTTGAAGTATGTAGTATATTTCTGCTTTTTTCTAGTTGATACAAAGTGCATGATTAGTTTTATATTAGAGTGTTAGATAGTTTAAATTAGATAGCTTAAATTAGAGTGTTAGATAGTTTAAAAGAGAATAAAGTCTATTTATTCCGTTACAAGAAATTTAGGATATATAGAAATATAGGAAAAAGAAAAATTGTTACTAAGTCCTCTTACCTGCATCCAACTTATGCTAATACTTTTGCTTCTTTTCTCAACAATATTGTTTTGTATACAGGTATATGCTTTTTTTTTTTAGAAACAGTGTCATATTCTATATCTGCTTTTGTCTCCTGCACTTACTTTACTTTAAATCAAAAAAAATGTATGTCATTACAAATGCTTTACTTTTTTATGTCATTACAAATGCTATTCATTTGGATACTCATGTAACTTTCAGTAGACTGTTTTACAGATCAATTTCAAGCAACAAAATTGAAGACTCTATCAAAAGCCTACCAACAAAGAAAAGTCCAGGATTGGGTGGCTTCTGAGCCAAGTTCTACAAAGAACTTAAAACAACACTCCCCAAGTTACTCCATGAAATATAAAAGGAGGGAACCCTTCCAAACTCATTTTATGAAGCTAGTATCACCCTGATACCAAAACCAGACAAAGATACATCAAGGAAAGAAAACTTCAGATCAATATCTCTGATGAATACAGATGTAAAATTTCTTAATAAAATACCAGCAAATCACATACAAAAACATATTAGAGAGATAGTGCATCATAATCAAATAGGGTTCATTCCAGGGATATAAGCCTAGTTCAACATATAGAAATCAAGCAATAAATGTAATTCATCACATCAGCAGACTTAAAAATAAGAATCATGTGATTATCTCAATAGATGCAGAAAAAACATTTGACAAAATTTTGCACCCATTCATGCTCAAAACACTAGAAAATCTAAGGATAATAGGACCATAACTCAATATTGTGAAAGCTATATATGCTAAATTCAAGGCCAATATCATTCTAAATGGATAAAAATTGAAAGCATTTCCTCTAAGAACTGGAACAAGACAAGGATGCCCTCTTTCACCACCCCTATTTCAACATATTTTTTGAAATCCTAGCCAGAGCAAAATAGAGAAATTAAAGGAATATCAATAGGAAAAGAAGAGCTCAAACTATCCCTATTTGCCAATAACATGATTCTATATTTAGAAGACCCAAAAAACTCCACCACAAAACTTCTGGGACTCAAAAATGAATACAGTAAAGTAGCAGGATATAAAATTAACACTCATAAATCAGTTGTACTTGTATATACCAATGACAAATCAGCTGAAAGAGAATTCAGGAAAACTATACCATTAACAATAGCCTCAAAAATGTATATATTTGGGAATCAATCTAACAAAGAGGTAAAACACCTCTATAATGAAAACTATAGAACACTAAAGAAAGAAATTGAAGAAGACCATAGAAGATGGAAAGATCCCCCATGTTCTTGGATAGACACAATAAATATTGTCAAAATGGCCATACTACCAAAACCACTGCACAGATTTAATGCAATTCCTATTAAAATTCCTATGACATTCTTCATAGAAATAGAAAAGGCAGTCACCAAATTCATTTGGAAAAATAAGAGGGCCAGAATAGCCAAAGTAATTCTTAGCAAGAAAAGTGACACAGGAAGCATCATAATATCAGACCTTAAATTATACTACAGACCTATAGTAACAAAAACAGCATAGTATTGGCACAAAAACAGACATGAAGACCAGTGGAACAGAGTAGAAGATACAGAGTCATACCAACATAAATACAGTTACCTCATACTAGACAAAGTCACCATAAACATACATTGGAGAAAAGATAGCCTCTTCCACAAATGGTGCTGGGAAAACTGGAAATCTATATGTAATAGAATGAAACTGAACCTCTATGTTTCAACCTGCACAAAACTCAACTCAAAGGACCTAGGCATTAGACCAGAGACTCTGTTCTTACTTAGAAGAAAAAATAGGCCCAAATCTCCACCATGTTGGCTTAGGAACTGACTTCTCAATAAGACTTCTAAAGAGCAAGAAGTAAAATCAAAAATCAATAAATTGGATGGTATCAAACTAAAAAGCTTCTACACAGCAAAGAAAATAATCAACAATGTGAAGAGAGAGCCTACAGAATGGGAGAACATTTTTACTAACAGCACCTCAGATAGAGCATTAATCTCCAGGATATACAAAGAACTCAAAAAATAATAATAACAACTCAATCAATAAATGGGCTAAGCAACTGAACAGGCACTTCACAGAAGAAGAAATGTGAATGGTCAAAAAATATATGAAACAATGTTCAACATCTCTAGCAATTACAGAAATGCAAATTAAAACTATACTGAGATTTTATCTAACCCTAGTCAGAATGGCAATTGTCAAGAATACAAGTAACAATAAATGTTGATGAAGATGTGGGGGAAAAGGTACACTCATACATTGTTGGTGGGACTGCTTTTGGTTCAATCACTATGGAAAGCAGTTTGGAGATTCCTTAAAACACTTAGAATGAAACAACCATTTGATCCAGTTGTTTCACTCCTCAGTTTATACCAAAGGACTTAACATCCCCATATGACAGTGACTTCAATGTTTACAGCAGCTCAATTCACAATAGCCAAGCTATGGAACCAACCTAGGTGCCCTACAACAGATGAATGGTAAAGAAAATGTGGTGTAAATAAACAATGGAATATTAGCCATAAAGAAAAATGAAATTGTGGCATTTGCCAATAAATGGATGAAACTTGAGAGTAGCATGCTAAGTCAAATAAGCCAATCCAAAAAAACCAAAGGCGAAATGTTCTTTCTGATATGTGGATGCTAAACCTCAACAAAGAAGGGTAGTATAGAAATTCAGTGGAAAATGAAGGGCAGGGATCAGGGAATGGGAATAGAAAAGACAATAGAATGAATCAGACATAACTTTCCTATCCTTATATATGAATACATGACCAACATAACTCCACAGCATATAAAACCATAATAATGAGATCTTAATTGGAAGTTGTACTTATTCTATATATGTATAATATGTCAAAATACACTCGACTATCTCATATACCTAGAAAAAAAATTTTAAAAAGACTTTTTAGTATTAATCAATATTAAAACACTTGAATTGCTTTCAAATGGTTCATAATTATAAAGATTGCTATTATTATCACCTTTGTGTTGTGAATTTTTGTTTCATATTGAGGTCTATTTCCTTAGATTTTAAAACTTTTTATGTTCTTGTGCCAATCTCTTAATATGAACCAGAATAAATTATCCAAGTTTTAGTTTTGTTATGTTTCTAATAACATCATACCTTCAGCCACATTTACTTTTGAAAGTCTTCAAAAAGTCAGATTGTCAAGGGCTAGGGTGAAGCTCAGTGGTGGAGCACTGGCCTAGCACGGGTAAGGCTCTAGATTCAATTCCCAGGACCAAAAAAAAAAAAAAAGGCTAATTGTATGTGTATGTGTATGTCTATGTCTTTATCCATAATCATCTCTATATCTAAGGGCACTGAAGATCATGCAGCAACAAAAAATACAAGGAAATCATTAAAATATCAAAATCTATAAACTTCTGTTGAATAAAAACAGGACATTGATTGAATATTTTCGAAGACAGTTTTTGTGGAGGCAAACCACATCTGAACTGTACCAGTATATCTAATTATATTTATTTCCAAACCCTTGAAGGTTTTCCTACAATATATTAAAACCATTTTCAGGTATAATCCTTCAGTATTTATTGACTTGATAAAGACTATAAGGGATAGGAGAGTAAGTAATACATTTTGGACTTCTGTAAATATGTCATGTACTGTGCTTGTGTCAATTTAAGAGACAAAGTTGTCTTTTGTTTCCATTCTGCTTCTTTCTACAGTTTCTTAGCACTTCAAGATACACCCTTTTACCTTTAAAAGAGCTAGCTAGTTATAATGTAATGCATTCACCTTTAATTTAAAGAGGTAGTGTTTGTTACACCTATGGCTTTTTGGAGACCAGAACATATGGGTTCAACTCTAATAACAGAACTAGAAGAAGAGAAGAATCTATTACTCAAAGCAAAAATTTTTTCATTTTGAAAGACCCTTCCAACATCTTAGCAATGGCCTGAAACCCTTCACAATTCAATTCAACTACCTCCCATTAAAATATATATATGGGGCTGGGATTATGGCGCAGTGGTAGCGTGCTCACCTAGCACGCATGAGGCACTGGGTTCAATCCTCAGCACCACATAAAAATAAAATAAAAATATTCTGTCACCTACAACTAAAAAATAAACATTTAAAAATATATATATATACATATATATATATATATGTATATATATATATATATATATATACATACACACACACACACACACACACACACACACACACACAAAGTCCTCACCAGATGTTAGGCACTGTGTTTTGAGCTGCACCTGATCTCATTTGCACTTCACAACTGTGTAAGAAATTTATTATTAACCATGCTTTATAAAAGAGAAAACTGAGTTTGAGAAAAGTTATGTACCATTTCCAAGTTCATGCAAATGCCAGAGCCTATATTTGAATGTCAGCTGTCCTGACCTAATAACCCATTTTCTTTCATGAAGATAGTTATTATATTTTAACTAGGAGGCAATAGGACAAAGACTTTTTGTGTGCCTGTTACTGCCTGAGCATCAAGTTTTAATGCAGTAATTCTTATAGAGAATATTTTATAAATTGTCCCAGTATATAATTATAATTAATCTGAAAAATTTGATTAAAACATGCATTCACCATAACTATATATTTTATGACCATAAATGTCTTTGTTCTTAAAACTCTGAAGAAAAAAATGACCTCACTGTCAACCTCTTCAGTTGGGAACTACCTAATTCTTACTCTCTTATCCCTTATAGTCCTTATCAAGTCAATAAATACTGGAGGATTATACTTGAAAATGGTTTTAATATATTGTAGGAAAACCTTCAAGGGTTTGGAAATAAATAAAATTAGATATACTGCTACAGTTCGGATGTGGATTGTCTCCACAAAAACTCATGCTGAAATTTGATTCTCAGTTTAGCAATGTTGGCAGGTGAGACCTTGAAGAGGTATAGTCTTTCTTTGGAGACTGGATTAGTTCTCCTGAGAATGAATTCACTCTCACACGAACAAGGTGCATGAGTGCCTGGCCCCATTACTCCCTCCCTCTTCTGCACACATCTGCTGGCCCCTCTTGCACACATGATGCCATCTGCCATGTCATGATGCATCCTGTTGCCCTCACCAGATGGGGCTGCCTGATTCCCCAAATCCCCTGCCTTTAGGGGAGCCAAATAAATCACTTTTCTTGATATATTATCCAGTGTCAGATGTGCTGCCGTATCAACAGAAAAATAGACTAGATATAGACTATACATGCATGCTTCATTTTATTATGCTTTGCTGCATTGCACTTAGCAGAATAGCTTTTTTTTTCTTTTTTTCTTTTTTTTTTTACACAAACTGAAGGTTGTGGCAATCATCATCAGCATCATTTTCTAGCAGCAGGTGCTCACTTCATGTCTTTATGTCACATTTTGGTAATTCTTGCAATATTTCAAACTTTTTCATAATTATTGTATCTCTTATGGGAATCTGTGATCAGTGGTCTTAAATGTTACTATATAATTGTTTGAGGATACCACAAAAAGTTCCCAGGTAAGAAAGCAAGCTTGATCAATAAATGTTGTGCATGTTCTGATTGTTCCAATGACTAGCCGATTCCCCATCTTTCTCCTTCTGTGTGGGCTTCTGTATTCCCCGAGACACAACTATATTGAAATTATGTCAACTAATAACCACCCAGTGGCCTCTAGATGTTCAAGTGAACAGAAGAGTTGCATTCTCTAACTGTAAATCAAAAGTGGCCTGAAAGGCACAGGTCAAAAACCAAGACAGGATGAAAGCCAGATCTTTTGTGCCAGCTAGTCAAGTTGTGAATTCAAATTAAGGGTTTTTTTTTTGGTATGGTAATTGAACTCAGGGGTACTCAACCACTGAGCTCCATCCTCAGCCCTATTTTTTTGTGGGTTTTTTTTTTTTTTTGGTTTTTTGTTTGTTTGTTTTGTGTGTGTGTGTGTGTGTGTGTGTGTGTGTGTGTTTAAAATTTAGAGACAGGATCTCACTGAGTTGCTTAGCGCCTTGCCCTTGCTGAGGCTGGCTTTGAACTCACGATTCTCCTGTTTCAGCCTCCCAAAGTGCTGGGATTACAGGCATGTGCCACTGTGCCCAGCAAATTAAGAGTTGAAGGAAATTAAAAGTACTACTTTAGTGAGCACACACAGGATAAAAAAGACAGATGTTTTCTTTATCAAAAAAGTTTTGGTGATCTGGAAAGAAGATTAAACAAGTCACAACATTCCCTTAAATCAGAGCTTAGTCCAAAAGAAACTACTACCTCTTCAATTCTATGAAGGCTGAGAGGTGAGGAAGCTGCAGCAGGAGAGCTTGAGCATAGCAGAAGTTGATTTACAAGGATGAAGGAAAAGCCGTCTCTGTCTCTGTAATATGTAGGTACAAGGTGAAGCAGCAAATGCTGAAGGACAAGCTGCAGCAAGATCTCCAGAAGATCCAGCTAAGATGAAGGCCGCTACCCTGAACTGCAAATTTTCAATGGAGACAAAACAGGCTTATACAGGAGTAACAGGTTATCGAAGACTTCCATAGCTAGAGAGTAGAAACCAATGCCTGGCTTTAAAGTTGAGTCACTCAATTCTTCCTCTTGTTCTTTGCACTCTCTTTTTAGGGGCTAACACAACTGGTGATGTTTGAGATTGATAATCATTTGTCATTCTCAAAATCCCAGAGCCCTTAAAAATTATACTTAATCTATCCATCTGTGCTCTGTAAATGGAATAGCAAAGCCTGAAGGAAAGCACATCTCTTTATAATATAGTTGACTGAATATTTTAAGCCTACTGTTAAGACCTACTGCTCAGAAAATTTAAATTCCTTTCAAAACATCACTGCTGATAGACAATGCACCGGGTCACCCAAGAGCTCTGATAGAAATAAAAATCAAAATTAATATTGTTTTCATGCCTGCTAACATAACATCAATTCTCTAGCCCAGGTATCAAGCATTAATTTTAGTCTAGTAGTCTTATTATATAGGAAATAACACTTCATAAGGCTATGATAGCGATTCTTAGGATGGATCCAGGAAAAGTAAACTGAAAACTGTTTGAAACAATTTGCCATTGTAGACACTATTACAGACATTAGTATTCATGGGAAGAGTTTAAAATATCCACATTAATAAAAGTTTGGAAGAAATTGATTCCAACTCTCATAGAAGACTTTGAGACTTCAGTGAAGGATATAAAAGCAAATGTGGTAGAAATAGCAAGAGAATAAGCATAGCAATTGCTTGTTGAAGATGTTACTGAATGGCTATACTCTTGTGTTAAAATTTTAATGGATGAGGAGTTGCTTCTTATGGAGGAGCAAAGAAAGTGGTTTCTTGAGATGGAACCCTGGTGAAGTTGCTATGAACTCTGTTAGAAGGAAGACAAAGGGTTTAGAACATCATCACATAAACCTGGTGGACAAAGCAGCAGCAAGATTTGAGAGGATTGATTCCAGTTTTAAAAGAAGTTCTACTGTGGGTTAAATGCTACTGAACAGGATTACATGGAACAAATCTTTTTTGAAAGGAGGAATCCATCAATGCAGCAAACTTCACTATTGTCTTATTTTAAGAAAGTACCACAGTCAGCTGGGTGAGGGAGTCATATACCTATAATACCAAGCCTGTAATACTCAGAAGATTAAGGCAGGAGGATCATAAGATCTGGGCCAGACCAGAAAATTTAGTGTGACCTTGTCTCAAAATAAAATAAAAACACCTCAGGAGGCTGAGACAGGAGAATCTCAAGTTCAAAGCCAGCCTCAGCAACGATGAGGCACTAAGCAACTCAGGGAGACCTTTTCTTTAAATAAAATACAAAATAGGGCTGGGGATGTGGCTTAGTGGTCGAGTACCCCTGAGTTCAATCCCTGGTACCAAAAAGTAAAAATAAAAATAACAATGAATAAATAAATAAAAAGGACTGGAAGTGTAGCTCAGTGGTAGCATACCACTGGGCTCAATTCCTAGTGCTGAAGAAAAAAAAAGAGAAATAAAATGAAAAAGGAACAAAATTGCCACCCCAACCTTCAACCACCATCTTCATCAGTCAGCAAATTGAGGCAAGATCTTCCACCAACAAAAAATACTATGACTTACTGAAGGTTAAGATGACTGTTAGCATTTTTTAGCAATGAAGTATTTTTAATTGAGATATGTACATTGCTTTTAAGCCATACTTGCCGAATCAACTACAGTAGAGTAAAAACATGGCTTATATGTACTGAGAAACAAAAAAATTGTGTGTCTCACTTTATTCCAGTGGTCTGGAACAGAACTTGCAATATCTTTCAGATATCTCTCAAAGATAGCTATCCTTTTTCTTTCCTTCCCTTTGCATACTCTCTGTCTCTGTCCTCCTCTCCCTCACTCTCTCTCTCTCTCTCTCTGTATGCATGTATATATGCACATATATATACATACATATATATAAGTACACAACAAATATGTCCACACACACAAACCATATATATATTGTTTTTCATTAAACAGAAGTGGCCAAATATTCGGGGTCAGTTATTTTCTGTGAAACTTTGAATGTTGGCAAGCCTTCTTCCACTGCTTTGTTAAATACAGTATCTGCATATTCATCATGAAAGTGCTCTAAATAATTAGATAATAGTAACTAGAGCTGTTGATACGAATTTACAAATTAAGAAAAACTAGAATATAAATACATTTGATGCAATTACCTACAGTATTGGGGTGCATATTATCTATGCAGATTTACTCAATGATAAATGCTCCATGAAGAGTCTTGGAAGAACCTTTAAGGAAAATCATGCTGTTAAGTTGCCTTCTAAACTTGCCCTTTTAGAAAAACCCAAATTGGGTTATATTTGATATCTTTTCTACATAGTGAGTTTTGTACAATTTTGGGGTCAATTTAGTCAATCATGCAGATGATATTTGTCTACAAATAACAGGGCTATATTTGTCACTGAGCTAAGTATTATGAATATAATGCTGACAGGTCTGAAGATGTTTCAGTGGACTAATATGGAACTGGGGTGAATTATTACAAATTTTCTCACATAGAGTTGACAGTGTCCAACCAACTATTAAATCTGCATATGTGGTAATTTATATATGAAACAATCAGATTGAATTAAATGGTTGCCATTCTTGAAACAACAGCCTGTCATCCAAGATTAAAGCTATAAACTGCTCGAAGAATGAAAGGAACAGTTTATCTCACTGACTCCAAAATGGAGATCGACAATGAGTAAAATACCCGCAGGAAGCAGGAAGCTTTCTTACATTTTGTTGTCTTGTCTCTATAAGGAAATCTGTAAAGTTCACTTGCATGAAAATAAATCAGGCATTGGGTTGATCTCTGGGGTCTTTAGAAAAATCACACAGGTTGAAATTAAGTTCCCATATGATTTTGAATGTTCACACTCTTAATGTGAAAATGACGTGTTCAATGGTTGTATTATATGTACATGTATGATTATCAAACTGCATTTTAGTATTCTTAAAAGGAATGTCTTTGAGAGGCTAGTCTCTCCGGAACTGGAGCTTGAAGTGGTGGAGATTCTGTCTCCCAGCCAGCTTCTTGTCATCATCCTGAGGCTCATCATCCCGCAGGAATTTCCCCAGCGTGTGTGAACGCAGGGCCACCGGGCAGCAGCGATTGCCACTGACAGCGTGACTTCAGTGGCTAACAGCGGAACACAGCGCAACACAGTGCGGGGCCCCAGCCCAGGGCTCCAGCCTGAGATTCGCCCTGGGCAAGCGGGGCCTGCTTCTACACGGAGTTCCTGGCTCCAGCGCCCACTCAGCCACGCAGGACCCCTAGCAGTTGCTCCTGTGGGCAAACGTCTCCCGCGTGGGACCCCCGGCTACTGTTCTTTTTTTTTTTTTAAATACTTATTTTTTTAGATGTAGGTGGACAGAATATCTTTGTTTTATTTTTATGTGGTGCTGAGGATCGAACCCAGTGCCTTACGCGTGCTAGGCTAGCATGCTACCACTGCGCCGCAACCCATATCCCCCCCCCACCCCCCACTGTTCTTTGTGGATCTCCATCTAACACAGCAGAACTTCCTGCATCAGGGAACTACAGACAGCATCTCAGGACAAACTTAGAAATCAGCACAGCACAGCGTGAAATAGCATCTGCACCAGAGGCTCAGACATTCACACTGCTGCTGAAGTAGTCGGCTATCTGGTGGTACCTACACCCAGGACATCCTGTACCCAGCGGGGAAAGTCCAGTGAGCAACAGACAACGCCACCTACTGGAGGTGAACGGAAGCATACCTGTTTATTTACATTGACACTTTTTTTATTCTTATATTTTATTTTATCCTTTATCTTTTTCTCCTAGATTACTCTTATTTACCCTTTTTGTCTTATTTCTCTGCTCTTTTCTTCTCTCCTTTCTTTCTTTTTCCTTTCCTCTTTTCTCTCTCACTCTTTTCCTACCCTCTAATCCCCAATAGTTGTGAAACCAAGTATCTGTTATACAGTAGGATATAGTAGATTGGGATTTCTGAACTATGTACTAGAGTGGTATTATATAGTCTTGTAACTCCCACTTGCATAGGTTTTATTTTTCTTACTCCCATGTCTCCTCACTAGTTGGACTCTCTTTTCTTCCTTCTTACTGGTCTTCCCCAACTCTCTGTTGTTCTTTCTAGTAATAGCCAACTTCTCTTAGATTCCTTTTTCATGCTTTCTAAGATCTTATGACCTTATCCTCACTTCCTACTACCCCAACATTCTATCCTACACCTCACCCTCAAGTTTCCCTAGCCCACCAACAGAAAATATAGACCCTTGTGCAAACCTATTGTTTACATAATAGATGTTAAAGGAACTCATAATTGTCGTATATGTGACTAAACTGAAAATGTATTTGGGAGCTTTTAAGAGCCACTTGGTTTGAAACTATTTATTGTTTGTATTGAGATCAATCAATATCATTCCCCCCTTCAAAGGAGAGGTGTTGAAACCCTGCAGAGAAAATATAATAGGAGTAAAAACTGTAACACCTTGGATCAGCAGAGCTAGAAGGAAAGACACACAAACATCATGAAAAAACAAGAGAAGAAAATGACTCAAACAAACCAAGAAACTACACTATTAGAATCCATAGTCTATACAGCAGGAGGAATGACAGAACAGGAATACAGGATGTACATAATTAAAATGTTCTGTGACTTAAAGAATGATATAAGAGAGCAAGCCCGGTCAGCAAAAGATCATTTCGATAAAGAAATACATAGACAAATACAGGAAGTAAAAGATCACTTCAATAAAGAGATACTTAGGTAAATACAGGAAGTAAAAGATCACTTCAATAAGGAGATAGAGATTCTGAAAAGGAACCAAACAAAAATACTTGAAATGAAAGAAACAATAAACCAAATTAAAAACTCAATAGAAAGCATCACCAACAGATTAGACCACTTGGAAGACAGAACCTCAGATACTGAAGACTAAATATTTAACCTTGAGAATAGAGTTGACCACACAGTGAAGACGGTAAGAAACCATGAACAGAATATCCAAGAACTATGGGATAACATTAAAAGAACAAACTTGAGAATTATTGGGATAGAGGAAGGCATAGAATTACAAACCAAAGGAATGAGGAATCTATTCAATGAAATAATATCAGAAAACTTTCCAAATATGAAGAATGAACTGGTTAATCAAATTCAAGAGTCTTACAGGACACCAAATGTACAAAATCACAACAGACCTACACCAAAGCACATCATAATGAAAATGCCTAACATTCAGATCAAGGAGAGAATCTTAAAAGCCACAAGAGAAAGGAATCAGATTACAAATAGGGGAAGCCAATTAGGATCACTGCAGACTTCTCAATCCAGACCCTGAGAGCAAGAAGATCATGGCAAAACATA
>CM053411.1:44366290-44411909 GCA_028644305.1 Xerus rutilus | reverse complement strand
AATAAAAGCAAGAATCAATAAATGGGATGGACTTAAACTAAAAAGCTTCTTCTCAGCAAAGAAACTATCAATGAAGTGAACAGAGAGCCTACATTCTGGGAGCAAATTTTTGCCACACGCACATCAGATAGAGCACTGATCTTTAGGATATATAAAGAATTCAAAAAACTTAACATCAAAAAAGCAAATAACCCAATCAATAAATGGGCTAAGGAGCTGAATAGAAACCTCTCAGAAGATGATATACAATCAATAAACAAATATATGAAGAAATATTCAGCATCTCTAGCCATCAGAGAAATGCAAATCAAAACTACTCTCAGATTTCATTTCACCCCAGTCAGAATGGCAGCTATCTAATATACCAGCAACAATAAGTGCTGGCAAGGATGTGATGAAAAAGGCACACTCAAACATTGCTGGTGGGACTGCAAACTGGTGCAACCAATCTGGAAAGCAGTATGGAGACTTCTTAAAAAACTTGGAATGGAATCACCTTTTGATCCAGCTATTCCACTCCTTGACCTATACCCTAAAGACTTAAAAACAGCATACCACAGTAATGCAGCCACCTCAATGTTTATAGCAGCACAATTCACAATTGCAAAACTGTGGAAGCAACCCAGATGCCCTTCAATAGATGAATGGATAAAGAAGCTGTGGTACATATACACAATGGAATATTATTCAGCAATAAGAGAATAAAATTATAGCATTTGCAGGTAAATGGATGGAATTGAAGAACATTATGCTAAGTGAAGTAAGCCAATCCCAAAAAACCAAATGCCAAATGTTCTCTCTGATTAGTGGATGCTGATTCATAAGCAGGGTAGGAATGGGGAACATAGGAGATATGGAGGAACTCTGGATGGGGAAGGGAGGAGGTGGGGGAAGGGAAAGGGGAATGGGTGTAGTAAAGATGGTTAAATGAGATGGTCATCACTACCCTTGGTGCATGTATGAAGACACAAATAGTGTGACTCTATCTGGTTGGCAAACACAGAAATGGAAAAATTGAGCGCTATATATGTACTATGACTTGAAATGCATTTATATGAATTAATAAAAAGAAAAAATGCCTTTGAGAGGAGGGGAGGGAAAGTGAAAATACTGCAGGAAAATGAGATTGATCAAATTATGTTCTATGCATACATGAATATGGCATAATGGATCCCACTATTATGTATAATTATAATGCAACAATAAAAAATTATAGAAAGAATGCCCTTAAAAATAAGTTATTTAGACCTTATGCTGGCTTTCAGTTGTCATGGATCTTGAGATGTCTGCAGCCTAATTGAAAAGTTATTATAAAACTCAGTCTCCCTAAAACATTTATTCATTTATTTTTCCTGTAAAGAGCAGAGCATTATAGCAGGTATGAAATGAAGTTGGAGTAAGTAGGCTTAAGGGAGAAATAATGGTGATTATGTATAAAAGGTAGAAGGCGGCAGGGAATATTGGGAAAATAGCATTGTTTTAGCCAGTTTCCTCTTTAAATACAACAATGTTCATGTTCATTTCAGGAATTTGCTCACTAAAGTTTAGATCATTCTCATAGTTAAAAACCTTTTCCTTAGCTATTTTATGGGAACTTTTTGGAAGAGATTTCTGTAACTTCAATTAATTGCAGGATTTTTCCTGCCATGAATGTCAGCTTTCAGATGTGAAGAGCAGGGATTTCACAGATGTGCCCCCAGCCTTGAACTCCTCATGTACTCTAGGGATTTTCTATTTGAGCGACAGAGGCCAGATAGTGATGTAACAATAGCTCTGCTGGCCCTGCCAGGCCGCCACAAGGATATCAGGCTTTTTACATTTTTCCTGGCCTGGGAGATGATCTTCTGCATTGCATAGAGAGCATCAGTATTTCTTTAAATAGAATTTCCTCTCCTTCTTCTTTTCTCACCCTGTCTTCCGTCTTGTGTCAGCCCAAATTGTCCCCACTCTATTTTAAGTCAATATCATTTGACCCTTTGCTTTTTTCAGTCCTGAGCTCGAGAACTCTATTATTTGCTTTTTGGCTTTTTACTTTCTGGTAATCTATTTTGGTAAATTCTGAAATTTTAACCATTCTCCTGACTATGTCTTAATTGTCTCTGTGCATTTTCTCATCCCTGATATGCTACAGAACACCAACATAGTATTTGTGAATGATTGAGAGGAATTTAAGTGTGAATTCTGGAAATTCTTAATGGCAGAGTTAATCTTTAAATGTTTGAAGGAATAGGGAGACTTTTAGTATTAGACTCTTTGGGTGACAGAAGGAAAATGTTGCGCATACTTGTAGATTAATATAGTCCTAGAGGACACATTATTTGGGTTGGTTACCAAGGGAGTCAGTCTGATTTAAATCACTGAAAGTGATTTAAAACTCGGAGAGGGCAGACCACAGTGAGTCTTGGCAATTTGCTTCAGTAGACCAACTCAGATGTCTGCCTGTCACAGTGACCATCTGTGAAATTTCAGACGACCTACCATAACCATATCCCCTTGTGTGCATTTCTCATGCCTGGATGATCATGCTCAAACCAAGGGATACCACCATCTTTGCCACAACTAGTTGAACTAGTAATCTATGATAAGTACATAAGCAGCTATTCGTAGCCTGGGCAGCATGCATGAATGTGACATAAAGAGACAGTTTTTCTCAGCAAGGGTGCTCTCTGATGGATAGAAATAAATTGATCAATTGGATCTCTTCAAAGAGACTGAGGGTGAAGCATAGACAAACTGTGTACAGACTTGGGAGTAAACCGATGCCCATGACCCCTTAAGAAATAGCTATGGGGATTCTAGAGCAAAAGAAGAAACAGAAAGAAAAGGACAGAAGTGGTGGGTTGAATCACAAAGCTGTCACTGATGTAAAGAAATGCTACAGAGTTTGAGCCAAGCCTTGCCTTTGGAATTGCCATATGTCCTGAGCTATGGCTCTGCTGCAATTGAGATTTCTTTCTTTTTCTTTTTCTTTTTTCTTCCTTCCTTTCTTTTTTTTTGTTTTTTGTTTGTTTTATTTTTAGGTGGAGGCACATGGAGTACAAAATTTATAAAATTCTTTAGCAGTGAGGATCTCTGATCTCACAGTCTCACATACACATACATATATACACAAAGAAACACAAACTGGGAATAGGTAAACTATTTAGTGCCAGCAACAAAACTGAAATAATATATGTGCTCCTCTAGGATAGGACCACTTGCCTGCAAAATAGCCAACAGGTATGTGATATTAAGAATCAAAAGAATGACTCTATCCATAGGTACCTAAATCCTTATATATACAAGATTTTAGCAGACCAAAAGTGGTTCAGAGTAACAACACATATGAATCTCAACAAGTATATGAAAAAAATTTATATATGTGTGTATATATATGCATATCTATCTATCTCTCTCTCTCTCTCTCTCTATATATATATATATATATATATATATCTCCCATATAAGAAATAGTATCTGAGAAACTCATAGTTTCCCAGGTATCCCAGAGATATACATTCCAGATACTTAGTCACCAAATTATATACTCTTTTAAATGAAAACTCAGATAATAAAATCACTAGTGCATTTTTAAAAGTACTATATGGATATTTGCTTCCTTTATTTGATCATAAGATTTAAGGAGCAAAGTGTCTACTTGGTCATCTTCTGTTATGTCCTGAGTTTTGTTCATGTAAGTCATGTGCTTCTCCCTGACACACCTCATTCCTAACAAGATTCAGGAAAGTTTTCCACACCAATCACAAGGTGCAAGACAAATGTAAATTTGTAAATAAATACAGTAATGACAATAGAAAAGAGTGAGAAATGAGCATGCATCCCAGGAAACTATAGAAATATCAAGAAAGGGCATTGTATTTCCCACAGGATTTATGAAGAGAGTTTAAGAAAGTTTCCTTTGAAATTCAAGGGATAGAGCACATTTGGCTGACATAACTCTGATCAGAGTGGCAGACACCAAGGAGAACACCTAAGGGAGACGATTTCTAATGATCCAAGTTGGAAAAGAGTTCACTTTTCTTGCTCCATCAAGAATTCTCCAGGGGCTGTGCTTACAAGAGAATCTTTAAGACATCTTCCTGGTTGGTTTAACATTCCAATTCTGGAACATTAAGCAATATTGTATGGGAGGAAGGTTGTGTTTGGCCTCAGTGGAAAGGATAAATCCACACCCCAATGGAATGGAAACTTTGGGAATTCACCTGGTCATCTGAGGGTACCTCAGGCACTAGAAGCCATCCATGTTGAAACCTCTATATTCACTGAAACCTCCTATGAGAAAGATTACTTTATTTCAATTTTGTGAGGTAATGAAATGGAAGCTATTTAGCCTGCCCAAGTTCATATACTGAATAGCTATTACATATAATATATCTGAGCCTAAGCCTGGGAAGAGCATCTGAAAGCCCCTGATCCTAACCACTATTATACCAGAGTGGAAGACAACCAAGGAGCATAAAACTCCCCTGGAAAGTAGACACTCATATCCTCCTTAAACAGAGTAATGCCAAGCCTCCATTGTTATAGAGCTTGTTGAGATAAAGTGAGAAAGGAGTTTGTTGTAAGGTGATATGCCTGATAAAGAAGGAAAAGGGTGCACTGTAGCAGCAGATAGCATTTCTAAGGAATTAATTGAATTTTAATTAACTCAATTCTGCTCAATCTTTCTCCCCTGGAGAAAATCTGTTTTTAAATAGAGGTAGCAAGTTGTGTCAGGCAGACTAAAGTCTGCTGAATACCAGATAACTTCCCTCAACTGGGAGTGAACAGAAACTTTCTACATCTGTACCTCCAGACTCTGTCTTGCTGTCCACAGAGATCATCAGATCCAAAGGCAGACCCAGCACTACCTTCTACCAATTCCACACATGGCCCAGAAAATCTATGGAGCATAAGTACTTGGATTTATCTAGATGTACTAAAGTCAAGTTTAACATATTTTAGGGTTCTTGAGGCTCCCTAAATTCTGCTTGGTCCTATCAAATTTGACTTTGAGGGGAGTACAGGCCAAGGCCCAGGACCACTTTCAGGGAACACCACGGGAGCCCAGCCAAGGTCAGGCCTGAGACTACTAGCCTCTAGTCACAGGGGAACACAGACCCAGGGAAAGGACTGGCTACGGGGACCCCTGTGGGATTCCTGGAATAAGTGGGGCCAGGGACTACCCCCAGTTCTGTGCCAGAGTTCCTGCTGAAAGCAGGAGCACTGGCCAAGGTGCAGGACCACCTTCAGAGACCTCCGCAAGAGCTCAGGCAAGGCTACTCCCAATGCCATCTAGAGTTACCTCCACTACCAATGCCACCATCTTTAGTGGCAGTAGTGTCCATCTGGGGACACCTGCTGGGGACTAGAAGTGAACTCCAAGGTGAGATACAGCTAATCTGTAGTGTCACTACAAGATTATAGGATAGAAACCCAATACTTCAGATTGGGATTGCAAGAAAGGAAGATACATAATCAACATGAACAAGGGAAGAAAGTGCCCCAAATTATCCAAGATACTACCATAATAGAATCCATTAACAGCACAGTTGATGAAATGTCAGAAAGAATTCAGAATGTATGTAATTAAAATGATGTGCAAATTAAAGAATGATGTAGGCAAGCAAATACAGGCAAAAATTGATCACTCCAACAAAGAAATAAAGGTGACCATCAATTACTCCAACAGAGATAAGAGAGCAAATAAAGGCAATCACTGATCACACCAACAACGAGATAAGGTAGCAAATACAGGTAGCAAAAGATTACTTTAAGAAAAAGCTAGAGAAAACAAAACAATCCAAAATTCTTGAAATGAAGGAAACAAACCAAATTAAAAACTCAATAGAAAGCCTTAACAGCAGACTAAATCACTTGGAAGACAGAACCTCAGATAATGAAGACAAAATATACAATCTTGAAAATAAAGTTGAACTTACAGGGAAGATGATAAGAAATCGTGAACAGAACATACTAGAAATATGGAACAGCATCAAAAGACCAAATCTAAGATTTATTGGGATAGAAGAAGGCACAGAATTTCAAACCAAAGAAATGCACAATTTCTTCAATGAAATAATATCAGAAAATTTCCAAAACATGAAAAATGAATTGGAAAATCAAAAACAAGAGGCTTACAGGACACAAAATGTACAAAATTACAACAGATCTACACCAAGGCATATTATAATGAAAATGCCCAGCATATAGAATAAGGAGAGAATTTTAAAGGCCACAAGAGAGAGGAATTAGATTACATATAAGGGGAGACCAATTCGGATATCATTAGATTTTTCAACCCAGAATCTAAAAGCCACGAGATCAAGGAACAACTTATACCAAGCTCTGAAAGAAAATGGATGCCAACCAAGAATCTTATATACAGCAAAACTGAGCTTCAAATTTGATGATGAAATAAAAACATTCCATGATAAACAAAAGTTAAAAGAATTTACAGCAAGAAAGCCTGCACCACACAACATTCTCGGCAAAATATTCCAGGAGGAGGAAATGACAACCAACAATGAAAATATACAAAGAGAAGAACTACACTTAAAGGGGGGTGCAATCAAAGGAGAAACCATGTCAAGATGAAAACCAAAAACAAACCAAAATGACTGGGACTACAAATCATATTTCAATAATAACTCTGAATGTGAATGGCCTAAATGCATCAATTAAAAGACATAGAGTGATAGACTGGATTAAAAAAAAGATGAAATAATATGCTGCCTTCAAGAGACTCATCTCACAGGAAAAAACATCCACAGGCTGAAAGTGAAAGGGTGGGAAAAAACATATCACTCACATGGACCCCAAGCAGGAGTTTCCATCCTCATATCAGATAAAGTGGACTTCAAACCAAAGCTCATGAAAAAGGATAAAGAAAGACATTTCATACTTCTTAAGGGAATCATACCTCAACAAGACATAACAATCATAAACATCTATGCCCCAAACAATGGGGCATCTATGTATATCAAACAAATCCTTCTCAACTACAAGAATCAAATAGACCACAACACAATAATACTTGGTGACATTAACACAGCTCTCTCACCCCTGAATAGATCTTCCAAATAAAAACTAAACAAAGAAACCATAGAACTCAATAAAACAATCAATAATTTAGACTTAACAGACATATATAGAGTATTCCATCCATCAATGAGTGAATACACTTTTTCTCAGCAGCACATGGATTCTTTTCCAAACTAGATCATATGTTGTGTCACAAAGCCAGTCTCAGCAAATACAAAAAAATAGAGTTACTACCCAGCATCCTATCTGACCACAATGGAATAAAATCAGAAAACAATGACCAATTAAAAAATAGAAACTACTCCAACATCTGGAAACTAAATAATAAACTATTGAATGATGCATGGATAACAGAAGATATCAGGGAGGAGATAAAAAAAATTCTTAGGGGGTAAATGAAAACTCCAATACAATATATCAAAATCTCTGGGACACCATGAAGGCAGTGCTAAGAGGAAAGTTCATTGCATTAAGCTCATTTATTAAAAAGAAAAGTCAACAAATAAATGACTTGACTTTACATGTCAAAGCCCTAGAAAAAGAAGAAAAAACCAACACCAAAAGAAGTAGAATACAGGAAATAATTAAAATCAGGGCTGAAATCAATGGAATTGAAACAAAAGAAGCAATTTAAAAATTGATAAAACAAAAAGCTAGTTCTTTGAAAAAATAAACAAAATTGACAAACCCTTAGCCACCCTAACAAAAAGAAAGGGAGAGAAAAGCCAAATTACTAAAATTCATGATGAAAAAGGAAACATCATGACAGACACTACTGAAATACAGAGGATAATTAGAAACTATTTTGAAAATTTATACTCCAGTAAAATAGAAAACCCTGAAGACATTGACAAATTTCTAGAGACATATGACTTACCCAAAATGAACAGGAGGTCATACACAACTTAAACAGATCAATTTCAAGCAAGGATATGGAAGATGCCATCAAGAGCCTGCCAACCAAGACAAATCCAGGACCAGATGGATTCTCAGCTGAGTTCTACAAGATCTACAAAGAAGAACTAACTCCAATACTCCTCAAACTATTTCATGAAATAAAAAAAGGAGGGAACTCTTCCAAACTAATTCTATGAGGCAAGTATCACCCTGATACCTAAACCAGACAGAGACAATCAAAGAAAGAAAATTTCAGACCAATATCTTTGATGAACATAGATGCAAAAATGCTCAATAATATGTTGGCAAATTGCATACAAAAATTTATTTAAAAAATAGTGCATCATGATCAAGTGGGGTTAATTCCAGGGATGCTAGGTTGGTTCAACATATGGAAATCAATTAACGTAATCCATCATATCAGGAGACTTAAAGATAAGAATCATATGATTTTATCAATTGATGCAGAGAAAGCATTTGACAAAATACAGCACTCTTTTATCTTCAAAACATTAGAAAAACTAGGGGTAGTAGGAACATATCTCAACTTTGTAAAAGCTATCTATATTAAACCCAAGGCCAGCATCATCCTAAATGGAGAAAAATTGGAAGCATTCCCTCTAAAAATGGGAACAAGGCAGGGATACACTCTTTCACCACTTCTTTTTTTTTTAATATATTTTTAGTTGTAGATGGACAGAATGTCTTTATTTTATTGCTTTGTATGTGGTGCTGAGGATCGAACCCAGGGCCTCACTCATGCGAGGCAAGCGCTCTACCACTGAGCTACAATCCCAGCACCTCTTTCACCACTTTTATTCAACATAGTCCTTAAAACTCTAGCTAGAGCAATTAGACAAAAGGAATTACAGGATACAAATAGGAAAAAAAGAACTCAAACTATTATTATTTGTTGACAATATGATTCTATCATTAGAGAATACAATAAATAACACCAGAAAACTTCTAGAATTAATAAATGAATTAAGCAAAATAGCAGGATATAAAATCAACACCCATAAATCAATTACATTTCTATACATCAGTGATAAATCCTCTGAGAGAGAAATTAAGAAAACTACCCAATCCACAATAGCCTCAAAAAAAATTAGTTTGGAATCAATTTAACAAAAGAGGTGAAAGATCTCTACAAGGAAAACTGCAGATCACTAAAGAAAAAATTTTTACAAGGCCTTAGAAGATGAAAAAATTTCCATGCTCTTGGATAGGCAGAGTCAATGTTGTCAAAATGGCCATACTACCCAAAGCGCTATATAGTTTCAATGCAATTCCAATTAAAATCCCAATGTCATTCCTCATAGAAGTAGAAAAGGCAATCATTAAATTTATTTGGAAAATAAGAGACCCAGAATAGCCAAAGCAATCCTTACGAAGAAGTGTAAAGCAGGAGTCATCACAATACCAGAACTTCAGCTATACTACAAAGCTATAGTAACAAAAATGGCATAGTACTGGCACCAAAATAGCCATGTAGACCAACGGTACAGAATAGAAGACAGAGACAAACCCACTTAAATACAGTTATCTTATACTAGACAAAGGAGCCAAACACATACACTGGAGAAAAGATAGCCTCTTCAACAAATGGTGCTAGGAAAACTGGAAATCCTTATGCAGCAAATTGAAACTAAACCCGTATCTCTCACCATGCTCAAAATTCAACTCAAAGTGGATCAAGGACTTGGGAATTAGACCAGAGACCCTATGCCTATTAGAAGAAAAAGTAGGCACAGATCTTCATCATGTTGGACTAGGACCTTAAGACTCCTACAGCACAAGAAGTAAAATCAAGAATCAATAAGTAAGATGGATGTAAACTAAAAAGCTTCTTCTCAGCAAAAGAATCAATGAACAGAAGAACAGAAAGCCTACATCCTAGAAACAAATTTTTGCCACATGCACAGCAGATAGAGCACCATTCTCCAGGATATATAAAAAACACCAAAAAATCAAATGACCCAGTCAATAAATGGGTAAGGAGCTGAACAGACAATTCTTAGAAGAAGATACACAATTAATCAAGACATATAAAAAATGTTCAACATCTCAAGCAATTAGAGAAATGCAAATAAAAACTATTCTAAGATTTCGTCTCATGCCAGTCAGAATGGCAATTATCAAGAATACAAACAACAGTAAGCGTTGGTGAAGATTTGGGGGAAAGGCATGCCCATACATTGCTGGTGGGACTGCAAATTGGTACAACTAATCTGGAAAGCAGTATGGAGATTCCTTAGAAAACTTGGAGTGGAACCACCATTTGACCCAGCCATCCCACTCCTTGGCCTATACCCAGAAGACTTAAAAACAGCATGCTACAGTGACGCAGCCACTTCAATGTTTATAGCAACTCAATTCACAATAGCTAAACTGTGGAACCAATCGAGATGCCCTTTGATAGATGAATGGATAAAGAAACTGTGGTATATATACACAATGGAATATTACTCAGCAATAAAAGAGAATAAAATCATGGCATTTTCAGGTAAGTGGATGGAGTTGGAGAATATCATGCTAAGCGAAGTAAGCCAATCCCCAAAAACCAGATGCCAAATGTTCGCTCTGATAAGTGGATGCTCATCCATAATGGAGGAGGGGACAAGAGAAGAATGGAAGAAATTTGGTTAAAGGGGAGGGAGAAGGGAGGGGCCATGGGATAGTAGCAATGGTGGAATAAGATGGACATCATAGCCCTAGCTTCATGTATGATTGCATATATGATGTGATTCTACATCACATACAACCAGAGAAATGAAAAGTTGTGCTCCATCTGTGTACAATGAATCAAAATGCATTCTGCTAAAATGTATACCTAAGTACAATAAATAAATAAATATATAAAAATAAAAAATAAATAAAAATTTTAAAAAATTTTGATATTTTGAGGTACCTTGGAATCGTCTCATGACATTCCTCTTTTTCAATATATTTAAGTGTTGAAAATAGCCAGAGTCAGTTTCTGTTGCTTCAAATGTAAACTAGCTGGCATAAGAGGGTCAGGGGAGGGAAACAAGACCATGAGAATTGGAAAACTTTCAGTTGGAGTGGACATGGTATATATAGTGTATTAGAGTATGAAATGCTGTAGGAATCCCTTCAGAAAGAAAAGATAGAAAGACTGACTGTCAAAACTCATACTTTAATACTCATGCAAAACACAGAATGATGACGACATGGCTGTTTGGGGCCTTGGAAAGATAGGGACACCAAACATTTGGATGGTGGAAGAGCTATGAAATCATTTTGTTTTTAATGTCTCATTTTAGTTATGATCCTCCAATATCCTGATTTTATTCTAGCTGCCTAAAAAATGGCCGTATGATCTACTGCTAAATCTTATGCATTTCTTCATGTGTTTAAATATTATTTTAATAAAATATAATTTTAAAAATAGAAAGATAATGTATTTATTAGAAATGTAACAGTGGTCCACTTTATGCTTTGAATATAGCCCTGGCTGCTCTACCACTGGGAATTATTTTTTAAATGGACATGTGTTTTTTCTTTCTCTTGCTCTCTCCCTCCCCCTCTCCAAACTCTGGAAAACAAGATCACCTTTCATCCTCATTCTAGGCAGTTTTCTGTCCTAGAGCACACACTCACCACAGGAACTAAGTAATCCAGATTTCTAAGTAATTTCAGAAGATCTAAAAAATGACTAGCTCCCAAATTAGCAAGTGAATTACAACTTCAGACAGAGAACTGAAGTTAGCCTTTGAATCACGTCTTAATATCCCCCTGTTCACCCTGATGAGCAGAATCACAGACTTTGGGATAGGAGTCTCCTGTGTTTCTCCTTTGTTAGAAAAGCAATAAAACTTCTTTTTCCATCTTCTCAAAACCATGTCCTCATTATTGGATGGGTGTGGGGGACAAGGACAAAGCTTTCAATAACAAATACAGTAGGTAAATGTAAGATTTGGGACAACACTTTGAGGTTGGAAGACTCTGGCCTTGGGCTAAAATGAGTTTTGTACTGTTCTCTGTTCTTTTCCCTACCAACCTACAGGTCCCGGCTAAATAAAAGACGGAAAATAAGGAAATTCTACTTGCCCTACAGAAGTTCCTAAAAATGTTTATGGTATGGTGGTAATTAGTTGCACACATAGGTAGAAATTCAGTGAGCTCTAAGATTCAGTCTCTTTATCTTTATTAAAGAAGAAGGAGCAGGAGAAAAAAGAGGAAGAAGAGGAAAAGGAGGAGAAGAGCAGAAGGGGAGGAAGGATAAGGGTGGGTCCTGTTTGTTTCCAACCTGACCTGATCATAAGATCTAAATTTCTCAGCTATACAGGATAATGAGAATGCCCCAAAATCAGTCTGACCCCTTTGGTAGCTTAAGTAATACAGATGTTCCTCAATTTCCAATGGGACCATATACTCACATACCCATCAAAGCAAAAAAATGAATTATGTTGAAAATTCATTAACATATCTCACTACTAAACATCATAGCTCACAACACAGTTACTATAGAGTGTCATTTGCTTACCCGTTATGATAGGGTGGCACTTTGGGAACTATACCTCACTGACATTGTCCAATATCACCAGAGAGTTTCATGGGCATTACCACTAGGCCAGAAAAAAATCAAATGTAAAATATGTAAAGTCAAAGTACAGTTTCTACTGAATGTATATCACATTTGCACGATGGTTAAGTTGAAAAATAATAAGTCAAACCATCATGAGTTAGAAAATATCTGCAGTGAGAGTGAAATTGGATATCCACCCAACTCCGAGATCACATGACCAAGGATAGCGTAGGGCAGTTAAAGCCATACCAAAAGTTGCCCACCATCATCCAACAACTGTCACATTTGATATGCTCAATCTTTGCCTTCTTCATAGAATTATTTCAGATACATAAAATGCATTGATTTTTAAGTCTCATATACCATTAAGAAAGAAAAACAAGCCCTGTACAATGGATAACGCCTGTAATCTTAGCAGCTCAGGAGGCTGAGGCAGGAGGATCATGAGTTGAAAGCCAGCCTCAGCAACTTAGCAAGGCCCTAAGCAACTCAGTAAGACCCTGTCTCTAAATAAAATACAAAATAGGGCTAGGGATGTGACTTACTGGCCAAGTGTCTCTGAGTTCAATTCCTAGTATGCCTCCCCCACCAAAAAAAAGAAAAGAAAGGAAGAAAGAAGAAAAAAAAACAGAAATGCAAGTTAAATGATTAACATAGAATTTTTTAAAAAAAAATTTTAGTTGTTAGTGGCATTTATTTATTTGTTTGTTTGTTTGTTTATATGCAGTGCTGAGAATTGAACCCAGTGCCTCACATGCTAGGCAAGCTCTCTACCACTGAGCCACAAATTATACTTAATTGAAAGACTACTTTTTAGACTTGTTTTGAGTTTTGTTTCCCATATATAACTCACTTGTATATATATTTAGAACAAAAAGTATATTTATTACAAATGTACCATAGTAAATGGGTAAGTTGTTTAAAAATGTGGAGTGGTATGTGACAATTCTTTTATGCATATCTTAGAACTATATAGTACAAGTTAATGAACTTACAGTTATTTTTTTTGAGTAACCTTATCACTGAAATGTGGTCTGTGGGTGGACATCATGGAAAAGGTTTGGAAGCTTGTGAAAGATTTGTTATTTCAGGCCCCAACCTAAACTTCATGAATCAGAATATGCATTTTAAGCATTTCCCTTGATGACTCTTAAGCACATTAAAGTTGGGAAAGAACTGTTTCAAAATACTTGATCATTGATTTGAAAGAAAATATGGAATTGTAGACATTTCTCTAATGACAAGAAATTTGTTTCACTTAATATCAAAATATAAATGGCATTTTGCTGTGCATTTCTGTAAACATTGTACATTTTGCTTCAATGTCAAATCACATAACATGAATTTTGAGAAATATTTAAATAACAAACTTTATATACTACTAAGGATGAATCAAATTCTTCTGTAACACCGACAATGTGAAAAGTTATGCCCAAGTTCACAAATGCATGGCCCATGACAGTTAATACCCCATGGCCACAGGAATTTTTAAAGTATCATCTATTATGAGATGCACACTGATTTTAAGAATGTTGATTTTTCAAAAACTATGTGCCCTACAATTGAATTAAGTTATTTTTAACAGTTCCATGTTGGAAGAAGAGTCAATCTGTTGACTTTGGCTTCAGCTCTATGAGACTTTCTTTGGTTAGCAATTGGAAATAAAGCAAGAGAACAATTGCCATTCTGCCTAAATTACACCCCCTCCCCCAGGAAAATGATGAGTAATAGTGAAGAAAAATAACTTTAAAATGATTAGAATAGAGATTAGAACAGGAACGGGGCATAATATATGTTTAACTGTAGCACTTTTTTTTCAAATAGTGATTTGCATACTGCATACTTCAATAACATCTTGAAGATTATTTCAAAATGAGGGATCATGAGTTATGGTCCAAATCTACACCAAAATCTCTGGGATGAGATCTATTCACCTGCACTTGTAGCAAGTGCCTCAGATAATTCAGATGCACACTAAAATTTATCATGCAAAAAGGTGGAGCATTGATTTTACATTTTCCTTCCTTCTCTGCACCCAGATGGGTGGTCATTAACAAGTGCTATCTATCAACCTCTGAGCCAGCAGGTAAAAGTTTGCTCTATAAATATTCATTTTTTCACTTTCATAAATTATTTTCTTTTTGAACAACCAGGAAGTTCTGTTAATAGGACCATTATTATAAACAACAGCAACATTAAATTGCATTTACTATTACTAAAGCATTAGCCTTCCTTAAGTTCTTCCCTTATTTACATGGACCATGGGATTGTTTTTCATTGTAAGGTCTCTGATCTTATTTGACTCCTCAGGATTTTGCTTGGTCTGAGAAAATGTAATTTGCTTGAATTTGAAAATTTTTATGTAGTCCACAGCATGTCCAAACACAACATAAGGTTCATTAGCTTATGTTTGTTTGTTTATCATAAATGCTTGTGGATAAATACATTAATAAGCAAATTTTAAATGTTCATTTGACAGATTTCAATTGATATGTTGCTATTATGATGGTTAATTTTATGTATCAACAACTTGTTCAAATGCTGGTCTAGATATTGCTGTGAAAGTGTTTTTTAGATGTGATTAACATTTGAATCAGTATCCTTTGGATAAAACAGATTATCCTCTGTACTGCTGGTGGGTCTCCTATAATCAGCTGAAAGCCTTAGAGATCCTGAGGAAGAGAGAATTGCCTCCAGGCCATCTATGGATTCCAGATGTGCTATCAACTCCTTCTTGGGTTTCCAGCCTTTCTGTCTTTTCTATAAAATTCAGACAGGCCAGTCCCCACAATTATGTGAGCCTATTCCTTAGAATAAATCTCCCTCCCTCTATATATAAATATCCTATTGATTTTTTTTTCTTTTTTTTTTTTTTTTTTGGTACCAGGGATTGAACTCAGGGGCACTCGGTCACTGAGCCACATCCCCATCCCAATTTTGTATTTTATTTAGAGACAGGGTCTCACTGGCCACTGAGCCACATCCCCAGCCCTATTTTGTATTTTATTTAGAGACAGGGTCTCACTGAGTTGCTTAGTGCCTAACTTTTGCTGAGTCTGGCTTTGAATTTGCTATCCTCCTACCTCAGCCTCCCAAGCTGCAGGGATTACAGGTATGTACCACCTGTGCCCGGCATGATTCCATTTCTCTGGGGATCATGACTAATACATTCATCTACAAAAACAAAAATGATGGGTCTTCACTCTGAGTTATACCTCATAAAAAATCATTAAAAACAAATTTCAATCCATCTAAGCATTTTTTTATCCAGGAGTTATGCCAAATTTAAAATTAAAACTCTCTTCTTAACAGCTATTATGACTTACTGGAGTGCATGACTAAGTAAGATATATATGTAAATAGAATCAATATGATAACTTAGTATTTATTCAACTTGTCAGAGTAGCTCTTTCATCTCTGTATAACTAACATGGTACATGTTTCCAGATGACTTCATAAGAATTTTCTTTTTTGCTTCAGATTGCCAAATTCTTTTCTCTACCAATCTATGAAATCACTACTAAAAAGTTATAGCAAGATTTTGCCTCAAAAATCTTATAGTTTAGGAAAATAATTCTTAATATGAATGCAAGAAAATTCACCTTTCGAAGTCTATATATTTGTATTACCTTTTCAGCCACAGTATTACAGAAATGGATAAAGCATAGTTATGACTGAGACTTTTAAGATTTTCCATAAGGAACAGGTATATTTTTAAAAGATGTATATCTCAGTATAAGATAAGCAAATTAGACATTATACAATTTTGTAAATTAATATTCTAGTGTTGTGGTTTGGATCTGAGGTGTCCCCCAAAAGCTCTTACATCAAAGTAGGAATGTTTGGAGATTAAAGAATTGGATTATGAGAACTGTAACCTCATCAACTCTTCCTACTTTGAATGGACTAGGTGATAACTATATGCAGGTTGGGTATGGTTGGAGGATATAGATCACTAGGGGCATACCTTGGAGGGGTACATCTTTCCTGTGGCCTCTTCCCCACTTCCTCTCTCTGCTTACTGACCCTGCCATGAGCTGAACAGCTTTTCTCCACTGGGTCCTTCCACCATGATGTGCTGCCTCACCTTGGGCCCAGAACGATGGTGTTAGCCATCTATAGAGTGAGATCTCTGAAACTGTGAGCCCCAAATAAACTTTCCATCCTTCAATTTGTTCTTGTTGGGTATTTTGGCGACAGAATTGCAAAACCTAACACACTTAGCTTACAGAAGAATTTAGTAGGCAGTAGTAATGGTTAAATACAAAGACTCCAGAAAAAGTAGGTCAAAGTTTATGTGTGAACTTGAACAAATCCCTCAACACCAGAATATAGTTTATCTGGAAACAGTAATAATATATATATCTAGTTCATTAAACTTTTATGAGATAATCTATATAAATTTCTAAGGACAATTTTTGGCTCATGTGGGTATTCATAAGTATTCTTTTATTGCCTTTTTATACATACATACATACATACAAGATACAAGAGGAAGAGCTTCTCTTTCAATGTTAGACTGTTAGACTTTATTTCCTTCTTTGTATTTTATATATTTCAAATGTTGTGTAATAAGTAATTGTTATAATCAAAACAGAAGCTATTTTTAAGAATAATAAAGAGAAAAGGAATTGATGGTAGAATAATAAGCACAACTACGTTGGTGATGGTAGAGTTTAGGGAAGGTGGAAGGGCAAAGATGGAAAAAAGAGATTAAAAAGACACAAATCCCTGGATGAAAGATGTGTTTTGAAAAAAGCCGGCAATAAAGAGTAAGGAACGTAGGTTCTAGAGCTGAGAAGTAAAATGAAAGCATCAATATGATAAGATTAGTTTTGAAAGTGGAATATGGGATGAGTAGAGCAAATAGAGCATTAGAGACTGTGAAACCAGCTGGGCAACTGCTGGAGTCAGTCAGGAGAAGAAAATGGCAATGGCTTTGGTACGTACAGGCAAAGTCGCTAAGTTTGAGAACATAAAGAAGTGGCCAGTCTGAGAAATTGTTCATAAAAAAGGAAGCAGTCAACCCCTGCTGTAAGTTAAGCAAAAGAGGAGTCAAAAATGACTGCAAAGAAAACAAACAACCTGATTTTAAAATAGGCCAAGGACCTAGAGACATTTCTCAAAAAAGACATACAAATGACCCATAGGTGTATAAAAAATACTCAATAGCACTAATCATCAGAGGAATGCAAATTAAAACCAAATGAGATATCACCTCACACCTTTCAGAAAGGCTATTATCAAAATGATAAAAGGTAACAAGTGCTGGTGAGGCTGTGTAGAAAAGGGACCCCTTGCACATTGTTAGCTCAAATGTAAATTAGCACAGCCATTACGAAAACCAGTATGAATCTCCTCAAAAATTTAAAGATAAAATTATTTTCTAATCCAGTAATCTCACTAGGGGCTATGCATACAAAGGAAATGAAATTAATATGTCAAAGAGATAGTTGTCCTCCCATGTTTATTGCAGCCCTATTCATGATCACCAATGTATTCAATCTAAATGGACATCAACAGTATAAGAAGAAGATTAAATAAAGAAATGAATGATTTTTTTAAAAATCAGTGTCTATACACACACACACACACACATACACACACATAATGGAATACTATTCAGCCATGAAAGAAGAAAATCCTATGATTTATAACAATGTTGATGAACCTGGAAGACATTATGGAAAGTCAGGTATTGAAAGACAAAAACTGTGATCTCACTCCTATGTGAAATTTTAAAAAGGTGATCTCATGAAAAAAGGCAGTTACCAATGGCTGGAGACATTGGGGGATAGGTTGGGGAGATGCTGGCTAAAGGATACAAAATTTCTGTTCCATAGGAGAAATAAACTCACATAGTCTATTGTACAACATGGTGACTATAGTTAATAATGATATATTATTACATTCTTGAAAGATACTAAGAAAATGGATGTTAAGTGTTTTCTGAACAATCATGATAACTATGTCAGGTAATACCTATACTATTTATCTAGATTTGGTCATTTCATAATGCATATATATTTCAAAACACCACGTTGTACGTGACAATCATAATTTTATTTTTCAATAAAAAAATACAAGTTTTTATATCAGGGAAGTTGAATGCTTACAACAAAAGAGACTAGTTGGAAATTTAGAGGCAGTTTTAAAGAGAGAATCATGGTTTGAGAAGAATGCAGTTTAGTTGCAGAATAATAGCTAGTTGGGGTTAAACTTTAAGTATTTAGAAATTTCATATTGTCAATGAAGCATATCAGAGCCTTGAAGCTAACTTAATCCACATCCTTCATTTAAGGTTTACATAACCAAAGTGATATGACATTGTCCCACAGTTTGGCTGGCTGCTCACCAGGAAGAGGACCTGCTAACTCCCAAATCAGGGCTCCTCACTCCTTATCTTGCCAAACCAACTCATGCAGGATCCTAACTTCAAAGATGCCTAACATCTTGATTTTTTGGACTGATGAGTAGAATATTTTATTTTAAGAAGCCATAACTTTAAAAAAAATCTGAGAGCATATGACATGACTCATATTATATAACCATTTCTAATGCTATAAATGACAGAATAGCTACATATCACAGCAAAGGTGATTTTAAAAAAAATATGTAGGAAATATTATATTTCACAGACATGAGGTAATTTTTACTGTTTTTATTTAAATGTCAAGGAAGTCTGTTTTTACAGAAGTCCTATGACTTTTTCTCTTTTCTTTCTTTTTTGCATGTCACATCTGCCTTTGGGGGCACTAAATTTATTTATATCACTTAGAGATGGAGGTGTTCTTTCACTATTTCTCTTAATGAGGCTAAAAGTAGATGTTTCTTAAAATTTTATCACTTCAGCCAGAAAATTTCATTATTTTCTTCAGTGTTAAATAGAAGACTATTTGGTTACCAAGAAGTTTATGCTAATTGGGTGCACTGGAAATTTTCAACCACTATGTCAATCTGATCATGTTTAATATCAGTTTAAAATTCTATTTTATTCAACTTTATTTTTGAAATTAAGTTAAGCATCTTAGGCTGCTCTCCACCACAGACATGCCACTGTCGACCATTTAATATTTCCAAAATTAGAACATATTAAAATCTCCCAGCAACAGCAACATTAGTCCAAGTATTCCTTAATTCACATTTAAACTCTTCCCTTTTTAATGACTTTCCTTTTTATTTCTCTAGGGATTAAAAACCCAGCTCAATACACATTAATTTATTCAAATATGTTTATTATTTTCATAACACCAATGAGGTTTGTTATATACACCAAAGATACATGTTCATGAATAAAACAAAACAAAAACATGCCTGCTCTCAAGGAGTGAGATCAAAGAGGTAGTAGGTGTAATGGCTTGTAGGCTTATAGATATGAATGTGGAATTTTGCTCTAAGGGATAGATGGAATCTTTGTAAAGTTCTGAACCATGTGACATTTGATATTGTATACTTCCATTTCAAATCTTCTATATTTTAACTTCTTTGGATTCTAAATATTAGTGAGGGGTAGAATAGAAGTTCATTGAATTAGACAAAGAGGAATAAAGAGAAGTGAAGGGGGATGGAAATAAGAAAGACAGCAGAATGAAGCAGACATAACTTTATTTTGCTCATATATGAATACATGACCAGTGTAATCCCACATCGTGTACAATCACATGAATAGGATCCTAACTAGAACGGGTTGTACTCCATGTATGTATAATATGTCAAAATATACCCTATTGTCATATCTAACTAAAAACATCAAATAGAAAGTAAACACATATAAAATGAAGATAGAGTTTACAGGATTTATCAAAACTCTGAGACAAAGAAAAGTTTTAAAAATAATACCAAGGTCTCACCTTTAGGACCAGGAAAAATGGAGTTAGCTATCATTTGCTGAGGTTAAGTCTAGGAAAATAGCTGGTTTAAGGAGAAAGATCAGGAGTACAATTTTGTATGAAAGTTAAAATGTTTTATAGATACACACATTTACATATCGGCTAGGCATTTGTTCACTAAATCTATTTCAGGAGAAAGGCAGGGTTTGGAGATTTCAGTTTAGAGGTTTTAGAATGAAATTTTATTTAAAGTGATCTGATTAGGGATATACTCACTAAGAAGTGAGACTAGAGAAAGGTAAAAGTCTTAGAAATACTTAGTCTAGAAAATGTGAGGGAAAGAAAAGTAGACTAAGAAGAAGTTTGCTAAGCAACAAAAGGAGAACTCTAAATAAGAATTTTTTTAATTTCTTGGGGAAAAAAATGTGGTTCTGAGGATCTTGCAGGTTATTATCTATTGACACTCAGTACAGGTTCCATGCTTCTAAAGTCTATCCTGCACATGACACAGGACTGAAAGCCCATAAGCAGTATTTCATAGAAGCCCTTACTAGAAGTTTTCTGGTTTACATTATGTCCCTGAGAAACATTAGCTCATTCATCAAAGATGTAATAGGAAGAATAGCCATTAGCTAATAGCTGTGGGTGGTAACAAGTATGAGCACTGAAGTAATTTCAGTGTTAACTCCTATGAGTTCCTTTCCTTGTTTCTGAACTGATCAGAAGTTGAGATAATATCTGAGTTAATTATTGGAGGTTTCAGGCAAGTATGGATCTTTCTCCTTTCTTGCAGCTAACTGCAGTTGTCTCATTCTTATTCCCATAGACCTTACAATGATTTCATGAGGTTGAAGTTTCATTTAATCCCTTCTTTTTGAAAAGCTGACAACGTATTTTTTTTTTATTTCTGGATTAAATCCTAATGATATAAAGGCAGAGTAATCAATTCTGTCAATGTTACTACTAGCCAATAAAATGAGGATGAAGTGTATATGACCAACTTAACTACATTGGTGCTATTGATGATTTTCTGACCATGTTCATTGGAATAGCATGGGAGGAAAACATTGGTAGGACTTCAATAGAAATGAAAAGATGAAAACTTCTTTTGATGAGTTTCGCTACAAAGCGAAGAATATTACTGCTAATTAAAAGGTAACATGGAATCAGAAGAACATTTTTGATAATTATTATTTTAAAGCTAAGAAATGTTAGAACATGTATAGAAGCAAATGATAATGATCCAATAGAGAAATTTCCTGATGCAAGGAGAAGAAAGACAATTGCAAAAATAAAATCTTTTAATAGGAGAAAGAGAATGAGATCTGGTGCATAAATGAAGGTGGTATCCATAAAGGGGAGCAAGAATAGTATATTCATTTCACAGAAGGACAATACATGAGTACCAGTACAGGTGGTTTGGTAGTTTTGGTGGACAGAGCATGTTGAAACACTCTTCTAACTGCTTCTATCTTTTTAATGAAATGAGAATTAAGTTTAACAGCTGAAGATGATCAGGGAATTGTGCTTGAGGTTTGAAGAGGAAGAAAATGTAAAGTAGTAGTTTTTGAAGGTAGTAGAATGAAGGCATGTGATAACTGTATATGGATTGAAGAATAATAATATGATTCTATTGAAGATAGGAGTCATAAATTAAAGAAAAATCATATTGACATGTGTATGGGTCTTTCTCCCAGAATTTTGAGGGATCTGCTATAGGGGTAAAGTAGATAGAGAAAATGACTTAACTGAGAATGATTCTATTACAAGGTAAGTTTACTGTTGGAAAAAAAAAGGATAAGAGATGAATGTATTAGAAAATGAATGAAACAGTACTGGATTATGGAACACATGGTACTAAAAAACTTCATTTTTATCACTGAAAAATGAAGTGATAATAGGGGAGTAAGGAATGGTAAAACAATAAGGTCAGTTCTTGGAAAAATGTAGTATGTCAAAAAGATTATGGAAATAGGGATAATAGTAGGAAATAGGGTGTCGGTTAGAGATGTAGTGCTCTAAGTCAAGGTTGTGAAGGAGTTGCAGTTATTAGAAATAAGAGCATTCTTATGGGAATGGGTATCTACTACATGGTTTTGAAGGCAAGTAAATTTAGACTTGATAAGCTAGAATATTGGATGGATCAATTTTCTTAATATAGAAATCAATAAGTATCACTAGAGAAAGAGGTCTTAGGAAGAGCAAGAGAATGGTCCAGCACTTTCATTTCAACAAATAGAGACTGTGACTATGAGGAAGAAAATAAAGAGTAATATTGGAATAATTGTGTTTCAACGTAATTAGGCTTTTAGGGATAGAAAAGGAGATAGTGCTTAGAAAATGACTTGAATATCAAGGATTGTACATTGAATGTGGAGAAAAAAAATCTCTCCCATTTGAGAGGGTTGAAGAAACTCAGGGTTCTCACAGAGCCTAGTTCAGAAGCACACTTGAAGTGAGCGTAGGGTTACAGTGGACAGACAGTGGGTTACACTAGGACACATACAAGAGTTTAGGAGGAGACCTCAGGTAATGCTGAGTGATATGGGAATGCAAGGATATATTGGTGAGGTAAACAGTGATGGAAGACCCATACCTCAGAAAAAGGCTGACGGTCCACAACACATATTGTAAATACAATGATGAGGTGGAGAAGCACTGGAGAAGAGATACAAGGTTGGAAAGGGTTGCTGCCATAAGGAATAAAGCCCTAAGAGTTCTTTCTTAAATCACTGTAATGAGATTTTAGGGTCAGCAAAGAGACAGTGTCACTAAGCCATTTGCTGATGGAAATATTTAGATAAAGGGAAAAGTGATATCTCTTGGCTTTCTGAAATAATGTATTGATTTTTTTCTTATCTTCAAGAAATTGATAATATCTCTGTCCATTTCATTGGCTAGAATTATGGTAGAATCATGCAATCCAAGAGATGATAATTAGGTTAATACCCAATTGCTGAAAATTTCTGTAAGTTTAATTTTGACAGAATTCACGGAATAGAAGCCATTGTAATAAAATAAATGTTAGAATCACTAAAAAAAAAAAAAAAAAAGAAAAGGAATTGCTAAAGAATAAAGTATAATAGAGGTATCCAATACCTCCACAATTCACAATTTCATGTTTCAATAGCATGTGTGTTCTACCTTTTTTGCTGCTGTAACCAAAAGACCCAACAAGAACAATTTTAGAGGAGGAAAAGTTTATTTTGGGGCTCACAGTTTCAGAGATCTCAGTCCATAGAAGGCTGACTCATTTTCTTGGGGTTCATGGTGAGGCAGAATATCATGATAGAAGAGTGTGATGGAGGAAAGCAGATGAGGATATGATTGGGAAGTGGGGGGAGGGAGAGAGAGAGAGACAGAGAGACAGAGAGACAGAGAGAGAGAGAAAAGGAGACTCCGCTTGCCCAATACAAATATATATACTCCAAAAACATGCTCCCAGTGACCCACCTCTTCTGTCCACATCCTACTTGCCTTCAGGTACTACTCAGTTAATTCACTGATTGGGGTAAAGTTCTTATAACCCAATCGTTTCACCTTTAAGCCTTCTTGCATTGTCTTTCACATGAGCTTTTGGGGGACACCTCACATCGAAACCATAACATCATGCTTATTTTTAAGTCAAAAGATGAAAGTCAATACTTACGGTTGACGTGTTGTGTCACCTGTGTATTTATCCCTCCCAGTGATATATGGACATATTCAAGTTCAAAGAACACAGATACATTTATTTGTGCACATAATTGAGTATTTAAGGAACTTTGCTAAATTTAAGAGATAAAAAGATAAAAATATATGATGCCTAATTTCAATGAGTTTATAATTTACTAAAGAGTCAAATCCAAGATTATAATTCAATATACTTGCTATGAGAGAGTTACAAGAGAAGAAAAGATATGGGAGATTTTTTGTGGGGGGAAAGTCTTGAGAAATACAGTAAGGTTTATACCTGGATATTTTTATAAATTTCCATAAGTCCAGACTGAAAAGTACAAAATCTCAAATTTCCTTTTACGTCTATTCCTTAAAGATGAGAGCATAAACATTTGGAAAGTCTCTCCTTCCTATTCTTGTTCTTTCTCATCTGTCCAGCCAATAGCCAAGCAAGTCTTCATAACCAAAATGCAGCTTTCCAGACTGACCACCCTATTGCCTCTCAGAGAAAGACAGAGAAAAAACAAAAACGACTCTATAAAGACTCTACGATTTTTTTCTTATTTTAAAAGATTGCCTGACCTCCACTTCATTAATCTCTTCACACATTCTAAACTGCTTGGTTGGAGGAGGTTTTGTTGTTTTATTTTGCTTTCATTTTTTGTTTTTCTATTCCAAATATTTTTATTTTGATTATCTTCGTTCTTCTCTGTGTAAGAAGTGGCCTCATTTTTGAAGGATGAACACTCCTCATTGCATTAATAAGCTTCACAATTTTATCAGAAAATTCGTCTTCATAACAAGGAGAAGCCATGTAGAGTCACCACTTCTAGGAAGCATCTATCCAAAGGAAGAAAGAGGAAGGGCATTTTTAATTGACAGCTTTTTCTTGGGTCTTGTTTCTCATTGGTCAAGGGTCAGCCCTCTGGGCTTTAATTTCTCTGCACTTCAGGGAATTCTACTTGGCCTCTTCAGGTTACTCCTGTGAAATCAGACTCCCAGTGAGTTCCTTCAGGATGGAATTGGCCACTGGAGATGCTAAATGCCTCCCAGTTTAGCTAACACATGAAGGTATAGTAAGACTTAGCTCTTAACTCAAGAACAAACTGAATCAACTGGTAGTTTGTGAAGATGAGACAACACAGCAATGACCAGGGCATTAGGACTACCAGAGCATTTTTAGTAGGACTGCTTTATCTGAGAAACCGGACCAATGACTAAAGGACAGGGGACAAATGATATTTAGAGATGCATGTACTGGGTTGGGCAGAGTTCATTTCTTGAACTACCCAGATCTGCTTACACTCTCTTGTATGTGATGCCTTCACTTCTACCTTGAGAGTGGAGGTGCAAGTCAAGTTCTTTCAAGTGCAGCTAGCAATACTCTAAAGAGTTAAATAGAATAAGCAAAAACAAACTCTATCTCCTGATGTTGCAGCTGGTTCTGGAAAAATATTTGATTTATATTATATTTGTCTTCCCCTACTAACTTGAGATTTTTCTGGACCAAGATTTTAGACATTCTTAGTTACTTGCTTGGTAGGGCCCAAAGAGTCTAAATTCTTAGTTCCCATTACCATTTGTAGGGGGTTGGTGCAATTGTCTATTTGCAGTTACTACCAAACACCAAGAGACACATAAAATCCTCAGTTCCAGATATACTCCTGTTTACCTTAATTCTAATAAAAACACTATCTCATTATGGCCATTATTTATTGACCCCATGAGAACAGTAGCTCCCTTCATTCCTTCTGGTCCACTGGTGGTAGCCAGATGGCAATAATGGCTTCCAATTAAAGGGAAATCTTTTCTGTATCTGCTGACGTAAGTGGTCTGTCCTATTTTGTGAAATAGAATATCTAACCTGGCAGAGACTAATTCTGCAGAGATAGAAAAAAAATTCTACAAGAGTCACTGAAAGTGATCTTGAGAAGACCCAATCCTTCTTTCTTCTTTTGGTTCCTGAAATCCTAGTTATTGGGAATACAGCACCATGTATCAGTTGCTGGTTCAGTGAGTATTCTGGAGGACAGCTTCACAATTTAAAAAGTATCCTCTCGGAGCTAATAGATTAACTAGCCTTCAAAATGCCATTCTACCAATGACTGCCTCTGGGTGATATAAGGCCAGGAAACCCCATATTTATAAATCCACTTTCAAGCCTCTTTGCATTAAAATAGATCCTTTCATTTGAAACAATATCGCATGGGGCACATGTTGATAGCTCAGGCATGTTGTAAGTCCTTGGGTGACTTACAACAGGAAAAACAAATCCAGATCAATGTATATATTGATTTTCCCTCAGAAGAATTTCTACCTCCTCCAAGTTCCAGTGCAAACTGCCAGTGAAAGGTTGGCTTGTATCACTGAGTACAGTGACATTTTGAGGGCTCAGGGTTAGGCCCAGAGAATGACAGTTTGGACATTTAGTAGTGGTGATAGATTTATTATTACTGATTAGATAAAAGCTTGGCTGTTGAACCTATGCAGAGCCCATGATATGAGTTCTCTGTGTATATATAGCATAAGGACTGTGGTGCTTAAGAGGAGACTGGCTGACACCATAGATAGTCCTTTTTTTTTCTGATAATTGTATCTGCACTGTATTCTCTCTGGTGGACAAAAGCCTGAATATGAGGATCTACATACTCTTGGCCTTCATACATGGGTACCTCCACTTAATGCTGCTTCAGATCTTGTTCCCTGTCATCATTCCTAGACCTTAACCAACCCGTTAGTCCATTCATCTCACTGCCCTGGAGTCAATGCTTACCCTTTCATCACCTTTCTGTCTACACTATAACTTATCAACTGTGTTGATTGAAGCTCTCCTTACTTAGAAAACGTCCCTCTTCCCTGTTGTTCTTCAGGGCCTACTTCTGAGTGAAATGTAATCAATCGACTTAAATATGAACAAGGCCCGGGTACTGACCTTCCTCCTCAGTTGGATGCAAGAAACCCATACGAAATTCTCTTATGAGGCTATAATTGAGAGTTGAGGAAGAGGTATAAGTGCAACTGATGTAGATGATATTGGTGTTTGAATGTGATTTGTCCCTACCAAAGTGTATATGTTAGAAGCTTGGACTCCATAGAAACAATATTGAGAGGTAATGGGACCTTTAAAAAGTAGTATCTAGTGATAGTTGACTAGGAGGTAAGGGGTATCATCTTTGGAAAGAATTAAGGTTGTTATCCTGGAACCTTGAGTTAGTTCTCAAAACAGGGTTGTTACAAAAAGTGTAAGCCACGTGATCACTCTCTCTTGCACAAGCTTCTGTCATAATGCCATCCACCATGAGATCCTCACCAGAGCCGAGCTGATGCTGATGTCATGCCTTTGAACCTCTAGAACTGTGAACTAAATAAGCCTCTTTTCTTTAAAAGTACTCATCCTCATTTTATTATAGTGACTGCAAATAGACTAACATAGATGACATGTAACTTACTTTTTCAGGTAATTTACTCCTGCCTTCCGGATTTGCCTTAGCCAGTCCTAAATGTACCATTTCCATTATATAATGAAATTAATGACCTAATGATATCCAGTTCATAATTGGCAGTTGAAGTTGCATAGTTTATTAATGTCCTATGATCTGGTGTTCCCTCTCTATTAGGGTCTGTAAACATTCAGAGTTACTTTCCAATGAATGAATAATAGTTCTCCACTACAGATGTCTTGCTTCAGTACCTCTTTCTCTGTTGTAGGAGATATGAGATGCAACAAGTTTTCCTTTACATTACATGAGATGTCCCAGATCACCGGATTCCCATAAACTTCCCTGCAGTATCCCAAATCATTATAGGATTTATCTTCTACCTTCTAGAAAATTGTCTTAGGAGGGCTTCAAAGGTAATTTCCACTATCTTCACTCCTATGGTTAGCACGGGAGTTAGCATGATGTCATGAATACAGTGAGACTACCATAATATTCAGGGGTGTGCCAAAGCAATAAAAATGCCTAGTACCCTATGTTATGAGGGAACAAGAGATTCACTATAATCCCAAGGAAAGATATTGAGAGTATTGCTGCCTTCCCACTTAAAGACAAATTCCTCATACAACATGCCAAAGGTTATAATTGAGCTGCCCTAGTAAAGAAACAAGATTTTATAGCAACTGCAATTGAATCTGCCACCTGAATAAGTTATTGATAGTCCATCACCCATATGACAAAGCAGGTTTTAGCAGAAATCAAACGAGTGAATTAAATGATGCTCTGGTTGGAACCACCACCCTTATCTCTTTCAAGTGTTTTATGTTGACAATAATCTCTGTGATTTCCCTGTAGTTTTAGTGATTCTTCTAATATTTTATGTCTTCTGGGTTGGAGAAGCAGTTTCGGAAACTTCTGTTTTCCCTTCTTCCCATAATGACACTTACCCCACAGGTCAGAGAATCAACAGGAAGAATTTTCCAGTTACTAAGCTCCCAATTAAATATTTGAGTTTCAGGAAAATAGTCTCCTGATGGACCCAGACACTCACTAGAAAACAACAAAAACAGCTGGCCAAAATTTAATGTATTTATCAGGCCTCCATGAACTCTCCACTCAGAAAATCATAATGGCATTTTTATTTCCCCAGTATCAGTATCATGTCAGCCCCACATCTTAGAAAGTCTGGAAAGCTCTCAGAAAAGCATAGCTACCCTAGAATAAAAGTCTGTTTGGGGAAAGATTATGAGAATATTTACTGTATACGCTTACAGCATTTTTGAGCATCTCTTCAAGAGCCCTTGGCCTCCTCTTCAATCAATGAACTGTCTCAATGAACTGACAGATTTGGATCCAGGATGAAAAACCATGATTTTCCATCCTGACAGTTGATATGCACTTGTCTGTCAGCCATATTTCTTTTGTTTTAATAATTATGTAAATTAAGTACACCACCCCAGCTAGCTTTCCATCTGTGTTGGCTCTAATAACCATTGCTCTAGATTTCTAGGAGCTGAGGCTTCCTTACTGCTATACTGACTTTGCTGTCTCCCCTTGTCCTTAGAGAATACATTCTAAGACCCTCAGTGGATGCCTGAAACCATAGATAGTACATATACATACATACATATATACCCATACATACATATGCATATATGTATGAATGGGTGCGCACACACACACGCACACACACACAATCATTTGGCTCTACATATATTCCTGTGATAAAGTTTAATTTATAGATTAGGTATGGTCAGAGATCAATAGCAATAATTGCAAATAAAAGTTATCACAATATACTATAATAAAAGTTATGTGAGTGTAGTCTTTTTAAAATATTGTACTCCCCCTTCTGTGGTGATGTCAGATGATATAATGGCTACTGTTGTGCTGTAGGCTTAGGCTACTATGTATGTATTACTTGAACACAAACACTGTCAAACTATGATAGTCAATCTAATAACCAAGATGGCTACTAAGTGACTGACAAGCCGGTGACCTATATAGTGTGGATATGTACTATGGCTTGGCTCTGGAGTGTCCCTCACAGTCTTTTGTGTTGAAAGCTCGGTTCTCCAATGCAGTGATGTTCAGAGTTGGCACTTTTAGGAAGTGATTGGATCATGAGGGCTCTGACTTCATCGATGGATTAATCTATTTGATGGATTAATAACTTGAACAGACTTCTTGGAGATGATGGAAACTGTAGGCGGATGGGGCATGCTGGAGGAAGTATGTCACTGGGGTGTGCCCCCTGGGGACTATCTCTTGTCCCTGGCCCCTTCCTGCTTCCCAGCTTCCTAGCTGCCATGAATTGAGAAGCTTTCTTCCACCACATCCTGTGGTGGAAGATATTCTACCTTTTCTCAGGCCCAGAGCAATGGAGCCAGATGACCACAGATTGAAACTTCTGAAACCATGAGTTAAAATAAACCTTTCCTCCTCTAAGTTATTTGGATCAAATATTTTGAACATAACAAAAAGCTGGTTAATATATTGCTAGAAAAAGATGTGATTCACATCCTAGACAGGTTGAAGACACATAGCATGAGGTTTCAAGAGATTATTCAGAACACCATGCAATTTGAAACATATGAATTGTCTATGTCTGGCATTTTCTGTTTAATATTTTCAGATCACAGTTGACCACTGGTAAGGGAGAACTATTACACTTTGCTTCAATAGTTAAATGTTGCCACATTGCCCACACCATTTCAAAATGCTATCTTCCCCACTGATTTCTGGATTTTCAGTACCATGGTAACATCTCCACACAGAAATAGCCACTAAAATCCTTCTCAAAATGTGTTCTTTATTGCCATAGTGAAGCCAGTGTCTTTAGGTCCTCCTTGGAAACATAGGCAGGTAATATTTTCTCAGATGAAAAGTCTGCCTAAGTCTTGCAACTTTGTGACTTCAATGTCCTCCTTCAATATTATATCAAGTATTCTGAAGTTTACACTACATTTACCATAGGTCAATATTATATCCAATCTTCAAAAATACCATCAGAGCAAAATATGACCTGTGTCAGGTATGCTTAATAAACATTGAACTGTTAGTGTGGATGAGTACCCCAGTGTCAATGAGGTCTCTCCTATTCAGGTTTATATTCTATCTTCCTAAATTAACACATTCAAAATCCACTACTGTACCTGTTCCCTCAGTTCCTGATGGTACCCATACTCCACATCCATTACTCTTGGTGGATACACTCTCTTCTCCCAGAACAGTGTTTCTTCCTGACTTGGATGTAAGGTGGCAAGTATTAAAGAAAACAAGCATTACCTTACTAGAGGGGAGGGCATTTCATAGTATTCAGATATAGGTGCACTGTTCTCTTTCAGCAAGGAGAAGCTGGGCATCTCTACTGGCCAGAAAGGTCAGTGAAAATTTGAAGGTTCAAGATTCTCAGGTTCATAACCTTATTAACCCATTTCATGTTTCAGGGTTCCTCTCTTTCCAAGTCACAGGCTGTATAATCAATCTCTCTTTTTTTTTTCTCTGCCATCATTATAATCAAAGCCTAAGTCTCATTTTTAGTTTATAATGCCCTGTGCATCAAAGGATAAAAATATTTGTTAGAGATGAGCCTAAGACCTCTTGCTTTCAAAGTGTGCTTTAATTTGACCTCCAATGCTGTCAAAACCAGCCATCCAAAACATAGCCATATAATTATCATTGCTCCCACATTAGGGAAGTGCATTAAACACTTGAGCTCTCAAAACTCTCTCTTCAACCAGCACCTCATTCCAATTAACCATAGGTAAAAGTTTTGAGAATTGTATACATCATAGGTTTTTCTGTGCCACTTTTTATCAGTAACAAAACCATATTTCCTTCAGTTTGGGCAATCCAACTTCAAATTCCCATACTGTGGGTCTGGTTTCCAGATTTAGGTGCCAAATACATTAGCTCAGATTTTCTGGAAAGCAGACTATGAAATGAAGTTTTCATGTGAATGCTTTATTGAAGGAGCACAATCACAGGAAATTGAGAGGATCAGAGAAGAAAGGAAAGGAAATACAAGGGAGTGTGTTATAATACCAACTTGGCAAGAGCATTACAAAGAAAGAGACCTGTTTATGCAGTCCTTCAATTTATCTTCCAGCTGCCTCATACATTCTCTCTTTGGTCAAATTTTCGCCCAGCCATGAATTTCTAAGCTTCCAGGGTTTTCCTCCTAGACTCTCCAGGCTGCTGTTGAGAAAGCCAGAGAATCCTTGGGCTTGGTGGACAGGACAACACTCCACTACACAGTGTATTTGGAAGCTTCGCAGCTAGCAGTAAAACAGCAGCAGAGGTGTTAGAAGCTGTGAGCTCAGAAGTGGTGATCAGGCTTTGTGGGACCAAGAATGACTTGCGTCATTGGAGGCACTCACTATGGGAAGCATGAGACATAGCTATGATCAGAGAGAGTAATGGGACTAAGTGAATCTGGAAAAGTCCATAAGCTATGTTCAGTGAAAGAGCCAGCATTCAGTAAATATCTATTTAATGATGGTAGCCAACACCTTAGTGACTTGAAAAACTCTTCCTGGATGCATAATGACTTGTAAAAGCTAGAGAAGAGCTAGGAGACCTAGGATTTAATATATAATAAACAACATCTAATTCACCAATGACCTGAAGTGGCAACATAACAGGGAACAATATTACATAGAAAGATGTTATAAAAATCTGCCCCAAACAAAAGGTAGGACATTATTAAAAAATTTTTTTGGACATCCACTATGTTCTAAAAAAGACAAAGGCACAAGTAGGCTGAAATGATAATTTTCTGGAGGCAACTGGGAGCAAAAGAAGTTTATTGACAAATTACAAGGTTATTCTCTATTTTCTGAAAATAATCCTTCTTTGTCTTTTGAGGTTCTGGGCCTTCATAGAAAATAATTACATTGTTGAATCACTCATTTTCTGGGAACATCTTACCCCTTAAAAAAAAAAAACTTTTACTATGATCTTACCATCGATAGCAATAACTTAGTGTTCAGATTCCCACTGAAACAAATCTGATAAAGGAGATCAGTTTTCTTAGCTAAAAATAACAATAACAACAGAGCTGGTTTGCCAATCACTTTGAGGAGTGTGGAGCACATAGAAATAGTAAATTAAATACAAGATTGATGTAATGGACATTTCAGTGCTTATGATATGCTTGAAGTAGGACAAAGAATTCCTTAGTAATTTGTGAGCTGAACAAGAAGGATGTAGAGGAGTGAACTTGGATATAAGAGAGAAGAAAAAGAAGAAAATGAGACAGATTTTGTCAGCTTATAAAATAAATAGCCAGTGGATTTTTGTCTGTGTCCTTTTAATCAAAGAACTGGTTCGATTAGTTTTTCCCTTGAATATTTTCCTTTTGCAAACACTTGCCCAGTTTTAATTAATGCACTTTCATGATTAAAACGAAAATAGCACAAATGAACTTAAAATGAAAAGCAGGGGCTTCCCTGTCTGCCACTTCCATATCCCATCCATTTCTAAAGATAACTATCCTTATATCTGCTGGGAAATTTCTACCCAATTCTAATAAACATACTTATAAAACATGTAATAAATTCAATTAATTTTGACAGTATTGAGTTGGTGCGATGATGGATGTTTCAGTGCACGTGCACTAAAACCTCCCACCTGCATATTCATTACATAAATTTAATAGTTATGTCAGGATTTTTAGTTTGTTTATTAATTATTTATATAACTCAAAATAATATACTCAAACCACTGTTTCTCGTTCCCCTGAAGGTTGGTAGATTTTCTTGACTGCCCATTTCAATTCCCTGGCCCACGTACACATTCTATCTATATATTTATTTTTATATTGGTATGAAATCTTGATAGGGTTCCTTGGGATAATTCTCATTTACATATTTTAGGGTCCTACATAGAAAAATAAGAAATTTTGCAACAATTTTTTCTTTCTCTGGTTACCAAGCTGTCCCCTATGACCCAGAAGAAGCCTTAGAAAGTAGCTTCTATTACTTGACACAGCAAAATCTGAATCCAGATGCCAGTGCTTGGAATACAAGCATGGGGATGGCTTTGGTATATGCTTTAGAAATGTCAATCAATTTTTGGCTGCAGAAACCCCAGCTGTGACTCTGTAATCTGTCTCTGATCACCACTGAGTTAGCATGTAAGTACCTTTAATTATTTTTGGCTGCCTATTCCACTGAAGGAAGAGGGCCTCTCTACAGGACAGCTTGTGGCAAGAGGAGGGTTACTAGGCCTATTCTTTTTTTTTTCCCTCTTATGACATTGTTGCCATTTATTTCATTTATCCATATGCTTTACCTATGTAAACACGTGTATATGGTTTGATATAACATTGTGGCCATTATTACTTTGAACAAATATCTGTTAGATCAGTAAGAATAAAAATATAAAGGTTCCATTTATGTTTGTTTTTTTCTCTGATACTCTCTTCCTTGTTTACGTAGATGCAAGTTTCTGTATGAGGCCTATTCTTATTGCAGCTCTTTGGAACCACTAATGGAAATCCAGTAGAGTTGTGAAGCACTTTATTTTCCTCTCTTCTCCACTATGGCTTGCAAGGAAAGAGAAATGAATGAATACTTGCTTTTGTTCTCATCCTACTTGGTGAGTCTGAGTCTGTGTCAATGTTTACATTCTACTTTCCACCTTTGGTTCTAGTAAATTAATCTTTATGTAGACTGAGATAGTTATATTTACATTCTGTTCTATAATATCAATTAAATCATCTGAGGGTCATCTAAACATTGATTATAGAAGTTAAAAGGTCAAGAGCACTATTTATGTTATCATGAGTATGTAAATATGGCTCCCTACAGAACCAAAGAGAAACCTATGATTACTACTCCTTCTTGGTGGGTTTAATGTACAGTATAACTCCATTGCAACTCTAACAAAAATATTTTTAGCATTAAGTTAAATGGAATCTCCTTTACTATAGCTCAAAGTCATGCCATACTTCAGTTTGCTTTATATATTGGGACAATTATTTTCTTATACTTTTGTTTGGTATTTTCTGAAACTCATAGCCTTTTATTTCTTTGCATGAGAAGAAATACAAGTCATTTATATTATATCTTTGTTATCCCTCAGTTTCTCATTCAGCCTATCTTCCATCTTCTTAGCAGCATTGGTTTCCTTTACTGTGTTCATTTGGCATTTCCTGTTATTAGGATTCTACATTCCTTTTACCATTTTTGGTCTTCCTACTTTTTCATTTTTAATCTTCACTTTGTCAGAGTTCATCTTCAAGAAATGGTCTCAGGAAAGATTCAGTGGAAGTAAAACTTAAACGTGCATACAAAGCTAGGAATTATTTTATTTTCCCCTCAAATCCCATGAATGATTGCCTGAATATAAAATACATGATTAAAGTAATTCCCTCTAGACTACTTAAATCTATGCAAATTCTATCTTTTAGCTTCTATTTCAGTGATGAAAAGTCTGATGCCAATCTAATTTTTTTTTCACCTCATATTTTGTATATTGGGTTTGCTTTTCTTCTTCTTGGTTGCTTTTAGAGTCATTTCTTTCCCTGAAGTACTTGTAAAATTTCCTCATGATTGTATTCAAGGAGTTGTTTCAGATAAATACTTTCATCTCTCTGTAATTTGGGGAGATGTTCTTCTTTTGCGTCATTGAAAATTTCCTTTGAGCAGTTTCTATGATAGCTCTTTGTGGAACTCTGATTTAAAAGGTATTAGATGTACTGGATTATTTGTCTCTTACTTTTATTCTTGTATTTCCCATCTCTATGCTCTTTGGAAATATTTCCTTGTATGATTTTCTAACAGGTCAGCATTTGTGTCATGTTCAATATCTCTTTGTGAATTGAATCCAAGCAATAACAATTTCAAATACTGTGTTATTCTTAGATTATGATTTTATATACTAACCATTCTTTTCTAATATGCCAAATGTTCTCAAATAACTCTGATAATACTAATTAAAGGGAATTTTGTTTTGGTTTTGTTTCACTTTTTGTTGTTTTCCGACCTTTCTGACCACTTTGAATTTAGTTTTTTAGTTTGTTTGCTTTAATTTCTTCTTTCATTCTGAGGCTTTCTGCAAGTATTTTAGGTTGTTTGGGGTTGTCTGCTATTCCTGAGTCTACTCTTTGGGGTGTGTGGACTGGAAGGAAAATTAGTTCTTTTATCTGAGCAACCCTTCTATGCAAAATATAGGGTATAGATTGTTTCTCTGTTTCATTATTCTGCCATTTTTCATTCAATTCCATATTTGAGATATTTGCTAAAATTTCTCATCTGCTGCAATTCATTGTACTGCCATCATAATAAATGTATTCATCACCTTTAGGCAGTATTTTCCTTAGTGATTTACAAATTTGATTCTCAAGACAGGAAAAAAAAATGTATTCTACCCGCCATCTTGAAACTGAACCTCAGCTAACCTAATAAAGCCACACAATCAGATTAGTTAGTTGTGAAAATGTTATTAACTATCAGCTAAATGATTGGTCCATCAGTTAATAATTATTCCATAAAGCATGAAGACAGACAGTAATGGATAAGAAAATGGATAGGCAAAAGAATAGATATTTTTTTCTAGTCACAATGTTCTAGTTAGTGTCTAGTCAATATAACCTTTCTGAAGTTCGTGGATGATTTGAAAAAAAAAGAAAGAATCCTGGGTAAGAATGTTTTCAGTACACTTATTCCTACCTGCTGTGAACTCAATACCTGGCACTTTTAATCCAATCATAAATCATACCAGTTTTTTATGCCCATTATAGATAGGAATTCATTTTATTACATTGTATTTGCCATTAAAATTCTATAATTGTCAAAATATGTCCCTTTACACTTAAGCAAATGTCACTAATTTAAAGAGAAGTTGATATATAAAGTTTTACAGGATAGTAAAAAGATGCTGTTATCATGCTGGTTGGCTTGCATGTACAATTTCAATCACATTGGTTTTTGAGAGGCCAATCATGTGTAATTTGGCAGAGATTGTAGTGTTGGAGCTTTTGCAGATTCCATTTCTCTTACTTTTGAGAGTGCTTGTCTACTTGATAAAAAGAATAAAAAGGGAAAGAAAAGGAAAAGGAAAGAAAAAGGCATTACCTGTCTTGTTTCTTGAATTCAAATGAGCTAATAATACGACTTGATCCCCACCAGGCTCTGGTGATGGGAGTCAGTCAAGGGTCTAAAGGGACAATGTGTCTAAGAGAAAGCAGATTTTACTGTCTTAGAGCCCTGGATATCAACTGCCGCTTCCAAGCAGCCAGACGATGCAATCTTAAGCAGATCTCCTCTTACTAGCTTATGTTGGTGGCAAGACAGTGTGTTCAAAGACAAATGTGTCCCTGAAACTGGTCTGAATTTTGGGCAGATATAAAATTGGTACATACACATTTTCTTTTCTTTTTCTTTTATCCTTCTTTCCTTCTATACTTTTCTGTCTTATTTATTCTAATGACAGGAGAGTCATCCTGGATGAAAACCAAATGTGGTCTGTGTTTAACACAGGGCTGGAGATAAGGTAGGGAGTTGATTCACTTCTCTTCATCTTCTGAACATCTTTGCTGACCTATCCACCTTCTGCTCTCAGTCCAAGTCATTACTATTTTGACTAATTGGGCTGTAGCTCTCTCCTTGTGCCTGCCGTTCCAGAGAGAAGGGAAGAAAAAAAGCAGATGAGATTAATTACAAGTTATTTGAGGCCAATAAAAGTTGAATGTATTTGAGATCTTCAAAAAAATAGGATTTCAATCATTTTCCCTTCTTTTTCTTCCCATTAAATGAAACAACAAAAGAAAATGGTAGTGTTTAATAAACAGCCTAAAAACCTCTTTACAAAATCATTGAAAAAAAACTTTAAAATGAGGGAGGAGGAAAAAGCTTAGAAGATAAGAGATAAAACACTATGAAGAATAAGGATTAAGAATTACTGTCACACACCAGAAGTCTGCACCATTATTGTTACCATAATCATTTTGAAAGGACTTTACCTCATAGGTTCATCAGAATTGCTACAGAGATGTCTTTATAGGTATAGATTTTTGCTTACAAAATTTCTATTATACTCTATTATTTTATAATTACTATATGAATAGTATGCATGTATAGTGTACACATATATGTCAACAATGTTTTTCTTTTAAAGATGATAGAAAAGCTGTTATTTTAAACTGTAGGCATACATGAAGGCTGTGATGATGCAAAAATATAAAATTTGTAACTTAACTAAATAAGAACTATATATGAAGACAAGGGACCCAGAAGAGAAAAGGTGGATAGAAAGACCCCTTAGAAAGACAAAGTAATAAAACAGTCATAATAAATATAGTTAGTCATCTGATTTTTGTAGTCTAAGCTCCTGAGATCAAATTTTTTATTGTGATATCTTTGATGGAGCCAATTTATGGGTCATTTCCACCTCTGAATTCTGAGAGGAATGTCCGTACCAACACATTTACCTAGGAGTTCTGTAAAATTCCTAAGTTAAAGGTCAAGGAAGGAAGTGGGAGAAAACTCAATGCCTTAGAAAAGATAATTAGCTCTCACCTTTCTCCTTCTTATCTCTTTTTATTACATGTATATCTAGAGGGGTGGAGAGAAACAAAGGCTTTTACAAAGACCGCTGGCTTTCACCTGTGTTCTAAGTTCATATTTAAATAATCTGAGGGGAGATTTTCCAGTTGTAAGAAGTATCCAGTAAAACTTAATTAGAGCTCTGAGATTCAAATCCCAACCGGAGAGTAGCAGTGTGCTTGTTGAATCTTCAGATCAGGACATTTTATGTTAAAAAAAAATCTTAAAATCTAACATTCTTCATTTTCCACTAAGGTCTAAAACAAGCATTGCACATTTCATAGAAGCTTATGAATGTCTGCTGTTTATTACAAGAAAAGAGGGCACTAATATCCCAATGTCAGTTCAAGGGGAGCTAATTTCTCAAATAGTTACAGAAATGTAAAGACATTTTCATTTTAGATGTCTGAGGTCCATTTTTGCATGCTTTAATGTTTAATGACTTTCCTATTATTTTTCAGTGGGGCAGAGTTCTGGAGAAAATTCTTTTTCCTAGGCATTTCATTTCTATCATTCATTTTGTCATTCTTCCTTTGGCTTTTGAGTTATCAGTGACTCTCACCTCTTGCTTTTGGCTAAAAAGATTATAGTCGTTCCATGTTTTTGCTACCTATGAACTGAATTGCTTTTCATATTTTACCCATGTTTCTGCCTACCTTTCAGCTCTGTAAAGCCTTACATCATCCAGGATATCACTTCTACACAAAATCTTTGCAAATGATACCTTGTTAGAAAATTGTATCTGCCTTTCTTTGTAAGGTTCTATCATCATTCTTATCATTGTGCAGATAGCAATAAGGATTTCCTACCCCTCATTTGCTTAAAGTTAGACTAATTTTTAACTCTGAAGATAAGCAAGAGAAATGGTTAACATCTCAGCTAAACTACAAGAAAAAAAAATGGAATTAGTAGTAGCAATGAACATATCTGGGTCTCCAATATCCAGTCTCTCCCTCCTCCTATCCTGATTTTGTATGTGACAATTTGTATGTATGTGTGCCGAGCTCTATAATGTGGGTAAACATACACCACCCACACAATGAATTGAATATATATATGTAATAAATATAATTTTATTTTTTAAAAAAATATAATAATATAATTTTTAAGAAGTTTCACTGCCTGGGATTTTCATGTAATTAGGGATGTCCATGTGATGAAGTTTTGCTAATTAGATGCAAGTTGTCATCTTCTGAATTTAGCATCCAGTAAAGATTTTCAGAGCAGAGAGACTCAAACCTCCTTTTGTCAATTTGCCCTTCTTTTCCTCCTGCTGGAACAAAAACTCAATGCCTAGAGGTTCATCAGCCACCTCGTGAATGAGAAAATGAAATCCACGAACTAACGCAGTCAGTACAGAAAGACAGAAGCAGCAGCTGTGTAACAGTGGTCCCTTCACCTTCTGAACATAGCCCTCATTGCTCTAAGGCTTTTGGGGGGGGTACTTTTTTGGAGGGGGTACTGGGGATTGAACTCAGGGGTATCAGAGGCACTCGACCCCTGAGCCACATCCCAGCCCTATTTTGTGTTTTATGTAGAGACAGGGTCTCACTGAGTTGCTTAGCGCCTTTCCTCGCTTTGCTGCGGCTGCCTTTAAATTCACTCTTCTCCTGCGTCAGCCTCTCAAAGTGCTGGGATTACAGGCATGCTCCACGGCATCGACTCTAAGGCTTATTTTTTTTTTTTTTAAATGTTTTTTTCTCTTCTCCCTTCTCTCCCTCACTAACAAGATTAGGGAGACATTGTTATTTTTATTTCCCCTAGTTAATTGCCCTTGAACACACACTCTATAGGAAGGAAATGCCTGCTGAGGATCTGAGAAGTGACTATCTCCTAAATTAACAAGTGAATCCTAACACACCAAGGGGCACCCTGGGACCCCCTACCAGAGCACACCTGCAATGTAACCCTTGAAGAGTTCCTTCCCCCTCACCCCCATCCCTCCAGATCAGGAGTCCCCTATGTTTCTCCTTTGCTAGCAAAACAATAAACCTTTTTTTCCTTTTTCTCAAAACCATGTCCTAATTATCAAATTGGCATTGATTGACATTGAGCACAGGGACCAAGCTTTTGGTTACAGCTACACCAGCCCTGAAATGCTTATCTCTGAATTTGTTACAGGAGGAAAACTAGAGCCTGTGTTTACTTAAGACACTTAAAAAGTAGAATTTAGTATTTACAAATTTACAATACATTTCTGAAATAAGAAGTAAAGTAAGTATCATGACTTCCGATGACATAACAAAATTCCTGCCTGACTTTATTTCTGTGAGGGAGAATTTTTCCCCTCAATCTGGAAAAGTTTAGCAACCAGAAAAAAGTCAGAGTTTGCTGTGGTATAAGGCACCCAGCTTTCTCTTGGGCATGCATGGGACTCCCTGAATTGAAGCAACAGTTTTGACCCTGTCAAAGCAATCTTCCTGTACCTTCCAGGCACTCAGCCTAACTGGCGTAGCAGGGAATTAAAACACATTTTCATCCTGACTCACAGGTTGACAAGCTCATCTTTTAGCTTTTTATACCTTTTGCAGAGCCTTATAATATAGAGATCATGTATCTGAGTAGCCTTCTGGATTAGGCGGAAGAGCTTCTGGATCAATATCAAAACTTCTCACAGGAAGAGTTTTTATTTTTAAGAACAAATAAGAGATGTTTTCAATGCTTGTAATTTCTTTTTAATAAATAGGAAATTGCAGTGACAAGGAATTGACATTGTTCCTTGGTTTAGAGCTCTCTTCTTTAAATGACAATGGCTGTTTATTTTTACTTTTCTTCCCTGGGATAGAGAATTCCTTCCACCAACACCCCTTCCAACAAAACAAATTCAAATTCACTTACATATCACCCCTGGGAGCCCAGTATGCTCCCTTAGGCATTCAGGCCATCCTTCTGCTTTGAGTTTACTGATAAAGCACAGCCAGGAATTGCCAGCACCCTGTTGCTACAAAAGTAAATCTACTTTTTCAAATTCCTGCAAGAATTCTGACAATACATCTGTGTTCCCTATACTAGTCCTTACACTTTTTGGAAAGATATATCTCATTACTATGAAGAACAATCTGTTTCCTTCATATAAAATACTGTCTTTAATAGGAAGGATGTCTTAGTAATCCCCAGGTAGGTCTCTGCGGATCACTTTGAGAAATTGAGTGAGATCCTAGTTTCTCTTAAAACATTGCGGGTGGGGATAATTTCAGACCTTGTTTCTGTTATACATTTGAAAAATTATTGAACGCCATAATATGATGTGAGCCAGAGCTTGACTAAAGTTTACCTTGAATTTCATAGCATTTTTCACACTGTTGAAGGTGAGTGGTTTAAATAAAATTAAGGAATCCTATGAAAACATTTCAAATACTGTAATGCATCAGAGAAATAACTATGTACAATTAACATGTCCTTTACAAGACCCAGTCAGGTAAGGATTTGTATCATTTAATCTACATCTTTGAAATTAATGCATGTTATTTTACATCAATTTCTGACTTACACTATATTTAAGAATAGCCTCCTACCTACCACTCTCTTTCACTTAGCCCAGTTAATAAGGTTTTACTAGTTTTGGTTTTAATCTACTCACAACTTGAGATCATTAAATGAAACATTAGGTAGAAGAATTTATTTTTGTTCAGTCTGTGACCTTAACTATGATTATTTGCAGTCACTTTTTTTTGTTGTTGTTTACTTTTTTATGTTGTTCAGTCATATTTATCTGTGGAAATCTTATCTCTTCAATTTGATGCTCCACTATCTAAAGTCAATTTTTCTGAAATTTTGTGTGTCCCCAGTAGCACCTAGCATGTACTTTGGTTATAGGCACTCAGTGTTTCTTGATGGATTGAGATTGCATAGAGTGCCAACAATCAGCAGCAAAAGTTACTGCATCAAAGCTGCCCCCCCAAAATTATTTTTCACAAGTATCTAATAAAATGGAATTTTTGGGTTTTCACCTCAAAATTTTTTTGCAGAATGGAAGGCATATCTCCAAGGGAAGAAACTGTTATTTTTCAACCAAATGCTCCAAACTAAAGTTGAATAGTTTAAAATAGCTCAAGAAATGGGAGAATATATTTAGAACTCATTTTATTTTATTATCTCATCTTGTCTATCAAAAGTATGTTTACCAAAAACTGTTTAATATGCAGGCTTTGTATAATTAGATCCACTCGGTGCTGCTGGATATATAACAGGCAAACAGGAATACTCTGTAATAGGCAGTAAGAAATGATACTCATAAATCAGAGCATTTCAAATTGTAATTTCATTGTACATGGAATAAGTACCATTTTGGGTCTGCAGGTCAAAATAAATAGTAATATCTTATGGTAGATAAATTAGGAAGAAATAAGAAACTCTTTGGACAAGAAAATGTTACTATGGAAACCTCAATGTTCACAAGCCATTTTTGAAGGCTCGGCTGCCTTGCCAGACTTTTTGCATTTAACTTTCTTTCACGCTTTTATTAAGAAAGATAAAAAAGTTCTTTCACTGCTAAGACCTAAAATGTGACAATGACAATCTACTCTCTAGCCTTCTAAGATCCATGTTAATATTCTGTCCTGCACACCTCTCTGTAGCATGCAGACAACTTAATTAGGGTTGAAAAGGGTATGAAGGGAAGCAACCTGGAGAGACTTGATTTGGATTCCCTTCCACTTGGTACCATCGGAGGGAGCTGAGGCAGGGATGTGTTTCACTAAACAATTTCAGTGCCAGGTCCTGGGGTGGCAAAGACAGCTCCTTTAAACCCACGTTTAAAGCCATTTTGCAGTGTTTCCTTGGCAAGGAGCTCTCTGAGCCCCTAAAGTAGGTGTAGTTTGAAACAGGAAGAAGGGTATATTTGTTGAATTCACAAATTCAATCAGAAGTGTCAGAACTGAGACCAGAAACTTTTGGTTCCGAACTTTGTAAATTTGATGTTATTTCCTAAACAACTTAAATGTAACCCAGCCACCTACGTGACTTAATGAGGCTTAATGGACTTCTGCACTCTGAACTGCCTTTTTCTGTTTGTGCCTTGGCTCCTTTCACTCTCTGCCCACGCACTTGGTAGCAATTGTTTGCTAAGAATTACTCTCCCTCACATGGGGGCACCATGGGTGAGCTTCAAAATAAATAATTTGGTCAGACTCCTAGGACATAGTCACTCTTTGAATAGAGTTCCTTAAAGAACAATCTGCCAGATTACGAAGAGACCCTTGACTTGTTTGTGTCTGGTCTTGCCATAGGCTCCTAGAATTTTTCTTAAAGTTGTCTAGCTTCCTACTGACACCTCCCTGAGGACTAGAACCTTAGTGAACATCAAGGGCTGGGGATGTAGCTCAGCGGTGGAACACTTGTCCGGCACGTGTGAGGCACTAGATTTAATCCTCAGCACCACATACAAATAAATAAAATAAAGGAATTGTGTTCATCTACAAATAAAAACAAAAAAATTTTAAATTAGTGAATATCAGTGAATTTAGGTTCTCTCAATTGAAACTACTTTTTTTTTTTTTTTTTTGGTACCAGGGATTGAACTCAGGGGTACTCAACCACTGAGCCACATCACCAGCCCTATTTTGTGCTTTATGTAGAGACAGGGTCTCACTGAGTTGCTTGCTGAGGCTGGCTTTGAACTCGAGATTCTCCTGTCTCAGCCTCCCAAAGTGCTGAGATTACAAGCGTGAGCCACCACGTGGGCTGAAGCTGCTTTTCTTTAGGGTGAATCATTTCCTGCTAATAGCACTTTGCATATACTTGCATATACATTGTGCTTGCTACTTATTGGTGTTACCTGTGAATACATCAGGGGGCTCCCATGTCATGTTTGTTACATTTAATTAAATTTAAATGTAACAAACATCAATAGCTGGGTGCCTCTATATTTACAAAGAGGAAACTAAATCAAAAGGAGAACATGCTTTCATGAGAGTATGTATCTTTTTATTGGATTTTTACCCATAGCTGACTTAAGTCTTAACTTCAAATCACCTAAAGCATGCCTCTTGAAAGTATCCCTGTCAAAATACTCTGACTTCCCTTACACTAATGAACAAGTTGTCTATTTTCATAAAATGAGATAGAAGTTATACAATAAATCAAATCGAAAATAGCAAAAGTAGCCAAGCGCTGGCACATGCAAGTAATTCCAGCACTTTGAGAGGCTGAGACAGAAAAACCGAGAGTTCAAAGCCAGCCTCAGCAAGGCGAGATGCTAAGCAACTCAGTGAGACCCTGTCTCTACATAAAACACAAAACAGGGCTGAGGATGTGGCTCAGTGGTCGAATACCCCTGAGTTCAATCCCTAGTACAAAAAAAAAAAAAAAAAATAGCAAAAGTGATTACTTACCATGATGTTTAGTTTTGTGGATTATCATTCACTTTAAGGAACTATACTATTTTGCTCTACATATAGGTTAGATTCATTTCTAAAAAGTTTGGCAATGTTCTTTTGGCCTAGAATATCACCCTAATCTGTGTTTCTATTAAAAATTAAATGCATCATTTAGATCTGCAATTTTTTTTCTAAAAATTAAATAGGCTATAAATGTAAATTCACATTTATTGTTTAGAATGATGGGGCAGTCCAAGTCCATAGCAATATTCTAGTTGAACTATTTCAAGTAAAGGCTAAGTTTACATAATGAGTTGTCTGTGAAATTTTTGTTTCTGACTGATTGATATACCTTCAAGTTGGTTAGCATATACCATAGGTGATCAATGGTGCATAATTTTAGATTTTGTAGTTTGGGCTGGGGACAAAACATGGAAAACATTTAAATAGATGCTACTAAATTACATTTTAATATTGAATGTAAAAATCACTTTTTTATTACCACAGTTGTACAATTAGTGGGTCCTCTGCTTTTTCCTTCTTTCCTCTTTCTAGATAACCTCAAGATAGGTTCATGGTTTCTGGTTCTGTTTTCTCAGTTTACATTCAGTTATAATTTAAGTGGTAGGTGTTAATTAACACCTCACACCTGTCTGTCACTTAATTCCAGTGAGAAATATTTCATCTGGATCTGTTTTTTTCTTACTCCTAATTCACTTAAAATCATTTAAACACCTGGTTTCTTAAAGGAGTATTCTAAAAATATAGACAAAATAGGGCAAAACCAAATTTAAACAGAATTTTACTTATAAGTTGATAGTATAGATTTATTTTAAAATACATAAAAGTATCTTAGTTTGGGTCTAGTTTTGACCAGGGATTGACCCAATCACCTATCATAAAATGAATACATTGAAATAGATTTGACTTATTATGATGCACCTCCTATTGTGAACTTGCTCAGGAAAAAAAATAAAGGAGTCAGTTAGACCTGCTATAGGCCCTGAGTGCAAATGTAAATACATAAATTATATGTATTTATCATTGCAAATGTAAATAAATTATATATATTTACCATCTCTGGGTTTAAAAATCATTAAATTGCCAGGGCCCTGCATGGTGACATAGGTCTATAATCCTGGCTACTTGGGAGGTTAAGGCAGGAGGATTGTAAATCTGAGGCCAGCTGGTGAGACTATCTCAGGAAGGAAGGAGGGACAGAAGGAAGAAAGGAAAGGAGGGAAGGAGGGAGGGAAAGGATGGAAGGAAAGGAGGGAGGGAGGGAAAAGAAAAGAAGGAAGGAAAAGAAATAGTTTCATCACTCTTGTTACCTTGTTATAAAAGTGTCACAGTT
>CM053411.1:44280498-44366190 GCA_028644305.1 Xerus rutilus | reverse complement strand
CTCACGCTTGTAATCCCAGCACTTAGGGAGGCTGAGACAGGAGAATCGCGAGTTCAAACCCAGCCTCAGCAATGGCGAGGCACTAAGCAACTCAGTGAGACCCTGTCTCTACATAAAACACAAAATAGGGCTGGGGATGTGGCTCAGTGGTCGAGTGCCCCTGAGTTCAATCCCCAGTACCAAAAAAAAAAAAAAAAAAGTGTCACAGTTTTGAATAAACCATATTGACTACTGTAAGAAAGGCAGTATGTGTGGAAAGCTTTACAGCAACTAATGATGGTTTTTATAAAAAAAGAGTATCATATCAGCATTTACCAGTGAATTTATAGCATTTTAGTTTATCAATGCCTTCACAAATATTTAATTACAAACTATTTATGGAGTAATCAAGAGAATATAAAGAATAAATAATAGACTGTCTTATCCTTGTTTAAATAATTTATTGATTTTCATAACAATGTTGTGGAGCTTTGGAAATAATGAATACAACTTCACAGATGAAGAATCTGAAAATTGAGAGAGGCTGTGAGTAATCTACTTAAGACAGTCAAAACTTCATCACAGGTCTGTTAATCTATTGAACTGAAGAGTCAGGGACACAACTTTTCTAAATAACAAGCCAAAGTTTAAAAATCTTATTTCTTTACTATTTATTTATATTCCTGTCTTCTAAGAAGGGCCAGATTTATTACATATAACTAAAGAGATATTAAATGTGAGTTATTTTGAAAATTGAAAAATATTTTAAAATACTGATTGTTCTAAAATTGTATTTCTTAACACCCATTTTACATTATTTCACATTAATTCGCTACTAAAAATATTTAAGAATTTAATGTTGCCAAGGACATATTTTCTCAAAAAATATGGAGGAAGAGTAGTGAAACTTTCCAAATATATGCATTTCAGTAGGGTGGCAGTTTGGGAAGACATGTTATTTTCAAAGTAAAAGGAATTTAGGCTAATCTGGCAATATTTAATAGCAGTTTATTTAACCAGAAGGTACCTACTGTGAATTGCATTCCAACCAGAAATTTATATTGTGATTTATGCCCTCATTAATCCTTCCAGGAGAATTTTTTGAAATTCTACTTGGCAGGCAATCTAGGGAAATCTCAGGAGATGTAAGCTTTGAAACACTTCACAAATAGGCAAGAGTGATTTGACCCTGTGCTACTGTATCCTGTGACTCCTTTATGTCAATAAACTTGGGAAATAAGAAAAGGAATAGATTTGACGCATGCTCTCTCTCTTTACACAGATTCACTTAACTTATGTGATATCAACTTCTTTTCTCCTGAAAAATCCCAGGGATATACTAAATTTATTAAACCAAAAGTACTGAAATCTGATGAAAGCATCCTTAAAGATATAGCCACATATTAATCCCCAGGGAAATAAGCAAGGACATGCAAAATTACTTTCTTTTTCTGAAGCTTCTGGTTTTGCTAACGGGCTTAATTCCTTGCTATTTTCATGCCATATTTGAGTCCATTTCTTCTTCAATGTTCCACATTTCCCATAGTCCCAGTTGACTTGCCACTATTTAAATTCCTTCTCAATGGACTATTTAATGTTTTTGCTGAATTGGAACAAATATTATTTTGGATTCTTTTATTCCAGAGGAGGGAAATTTTGATCCCCTAAGTAATTTCCTAAATCATTTAATTTGGTCTGGGAATTACTATCGTTTTTGGTGGTCGTTGGATTATAGGCTCTATGCTTATTATTTGAGATTATAAATTTGGGTTTGAGCAACATACAGGTCAGTTAAAATCTTTATTGTGTCCCCTCTTAAGTTGATGTGACCAAATGAATCATTAGATATTTATCAATATCTTTATATTACACACATACATGAAAACTCCTGAAAAGTCAAGAGAAATAATAATAGTAAAGATGAGATGATAATTTTAAGAAATAGAAATGACTCTTATCCCAAAGGGGAAAAGGGGTTACAAAGAACAAAGGAAGGAAGTAAAGAGGAGAGGTGGACTCAAGTTTAGGAGAATGGTCATGTGAGGAGCCCTTGAAGCATGTTGAGAAGAAAAATACTAGTGTCTTTGATCTTTTTATACCCAACATAATACTAAATAAACATTGTAAAAAAATTAAATGGAATTCACTGGATTTTGATTTTAAGAAAACAAGGAGTTAAAAACAAAACAAAGCAAAACAAAATTCTGCGGTTCCCTGATCCAACCTTAATTATACAGATGGAGTCATTAGTTTTTCTGATATTTTTCTTCATGCTTATAAATATTAATGCTTTATTATTACTCCTTCATTTATATGTTTTAGACACCATTTATTGATGTCTTCTGGTGGTAGATGATTTAATTCTCTTCAATAACCTTCTCTTTCCCCATCTCATTATCTTTTAAGAAATAACCTTCGGTTGGAGTCTAGGATTTGCATGCTCTACCTACCAACTAATTTATCATGATTATGTTTTTGTTTCTCATACATTTGTGCTGTTTAAATTTATTAAACTTACTTTGTATTCTCAAGAAATGAGGAGGAAATCAAGTATCCTTTATAGGATAATGGATAATTTTGCGTGATAAATCTATAAAATGGAATATTATTCAGCAATAAAAAGAAACAGAAAAAAGAAAGAAATTACAAACATAGGTAGCAGTTCATCCGAATTGCAAATTTATCCTAGGTGAAAAAAGCCAGGCTTGAAAGGAGGCATCATGACATGTTGCTTTTACATAGCATTTGTATGACATTGGGAAAAAGGCAAAACCATGTACGCAGCATTGATCAGTGGGTTCCAGAGGCTGAGAATGACAAAGGGACTGGCTATTAGAATAAAGAGGGAATGTGGGACGGTGATGCAACTATTCTAAATCTTGTGATGGGAATGTGACTGTATGCATTTTCAATAGAGGCAGATCCGTATAATAAACACATTAAATTTTACTAAATATAAATTATACCTTAATACAAAATTTTAAAAAGCTTAAAAATAATTTACTCATTTATTGCAGAACATTCTTTGAGTTCTCCCTCCTCCTGCCCTCAGGACTGCTGCTTTTTTATGGGTGATCACTCCCCAATCCTGGTAGAAAATTTTATTCTGGGATTTCGGTTCACCACAATCCTGGGCTGGATTCCCTGTGTGGGGGCTCTACTGCCTTCCTCTCTATGATTTATGGCTTCTCTTTACCAAAGCTAGCTGCATACCAAATAAGGATAAAGCTCCTATTAACTTTGATATAAAATACATTTAAGTTGACATGTAAATGAACAGCTCTAAGGTGGGATATATCAGACAGATTTGAAAAGGAGACCCAGAACCTGAGGCCACAACAAAATTGGACACAGTTATTATCCCAGCTGCCCAGGAAGGGATTTCCAGTGCTCCTCCCAGAGCAGCGTGTTCAGAGAAAGGCAGGCTGGGGAAAAGAGGCACATGCTCATCACCACAACTGAATCAAATAATGAAAGATCATCAAAGATCTATAGGGAAATAAGCAGGATGCTGTAAAATGATTTATTTGTGCTTAAGCCTTTGGCGTCGGTGGAGAGTCTTGTTGGGCTTTATAAAAACTACATGTAAATCCCTCAGGTCTTCTTATTTCTTATCATTTTCCTCTGCTTAGAATATTCTGGCCTGTGCCCGCTTCTCCTGCCTCTCCTGGAAAGCTTTTCTCTTCCTCAAGGCCCAAGCTCATTGTTTCTTTTCATTCTCAAACAAAATTGTCTCCTGGTTTCCCAGTCCTCTCAGGCCACCTTGTTTAGAACTGTGCAGCCAATGTACAATTTAAAACACAATCCAGATGTAGAGACATTTAATTTTCTGTCTCAAAAAAGAAAATATTTAGCTTTTCCCCCCCTCTTTGAGAGAAGGAAAAAGGAACAAACAAATCACTTCCTCTTTGACTGCTTTAAGATAACTGAGTCACTTTCATTTTAAAAAATCAATTTCCTACATTCAACTCATTCTTTTTTGTTTTGCTCTAGCTGGAGATTGAACCTAGGGCCTCACACATGCTACGCAGGCACTCTACCACTGAGCTACGCCCCCAGCAGACTCATTCTCTTTTAGGTATGCTCCAAGTATGTCATGGTGTCCTGTCCTTCCTTTCCTCTCAATGGGAGAGACCTAAGTTCTTGGCTCTGCTACTCTATAAAATTCAACAGATTTTTCCACCTTTCTGAGCTTCAGTTTTTGCACCTATATTATGAGGAAGTTAACCAGAAGATTTTAGAAGATTCTTTCGTTTTTCTTTCTTTCTTTTTTTTTTGGTACTGGGGATTGAACTCAAGGGTACTCGACCACTGAACCACATCCCCAGCCCTATTTTTATATTTTATTTAGAGACAGGTTCTCACTGAGTTGCTTAGCGCCTCACCATTGCTGAGGCTGACTTTGAACTTGCAATTTTCCTGTCTCAGCCTCCCAAAGTGCTGGGATTACAGGCATGCGCCACCGCACCTGGCTTGGGCGCCCCCCACCTTTTTTTTAAATAATGAAAACAAAAACAGGGCTGGGGCTATAGCTCAGTTGGTAGAGTGCTTGCCTTGCTTGCCCAATGCCCTGGGTTCAATCCCCAGCACCACAAAAAATAAAATAAAATAAAGAAAGAACCTGAAAATGGAATGCACTCAATAAATATTACTTCTAGAAAGAAAGAAAGAAAGAAAGAAAGAAAGAAAGAAAGAAAGAAAGAAAGAAAGAAAGAAAGGAAGGAAGGAAGGAAGGAAGGAAGGAAGGAAGGAAGGAAACAAAAACAGTGGCAATTTGTCTTTGATGCTACCTTAAATGCCCCTAGTCACTGGGCTCCCCAAAGCTTTACTGAAGTGGTTGGTCTTTGCATTTAGAGGAGGTTTTACACCCTAGTATTATGGTGTGTTTATTTCCTATCACAGTTTCTTGTTAGCTGCCAAATGCTATCAGCATCTTGTGATCAATGGAATGGACAAAAATCAATGTCTTAGAGATGCTGGATGAACAAGATCCCTTGTGGGTAAGTTAAGATTCAAAGCTAAATATTGCCATAGTTTTGAGGCAAAATAGTGAAGGTAAGTTTCTGATTCTATCAGTTGATAGTTAAGTGCTTCTGATGGTTTCTGCATACTAGAAGAGAGAATATAGGATATATTGGATCTATAGCTGAACACCAGGTACTAGGGGACAAGAATTTCTTCACCAGGACCATATCTAGAAAAGTATTCACAATCAGAATTATTTCCTAGACAGACTTACAGGAATTCACTGTCATTCCACAAGACTCACCTGTCTTCTGTATAAGTCAAAGAAGCAAATTAAAAATGGAGATGCTTTAAAGATCATCATGCTGCCTCTTGCAAATATATGATGGTGGCTCCAGTCTCTGTAGTTAACCAGTAAAAAAGTTACTGCTTATGGTTTGATAAGGACAAAAAGCTCCAGAGGGTTTATTTATCTTTTCTATCTGGAAGACAGGAGTTCTGGTAGCTGCCAAGTATTTCTATTCTGATTAAAAATCCAGGAATGGTGCAACAGTCACAGAGTTAATGGACTCAATGGTTAGGTCAAAAATCCATTTACCATCTGATCCAGATAAGTCCTCACTATGACTGATGGACCACAGAGTAAATCTATGTTCTCAGAACTTGGTGTTAACTCAGAGGCAGTGATCAATAAATCTATCCCACTCCCAAATATGGATATTTCCATTTCTCTAGTTCACATTTAACCTGGTAAAGGATAACAATTCCCTTGGAGGAGGTCTAGGAAGATTTATAGTGTACATTCCTGATGGATTTAGTACAACATTTCTCCAATGATTCTGACTTTTATTAAATGGACCTAAGAATGAGATATATACATAAAGTAACTCAGTTCTTGAGAGTGGTGATCTGCCATGAATCTCCATGGTAGTGGCTAAAGTCAGGCCTCTCATGTTCTCTGGATTTTGAATTACTACTATTATTATTTATGCATATTAAGTAGGACTAAAAGAGACATTTTAATTTCTGAACTTCATAACCATAGCCTAAGATTCTTATGCATGAAACAAGTCACCTCCTCACTCTTTTGCTTATTGTTTTCTATGGTCACCTCTTACTTGCCTCTGATGATTAAGTTCTGGTGTTTGTTTGGCCTCTACCATTCTGAAAACCATTCATTTCAAATAAAGTCAGAAATCCTATTTCAATTGCAGTATCCTACCTGCATCTGGGCTTCTAGAAGAATTCCATACAACTCTTTACAAAAATTCTGATACTATCAATTTATTCCTCAATACCTGTGCTTAGGAGAGGACCCTCTGTGTCTTAATGGGGACATAAATAGATGTCAGGACATTGAACTGAATATGATAAACCTACTTTGATATTTATAGCAGAATTTTTAGATTCTCTTGTTTATTTTATAAGAAATTCCTATCCTCTAAATGTTTTCATAGGTCACAGTTATAGGTAAGTTTCTTTGAATGAACCAAGCAAACAGAACCATTTCTACTTGTTAAAAATATTACATGGATGTGCAATCTCTGAATATCATGCTACTCAGCTTTTCTTAAATTGATACTACCTCAGAGTCTATCTTCCTTCATGTTATCCAGGTTATTATCCATATGAATTAGCAAAATCTGTTCTGTGAGGGTATCTGTCTTCTCTTGAGTTGACTTTGTGATTTAACACCCTGATATAAACTAGTTAGATTTAGTTGTAAATATGGTGACAATAAAAAAAAATTCAGCTGGGACATAAAGGAAATTGATGTATCCTTGCAAGAGAATATGGAGACTTCAAGCAAATATAGACAATTACATTTTAAAAACTAAGTAGGGACTATTTGGGGACTATTTTTTATGCTACAGAGGATATTTAGTGAGATTTAAAAATGCGGAGCACTCTGAACCATGAGATTCCTCCAACAAGGTCATGTTTTTCTCCACACCTTAGATATGTGAGGTGCCTGAGAGCCTGCCTAGGAGTATGTTGAGCAGAAGAAATTCCTAAACTATCAAATCATCAGTGGTTCAACACTGAAAATGCCAGGGATTCGATGGTAGACACTCTACTGCAGAGGTCCAGCCCTGGCGGGTCCAGGGGTCCTGAGGGAAATGTAGAGTCAGAGCAATGGAGAGCTGAGACGAACTCAATTACTGCATCATAAGGTCTCTCTCTCGATTGACCATGAGGTTTATTTTTATATCTTTCTACAAGGAAGTCCACAAATTGTTTTTCCATGTCTAGCTGTGTTTACTTTATTACAAATAATTTTGTTTTTGTACATGTTATTTCACTTTTCCTTTTGGCGTCCTACACAATTTTCTTATAACTCTATTGACCCTATACAATCTTAAAGTTATACAAAGGTGAGTGTCTGCATAAGTAAAGGTTATTATGCTAAATAAAAAGTACAGAATTCCATTTTTTGTCTCCCACTATGTCTATCAAGTGGTAGGTTTAATTTTTATTCATATTCTCTTAGGCAATGTCTGCAAGGTAATTTCCTATAATATCTATTTGGCTGCTTAATTAGGTCATTTCTATTTTTCTTGTTTTTCAAACACTAGGGATGAAATCATTCAAGTCTCTTAAGAAAGGGTAAGCTTTGTACGTCAACCCATTTGCCATTAGTATTTACCACACGTCTGCCATTTCATCATAAATTCTGGTAATAGGGTAAAGGAGGGTCAGTTAGGGGTGGAAAAGTCATCTTGTTTACTTCAGCTCCTCTAGGCAGGGAACCATAATCATCCTCCAATTTTGTAAGCCACATATGGTGGTTCATGGATTGTAGGAAGCACTCCCTTATGGGAATTTCTATTCTTGGGTAATCTTAAAGTTTTCGGTTTAGGTGGGAAAGTTAATAATGGAGCCCTTAATTCTTGTAAAGGAAGACTTTCCATGAACTCCCTGTTTGCCTTAGCTATTTCAGTAGAATTACTTTCGTTTTTGTAAGGCAAGTCAGGACATAATTGTGTACACTTGTTTATATATTCATAATCTCTTTGTTGTACAGTATTTATCGAATGGGCCAATTGTTTATTTCCCCAGGTAATTATTACCAGCATTATTATTGTTCTCAGGAGAAGTAGCCTGAGGCTTGTCTGGGAGCACAGGCCTTGCTGAGTTTCCCTCCAGGTTTGGACCTTGCCAAAAACCTGGAATGACATTGGTTCTGCCACTCTACCACGGTAGCCATAGAATGACTAAATGCTTCTGTCAGTACATCTTCTTGCTAAAGATAGGCTACTGTCTCAGCCTGGTTAATTTTATTTTCCAAATCTCCCATCATTTCTTTTAGAAATGTAGTTGCAAGAGAGTCAAAAAAAATTGTTTTTTGATTCCTAGCCTCAGAAGTATAGGAAGGCCCATTATGAGATTTGAAAGAGTAGTTGATCAAGTCAATCTGCAGTATATTCTGCATAAATACAAGACAAATATTTAGTAAATGAACACAAACATCAATGAAAAAAGAAACCATGTGATCAGTGTCATCCTAACTAGGATAATACCAATTTCAAATAGGGAATAAATGTCACAATGTAAAGTTCTGGAATCATTTACTCTTGTAAATGGTATAAGAGTATCATTTACTCTCCTCTAAGACAGGAGTCTGTCTTAACTCCAAAAACACATTATTTCTACCAAAAAGTATAATGAAATATATGGCTTTTCTTTTCTTGCACCATTCTTTGTTTTCTGTTATTTTCCTTAAGATTTTAATAAACTCATTCTTACTTGCTTAAGGATAGGATAACAGGATAATCCTATCCTTACTTGCTTAAGGATAGGATTCCTTTTCTTTTGATTTTTTAAAATTTAAATTTATTTTTGCACTGATGAAAACAACTTAAAAATAAAAAATAGTTTGTATTAATGGAATACCATGTAATGTTTCAATACATGTATACATTGTATAATGTTTAAATCAGTTTAAACAATTCTATCTCCTCAGACATTTCTTAATTTCTTTAATGTTTAAGGCATTCAAAATCCTTTCTTCAAGTTTTTTGAAGTTTACAGCACATTATTGTTATCTATAGTCACCCCGCTATGCAATAACACCCAGAACTTCTTAATTCCTATCAAACAGTGATTTAGTACTTGTTGATCAACCCTTCCCCTAGGGATGGGATTCTTAAAATTGGCTCCCATCAAAAAAAATCCTGGTGGTATTTTGACAGGTGTGTATCTATGCTGGCATCACACACAGTCTCGCAATTTCCCTGGAACTGGTTTCTACCAGGAGAAATATAGAGGAAAATATTAGAATTATCTGTTTCTCCTCCTCTTCCTCCTCCTTCTCCTCATTCATTTGCTTATCTGGTAGGTAATGAAGTAAACAGTGAAGATCTTTGCCCCCATGAAACTGGTGTTCTAGAGAAAATTAAAGATTGTTTTAAGCCCTATAAAGCAAATAAAATTGGCACAATCATAGAGAACAATAGGGGTACTGCATTTCAGATAGTGTGGTCTGGGAAGGTCTCTCTAAGGAATTTATCTTTAAGCAGAGGAGAATGTAAAGGAAGGTGAAGAGGGAGAAGGGAGCCCAGGTGTGAGAAAGAGGCAGGTGTGAGCTTAGTGAGAGTGGAGGTGAGGTGCATGTAGCAATCAGTGAATTTGGAAAGGAAATGAAGGCCCGATTACTGAGAGCATCATGGACATTGACTGGGATCTGCATTTTACTCTAAAGTCCTGGAGGCAAACGGAGTCACCTCCAACATCAGAAATAGTGGAGGAAGACAAAGAAACACAGTGGTGGACTGAAAACTCTGGGCTGAAATGTTTCTATGGTCTTTGAGAAGTTCTATATGGTTCTTCAAAAAGAACCCAAAATTCCGTTGTGCATCAAACCAAGGAAAATTTAAAAAGTCCCACGGGTCAACTAAAATAGTCCTGAAGTCTGTATAATTAATAAAGTTGTATTGATTTCTTCAGTTTATAATCAGTATATTGTTTAAGAAGCGTACAGTTTTCATTTAGAAAGAAACTTCCGGGGCTGGGCCCAGTGGTGCACGCCTGTAATCCCAGTACTTTGGAGGCTAAGACAGGACAATCACCAGTTCAAAGCCAGCCTCAGCAACAGCAAGGCACTAAGCAACTCAGTGAGACCCCGTATCCACATAAAACGCAAAATAGGGCTGGGGATGTGGCTCAGTGGTCGAGTACCCAGTGCCCTTGAGTTCAATCCCCAGTATCAAAAAAAAAAGGGCCCAACATTTTGTGGCTTTCATTAGATTTTGAATAGTATATATACCCATATTTTAGGTGCTATTCTGAATAATTTATAAAAACTTAAAATTGCTACCTTAAAATGGGATTTAGAGAGAGAAAAGTCTTACAGGATTGTCCAGTTTCTAGAGAAAGCAGCTCTGCCATTTGGCCCCTCAGGTTCAAAGCTTCTATGGAAGATTAAGAGGCTGCATGACATGTATAATGAACACAGATAGGCAAATCATGATGTAGACTTCAGAATTTTGAAGAAAAGTCGTGCCCTTTAAGTAAGTAACATTTCTACTTTTGATTAACTATTACTATCGTACCACCAGATTCTGGTAACAACCAATCTTCTGGCTATATACCACAGTTACCCATTGTGGTCTAGATGCCATCTGACTTACCATCATACAGAGTAAGGCATGCCCAGTAGTGGTCTATCATTTTGTGAAGGTATACATTGAGATCTGGAGCAAGCAGATCCTTCGGACCAAGAAACATGTTTATTGACAGCTAACTTTCCCAGCCCATCTACTTCTCACTCAAGAGATGTGACATCAAAAGCCTAAAAACAAGGGAAGACTAGAAATGTTCCAGTTTATTGGTATAGCTAAGAGATTCAAATATAGGAGTGATACTGAGGAAGTTGAATCTGATGGGTATAGAGAAAGTGAGGTGAAAAGTTAGCATTAGTATTAGAATAATGGCTTCATAACATGTAAGTTTTGTCTGTAGGAGCAATGGCAAAGCAGTCTGAAATGTCAATCTGGGGTTGAGCAGTGAGTTATGACCTCACTTGCATTTTTTTAGAACATCTCTCTTGCTGCAGTTTGGAGATTGGATTAGAGGTAGCATATGAGACCTGTAATGAGTCCTTTGGTCACCCAGTGGAAGAGGAGAATGCCCCAGGCATGCATGGCTGCCCTAATATAGAGAAAAGAGGGTTGCTTTTCCAGTTATTTAGGAGAAAGAATGAAATGCATTCAGTGGTTGACTAAGAAAAATGAGAGTGAGAGAGAGTAAGTGGGTTGGACTTTAGAAAATCAGTGGTTGGTGACAACATTCACTGATATAGAGACCACATCTAGTAGAGTAGATTTTACTGTGAACAAATATGGGGGATGGGGTGATGTGCCCAGTTTTGTACTGGACGTGCTCAATAGAATGCTCAAACTGGCATATTTAATAAGTGGTTGAACATACAGAAGCCTGACGGGTTTCGGTTAGAGACATGTATTAAAGTCATCAGCATACATACACTCATTAAAACCATGAAAATGAATGAGGTGGCCCAACTAAAGTAAGAGAAGAGGACCTCAGAGAGAATGGGTAAGGAGGAAGGCCAGACATGACTGCTCTTAGTTCAAATTTATAGACTGATGAATAACTTACACAGATACTTGACTAAGAAAAGTAGAGATGACAGTTGTCTTTTAATTCTAAAAAAGTCTGAGGTGAAATGTACTGAATTAAATATGTATATTGAGTGCCAATGTCATTGAAATCTCTCTTTTTACTCCTTATCCAACAGAAAGATAATTTTTGATGTATTGACTGTAGTTAAAAGATATTTTAAAAGGTACACAAGAGAATCTTAAAACTAGACTGAGCAGGTTAAAACCAATCAAGAGCGCCAAAAGAAATCATGGGAAGTTTTGTATTTAGCATGCATGGCTGCAGACTAAGGTTGGCAGTATTTCCTCATAAACAACTGCTTTGTCTCACTATTTGGGGCATTTTTATCTTTCTCCCTAAAGGATTATCTTGCATGAAAATCAATCTGCAGCTTTCACAGCAGTGGCAGACAACTCTTCCTGAGTGTAATAATGCCAATACACGAACTTCTTATTGAGTCTCCTGCAATATCTACCTGAATATGCCTTGTCAACACAGCAGAAGGAAGTGTGCCAGCTGTGCTGTTGTGCTGTTCCTACAATGTCAAAATTAGTAGTTCACGTAATAAAACAAGAGGAAGAAAAAAAAAAGTATTATGGGGTTGGGGTTGTAACTCAGTGGTAGAGCACTTGCCTAGCACATGTGAGGCACTGGGTTCGATCCTCAGCACCAGATAAAAAATAAATAAATAAAAGTATTGTGTCCATCTGCAACTAAAAAATATTTCTTAAAAAAGTATTATGGCTATACATATGTGACTCTTGCTTAAGGTACTTACTTCATCTTGAATTTGGCAATAATTTATTATTCTTAAAATAGCTTTCTGTCATTCTGGTGCCTGTCCTCTAGAGCTTTCTTATGGCTAGATGTCTATACTTAGAAAAGAAGGGGGGAAAAAAAACCCAAAAAACTAGATTTCAAAAATACCATTACACAGTTCAGATTTTTTGATTTTTGTTTTTGTTGTTTTAAGACTAACTGCTAGCTCTTCAATGCAATAATAATCTCAGTAAAATCAAGATGATTTTGCATGTCCACATGGAAAATGTGAAATAATTTTTCAAAGCATCTGACGACTTTATTAAAAGTGCATATTTTTCCCATTATTCACCTATTTTTTTATTTTCTCGCCTAATTTTGCCAAAGTATACTTTTGGCGAAGTATAATTTTGCCAAAATTCTAACATACTTTGTTGATGAGGTGATGCAAAAATAAGCACTCTCAAATATGGTTAGTGGCAATGATAAATGGTATAGCCCTTCTGGATGGGAAATGACAAATTGTTATTTTTGAAGAAAATCATTGATAGGTAAAATTGTAGAGGAATGACAATCCCCTCAGGAAGGCCAGCGAAAGAACGATCGCAAAATTTAGGTAAGCATGAAAAAGAATAAAATGGCATTTGTTTTTAAAGATAAGCACAAGTTAAAGTTTTGAATAAAAGAATATGGACAAAGGCATTAACAAAGTGGGAAATTTGAAGTCTCAAATACATGTATATGAACCAGTTCTGACATTTACTAGTTGCTTTATTGTGAGCAAGCTAATTATCTGCTCTAAACCTAAATTTGCTATTCTATAAAGGGGGGATGCTATGAATTACTTTATGAAAGTTTTTTTTTTCAAGTAAGCCATCATGCTTGATATGTAATGTAAATGTGAGCACCATTCCTTTCCTTCTTATGACCCTTTTCCAGAGAAGGTGAGGGACGTAGGAGGCAGAGGTTCAGGGAGAAAAAGAAGTTAACCTTAGGAACTCTAGCTGGCAAAATAGGATTCCATTTAATGAAAAATCATGAACACACTTCTCAGAGTTTAATATGTGATATTTTTAGTATATCTTTTAGACTCTGGCCTTTTCAAACCAAATCAGAGCATCCTTTTTTGTATTCTTGGAAATATAATTATTCTCCCATTTAGGAAGCTTCCATGTGCCATTTCAGCACAGCAGATACAGAGTCACAGCAAGCTTTCCTCTGAGATTTCAGCATGGTGGAATGGCTTTTTATTTTTATGCTTAAAGGTGTGAAATAACCTTTATGAGAGTCACTGAACTACTGGAAGGCAGGCTCCTTTTGAAATGGCTTTACTTGGACAGATTCCCAGTGATGTTCCCCAAATGTGCCACAAGAAATCCATACCTAATAAGGCCTTACCATGAAGAGAAAGAATACAAACAGCTGGAAATCATTTCATTCTGAGCTGCTTACCTCAGCTCAGAGCACAGTGCTTTTGAAACAAGGTATGCTTCCAACCAGACACTGGAAAGGGATTTTGATTCAGGTCAGTGCTTGCCTTCCTCTCTCCCTTATTAAGAAGAAAAGAGAAACAGAATATGGAGGTTACCATTTGTTAACCACTAGGTGATGGGGCATCTTGCTGAGGGAAAAGGATGTAGCTCCATAACAATTCTTCATCTGCTAAGGCTGCCATGATTCTATGGGCTATTTCAGTTCCCTATAAATTTTCTATTTCGAAATGCCTTTTTCTTCTAGAATATATATGATTATCCCCACAACCCTCAACTCTTAAATATGCACAGGGAATCTCTGTAGACATATATTCTTTGAGGGGAACTGTCTGAAAGGCTGTATCCCTCAAATCTTTACTGTCTTATCAACGTACACATTTTTGTGTTGTGTGCTTAGGGTTGTCTGCTGGTTCCACAGTGCAATTCCATGTTTCTAAAAAAACATGGTAGGAAGATCCCTGCATCAGAACCATCATAGTGCTTATTAAAATGCAAATTCATAGACTCCACCCCAGTTACTTGCATATAATCCCATTTCCAAAAGATAAAGCCATGCAACCAATGCTTGGAGAAGCTCCCTCCGAAATTAGGTTAGAGTCCTGAGTGTACTCAACAACATAAGTGTACCTCCAGAAGACTAGAAGGAAGTACCAGCAGTAGTTAGAAATGCTCTCTCAGTAGTAACTGTCATGAAATGCGTATGCATGTGGAGGCTCATGTATTATTTAGGACAGTCTGATGACCAGAAACATCCTTAACACTAATCCAAAATGCTGCTTTGACTTATGTCAAAAGTCTCATGGGTACAAAGGAATAATGTGCATGCTAATGCCAATTTTCCATTGCCTTTTTCCACTGATGGCATTAATATGGTAAAAGGGACCCAGTGTTCCACAGAAGCAAATAAATGAGATTCTAATTATAACTTTTCTTGATAGACTGATTATACATAGATTCTGTTGGTCATTCATGTGTAACAGTCAAGAATGAGTAAATCTTCACGTCCTAGCTTTCCCTTAATTCCTATTAAAGACTGCCATTGGAGATTTGCTAGCAAATTAGGGGTTTGGTACTGCAGATTTCATATCTATTTGCTCTAGTAGTAAGTGAGGTAGGCTGCTTAGCAGGATAGGCGTAGTGGCTGTTTTAGGTTTCTCACAAATATTTCAGATCTTTGCTGCATAATAGAGCAGACACTAACCACATATGGGTATTTAAATTTAAATTCATTAAACTTAGATAAGAAGAATTCAGTTCCTCAGCAGCACAGACACATTTTGTGTGCTCCATAGCCATGTGTGGATAGTGGCTGCCATTGTGGATGGCAGAAGCAAAATATCTCCATTATCGTGGAAAGTAATTTGAGGTAGCTCTGTGTTTAAATGATTTTCTAAGTCAATATGACTTAGGAAAATAATCAGAAAATAAAATCAGGACTGGATTTATTTACTGTTTGTTTAATGATTCAACTATAACAGGATAAGAGTGAGTTTGAAGCTAGTGCATTAAGCATTAGCCATCCCCCGCTGGGAGTAGGAAAGCAGAGGGAAGTACTTAATTCTAAAGAACTGATTGATATCTGATATGTAAACAGCATCAAGAAGTATTGTTGGGATCTCTCCATCCTGTGTCTGTATTTGTGAAGACATCATATCATACAACTAAGAACAGTTGGATATTAAAGATTTATGCACCTTTGGGGTCTCAGAATGTAACAGAATAAAAATGAATTTTTCAATTTTTGGTCACTTTTACTTCATAGTCTTTTCTTCTATTATTCCCCTGTGAAAATTCTCCTATCTGTTCTTCCAACCCACATTATTTTTTTTCATGTCTCTTAGCCCTTACTTAGGCTCCTTTCTCCTCTTAGTATTTATATCATTGAGGTCCATTTTCTCTTTGAACCCTTTTCTTTAAATCTCTACATAGAGATCTATGCTCTTATGCCTTTATGAATTAATTTACTTAGTAAATGTTTAAAACTTACTGTCATCACCTCATAAAACATAATTCTTTTAGTCAAGAAATCCATAGACTAAATATTATGGTTTAGTTATGAGATGCACCCCAAAATTTCCTGTGTCAATGCATGTGTTCAGAGGTGAAATGATTAGATTGTGAGAGCTGTAATGTCTCCTCCACCACACCCTTCCACCATGATGTTATGCCTTATGTTGGGCCCAGAACAACAGGCTCAGTTGACCATGGACTAAACCTCTGGAACCATTAGCCAGAATAAACATTCCCTTCTCTAAGTTGTTCTTGTTGGGTATTTTGGTCACAGCCATGGAAAGATGACTAATACACTAGTGTAGGAAATAGAGAAGACAGCTGATTTGAATACCTGATTGTGTTCTAGAATGTATGATTCAAAAGGTACTGTAAAAGCATAGATGCTGGAGAAGCTAGAGCAGCTTCCCTGCGGAAATAATGTCTGAGTTTTGATAGGGAAAGGAATTCCAGAGAGAAAGGGAGTCAGGGGGCCGGCATCATATAAAAATGCATAGTGCATGAAAGAGAATAGCAGGATCACTGGTGTCTAGGCAGGAGTCAACAGTGATGAAGCAGGAGCAATGTGCACCCAGCAGAACATAACAGGCTTAGGAATTTAGCCAAGGAATTATTTACCCTAGGAGATCTCCATTTAAGATCAAAAAATAATTTCTGAAAATTAGATGTTCTGGGTAGAAAGCGTATCAGGAATCTATCTTCCATTATTTTAAATGTGAAAATTGATCAGGCATTACACAATCAACCAGGAACTCTTCAACAATTCCTTCAAACATCTACATTCCTATGTAAATTTAGCATCTTGGAATTTAAAATGCTTTCACTATCACTTCCTAATCCCCAATGACTATGGTCTCAAACAAAACAGTGTTTTCCCCAAAATTTACATAATTCAAATACTCTACCACTGGTTTTTGGAATGTAACTCAAGACCTGTCCTACAACTAGTTTTGTAAAAATGTTATTTTGACTTTTAGGAATATAATTATAGATATTTTCTATAAAAGTTCAAGCAGGAAAGCACTGTTTTAAAGCTACATATGTCCTATAAAGTTTAGATATTAAAAACCATGAGACTTTCTTCTTAACAAACATCATCATGAGAGACATTCCCTGGAACATATCTACACATTACGTATGAATTCAAGTGCACATTAGTGTATCTGTCGTCCAGCTCTCTTTAGTTACACCTCTCCTTTTCACCCTCAAGTAACCACTATTTTGATACTTGGTAGTTTTGTCAAATGCTTATGAATGTCTAAATTAATATGTGGTTTACTTTTATGCTATTTTAACACTATATAAATGAAAACCTACTATTGTTATCATGCCAAATTGAGAAATATCAATGTGAGATGTCAGTTTGAGGTATATCACTTTTTCACTATTGTACAAATCTGCACATGGTGTTTATTTCAAAAGGGATATTTTTTCCATTGTTCTTTTGATTATCTATAAGGTTTCTTTCTCATTTTACTTGAAATCATGTTGCTAAAAACACTTGTATCCATTCTGCTGATGCAAATGTGTGAGATTTTCAATTATGACTAGAAGTACAATGGCTGACTTTACTAGATAATAATGCATTTATGTTTCTGTGATTGCAGCACTTTGTACTCTCAGAAGCTGCATATAGGAATTTCTGTTACTTCACATCCTCACTAACTAGGTTTAGACCAACATTTTGATTTCTGCCAAGTTTGTATTGCAGATGGTATATGATTTTAGATTTTGATTTCTTTTCATGATTATTAATGAGCTTGAATAACTTTTCATATTTATTAGCCATTGAAGATTCTTGTGAGATATTCTTGTACATGTTGCTTACATATTTTTTCTATTTTGGGGAAGTATTCTTAAGACTTTTTGTCAAATTCATTTATTAAAACATTTGAGGGTATAAATTTCTTTTCTTTTTTTTCTTTTTGGTACGAGGGATCGAACTCAGGGACACTTTGACCACTGAGCCACATCCCCAGCCCTATTTTGTGTTTTATTTAGAGACAGGGTCTCACTGAGTTGCTTAGCGCCTCGCCATTGCTGAGGCTGGCTTTGAACTTGCGATTCTCCTTTATCAGCCTCTCATAGTGCTGGGATTATTGGTGTGTGCCACCGCGCCTGGGGAGAGGCTATAAATTTCAAAGTATCAGTTTAATTACTTAGAAATGGCATAAATTTTAATATGCAATATTTTAACCATTAACTTCTAATATGTTAAAATAACCTTTGTTATGCTCTTTGATTCCCGAGTTTCTTGAGGTGTACATGCCATTGATTGTATTTGATTTTTTTTCTGGTTTTGTCAGAATCCTATGTTTCCATAAACAATATATCCCTTTGTATCTTACCTTTGGTTTCGATTCTGTTTCTTTGTGAAAGGCATTATATTTTCAAGTCAGACAACATCTCTTTGGGCTCCAGTTCTGTCATCATTATGACAGTGAATAAGTTATTTCACTTCTCTGGCACTTAGTTTCTACATTTTAAATTGGGGATAATAATAGTGTCTGTCCTAGTGTAGTGGTGAGGACTAAATGAAAAACTGGAAAATCTCTTACAACACTGCGTGGACCAGTCCACACATTGAATGAGTGCCTCCTGTTGTGGTGCTGAGGAGGAAGAAGACCCTGTGTGGAAAATATTGCCCTCTAGAGGCTTGGGTTGGCCTTTTTAAATGGAGTTCTTTGATTAATAGTTCTAAATTTGTATGTAGTTTCAATTATCAGTCTTTTCCCTTTGACATATGAAGATCTGAGTCTTGTTAATTCCCTACTGAGAGGTTGTACAGATACCTCACTAATTTTTTTCTAAAAAATTTTCATTTTGCCTTTCCGTGAAAGTTTCATCTGAAATGAATGTTTGTGTATGACATGATGGAAGAATCCAATTTAATGCCTTTTCAATGGCTACTTTATTGTTTCAGTATTATTTATAGAATGTTGTCCTCACTGAAAGGCGAGTCTGTCGTTTGCCTTTTTTCAAATCCAAGCATATGACTATGCCTTGTTAAATTGGAATAAATTGGTCTAAACCAGCTTCCATACTTGAATGATGAGTTAGCCCAAAGAAGCCAACAGTATGCAGCAAACTGCAACCTAGTTTAGTGTACAAGTAGGCTGTAATCCAACCTCGGAGTATGATCTCATAGCTAAGCAACTGAGCTTCAGCCAATCAGGACAGCTGACCCTTCAGCCAATCCCAGGCTGAAGGCTAATTTTATGCTATTTAGGCAAAGGCTAGAGTACAACAGTCAGGTAATCTCTCTACGTCATCTCCTGTCTTCCTGGTTATAAAAGTAGCTCAGTAATATTCTAAGATGGGGCATTTCATTCTGAACCAGCTTCAGTTTGGAATGCTGTGTGGTTTTAAAACCTTCTTCTTTCTTAACTAAACTTTGCTAAATGAAACTGATCTTAGGATATTACTGCCAGTTTCTGGTTTCTCTACCTTGACTCACTGGGCAAATGTGTATCTCTGCATCACACCGTTTTACTACTTAATCTTTTAGTTTGTTTTTGTGCTTCTTTGTTTATTATACTAGAAAGTAAGTCTTAACAGTAGGCCTAACCGTCTTGTTTCTTTTATTCAATAGTGTCTTGGCTATTTGGGGTTAAATAGTAAAAATTTGATATCTTCATATGCTATTTTACATAATATCTTTCCATTATATAGTATTTTAACATATTTTAGAAGTCTCATAATTCTATGTGATTGTAATCAAGATTGTTTAAAATAATGTTTAAAGTTAAATTTTCTATGTTTTTCCAATTTTTTTCTTTGGTTGGAAATGGACACAATATCTTTTTATGCATTTCTTTTCATGTGATGCTAAGAATTGAATCCAGTGCATCACATGTGTGAGGCAAGCACTTTACCACTGAGCTACAGCCCCAGCCCTGAAGTTTTTTTTTTCTTATCTTGAAGCAGCTTGCATCTCTACTTCACCCTTTTGTCTTAATCTTTGGATCAAATTTTGTGATTTTCTCCACAGAGATATAAATATATTTTGTAATATTCCATTTTGGGCACAAAATAAATGATGTGATTGTAAATAATATTATTATAAAATTATACTTCTAATGCTTTCTTAATGATAAACAGAAATATGATAAATTTTTAGTTTTGCATTTCATATCCAACAACATTGCTACATATTTTAATATGATACCTCCCTCCTATGTGCAGTTTTTAGGATTTTATATATGGACAATTACTAAGTCAGTTGGTTTCCAGTCCTTTTGCATTATTTTTTCATTTTTATCACCTTTTTTTCTTTTTTCTTTTATTACAAATTTGAATACAATGTTAAACAGGATGATAGTAAGCATTTTTATTGCAACTGATATTTAAAATGTTTTGATTTTTTTAAATTGTTTATCATAAATGTGATGCTCACTGTAGATTTGTTATAATTATTTCTTGTGAGATAATAAAATGTATTGAATTGTGAAAGAATTTAATTTTTTAAATTTAATTTTTTAAATACATCTCTGTGCATCCAGAAAACCAATTTTTTAATTTTAATATGTTCATTCATTCATAATATTGATAGATTTTCTAATATTGAACTAAACAAATTCCTGGAAGAAGCATAACTTGATATTCATACATATATATGAATATATATATATATATCAAGCATGACTTACATTACCTTAAAATTTCCTTATTTTTTTAGTATTTTTTTGAATTTTCATAATATCTTTATCTGTATTTTCAATATTACTAGCATGAATTTATTTATAATATCATCTTAACAGCTTATTGGACAAACAAAACAAAGCAAAACAAAACTAAAACTCTGTAGCATCAATACTCCTGCTGCCTTGTCAATAAAAATTCTCCAGGAAGGAACTTGGTAAAAAGGGAGGCTAAAAAAAAAAAAAGTTTGCAAACCTGAGAGATGCAGTCCTTGTTAAAAACAAAACTGCAGTCTGAAGCAAAGAGAAGGGGTGGCTACATAGGGAAATCTCCCCACCCAAGGTCCCACTCCAGTCTACTCTGCAAATGAAAGATACAGAAAAGCATTCAGTACTGATTGGTTGATTACAAGTCACAGCTCACTGACCAGGTCCTAATAGCAAAATGGGACTTTCTGGAGGCTTTTTACCTTGGCAGTTAAAACAGGAATATACCCCAGCAAGGGCCACAGAAGTTCATTTCATGGTTTTTCCAGGAACATGGTATGTGTGTAATCCCCACAGTTAGCACATGGTTACCAGATTCCATTTTGAATTTAGGCCTGGTGTATCAGTTAGGACCCTGCTGTAACCTCTTTTTTTAAAAAAAAATTTTTTTATTAGTGCTTTATAGTTACACATAATATTTAGATTCATTTTGACATATTCATAAATGTGTGAAAGTTTGCTCCATTTCACTCACCCTGTAGTCTCTTAAGACGGATATTCAGTTACCCCTTAAGTAATTTAGGATTATATATTTTACAATGTCCAAGCATTTGAATTTCATTTTATTCAGTGGTTTCTTTCTTTTTTTTTCTTTTAACTTTACTATTCTGTTTGTCAATGGGATTTTTAAGTCTTTGATCTATGAATATGATAGTTTTTCTTTTATTTATGTGTTTTTTAATCTTTATAGCAATATCTTGACATTTTCTATAATCTTGCATATTTTAATTTCTAAATATATTATAATGGATGTTATTAAAATAGAATTATTAAAATTATAATTTCTAAATTTTTATTATGAGTACACAAAAACTCCATTGACTGCTGTGTATTGAACTTGTCACTAGGATCTTACCAACCTCTCTCTTTACAATTTTGGTAATATTTTTGTAGATTCTTTGGAGTATTTTATTTAAAAAGTCATGTCTGTGAATCAATGAAAAATTTTTTCCAATCTGCATATTTTTTTCTTGACTTGTTACAATGGGTAAGAGCTATAGTAAAATACTGAATGGTATTGATGAGAATGTTTGGGTCTTTAATCTATTTGGAGTTTATTTTTATATATGGTATGAGATAGGAATCTAATTCATATCATAAAATTGGATATCCAATTTTTCCAATGCCATGTATTGCTGTCTTTTGACCATTGTACATTCTTGGTCCCTTTGTCAAAAGTCAATTGACTATACATGTATGGGTTCAGTTCTGGGCTCTTTGTTCTGTTCCATTGATTGGTATCTCTACATTTATATCAGTGCTATGCTGTTTTAATTACCATCCCATTGAGGTGTAGTTTGAAATCAGATAATCTGATGGCTTCAGCTTTGTCCTCTTTGCTCATGATTGGCTTGGCTCTTTTTTTCTGTATGTGGTTCCATATAAATTCTAGGATTTTTCTTTATCTATAAAAAGGAAATTTAATTTTAATAGGAATTGCATTCAATCTGTAGATCACTTTGGGTAGTATGAGCAATTTAATAATATTAAATATTGTAAACTATGAATGAGCAATAATTCACCATTTATGTCTGTTTTAATTCTTTCATTAATATTTTATACTTTTCAGGGTACAGATCTTTTGCCACTTAAGATTAAGTTTATTCTTTTTTTTTTTTTTTTTTTGGTACTAGTGATTGAACTCAGGAATACTCGACCAGCGAGCCACATCCCCCGCCCTATTTTGTGTTTTATGTAGAGACAGTGTCTCACTGAGTTGCTTAGCTCCTCTGCATTGCTGAGGCTGGCTTTGAACTCGCGATTCTCCTGTCTCAGCCTCCCAAACTGCTGGGATTACAGGCGTGTGCCACTGCACCTGGCTTTATTCCCAAGTATTTTATATTGTTATAAATAATATTTTTTTCTTGATTTTTGCAGGAAGAAAAAGAAGAAACACTACTTATTTCACATTCTGCAATTTTCCTGAATTTATCAGTTCCAAAAAGGATTTTTTATTTTTATTTTTTATTTTTTGGATGAAATCTTTAGGGTTTTCTATGTATGAGATTGTTTCATCAGCAAAAGGCACTCATTTCACTTCTTGTTTTCTACAACACCCTAAGGAAATAGAAGAAAACTCAGCTCAATGTTAGCAGAATGAAAGACATAATAAAGATACAGCAGAAATAACTGGAATAGAGATTAGAAAATAATACAAAAGAACAACAGAACTAAGAGATGCTTTTTTAAAAAAATACAATTGACGAAATTTTAGCTAGACTAACAAATAATGAAATAAGACTCAAATAAAAACAGAAATGGAAGAGAAGACATTGCAACTGACACCAAAGAAATGCACATAATCACAAGGGAATAAAATGAACAATTATATGTCAAAAAATTAAATAACCTAGAAGACATGGATAAATTTCTAGACACATGCAACCTACCAAGACTGAATCAAGGAGAAATAGAAAATCTGAACAGACCAATAATAGTGAAGAGATTGAAACAGTGTTAAAAATTCTTCCATGAAGAAAAACTCCAGGACATACTACCATACAGTAGAAAGAATATCAGTATGTGATATGATTTGACATAAAATATAAAATTCATAACTACTAATATTAGTATGAAATAAAAAGCTCTTTGCGGACGAAACATTTAAATAAGAACCAATACCCAATACTAATTCTCCACTAACTTTTCTAAAAAGGCAATGCTTCCAAATTTTTGTTGTTGTTCAAGGCCAGAATTCCCCTAATACTAAAGCCAGACAAGACATCATAAGAAAACTGCAGGCCAAAAAGCTTTAATGAATATAGATGCAAAAATCTTCAACAAAACACTAGCGAACAAATTTCATTAGTACATTTAAATGAAGCATTTACCACAATCAAATAGGACTTACTCCTGAGATGTGAGGATGTTTCAACATTTGCAAATCAATAAATGTTATAATACACCAGATTAACAGGATGAAGGACAAAAATCATGTGATAATCTCAGCAGATTCAGAAAAAGCATTTGACAAAATTCAACATCATTTCATGATAAAAACACTCAAAAATCAGGTAGAGAAGGAAGGTACTTCAATACAATAAATGCCATATGCAATAGGCCTACAGCTTATGTTGTGTTCAGGGGTGAAAAATTGGGACCTTGCCTCTAAGATCTGGAACAATTAGATCTTGTTCTATTCAGTGTAGTATTAGAAGTCCTTCTCTACTTATCTTTTGAATATCTACAAGATCTATAATTACATATTTTATTTCAAACTGATATTTGTGGTTACAAATTTTTTATTTTATGCCATATCACATCACATATTGATATTCTTTCTACTGTGTGTTACTATAGCATCAGTAAAATAAGAATTTCTGTTCTATTTCTTTTGGCAATATATTCCTTTGAAAATCCGGTGAGAATTACATATAAGTAAATGTTTTGGGGGGATATTAAGGAATGAACCCAAGGGCACTTAACTACTGAGCCACATCACAGTCTTTTAAATATTTTATTTAGAGACAAGATCTTGCTAAGTTGCTTAGGGCCTCACTAAATTGCTGAGGCTGGCCTTGAACTCACGACCCTCCTGCCTCAGCCTCCTGAGCCACTGGGACTATAGGTGTGCACCATCATGCCCGGCTGCACTGAAGATTGAACCCAGGGATGCTTAACCACTGAACCACATCCTCACCCCTTTTTATTTTATTTATTTATTTATTTATTTATTTATTTGAGACAGGGTCTTGCTCAGTTACTAAGATCAGTTGCTGAGGCTGGCTTTGAATTTATGATCCTCTGGCCTCAGCCTCCTAAGCCATTTGGCCTACAGGCATGTGCCATCATGCCCAGCGGCATGCTGATATTTTTAAGAGCCCAATGAAGGGGCTAGGGTTGTAGCTCAGTGGTAGAGTGCTTGCCCAGCATGTGAGGCACTGGGTTCAATCCTCAGCACCACACAAAAATAAATGAAGGCATTGTATCCATCTACAACTGAAAAAAAATTTTTTTTAAAGAGTTAGTGAAAAAATACATAGGATTGCAAAAGCAAATTAATTCATAATATATTAATTTATTTACATCTTTATTAATAGAAAAACAAAGCTCTAATTATTAATTAGAGGCTAAAACTTCAATAGTTCTGATAGTGATTAGCATAAAAACATGTTAAGATACCTGTAACAAAATCCAATATAAAAATAGGAGTCATGTTTAATGGTGAAAAATACTGACAAAATTATTACACTTTGTTCCCTACATAAATAATTGAATAAAATGTTGAATTTCATTTGGAGCTTAAGAAAAATAAGGTAATTTCCCCATGCTTGTCACAAACTCCATGATTTCTCTCCATGGCTATTCACAGGGCTCTGTATCCCATGATAAGAATGTCTGAAAAGGGCAGAAGTTATGTCTTCTTGCTCTTTCTACCCTGTCTTTTAAATTCTGTATTATATTTTTATTCTATTTTTTTCTCTGCTATATTCTGGATAATTTTTCATATTTAGTTTGCAATTCACTAACTCTTCTTTTAGCTAGGAGTAATCTCACATGTTTTTACTACTCACTTTCTAAAGGCCTAGCTTATTCTTTTCTAATTAATCTAGTTATTTTTTACAATCTCTTCCCAATTACTCATTTTTCCTTTTCTAAATTTTTTATATATTTCCTTGTTTTATATTCTTATAATTTGAGAATTTGAAGTTTTATATGTTTTACTGTTTCCCTTTTTACTATCTTTTACTTATTATTTCCTCTTATTGTTTACAAATCTTCTTTTCTGAAACCTTACCTACAGAACTGAGTTTTACTGTGTGTTCTTCTCAAGAGGATTGGCATTGGTTCTTCCATGAGCCATAGTGTTACTGACCTGAGACCACTATAAATTAAATGAGGGGGATGTTTTGGACTAGCACATTCCTTGTTATAGCTTGTGATTAAAAATTCACAGGAAAGATATTTTCTTTCAAACATACTTGAGCATTACTTACCATATCCCTATGTGGTTCAAGTTCTTTGTTTTCCTAATCTTCCTTTTATGTTTTTAAGCTTATTTATTTATTTGGAAAAGAGCTCTTGCTATGTTGCCCAGACTGACCTTGAATTTCTGATTCTTTCACCTCAGTGTCCTGAGAGGCTGGGGATTACACTCTCGTGCTACCATGCCTCGCTCTTTTGTATTTTTTAAATTGACAGACAAAATTGTGTTAACTCTGTACAATATATTGTTTTGAAGTATGTACACATTGTGGAATGACTAAGTCTAACTAATAAACATGCATTACCTCACATAATTATCATTTTTTGAGAGAACAATTTGCATCCACTCAGCATTGTTTAAGAAGCCAACTCATTGTTAACTACAGTCACCGTGTTATATAACAGATCTCATGACCTTATTTCTCTTAAGTGAAAATTTCATTGTTATCATTCCCTTGGTAGATGAGGGAAGGTTATGGCTTTATGTGGGATACTTTGATACTCATCTTGTCTAGGCTCTAGACCAGATCTCCTGTTGCCTGCGCTGTCCCTTACTCCAGCACTCTGACAACCTAGGTCACTAGGGACTGGAAGATGACCCTAGGCCACAGCCTGCTTCTATATTCTTTTACTTATCTAGAATTAGTCTTTCTAATTTGTTTGGTCATTGGAGAATTTTGTTTTTGGTTCTTCTCATCTCTGCATTTTTAAAATACTATTGTATTTTGATATTTAATATTTGTACATATTTATGTGTTACAGTATAATTCAATGTATGCATACAATGGAAAATGATCACATCAGGCTAATTAGCATTTCCATCTCCTCAAACATTTATCATTTCTATGTGTTGAGAAACTATAAACTCATCCAGTTGTATCATACATTGTTATAGACTGTAGTTACCGTATTATGCTATAGATCATTAGAACTAATTTCTCCTATCTAACTGTATTAAGATAAGTAGGCTATTTTGGGAAAGTCCAAGAAAACTTCTCCCTTTGTATATATGGGCCAGTTAGAATTAGAACAGAAAATTGCTTACTCTATTACTCTTATTACTAACAATGTGGAGGTGGCAAGTTAGATAAAATGTTTGTTCATATTTCCATATGCTAACTCAGGAAATTGGTTTAGTACTACTCACAGATATTGGAAGAAGGATGAAAGACCTAGCTAAGTATAGAGTAGACTGCATGCAAACTATGAGAAATTGATGCATAGAAATGCTTACCAAAATGTGGTCCTAATTTGATGTCTCCATTTACTGTTTCTGTTACTCCATTGAGCCAAAGAATGAATAAATCATGAATGAATCTTCCAAATCATTAGATACTAACATTAATACATTCGGTATTTTCCTGATGAGGAAGTACAATAGTTCTTACCTATAGGGCATGCATTCCAACACCACCAGTGAAAGCCTGCAATCACAGATAGTACAGAAACCTACATATACAGTTTTTTCCTATGCATACAGACATATGCTAAAGTTTAATCTGTAAATAGGGCACAGTGAGAGATTAACAACAACTAATACAATGAAACAATTATAATAATTGTAATGAAAGTTTTTGTGGATGTGATCTTTCTTGAGAAAGTCAAGACAAATATTAATATCTTTAAACTGCAATAGACTACAGGTTACTGAAACAGTGGAAAGGAAAACTGCAGGTAAGAGGGGACAACTGTAATCATTATCTAAAGGATCAACTATCTGCCAGCTAAATAAAATGAAAAACAAATTAGAGAAGGAAAATTCTAGTTTGATTCCCAGTTTTATTCTATTGTGACTTAATTCAGTTTTTTTTCTTCTCCTTTCCAGGAAAACTTTATAATTAAAAAACAATTTCAAGTTCACTTTTTCTCTATTAAGTTTTAAAGGATAATTTAAAAATCTGTTTGCTGTTGCTTCAGGAAGTAAAAATCTCACTCTGTGGGCTGATTAATATCTAAGAAATCTATAAAGCTTAATTAGGAAAAAAAGTGAACAATAAAATTTTATTCACCCTGCTAAATTTTAGAGGCTAATGTACTGCTTTATTTTCCATAGCTTCTTTGCAATCCTAAAAGGCCTTGAATATTTTTATCAGAGAAACATGTTGTGATTTTGCATGTGTTAAGTTGCAGAAAGTAGAGAAAAAGCATTATATTCATTGTTTTTACTCATTTTTAGATGCTTAGTGTTAAGCAGTTGTTCTCCATATTATTTTCAACATTTTATCATGCCCAGCCTAATATTCAAGTTTACTTTTTTTTTTTCTGTGTTCAGGTGTCATCTCCTGAACTAGAATAAATCTTGATAGGGAAAATGTAATTCATTTAAGGTCCTTTCAGTAACTTTCAAGATAGTGGGCACATCTAAACAGAATGATTTGAAAAAAATCACCAAATGGAGATAGATGAAATTCCTCTTCTGTTAACCAGTGTATATGTGACTTCCAACACAGAAATTGCTTAGTGGTACAGCTTTAATATTTCTTGGTATTTTGTCAGCATTTTATACTTCAAAATATATATCCCTCTCTTGTCTCATGTAATACTATCCTCCAAGTTACTAAAAGCTCTGATAAGGTAGCAGAAGTATCCTTCCATCCACTTGAGTTTTGGGGAAGCTAAGATTTAAATAAATTAAATATGTTAACACGTATTAGGATTTTCCAGAGAAATGAAACCTGTAGAAACAGAACTGAAAGAAATGAGATGTTTCCCATGATTATGGAGACCTAGAAGTTCCACCATCTGCTGCCCGCAATCCAGAGGCCCAAGAAAGGCAGTGGAATAATTCAGTCCATGTCTGGAGGCCTGAGATCCAGGGGAGCCTGTTGTGTAAGTTCCATCGCAAAGTCCAGAAAAAACTAGATGTCCCAGCTCAAACAGGCAGGAAGCAAAAAGAGTAATTTCCTCATTTCTTTACTTTTGTTGTACTTAGGTCCTCAATACATTGGATGATGCCTGTCCCCACTGGTGAGGACAATTTACCATTCTGCTGTGTACTGATTCAAACGAGAATCTCATCTAGAAATCCCTATGGACCACACCAAGAAAATAATACCTAATCTGGGAACCCCATGGCTGGTTAAGTTGCCTGAAGTCATCTACTTGCCTAGAAAATTAGTACAGAATTAGAAACAAGAACACAGAGTTTCTAGTTCCAAAATGATATTTCAGACTGCTTCTGTTACAACACAGATTTCTGAAACACATTTAGGAACTGGCTGAAATACAGAAGTATGTTCCAGTTCCTGGATAATTGGGAATGGGTTTAATTTTATAGTAGTTTTATTTCAAATTGTCTAAAGATTAAATATAATGTAATATCTTAAGTGATTATGTTTAAGTGTCTCACATCTTAACAATATTAGACTTTATTGAGAAAACAATGGTAACAATTAAAACAAGGTTACCTCATCAAAAAAAGTTGCACAGTGGAAATGTTTATTTCTAAAAGCAATATAAAAATACATTCTTCTCCTCAGCTGGGCCAGAAACTGGATCCTGTAAAAATTTTAATAAAAACTTTCTTTGGGACAGTCAGAAGAACCTAACAGAGTAGGTAGTTATTGAGTAGGGCCCTGAGGGGTGAGCTTGACTTTCTCAACTAGAAAAATGGACATTGGGAGCAATGGAAAATTATAAAGAGCACAATGTGCTTGATTGACATTTAAATTGTTTTCTACTTTTTCCCACAAACATACTATGACACATATGTACTCTTGTATTGACACACATGTATTCATACATGTACTCTTGCAGATCTGTGGGATAATTTCTTTGGTATTCACAGAGAATACATATATTTAGCTAAATATAAGGTAGTATCTTGTTTTTTCTGTGTCTACACTTTAAGAGAATTCTGAACAGTACCAGATAACTTTCTTTTGTTTAATATTATTGCATTAGAGAATTTCTACTTCTCATCAGGTGCATTTTATTTCCAATTACCCTAAAGTTCATATTAAAACTCTGAATCAAAAAAAAAGCATTATAAACAAAGATATGAGACACAGCTCTAAAAATTTCATATAGTTAGTATTCAGTGATGACTAGTAGGTCATTGTAAGAGTGTCCATTCACTGTTTATGAAAATACAAATGGATATTTTTAAAGTAGAATGACAAAGCATAACAAGAACTTTGATGATTTTCATACCCTAAGCATTTCCATTCTTATGCATTAATTTTAATAATATCATTCTATAAAAAGGAAAAAATGTCCAAAATGATTGACAGTATTGCAATTTAATGATGAATATATTAGGGGAAATCTAAGTGTATGACAAATATTAATAAATTCATTGTATATTAATATAAATAGATACCTATCAACAATGACTCAAAGTATAGGAGGACACGAACCTATTTGTGATTTGTAACATAGCCACAGAAGAGACCTGGAGTTGGGAACAAATGTGTATATAGTAAAATACTGAACTCAGTGATCACATTACCTAGACGTAGCATTTACTAAAATCTTTCAGCCATACTTAGGGCAGGGCATTTTCAATTCTCCTATGTTTATTTCCTCCCACTTGCCATGTACCACTATGTCACATCTAGTTAGTGACACTTTAATCTCTTTTGTTTTCATGTTTGCAGTTTCTAACTGTAAAATACACCAAGCAAGGTTTTATTTTTACAGGTATGTGATGTTCTTTGTTTGAAATCAGACCACCACTTCTTTCCACAAATGGATTATCTGCCCAAGAGAAAATTTTGTCACCTAGCACAGAGAAAAAGGCAAGCCCTGAATGTATAATATGACTCTGATACCCTGTGTATCAGTGTATGAGCCCTGACCGCTGACATCAGCTTTCCAAAGAGACTATGTATTTGTTGCTGTTTGGTTAGCTCAGAACACTTCTGTGACCACGCAGCATGACTATCTCAGCATCCCAGCTGATGGCTTGCCTGCTTGCCTGACTCCACAGCCAACAGAAGGGCAGGGCCAATGTGATCATATGGGTGTGAGGTCAGAGCAGTGAGTACTTAAGAATCACTAAGTGCGTGAACAGGCAAGTTGTTTTGAAGCTTCCCTTTTCCCTTCCTCTTCAAAATCACTTGAACTGATCACAACTAGCACAGGATGACAGCGCTGTGTTGATTGTAGGCATTACCCTCAGAAGCACAGTATTGTCATCAGAGTTCCCTCTCTCACTGAAAGCCCGGGACAAATTCTTAGCACTCAAGGAGTCAATCAGGAAATCCCATGGAGAAAAGGATTTTTTCCCTTTGGTTGGAAGTAGATGATGCCCTGAATTTCTCTCCATAAAAGGAAAAGGAAGAACAGTTTAAAAGGAAAAGGTTTCTGAGGGTGACATCATCTTCAACATGGAGGAAGCGTAACCTGCAGGTGCACCCGGCAGTGATTCAGAAGCAAGCACAGCTAAAAGCTGACCAGGGCTGTCCCCAGAGGAACTTGGTTTTTTTTTCTCTTGACTTCATTTCAATTTAATCTTTGACCCACTCTTTTTTTTGTGAGTCAAAAGAATCTAATAGCAACCAAGCATTTAAGAAATCTCTTGTTTTCTAGAATGAAAATTTTAGGTGGAAAGGGAATGAATCTACCATGTTTGCCTCAGTCTGTCTGGCTTAACACAGGAGGTTCTTAATATTTGGTGAATGAGTGGATTTGTTATTAGCTGCATTCACCCACAATTCTCTGTGAAACATCTTGCCTTAATAATAATCAGCCAAGGCTTGAACCAGGAGTGAAAATGAAGTGTAAACTCTATCCTGTCTCTTAGGCACTTACGGTGATCTGAGGCAAAAGACTGAGGAAAAAAAAAAGAGCAGGAGAATAATTGGTGAGTGGAAAGAGGCGAGATATAGGAGATGACCACGCAGAGGGAGCATATCCCCTTTTTGGTAAGACTAGAAATAAACCCTGAAGAGATGAACCACCTCCTCCCCATTCTTAAATTTATATTCTGGGGGGGAAATAAAACAACCAAAAAAAAAACACCTGGCCAGACTAATGGAGTATGGGGGTGAGGAAGAAAAAGGGGAGAGAGTTTTTTCCATGACAACACTATTCCACATTCTTCTTTAGTCCTAAATTCACCACAGGTAGAGTCTTGATACTCTCACCTGGATACAGAAAGCCTCAGACTCAGTTCTTGGGTTGCTACGGGTGGTGGTTTTATCAGATTCTAAACACATCTCCACTTTACCAAGGGCTTAAATCAGGTTCTGTTGATGTTAATGAAATTTGGACATGGCTTCCTATTACTGAACCCAAATACAAGATATAAATTTTCTCTCTTTGCAGGCATTTTTAAAGAGAAGATTTTCTCTTTTATCTGTCTCTTGACCCATTCCTGTGCCAGATTTAATTAAATTATTGCATCAACATTTTGTATCCCTGCCAAGAAGCCCTAAGGCCAGTAGCAACATTTTTAATAAATCAAAAGGATCAAATCAAATAAATAAATGATTTGGGTGGCAAAGGGCAGAAAAATCCCAGATGAAACTCAGAAAGGTTCTTGGCTCAGCTCACACTAGAAACTGCATCATCAGCAGATTTCAGAAGGTTTTCAGCTTATGAGACAAGGTTTTTACATCACACTAATTATGGCTAGAGTTCGAGAAACATAAAACAGAATTTTAAAAAAGCAAAAAAATGGTGATGGGTATGTTGGCCACAGCTATCGCTCTCGAAAGCCTCATTTCTCATGACAAAAATGCCAGAAAAGCAGTTCTTTGTGGTGAGTTTGTCAGAATAGGCAATTTTAAAAATGCTCTCTCTCTCTGCCATGTTGCTCTCTCTCTCTGCTATAGTCATTCTTTCTGCTTCTGGGAGGGGAAAAGTGGTTTTCTTTGTGGGCAGAGATGGTTTGATGGCTTTTTGCTTCTTCTAAATGCATTTGTGCATCCTTGAGCCATTTCTTAATTGTCTTCAGTTTAGTGTGTGTGTGCACACACAACATTGTTTAGGGACTGCAAACACTCATTCCAACATTTTTTCCCCCATGATTGTTAACTATCCAGTGTGGATTTGCTTTTACAAGTATAAAGCAATGCAGCAGCACAGTTTCATTTATTGCTTCTCAAGTATTGCCTGGTTTAAAAAAGTTTTACCATCTGTTGTGGCTTAATATAAAGCTGAATTAAGAGGATAAGTTTTACTTTTACTTCTGTTACTCTTATGGTATTATTATATTTTAGAAATAGAAGATAAGAAGGCAATATAAATCTATACAAAGTCTCTAAAAAATAGATGACAATTCTTCTTTGGCAACTAGTGATATAATTTTTGAACTTGGTCATGAAAGGTATTTCTTTGCTACTCAGTAAGTCCCATTAAAAGGAAGCTGAAATAGACTCATGAAAATATCAGCAAATCAATCAATATTTATCAACTTCTGAGTTTCAACATTGAACTAGTCTCCTTGTGGCTTGAAAAAGAGGTTTAAAGTTTATTATCATCCTTAGGGAACTCATATTATAGCTGGTATGGTGAGATGTACATACATGCAATAAACAAGAAAATAAAAGATCATTCATATTAGAAGCTAACACATCCAGACACAATGACCACAACTGAGGCTGCAGAATAGGAAAAGTAAGGATCTGCTAGTATTATCCGTGTAGTACGTATTACTATTAGTTAAACACATGACAGCTTTACTAACATAATTTTAAATTGTTTGGGGTATATACATAAAATACTACTATTTCTCTGATTTGTCTGGATAGATCAAAAAGGAATTCCATGTTTGTAGCCCATGGGGCACTGGGACAGGTTATTCCATGAAAGCAGAGATTAACAGACTTGTCTTTTGTCATCTATCTCAACACTTGGTACCCATTAAAGTCACCTTGATAGCTTTTATAAACTCATGAATGTATAGATTAATTAGCAAAGAACCTGGGTATGAAATTAATGTTTCTGGGACTACCCAAGACACAGGGATGAGGTCTGAGCATTAGTCTTAAAGTTCACCAGGTGATTTTAATGAACTGTCAGGATTGTGAATCCCTAGGCTAAATAATTAGATACAAAGCCTATTATTTGATTTATTCCTTTCTACCTGGAACTTCTGAATTATTTTTCCTCTCCTCAGCTTGCTGAAAGAAAATAAACAATCCCAGCCACCTGTCAATTAGCAGGGAAAGATTTTTCACTTTTAACTTCCAATACAATAAGCCATTCCTCACCTCAGTGCCCTCACTTGCCTTTGTTTTGACGACACCATGCTCCCTTAGCATTTCTCAAGCCTACATGACTGCTACTCCCTTACATGTTGCTCACCCCTGACATATAAATATTTGAGGTCCATAAAACTAATTTCTATAAAGACTCTGTGTTAGCCATCTTTCTGCCATTGTGACAAAATATCTGACATACACAACTTAAAGGAGGAACTGTTTATTTTGACTCATGGTTTCAGTCCATGGTTGCTTGGCACTGTAGCAATGCCATGCATCATGGTGGCAGTGTGTGGTAGAGCAAAGCTGCTTTCTTTCTGTTGGGTGGGAAGCAAAGTGAAAGAGCAAAAGGCTGAGGTCTTAATTTCCCCTTCAAGGGCACACCGCCCAATGACCTAACTTCCTCCCACTAGGCCCCACCTCTTAAAGGTTCTACCACCTCTGTAGTTCCATAGGCTGATGACCAAGCCTTTAACACATGGGACTTTGGGGACATTCCAAATCCAAACTATTGCACATTCTTTGCTTTTTTCTCTGTAACATGGATTATAGCTTCCACTTCTATAGCTATAGATACCTCAAGGATAGTTATAAGTCCTATGTATAAATTTCTAGCTTAGGTATCTCAGCCCAAACTGATGAATCCAATTGTCTATTTGATACCTCTACTTGGCTACACATGTCTCAACATGTCTCAATTTACTCAACTCTTGGCTTTTGAAGATTCTCCTTTAAAAATGTTTCTCCTTGAATTTTACCCTTCAAAGATACTGGTCTTAGGATTTACTTTGGTTTGTTCCTTTTTCTCACCAACTTTTAGATCAAATCCACTAGTAGGCAATCTACACTTCTAAAATGGGCCTTGAATGAATTTATTTCTTCCCGTCTCCACCTGTCCCCCTTCTACCACAACGTCTTAGGTTTACTGACTGAGTTTGCTTTGTTAAATTTAGAATATAACCTAAACCATTTATTATGGCCTGCAATATTGGGCTTCATCTGGCCCTCCAGTCCTTGATTTGGCCCTATCTCATATCACCCCCTAGAACTCCCTATTCATCTCTCCTGGCTTCCATTTCTTAGACCCTGCCACTCTATTTCTGCCTGTGGAAGCTTCACTGGTTTCTTCAGCCTGAATTACCAACCCATATCTATTTTCAGGTTGAATATGCTCATCCTTTTACTATCAGTTTATATATGTCTTCCTCAGACACTCAGGCTTGAACACCTTGAATATCCTAAGTAAGGCAATCTCTCTATGCTTTGAGGTGGTACAGGGACAATAGGAAGAGTGGACATGGGTTGGTTTGTAAACAAATTCATTTTTTTGTATCCATCATGGAGTTTTTTTAAAAAAGATGGTGCACATCTGTAATCCCAGAAGCTTGGGAGGCTGAGACAGGAGGATAACAAGTTCAAAATCAGCCTTAGCAACATAGTGAGGCCCTAAGCAACTCAGTGAGACCCTGATTCTAAATTAAATGCAAAAAAAAAAAAAAAGGGCTGAGAATGTGGCTGAGTGCTGAGAGGTTAAGTGCCCCTGAGTTTAATCCCTGGTACCAGAAAAAGAGTATTCAATTTCATTTGCACTCCTCCAAGTAGGCTTTCTGCTTCCATATCTTTGTTTCTTCCTCCTCAAATACACACTAACATCAATATGGAGTGCATATAACTACAAATTGTATCCTTAGCTCATTAGAGGATGCAAAAATTCACATTTGTGAGATAAATACTAAGTTATTTTTCAAGTGGATATTCTACTTTACATTCCTACCTGAGATGAATAAATGTTTAGTTGCCCAGTCCTCTTTAATCTTTGATATTGTTGAATGTTTCACTTTCGGCTGTCCCATAGGTATGACATTGTGTCTTAACATAGTGTTAGCACCTTTTCTCAGATTACTAATGAGGTTAAGTATTTTTTCATATGTTTATCAAACATTTAGATTCCATTTTTTTGGGGGGGGCTGTGCGTATTCATATATACACTGTTTTTTCTTATTGACTTTAGAAGTTTAAACACTTTATGTGTAACCAATTCTTTATCAAATGTGTGTGCTGCAAATTTCTCACCCTAACCTATGGATGCCCTTTCAACTACTATTTTAAAAATTTTTATGAAGAAAAGGTATTGTTATTAAATGTTTACCAATTTTTTATTTAGAGTTTTTGATATTGAATCTTTTTCAAAAGAAAGGCTTAATCAAGCAGTTGCAATAGTATTACACATATTCTCATTTAAATGTCTTACTCTTTTTCTCATAGTTAAATCTTTAGTGCAACTGGAATTAATTTTTTGTTGCTGTTGTTTTATTTGTTTGGGGTTTATTTTTGGTTTGTTTCTCTGAGATGAGGTCTCCTCGTGTTGATCAGGCTAACCTTGAACTCTGGATCCCTGTCTCAACCTTTCAAGTAGCTGGGATTGCAGGCATGTGCCATATCACATCTGGCTAGGAATTGATTTTTATTTTGAATATGAGGTAGAAGTTCAGTTTGTTATTTTTCCTTGTGAATAACTAATTGTCTAAGAACAAATTCTTTCCTTTTGCTTCTGATTTCAAATGCTAGTTTCTCAAAAATATTATTTCCAAATATGCCTGAGTTTGATTATTTTATTCCTTTGGTCCATTTATTTATGCCTGCAATCCCATGTGTTGGAAATATGGTTGCTTTATCATAAGTCTTTGTACCTCATAGAGAATTTCATCCTAACTTGCTTTGTATATAGGAGTCTCCAAGCTAAATCTGAGCCCTTGCTCTTCCATATTAATTTTAGAACCAGTTTATCAAGATCAAAAGCAACAGGAACCACTCTTGGGACTTTGTTTGGAATTTGTAGTCTAACTTGGGCGGAATTGTTCTTATGATGTGAATTATTTTTGATATTGAGTTCCAGTCCATTAGCACTATGTAGCTCTCATTTTATTGTTTCATTATAATATTCTTCAAAATGTTTTATAATTTTCCCCATAAAAGTCTTGCATATCTTATGTTAGGTTTATTTTTGTTTACATTTTGAAGCTGTTTAAATAGTATTTTAATGACATTTTTCTGCCTTTATTGTTGGACTGAGATGGAAATGAGTTGTGTGTGTTGATTTTACATCATTTTACTAAGCTGTTATTAGTCACTGGTCATAATAAAGTATTATTTTCTGCAAATAATGCCAATATCTTTGCCAATCATTGTAGAGTGTCTTTTTTCCCCCTTACTTTATCATGATAGATAGATTCTTGATTGGAAATAGTGATATAAGTACTTTTGTTGAACTTTGGGCCAAGGGGGGGAGGGGAGGGGAGGAAACATGGGGGCAGGAAAGATGGTGGAATGAAATGGACATCATTACCCTAGGTACACATATGACTACACATATGGTGCAACACTACATTGTGTACAACCAGAGAAATGAAAAGTTGTGCTGCATTTGTGTACAATGAATCCAAATGCATTCGGCTCTCATATATACCAAGTAGAATAAATAAATTAATTAAAAAATAAAGTACCTTTGTTTTGTTTTGGATGTTGAAAGAAACACCTTCAATATTTCATCATCCATTGTGATATTTATTATGCTTTTTGATAGGTCATCATTATTAGTTCAAAAAATTCTTCTTTCATTCCTAGCTAACTACTGTCTTTATTTTTCAAATTGTGAACATATGTTGAATTTCATACAATTTTCTTTTTCTTTCAGTGTTGATATGATGATTTACAAATATAGATTCTTCTAATGTGATGATTTACAAATATAGATTCTTCTAATGTTAATCCTACCTTAAATTCCTGAAATAAACTTGGTCTGTTATTATAATATATCTAAAATTAATTCACTAAACCTTTAGGATTTTTACACTTATCTTCGTGAGTGAAATTGAGCTCTGATTTTCTCTGAACACTGTACTTGTTAGGCATCAAGGTTTGTCAACCAACTACAATAAGTTGTGGAGTGTTCCCATATGTCTGTATTCTGAAATACCTTACATAAGATTGTAATTATTTGTTCTTTGAGTGGAAATGAATGGATCAATTATTTGCTACCCACTTATTCAACACATTTAATTTGAATTAATTCAAATTTCTTCCTGCATCAGTTCTGGTAAGTTATGTTTCTCTGGAGATATTGGTTAATACATTTCAAAACTTAGGTAAAATGACAAAGCCATTAACAGCTTTATAATATCTTTTTATCTTTGTAGTGTTTATGCTTCTGCCTCCTTTTAGAAGAATTTTTGAATACAGTTTTTACATTTTCTCTTTTACCTTGACCATGCCTCTTAGAAATTTTTTATATTTATGAACCCTTTTCTAGACCAACATTTGGCTTTGTTAATCTGCTCTATTATTTGATTTTTTTTTCAGTGCAGTAGACTGTCACACTTATATCCTGGTCCTTATTATTTTAGTACTATTGTCAGCCTGAATCATGCAATATCATATTTGGGGGAATCGTTTTTTTATTATTTGTGCCAAACTAAAAGAATGCTATCCAAAAATGATCTCTGTTTTTATCTAAGAGCCAGTCATTATTGGGAGAGTGAAACATCCTACCGGCTACTGGCCATTGCCCACTCCACATTCACTGACCTCACAGGTATCCCCAAAAAGTTTCAGGGAAAAAGCCTATTTCTAGTCTCTGTCTCTCATTGGATCATTTTTAAAATATTACCCTATGAAATACTAAATATTTCCTTCATTAAAAAGCCTATTAAGCTGGGTGCGGTGGCTCAAGCCTGTAATCCCAGCACTTAGGGAGGCTGAGACAGGAGAATCGAGAGTTCAAAGCCAGCCTCAGCAATGGCGAGGTGCTAAGCAACTCAGTGAGACCCTGTCTCTACATAAAACACAAAAAAGGGCTGGGGATGTGGCTCAGTGGTCGAGTACCCCTGAGTTCAATCCTCAGTACCAAAAAAAAAAAAAAAAAGCCTATTAAAACTCAGGATGAGTGAGTTGTTACACCTTTTCACAATGACCAAATGCCAGGTTTGGGTATGTACATACATACACATTCTTGGGGTGAGAATATAAGGCAGTTCTTGTGGACTTCTACAGAAGTCCCTGTCCATCACTTGTACTACATCAGTAATATGTACAGAATGAGGATATGCCCTATGAATAATTTCAACTTGAGATGCTACTTGTTTTTAATAATAGTTTAAAATGAGAATAAAGTGAGTGCTTCTCTGGATTCCACTAGTGAGCTTAGGCTTAGAAAGAGCATGAGATGGACATTAGAAATCTGACTTTCCCTCAGTTTTAATCCACACATGCCCACTAGATGTTTATAGATAAAGACATGAGATTTTCATAAATTAAAGTCTTTAAACCCAAGGCCATATCTACATTTAATGCTCAAAGAAAAGGTAATTTTTCCCCCATTGTTCGATGTGAATTAGATACACAGGATTTGATGTATGACAATACTATATTATGTGATCAGTTTATAGTTTACTTAAGTGTAATTTTGCTGTGTATAATTCTTGAAAAACTTAAACATTGACTTTCACTCTTAATCTCAAAGAGAGTCATAATCATGACTCCCTTCCATATCATGATGGACCTTTGAAACAGGAGAAAGTGTTGTCAATTATTAGGCAAAGTTGGCTCTGCCTTTGGAATAAAGGGCAATTCTGTCCCATCACTTCTAATAAAACCATGCCTAACCAAATGCTGGTGAGCAAGTTAGGTAATAAGTAATGGTAAAAATGCTCAGATGGATGAATTTATCGTCTCTTTGGGTTTTCTGTTATGTGGACCATTTAATCTCCTCAGTAAAATAGATTAACATGCATTTTCTTTTTTTGGAGGAGGGTAACTAGGGATTGAACTCAGGGGCACTGGACCAGTGAGCCACATCTGCAGCCCTATTTTGTATTTTATTTAGAGACAGGGTCTCACTGAGTTGCTTAGCGCCTTGCTTTTGACGAGGCTGGCTTTGAACTTGATATCCTCCTGCCTCAGCCTCCCACGCCGCTGGGATTATAGGCGTGCACCACTGCACCGGCTTAACATGAATTTTCTATTACCTGCAGACGAAGCCATCCAGTTCCTATCAGTTCCTATTTAATACTAAAGCTTCATTTTGCAAAATGCTCCTTCTTGTCCCAGCACCTTTTCTCTCTGTGTTCCAGCCACATTGGCTTTCATTGAGTCCCTAAGGGACAAGTGTTGTATTGACAAAGGGCTTTTGCTTGCAATATTCTTCTGCTGCTTCTTGCCTAATCAACCTCATCTTCATAAGTTAACCGATCGGTTAAATGATCTTGCTTCCAACTATTTTTTTTTAATATTTTTTCAGTTGTAGATGGACACGATATCTTTATTTTATTTATTTTTATGTGGTGCTGAGGATCGAACCCAGTGCCTCACACATGCGAGGCAAGCGCTCTACCACTGAGCCACAATCCCAGCTCCCCAACTATTTTTTTTACAGTGTACTCAAATTACTTTTGTAACACAAACAGTAACCGTAATACATGACAAATGTATGTAATTCATTCATTACTGTTTGTTTCCCAAGTGACACGGGAACTCCATGTGGGTTTACAATTACATATTGAATGCCTACTTCAGGGCATAGCAAATCACAGATGTTTCACAGAAAGCTTAATGAAGAATTTTTTTTACAACAGCAACAGGGTGGTGCAATATGATAGTCATCATAGCCCAAGCTTTATGCATGACTGCATGTATGTTGTGATTCTATATCACTTACAACCAGAGAAATGAAATGTTATCTTCCATCTGTGTACAATGAATCAAATTGCACTCTGTCATCATGTAAGCCTAAATAGAACAAATAAATTAAATATGAAAATAAATAAATAAATAAATAAATAAGCAACTTTCTTCCCTTCCATGGGTATAAACACAGAATAATTCATAAATAATTATATTATGAATATTTTCTATATAAAATTGTCTTTCATATATTATTTCAATGTACAGGAGTAGAAAGTGATTTTAGCCTCTGCATTTACAAAGTTTTTTGACGAAGTTGAGATTTAAACTCAAACTAATTAGGCAAATATATAAAAACCTAACTATCAACCAAAGCAAAATGAAATAAATGAGTAATAGAAGCATAGATGATATGTTTGTGAATGAAGGAGTAATTAATTCTAATGTGGTTGATTAGAGAAAGCTTTACTAAGTACAATGAAGTGAGCCTCAAACAGGAGAATACTTTCTGCTGGCAGAGAGTGTAGTAAAGTACTTTTTTTGGCTAAGGTGACAGAATGAGCAAAGCTAGAGATGTGCAAATGCATAGAAAACTGGCTTCATTTGACAGGATTAGGAGAAGCAAGCCCCAGTAGAGAATGTGGAAATATCTTAAAGGTAGAATGGATCCACTGAACATCTGTAACAGCTGTATAAGTAGAAGTGTGTTGTGTGAAGGATATGTCAGAAAGTTGATAAACGTGGAGGAGAGAAAACAGTTATAATGAGGTTATAAAAGTTTAGGTAAAAATAATGGATTTACTTGAAATAGTAGACATGGAAGAGAATTTCCTTTTTTAATTTTGTAAGATACTAGACATAATTTAAAACATGTTTCTATAATTTTCTGTGTGTCTGAGAAGATAATAACATATTTTAAACTGAAAACAATAAAGTCCGTTTAGGACATGTGTTTGAGGTGCCTAAAGAAGAGATGTCTAACAGATGATTGTCAATGTATGGAGCTCAAGAGAACACTTAGTTAACACTGAACTTCATTAAGTGTTAGGAGTTCAGGATAGAGAATAGAAACAGTCTTATAGCTGTAGATGGGCTTTCTACTCTGCCAGCCTGCAAAAGGGAACAAGAAAGATGTGTTCTTGAAAAGGCTTCCAGAAAGCAATTGACTACAGTTTGGGGGCTTGTGTAGGCAATGGAACAGGATTAATATAACAGGGTCAATACAACAGTAGGACAGAAGTGTTGGCCAAGACTGAAGCAAACAAATTTAGTTGGAGTCAGAGGGCCAAAGAGGAACAATTAGGATAAATGGTCATTAAAGGGGAATACCCATAGAGCATTTTAAAATGATGCACTAACATTTGGAAAGATCTGATGTATATAAATCATCCTTCAATGGAGATCTTTGGGGACTCTAAGGCTGAAGAATTTTGAAGATAGGCTGTTGAGAGGATCAGTAATATTGAAATATTGAAATCTACAGACATGGCTCTAACACCTAAAGGAATATTCTGGGCAAAGGCAAAGTAACACTTTAGTAAATGAAATCATTTTATAAAGTAGTGTGAGTTTCAAGGGTATTGAGAAAGGTGCAGTCAGTCTCTCTCTGGTTCTATAAGACCAGAGGCCATAGAAGGCAAGTTTTGAGAAAACAAATAAAAGAAACACTGGTAAGAAAATATAAATTTCTTGTTTATCCTCCCCAATGAATTTTGAATTATATGTTGCTCAGCCTCATCACGGAAATACTGTGAATATTAGTGAAAATGTCAGTGCCAACCCAATTGTATTAAATGAATCACTTATTAAAAAAAGTCTCTCAGTGAGCCATGACATTCAAAACATTGCCCTTTGCCACCAAATGTAAAGCAATAATTTTATCTGATCAAAGTAAGTTCTGCTAAAAGATTTATATCAGGGGGCTGGAAAGAAGTCAAGATTGGGCAAGTGATGCCAGCATCATTAATGGGAGCATTTTGTGTCTACTTTTACAGTTCATATTTCTTGGCAATAAAGACAGGATGTAGGAATAGGAGTTAGGGGACACAAACTTTAGTCCTGCCTTTGTCACTAACATATAGTTTTATATGTGCTATTTCTTAGCTTCTGCCCCAATTTCCTCACCTACAAAATAAGTTTAAAAAGTCTCTTCTAATCTAGAATACTAGATTTGGTTTTTGTTTTAGCAGCTTTTTGCTGCTGTAACTAAAAGATATGACCTGAACAATTTTAAAGAAGGAAAAGTTTATTTGAGGGCTCACAGTTTCAGAGGTCTTAGTCCTTAGAAGAAGGGCTCCATTCCTCGGGGCTTGAGGTGAGGCAGAACATCATGGCTGAGGAGTGTGGCAGAGGGAAGTAGTTCATGTGGTGATCAGAAGAAAGAGAGAGACTCCACTCTTCAGATACAAAACATATATCCCATAACCACACCCCCAATGAATCACTTCTCCAGTTACACCCCACCTGCCTGCAGTCACCACCCAGTTAATTCCACCAAAGATCAATTCACTGATTAAGTTAAGGCTATAACCCATTGTCTCACACATGAGCTTTTGGAGGACACCTCATAACCAAACCATAATTGCTCCCTTGGTTTCAGGAGAGATGTGACCTGATACAGGAGATGCTGATTTGTCATGGCAAGGTACTTTACATTAGGTTTCTTTTGTTTTTGGTACCGGGACAGAACTCAGGGGCACTCAGCCACTAAGCCACACCCCTAGCTCTATTTTGTGTTTTTTTTTTTTTTTTTTTTTTAATGTAGAGACAGGGTCTCACTGAGTTGCTTAGCACCTCGCCATTGCTGAGGGTGGCTTTGAACTCGTGATTCTCCTGCCTCAGACTCCCTAAGTGCTGGGATTACAGGCTTGTGCCACCTCGCCTGGCTTACATTCGGTTTCTTAACCTCTCTAGTCCTCACTGTTATCATTTACAAAATGAAGATATAGATTCCAATCCAGTCTACCTCCAAGGGATATTGAAAAGATTAAGCAGGATAACAGATTGGAATGTGCTAGTTTTTAAAAATACCATGACCCTCAACTCCTTACCTGAATGTACAATCACATTTATATTTTTTCCTGCTTCATTCTTCTTTCTTTAACTTCTCTTGTATTAGCTAAACCCCATATGCATGTTACTGACCTATTACTGACTATTTGTGTTTCTTCTTTTTATTAGAAATCCTCAAAGAAGGGAAAATTGTGCTATTTCCAGTTGCTCCAAGAAATAATTTGTAATTGGATAAATCCAAAAAGATCTTATTGAATTACCATGAACTTCCACTAATGACAATATTCTCTATATCCTCATAGCCATCAAATAAAAAAATAATTGAGACCTGGTTAGTAAACTTGGCTAGTTGAGGGTTTTTTTGTTTTTTGGTTTTGTTTTGTTTTTGGCAATGCTTCCTAACTTAATTAATGATTTCTGTAACCATTCTGGATTTTTTAAAATTCATGTGTGTTCATCAACAGAGGAATAAAGAAAATGTAATATATGTATGTATATATATAAATACACATGCACACGCGCGCTCACACATACATAAAATGAGATACCATTTAGCCATAAAAAATAATGAAATCCTGTCATTTGGGAGCACATAGATAAGCTTAAAATTCATCATGTTAAGTAAAACAAGAAAGGCTCAGAAAGATAAGTACCACATGATCTCACTCCTATGTAAAATGCAAAATTAGAGATATATAAATAGGGAAAAAAATGTTGGTTATCATAGACTGGGTGGCTGCAGAGGGGATGGGGAGATTTGGATCAAAGGATATATAATTGCCATTAGGGGAAATAAGTTCAAGAGATAACACTGTATAGCATGGTGGCTATAGTTAAAAACAATATTTTATATTCTTGAAAAATGCAAAAAGAGTAGATTTAAAATCTGCTTACCACAAAGGTGAGGATAATGTAAAAGTAAGACATTTGTTAATTATCTAGATTTGATCATTCCATTACATATACTTCAAAATATTGTATTGTACACAATAAATACATACAATTTTATCTGATTTAAACTAAAGTCTCAAGTCCAAATTAAGTTTTACATTTTAAAATCTGAAGTTGTCAGAAAGTTTTCTTCCTTATAAAATATTTGCCAGTAATGATATTTTGAAAATTAATATTGAAGTATAATAGTAGTATTTTGAAGGACATAAAGAAGAAATGTGATATTATACAGAGGAATAAATACAATTTCAGTATGGGTAGTAAAAGTGGCACAGTCAAGGTGTCAATATTTCAGTCACTTATATTACCTAGGAAAAGCTTTATCTTCATAGAAATAGATCTTTGTGACCAGTCTTGAAAGGCAACAATTCCAATTAACACTCTGGACTTAATGCTTGCCAATAAGAGACAATGAGGAGCTGGGACAGTGATGGAAGGTACAGGATCTTGTGAAATTTATAACAGGGATGGAAATGAGCCTTCAGGATGGGTCAGATATATGCTGTGGACTTTGGGTGAAAAATCTTTTTTTTTTTTTTTTAAATTTTTTTATTTTTTTATTTTTCTCAAAAGTTGCATTTTAATACATGTTATGGGTGAAAAATCTTTTAAAACTTCAAAGAAACTGGGCATTGATAGTGCACATCTACAGCCCCAGCTATTCATGTGGCTGAGGCAGGAACAGCACTTAAAACCCAAGAATTTGGGGCCAGGCCGAGCAACACAGCAAGGCCTTGTCTCTTAACAAATGAATAAATTAATTAATTTATATTAAAATATTGAGAAAATATGTGTAACTCAGTATCCAGATGATCTGGAGGTAAATATGGCTAATGACACACAAGAAACTCTAAAATAGAATGGATACTATAAAAAATGCAAATTTATAAATAAGGCCCAACAGGAAATTAATGAGAAGACATCCAGGGTAACTATTGTGGCTGGATCAGGAGCTTTCTCACAGTTGCAATTTAAAACCGCTTTTCCAAGTTGTGACTGTCCCATCTCTTCTTTCTGCATACAAGAATGAGGTCTGAGAATCAGGAAGGGACAAGGGACTGGCTTCTGCTATGGTAATGAAGTATCTTTATAACATGACTCAAAGCCAAGAAGAAGACAGGCATTCTTCTGCATAATTTGGTCCAAAATGAAGTGAACAGGTTAGGTTAGTTGTGAGTACTGCTGTTGGGAGAAGAGCATGTGCAGTGTGAGGTCGAATTCTTTTTGATACATGAGGACAAGCAAAATAGAAAGTAAAGGAGAAAAATCACACTGTATCCAGAGTACAAGACCACTTGGATGTCTGCATTGCCTTTCTCTATATTCAGGACTTGAAAATTACCCTTCAGAAAACTAGTATGGTCCTGCCTCAAAATCCATAACTGGGATCATGAAGATTTCCAGGCCATGGAAGAAACAAATATAGTAAGTTTAAACAAACTGATTGAAGGAGAAATAGGAACAGTGGAAAGAGATTAAAGGGCTTCTGTGTGAAATAGTCTCCACAACAAGGAAATCCATACAGGCACAGGCCAAGCATCTGTGAGATACTACATCACATAAGTGCATCTGGGCAAGCTAGTAATGCAGACGACATGACCTCTCCCACCTGATCTCTGATTCTATGAAATTCACATTTATCACTGGGAACATGGAACATGGAGTAAGAAATTTTAAAAATTTTAGAGGATCATTCTGTATGTTTTCTCCATGTTCATCCTCCCAGCTATTGGCAGTCCTCTGAGACAATATCCCAGTGAGCAACAGGTAACCTGTTCATAAAACAAGTCACTTGTGAAGAATACTTGGATGGAGAAAACAGGTGAATCTGATTTTCATAACCACCTTTTCCCCATCCACAGAAGAAGCTACAACATGCTCAATGGTCCTGGGTTATGTTTGAGGAGAATAATATTTGGGTTTTGGATTAAGCTGCTAAACAGGAGAGACATTGGGATAAATTTTCCTACTAAATCTCAGAAAGGATACAAGTTCTTAGGTTATTGTACTTATCATAGACAATGATTCTAAGGGGCCAGATGTCATCTTCCTAAGGAAATCATCATAGAACCACAGGGAAAATATAAAGACTGCTCTGAGAATAAAGTCACATTATTTTGAAGAATGTGGTATCTGGTTCAAAACTGATTTTAGCAGAGAACTGAATGCACTCAGTGCAAGTAAAAGGGCTGTCACAAATACATAAGAATCAGTGTGAATGCTGCAGATGACCCACCCACATCTCCTAGCACTCACCATGGACAAGAATGCAGTGGCTTCCAGCTGCAAACACTTGTAAAACTTTGCTTAACGGTCTTCCCTGGATCTTAGAGCCTACTCTGCCAGGTTTCAAAGGCACACAGAGTACTTTGGAGCTAATTGTTACTCCTATGTCCTTGCCCTCTAGCAACCCATTACCAAAGACTGATGGGAATTGATGGATAAATATCCCAATTTCCTTGGTCCTCAGAACAATCTGAAGCATATTCTACTATTTCCTATAGTTCCCCACATAGTATTGCCCATAGCAGTAATCTATTAAGAAATCAACTTTAATCAACATCTTTAACTTCTCTAAATCACATACCCACTCTCCTTCCAGGGCTCCTTGAATCACCTCTCTGAAGAGCATTCTGATATTGAGAAAGCTTGTTGGACTATGGAGGGAAAAGCCAATTATGGTTTGTGTTAGCTTTCTTTAACTGTGACAAAATACCTGAGAAAATAAACTTAATAAAGGAAAGAGTTTATTTTGGCTCATGGTTTCAGTGGTTTCTGTGGTTACTTGTCCTGCTATTTTAAGCCTGTGGTGAAATAAAACATTCTGGTGGAAGCATGTGGCCTAGGAAGCTGCTTATCTTATGGTAGCCAGGAAGCAAAAGAAAGAGAGAGAGAGAGAGAGAGAGAGAGAGAGAAGGAGCCAGAGTCACCATATCTCCTCCAAAGGCATGCCCCCAGTGACCCAACTTCTTTCCACTCAGCCCTCCTTCCTAAAGTTCCACCACCTCCCTGTTGCCCCACAGAATAACAATGGAGCCTTTAATCTATGGGCCTTTGGGACATATTCAAGATCCAAATTACAGCAGAATGACCTGCTGAAGATGATATAAAATAATACAGTGCACATTGGAGATTCTGGAAGGGGCTAATCAGGCCAGGAATCACACACTTATGATTTTAACTGATCACTTCTAACTAGTCCTCCAACGAATAGAGGACCAGTTACAATTGATATTCAAGGTAAGTAAAGAGTAAATAACCTCAAGATTGCCTCTTGAAAGGCTTATCTTTCCTTTCAAGATCAGTTATATTTCAGAAAACTTAAATGTGAGTATGGCAGTTAAGACTGGTTACTTCTGACATTATTAGGAAGCAGAAGTGATACTTGAAGTATAGAGGAAGCATTACTCTACCCTGATTTCAAAAGAAATGCTCAAAGGCTAAATTCTAAAATGATAAGCTAGAAGTCAAAATCAGAATTTTTTTTTAAATAGGTACTATATGACCACATTACATAAGTGGTAATAATAAGCAGCATTTCTAACCAAGCTAGTTCCTTTTCTCATTAGATTCACTAACAGATTAGGAGGAACTTATTCTGTATCCTGATTTCAAGGTAAATGGTTTTTTAATAATCTTCTGGTAAATGAGACAGATACACTGAGTGAATCCTCATTCAAAGATTAATTGGCAAGTTGACTTGTTATTCTAGCCAGTTGATGTGTATAATGCCTGTCATTTTGGACAGGATAACTGGAGGTAGTTGTTCTGTGTGCTGAAAATTGTTTAATGGCACCCTTGGTCTCTATCCAGAAGATGCCAATAGCTCTCTCCACTCAAAACACAACAACTAAAACTCTGTCCAGACATTACCAAAATCCCCCTGGGGAAGAAATGTGCCTGTAGTTGAAAAACATTGTTTATAGAGAGATATTTTCATATTTTTAGGAAGCAAGATATCTTAGGTATCCCTCAAATATCTTTCCTAGAGGATGTATGTTCATCTAAACGTATGTAACATTTGGTAATGATGAATATTAGGACATTGTGTGAAAGAACCAAGAGAATACATTTCTTGGTTCTTTCACACAATGTCCTAATATTCATCATCCAAATTGCCAGGATTCAAATTCAGTACAATAAAATTTCTTCTCATGAGATGTAAACATCCTACATTTAATTTAAATAATAAATTCTACATGTTCGAGTTAAAGGAGACTTGTTTTAGAAAAATAAATCAGATGATTTAGTTGATTGACTATAATTCAAACAAGCATATATGCTTTTAAAAATCAATGAAATATTTAGTGTCACTTTCAGAGAGGAACAAATTCACATAAGGAAGGTAAAAAAAAAAAACCATTGTAGTTATTCATCAAGGAGGTGGTAAGTCTGTATCACATTTTGAGGAGAACAAAGATTCAAGAGGATGTTATACAGATTATGAAAAGACAAGAATCCATATAATTTGAGTAATGGCCAGGAGAAACCAGAGTGTCATGTGGAAGACAGGGTATAATCTATTTTGCACAAAAAGAGTTCTAACTAACGAGTGTAAATAACAAAGAGTCAGATCTAAGGACCCACAGTGTGCCTGCAGTGAGATACACTGCTCTGCAAAGAAGCTACCCTTTTACTAGTCATGGCTGGATAATACTTCTTCTGGGCCATTGTAAAAGTGTCATCTCTACTTGGAAAAATAGCAACTTGAACCTCTAAGTATTCTTATTTTTAATCTACATTTTCATAATAGTTCTACTCTCTTAGCAACTACCTCATACACTTTTGCTTTACCTATTAAAGAAGCAAGCTTTGTTTTAATTTTTATCTTTTAATAAAATACTTTCAACTATGCAAAACATCTAAAGTTCACTATGTTTTTAATCCTCACAATCCTATAAATTCTCATAATCTCATTTTTAAAGCTGAATAGACTTTGGATGATTGAGTCAGATTACCTAAGGTCCCAGAGCTAGTCATTTTCAAACCTAGGATTTAGACTCAATTTGCTGCAAATTTTATGTTTGTGAGAAATTAGAATTGAGATTATTGATGTAATTGAAAAGGACATTGTTCTGAACAGTAAACATCTGAATTACTGCAGGCAAGAAACATTCAATAAGACTTACTTTATTTATTGCTATTTTTATTAAAGGAGAAACAATGTGGTTCAATATTCTGTTATTTTTTCCCCTTTGAGTTGTTATTATGTACTGTTAAGCAAGGTTGCCTCATGGAACTCCACAAACCATTACCATGACTTTAATAAGTGTGGAATTCAAATGAGTGATATCAGATGCCACTTGAATACCCATGTTCTTCACTCAGAATTACTCTTGTTTGGAGAAACAGCATTCAATGATGAAGATTTGCACAAGCACAAGACATAATTAGTGTTGATTTAAAACCAATCAGCCCCCTTGATAAAAGAAAAATTATCAAGAAGAGATCAATGATGCTTTATTAATATAACTGTCCTGAAAAGATATTTATTTATTTGTTTAAATATAGCCATATATTTTGGTCCATTAGGTAGCTTTCTATCTGCCACTCTCAAATATAGGTGACTTTTGCATGTTTAAAAACATGCTTTCATTAACCAGGACCTTGCTGCATGTTGGATATATATACAGCCTATGTTCAAGGTACTAACTCAAACGTTCTAATCCTTGAAGTTTATCTTTTTTAAATGAATGTAAAGGCATTCACAAGAGTGTATATATGTGATATATAAGAGTTTATGTACATAGTATTTAGTAAATACTTGAAAGTTGAATTTGTCAATATGAAGCAAGATTAAATTTCAGTTACCTAGCTGGACATTTAGTTATCAAGAAGGGTACTTCTTAGTACAAAGCAAAGTACTGCAAAAGTTAGTTCATGATATCTCCTTGATGCTTTCTTAGTACTTCCTGAATCAGCCAGCCTTAGTATAATTTTTTTAACAGAGTTTTGTTTAATGTCTGTTTCAGTGGCTCTTAATCTTTTGGGGAATTTTGGAGTCCTTTGAGAATTTGAGAACCCACATGAAGCACTTTTCCCAGGAAAATGTTCATCTACATACACTGGCCAAATTATTTAATATATACATACATATAATTAGAAACATAATTCTTATATAGATATAGGTATTATATATTATACTTATTATATATATCATACTTATTATATATGTGTATGTGTATATGTATGTGCAATTATGTTTGTAACACCTGGTGACTAATCAGTAAGCTCTAGGGCTCTCCACCCTCATGGTCAAGAATATAAGAATTCTTAGTCTCTTTACTGATCGTAGGTTTTTAAATGGCCACCATCGTTGAAGTGCCATGCATTTTAAAGATGAGATAAATTGTATAATTTTAATTTAGACATTGAGGAAATGTGAATGTTTTCCATATTATATTTTAAAAATAATGAATTAATATTAAGAAGTAACATGTATCTATAACAATATAGAAACAAAATGGACTGGACATTCATGTTTAAGCCTTTTGCCATTAAAAAAAGGAAAATGAAAAGGCCAAACTAAAGTTTTTCTATTAAGAAATTATTTCTGAAGACCAAGGTTTTAATTCAGTTACAACTTTTGAACTAAAACTTACTGATGAGTCATCTGATTTCCAAAAAGTGACTTAGTTCTATAAACAATAAATAGCCTGTAAAAAATAGCCTGGAAAAAAATGTGTTCCTTTATGAATTAACTCTTCATTTTATTTTGGTCTATTTTTTTTTTTCTTTTTCAAATAGCCCAACCTGAACACACATTTCTGATGTGTTTTCTCGAAAGCTGTAATAGTATGGCTAGTGGTCACATTTTATTTGTCCTTAGTTGTGGTACGTGCATTCGTTTGTTTTATCCTTACCAACCTAAGAAGATGGTATTATTATACTTAATGTTCAGATGAGAAAAGAATCAAAGAAATCAATTAACTTTAGCAAATGAGTGATAGTGTTGGAATTAATCATAGATTCATTTAACTTGGACCCCATTGTATTTATAAAGAAATATTTATGAAATCAGCATCTTCATGGATCATTGTTTTTCAACAAGTTCTGTGAGTTTGTGTGTTCAAGTAGAGATGTTTAATGTATAAACTTTTTTAAAAAGTCAGTATTTTTCTCCTACTTGTCGCCTTAGGATGGAATTTCTTTCCAAAGGTAGTCTTCCTTATTGCTCCACTTTATTGCAAAGTAGAGACATATGTAATTTTCTTTTCTTTTCTTTTTTGAGATGGGGTCCCAATATTTGCCCAACCTGGTCAGACTTGTGATTCTCCCATCTCAGCTTCCAGGTAGCTGGGACTACAGGCATGTGCCATAATGCCTAGCTTGCCGCGTATAATTTTTTGAATTAATAAACCACAATTGTATTAAGAAATATTTTATTAACAAAACAGTAAATTTCACTTGCTTAGCATTTCCAATAATGGATAAATTGGCCTTGCAACAGAAAAACAAAACAAAACAAACCCCTTAGATACCCAATCACACAAAGCACTAGAAGGGTAAGATCATGTGGCCTTTCTTTGATGTCGCGGGGATTGATCACCTCACACATTATTGTAGTAGTTGGTTTTTTTTTTTTTTAAAGGCAACATATTACATGGATAAAAAAGAAGCATACTCAATCAGAAAAGTTACAGTCTAGAGATATAATCAAATTTATGCCAGGTAGTGTGAAATTCTCTACTAATTACAAACTATGCATGAACCCTGATAGATTTGGTATGAAGATACTTGGATTTTATTCAAGTCTTTTTCTTTCCCTAACTCATGTTCCTCTCTTTTCCTTCTCCATTCAGGAAGAAAACTGCTAGATTTCATGTAGACCAATTACATTAGAAATATTTTTAATGGCAATATTTGATTGCATAATTGCATGAAATTTTAAAATTGATTCTGGGAAGAAACATTGAAATTAATCCCAAACATCATTATTCACAAATATACTGCTTAAAAATACCACTATTTAATTTATTTGCTATCATATTTTAGACACGTTCTAGATGAAACTAGTTCAAGTTCAATAGATTAAATGTTAAAGCAACCATATTTTTTTAACTTTTAATGTAGATTAGTGGTTTTATATTCCCTTTTATTTCACTGGCTTTCCCTGAGTAAGACTGAGAGAGAGGGGAGGAAAAAAAAGACTTGTGAATTCTTTTACCTGGCAAATTAAAAAGAGGTAAAACCTGAAATAGAAGGGATATCAAATTTTAGTTTTAGTATCTACTTTCTGGGTCATGAAAAGCCTTTAAGACTCTTCTTACACAATTACTTGGCAACCATAGGTAGTGGTGATTTGCTATTAATTATACATTTTTCTAAGGTTCTGTATGTATGTCTGAAATTCAGGCCACTTATTGGCATTTTTATGTCAACTAAAATGTCATAAGGATGTTTTGCTTTTTTTGCCCTTGCTGATTAAAGCTAATTACTGTAAAGATATTCTTTCCTATGTAATCTAGAATCGTTCTTCTAGGACAAGTTCAAGTAATGTGACCAATTTTTACTGATGCATCACTTTGCAATCTAATAATGCACTTCCTTTGCATTACTTTCTCATACTAATAATTTATTGCTATGAACATCATTGAAATAATATGCAAAACAAGTGTATAATCTATACTTTCCTACTACTCAATGTATGTTAAACTAAAACTATATTTAATGACATAGATGTAAAACCAGAAAAGTTAAAATTTAGTCAATAATCAACAAATAGAGAACAATTTTAAATGGGTAGTAATACAGAATCAAAAATTATTGAAAATACTTTTTTTAGTTGAGAAACTGTTTACTTTCCAAAAAAGTTTATCATGCACATCAGGTTCAGAGAATATATATATGTATTATTTTATTGGAAACAAAGTTTTCAATTGCAGCAGCCAGAGTTAAGGTGTAGATTAACCAATTTTGCTTCTGTTACCTGCCCACATAATGGTTCCTATTCATGCAGCAGTATACCAGTGATATTCTATTTGATTAGGGAATAAAATCTTCTTGGGGTTCAAGGAAGCAAATCATTCCACTTGTCAAAATACCTTGGCACAACTATCTTCCTTCCTGCTTTTCAATTTGTCACTAAATATCTGTGACTATATGCATGTTTGGGTCTTCTATCATATCTGATGGACTCCTGTGGATTTGTTTGTGTGTGTGGGTGTGTGTGTGTGTTTGTGTGAGTGTGTGTGTGTAATTGAGAACATGAATGTATGTGGGAACGTGAGTATTTTGGGGAGAAAAGTTTATAAGATACTTATGTATATATTTTACCTTCTAATTCACACCTTTCATACAAATACTAAAACTTAATTGTAACAGAATGAAGGCTGTACATGTAAGAAAAAAAGTAGCTGAGTCTTTTTATATACATTCATACATATCTTTCTTAGAATAAACACTACACTGTAATTGTCTTTTTTAAAAAAAGTGTGGCAATTTATAATGGTGGCAAAAAAATCTGACTGAAATAATTGTTGCTCTGATGTCATAAAACTCCCTATACTTAGCAACACTTATAACATTGAGTTACCAAAAATGGCTGAAGAGCAGATATATTTTGCATTTTCTATACAACAGGCTATAAAACGTCACTTATCACAGTCCAGAAAGCACACAGAGATGGATTTTATATAAACATATGTAATAACATAGTAAGCGTGCATGAAAATTTCCCAATGATTGCATCTATGCCCTCTTGTTTTTCTTTTGAAATTTGAGTGTGAAAATGTGCCTTATATTTCACATTTTTGAAAATAAGGCCTCCGTAATTTTTTTTTTCTCTTACAACCAGAAAGGGGCTTTTTGAATGTGTTCCTACACAAGTCTTCGAAAAAGCCAGCACTTTGTTTCAAATTCAAGTTCCAACCACTGCTCCAGTTGCACCAGGCGGCAAACTCTTAAAGGATTGCAGGTTGAGTCACTCAAAATGACAGTCTTCTCTGGCAATGGGACTAACTGACTTCTCAGGAAAGCGCTAGCACTTTGGCTAAATCCAGGATCATAGGTAGCTTCTTTTTTTGTGTGTGTTATGTTTTGTGTTGTTTTTGTGTTGTGCCTTGATTTTGTAATACTCCTTTGCTTTATGAATGCGTGCGGTCATCACTGTCTTTTAGAAATGTTCCAGCAACATAAAGACAGGCAGAGTAAATGAAAACACTGCGGATGTTAGGGAATTTATTGGCCCCTGTTTTTTTTTTTTTTTCTTTTTTTCTTTTCGTTTTGTTTTTTGAGAAACAAGAGCATGAGATACTTGTTTTGTTTTGTTTTTTTTTTTAAAAACAGTCTTTCCTTCCTGATTGCATTCCCTGTCTTCTTTTGTATGTGCTTCATAAAAAGGAAAGTAAATAAGTTTATATTATGTCTCAGATAAAATGAAGACTATTTCTATACAAGGGTCCTTGTAAGATCTTGGGATCAGACGTAATACTCTTTATCCTTGTTTTTCTTATTTTTGTTGGCGCTTTTCGCACTGCTGGGTTGTTTCTCCTTTACAACAGCCCCGTTAGACTGTGCTGAGTTACTGATGTAGTTTCGACTCTCATCCACATGGTATGAGCCTTCATCCCGGTTTCTGTACTTGTACATGGCATAGAGGAGGATGAGGATGCATAGGGCAGCTGCAGCTACTATCCCGACGACCATGCCCGTGGTGCTGCTGGACTCCCGAATCACTTCTGCAGAGCCTGGGTACGGCTCTCTCCCGCCTACTCGGGTGGGGTTGGCTGTAGGAAACAGGATGAGAACAAAGAGATCATTGAGTTTCTGGAGTATTATAGAACTATACTAATATCTACCATTTATTTCAGTGCCTAATGGAATAGCACCTACTGCTTTAGGAAAATTATACTGCTGTTAATGGAGTAATCCTTGTGCATCATTGAACTAAAAAGTAGGGACTGTCTCATCAACAGTGTCTTGTAAGCACAGCCCCAAGTCAGCTTCAACTACCACTAAAGGACTATGTTGGTACTTTAGGTGAAAACCCATAAATGCAATATGTCAAATAAAATCGGAATAGCCCTATTCTATAATATCAGAGGGAATAATTTTAAGAACAAAATTGATGTTGCTTCAGAATAAGACTAGCACTGGACTAAAATCAGGACAGCTAAATATAGGACTATGTTACAAATCCTATTGCCTGGTATTGTAATAAACATATTAAATAATGAGATAATCCAGCCTTTTTAAATAGTCTGCTTTTTAAAGTATAATTTTAGTCACCTCTTTATACACTAAAATGCCTAGTTTCCTTTTCTCTTGGAGATTCATTTATTTATATAAGTATTTATGCATTCTGTTTATACACTGGCAGTGGCTGAGTGATTTTCAAAGCCAAACTTTGGAGGAGAAAGTCAGAAATAGTCTCAACTTTAAATACCTCCTAGATTGGTTTTTAGTCAAAACTCAGTACCTAATAGATGGTAAGAGAAGACTGGCTGGCCTAGCTTTAGACACCTGACAAAACCTTCATTCAAGTCTTCCCACAATATAAATAAGGCTCTTCTTGGGTACAAACAAAGATTACAGGGTGCCTAAGGTCTTCTCCAACGCCCAGGCAGGCCCTTACATTTACCACAGAAGGCAAAGAAAAGAGCTGGAAAAAGCAGGAGGAGGATAGGCAGGCCTTTTTCTCTATACACTATTTTTTTAACTATCAAAAAAAATGGAATTATAAAAAAAATCCTATTTCTCTTCAACCCTAGCTAATTTTTCTACATAGATTGTGCTTTCTGTTCCTTTCCCTTGTCCTATAGAACAATATTATTTTTCAGATGTAATGGGTTAAAATGCTATGACTTTTAAAACATTGTTTGTAAATTATGCACAATGAATTTAAACAATCTCAAGATTGCATACGTATGTATAGATATATTTGTGGTATGTATGCATGTATAAACACATACGGAATTGAGCAATTCAAGAAGACTAAAACTGTGAACTTATGTCACTACTATTAAATATCATTTATTAATCATCTTTAGCATTTCTACAAAAATTATTGTTTATTACTGGAAATCATTTACCAAAAACATAGCCCCAGACTGCTTTATAACTCCATTTTCAAACATCACTAAGATTTCTTCTGCCTAAAGGTTGGATTTTTGTTATCATTTTCTTTTCCTCCCCAAATGAAAGTCTTATAAATATAGCCACTTGCAAAGTAAAAGCTCTCAGTCTCAAAGCAGCAATATGCTATGTACTGGAGCTATAAAATGTAGCAGGTGAAACTATTCTAATGCTGATGATGTCACCGCTTGTTTTACCAAAGCCCATGAAACATTGTTGAATAAAAAAAAAGCCTTGGTGTTACTTCTGTGGCCAAGATAGAAGGAGACAAAGACTATAATCCACAGTATTTGATTGCAGGAAATTAGTTTCCTCTCAAGAAGCATAGAACCTACTGCAGTAACTGTGTCACTCCCTGACAAACCAAAGGTGGCACTTTCTCGTTTAAATACAATCATCTTTGCCAAAGTGTGCCAATTAACTCAGCTGCTAACTTTCCCTGAACGACAACTTCCTACTAGCAGCTTTTGCGGAGCATTCTTTGCTCAGACTATCTCAAGAGCTAAAAAGAGAATTTTACTTAAATGTTCCCTAAGTCATTACTCCCCATCTGATGGAATATTTTCACTTGAAACACATTTTCCCAATCATGTCACTTTTGTCTGTCAGTTAGTCGGGAATGGGATGGAGGGGGATTGGGGAGTGTTGGGGGGGATACAACACTAACCATTTAATGAAACGGAAGGATTAATTTTCTATGCTAAGAAACTGTATGTCCTCTCAGGAATTGCTGTTGTAAATGGACTACTTATCCAAGAATATTAATTTTATCTCTCAAATATATCTGATACGATTTCAAAACAACTATGGATATAAGCACACCAGTAACAGATGTGTGTTCAAACTAGAATGAAACCACAAAGATGAAAGGCAAATCTGAAATTCTTCAATTTTTCAATACCAGCAAAAATGTTTCTCAAGTTCCAAGGCCAAAAAAAAAAAAAAATCTCCATGTAGCTCAAATAGCATAAATATTTTTAAGTATCATATGACTCCCCCAAATCACTAAAATCTAAACCCAAGGAAGAAATATTTTATCATCTCCTCATACATTAAAATATAATAATAAAAACTATTGTAGATCTGTTTGGAATATGCAGTTGCTTCCATATCTAATTGATTAATTAATCCTTTTCTCTATGCTTCAAATCTGAAGACTGATAGGTCCCTTAACTTTTGTTCTAAGATCAAAGGTATTTATGTGTTAATGGGAGTTCTCTCCCAAACATGCAACAAGAGGCTAGAAAAATTTAAGTATATTTATGAATTATAAATGTGGTTTCACTTATCAATTGTCACTCATGCTTTATTGTGATGATCACTGAAAAATTTTCAAGGACATTTCATCCTAATTTGAATGTAGAAAATAGTATAAAATGGTGAACCAAGATCAATGTATTCTACACTTTGTTCCAAAAGATATAAAAGAGAAATGCAATCATCTTTTAACCATTTAGGACAATGTGAAAAAAGGGACTTTAAAAAAAAACCCAAGTATAAGTTTATTTCGTGGATTTGAGAATTTTGCATTCTTCTTATACTCCCTATTAAACAAAAATAAGACATTTTTATAATTAAAATAATCTGCAATAAATGAACCAAAGCTACTTTCATCTTTTCTCCCTTTCTTTGTGTCAGCATGTGATGAAAACATTTTAAAAACAAGTAAGAGTGAAGGAGGAGGGGGCTAAAAGAATAAAACGCATGCAAATTAGCTTTAACTTCTGAATGGTTTGTAGACAAAATCAAGTTGAGGTAGCAAGTTCATCATACAGATCCTGGAACAGAAGTGGTCCTGTTAGTAGTAAACTTAAGTAGGAATGATGGTAGACACTAAATAAGTTGAGACATTTAAGCAAGTCGGTATGAGTCAAGATGGTGGTATACGTATTCCACCAAGTCACTAGTGGAAAAAAGTGTGTAAAATCTAAATATTTTGACCTACTTATATCCTGTTTCCAGGACTCATATAGTAAAAATTCACATAGAAGCTGTTAATTACACACAGTTTATGAGAACATTACCACTACATTATTGTTCTTATCAAGTTTCCCCATGCAATTCTGACTATCCACATTTAATGAAGAATGTCTATTCTCATGTGCCCCACAGAATCGAATGGCATTGAGTTTGGTAAATTGCTAAGTCTATATGTAGGGGCAGCACATATGCACACTTCATAGCAATGGAAAGGAGTTTGACTTTTGTTGGTAGTTTAGCCTAAATGAGTCAGAAGCTAATTAATGGCAGTAGCAAGGACAAACAGCCTTTAGGAGGGTTATGACCTCTTCCATCTTCATATCTACTTCTCATACTCAGCCAAATGGTTATGGAAAACTTCCTGAGACTCATGCACTGATAAATAGTGTTACCTTAAAGGACAAATAAAAAAGTAGCTTTTCATTTTCTCTCTCTTTCTCCCTCCCATCTCCCTCCTCTAATATTTGGCAAAAATTTATGCTCTCTAAAAGCTTTTCACATGATCTACTTTGGTCCAAATAGATTTATGAAGCATCCTACATGCTAGCTCTATGAATTTTCATGTTTCTCATTGCCTAATTAATATTGTGATTACTTAGGTAGGCATATATTTTCAAGTGTTAGGACAGTTAACATATTTCCCATTATACTCTAAAGACAATTTGTTCCTATCAGATGACAATTCATTGTGGAAATGCATAGAAAAGCAAAAGACGTAGTCTAGTGCTTTGTCATATCATATAAAAAGAATAATACATGCAATTGTTGTTCTGCTTTAAAAAATGTTTAGTCTTTAAATTTTTAACTTAAAAAGAATTTTAACTTATCTTTAAGTTTGCTGAGCTAGTTATCTTCTATTACCATAACAGAGGTGTTGTAGAGTTCAGAGTGCTGTTTGTGGCAGACCTTATCTCTTTGCCTCTCCTCTGGTCCTTTGTCACCTTTTCCTGTTTCTCTCAACTCCTCCTGGTTTTTACTCCTTCTGATCTCTATCTCAATTCCTGAGTTGTTCTTGAAGGTGGCCCTCAGAACATAGCTGATGTGTGTTCCCCTTCACCCCAGGTAAACAGAGAAGGTCAGGACCCTCCGTCTCCAGGTTAGTGCATTATAGCAAGGTGTTCAGTAAACCATAAAATTATTGCCAAATTCCTAATTTCAAATCATGATATAAAATAACTTATTGGCAAAAACATCTTAATGTGATTGTTTCACCAGAATTGTCTTTGCATTTGATATTGGCATAAGTACTTTAAAATTTAACTTTCTAAATTTCTTTACAGGTAAAATCATAGGCTTTATCGAAACAAATGAAAATTATTTACTAATTTAAAAATATTTGTTATGCAGATGACTATTTGAGAAGCACATTAAGCCACCGAGTTTTGAATCACAGCCTATATGTTCCAATACAATATGATTGTATCTAGTCATATCTTAGGATATGCAAGTAGGAAGCCTCAAGCTCCCAGTTACTTAGGGAGATGATTCACAAAAGAAGTTCTACACCACACATTATCAAAGGTAAAAAATTTGAATATTAATGAATTTGTTTAAAAAGATTCACTTTGCAAAGGAAAGTGTTTGACATCCTTGGATATTCTGAGATGGGAAACATAGAAATCATAATACTTTTAAGAAATAAAATTGTTCTTGACTTATGTTTTTACAGATCCAAAGGAAAGGTGTTTAAAGTATCATTTACTATGTCAGAGAATAAGGGTTTGTGGGTGAAGGGACTCTATATTTCCACCAATGAGTGCACCAATGCAAAAACATGCCACCAGATACTCTGATTATCACTCAAATTGTCACTTTTATCAAACTATTTCAAATAGTTGAATGAGCTGTTCTTCTACTGTAATCTTATTATATTTACATTTTTTCCAAAGTGATCTTTCAGGGTGAGATTGTGATTTCCAGGCAAATTTCCAGGTTCATTTCATTTTTTTTGATAGAGACTATTAATATGTTGGGATATCATCAACTATGACCCTGTCACATCAAGGATGAAACATGAGTGTCACTAATTAAAAATGACAGTGAAAATCAAGGATTTGAGCTTTAACAAAAAGAATTGCAAGAAATTACTGGTCTTAAGAAATAATAAAGAGAAAAATGTACCAATAATAAAAAATAAAATGTGAGCCATAGGGCTGGGGTCGTGGCTCAGTGGTAGAGCGCTTGCCTCACATGCGTGAGGCACTGGATTTGATTCTCAGCACCACATATAAATAAATAAATAAAATAAGATCCATCAACAACTAATAAAAAATATTAAAAAAAATGTGAGCCATATATTTTAGATTAAGAGATGCATATACAGATGATAAAATTACATAAAGTTCTACATATCATTGTGCTGACTGGAGTCATTGAATGTCTTGTCTTAGCATGATCCCTTTAAAAAACAACTGGCTAGATACATTTACTGAATTTTTTCTCAGCAAATGTCTTTGACCAGTCTTTCTGGTTTTAATGATAGATTCAACTTAAACAAATTGCTTCCAGATTTTTGTCTCTACCCTAGCTATGAAAAAAGAGTTGCCTAAAATGATCTCATGAGACCAGCATTCTACACTGTGTCTTAATAAGTGTAGAAGTTTTTTTTTTTTTTAATTCTAAGCAATCTTTGAAAAGGATTTCAGATTTACAGGAAAAGATTTGACATTTCCAAGTATTCAGTTTCATTAATACTGTGAAAAGAAAATTGGAATTGTAGGCTCCTGGGGTGTTTGTGAATTGAGATTAGCACAATTTTTTCCCTCTTATTCCCCCAATACTCCAAAGTTTATTACATTTCTCATATTTGTGGTTCAGGAACGTAGGCCAGAAGCAGCAGTTGGATGCAATCACTCAGAAGAAAGTATGATTTTTTAAAAAAATGGTTTTTAGTTGTTGATGGGCCTTTATTTTATTTATATGCAGTGCTGAGAATCTAGCCCAGTGCCTCACACATACTGGGCAAGCACTCTACTACTGAGCCACAACCGTAGCCCAAGAAGGTATGTTTAAAAATGCTATATTTGAGGAAAGGCAGTGCCTAAGGATCTACACTGCATGCTCTGATTTTTACTTAAACTGTGGTTTTGTGAGAAAGGACAGATGCTGAATATTTCAGACCTCTCTCATTCTCCCCTCCCACCAACTCCTCCCATGCCCTGCCCATCCTGAACTTTACTCCTGCAGTCAAACAAGAATCTCGAGAGAGGATATGTTTGACAGATCTCAGCCCTTTCCCCATGAATTGGCAATTCAAAGAGCTTGGAAATCAATCAACCTTTGCCACGTGCTTCATTGCTGGGTCTGACATTTTCCTCATCTGTTTTCCAAACCAACAGTGCATATGTCTGAAGGGAAGTTCAGGGGTTCAAGGGGCCACCATTCTGACATGGACAGGATCGCTGTCCTCTCCAGAAACCTAAGTATTGCATGGGAAAGAATGCTAGGCATGGATAAACTTATGTGCCTGCATGACAGAAAAATAGGCTGCTGCCTCAGCTGGCACCACATGGGAAGGAGAGGCACTGGACAACTATGTCTTGTATGATTTGAGTGACACTGAAAAGGAACAGAGAAACATACACATTCTCCCTTGTCTCTGAGGGAAGCCATAGGATCATGGCATTTACAAATCCTGTTCTTCAGTTATCCTGTGTGTCCACAGCTTAGTTACCTGCAGGTTCATTGGACTTTTTACATGGTAAAGGTGTCCATTAGGTTTTATAAGAACCCTTGAAAGCATCATAGTGTTTACTAAAGTACCAGTGTGCCTACTGTTCTCATGGCACTTCACGGTCTGCTCACAGCTACTACTCAAATGTATCTTCCATTGTTTTTCAAAAGAAGTATCCATTACAACCATATTGAGGTCTCTACATCTCACACATACCAAACAAAGTTCTGCCTCCATGGCTTGTTCATAGGGTCTTATTCTTCCTTCTTGCCTAAATGGTATTCATCCCTCAACATTTAGCTGAAATGTTCCATCTTTTGTGAAGTTTTATCTAGAATCTTCCCTCCTCCTGTCAATGAATATATAGTGAGCTATGGTTATGTTACAGGGACAGGATGGTATAGCAGATAGCCAAGTGCACCAGACATATGCCCTCACGGACTGTGAAATATAGTGAGGTAAAGAGACTACAACAAAGAATCACACAATTAAACATAAAGTAACAGCTGGGAGGTGCCTGAAGATGGAAAACTGTAGGCACCACACAGCAGGGAGGCCAAGGCTAATGATCTACACTAGGGAGTCAGAAGTGGGTAGGAGAGTTTACTAATAAGAAAGAAGAATACGTGGCATGACTTTGAGGAAAGAAAGAGTTTAATTTTCAAGAATTGAACAAGAGCCAGAGTGGTGGCTGCAGTGGAGTGAGTTCAGAAGAAGAGTGAGAAGAAATTTGAAGGCAGACATGGAATTTATCACCCAAACTGTATACCATGGAATGAGGTCATAAATGAAAACAGCGGCACATTTGACTCCATAAACAATAATTTAACAGAGGTATCGCTAACAAAGTGAGAGTGCAAATGAGAAAGAAGGGGAGAAAAATATTTGTAATGCCATGATAGACTGAGAGGAAATACTTCTCAAATACAAAGTGTATGCACCAATTGACATAGAAAAATGCAAACAACCCAAGAGAAAAATGGGCAAAATACACAGAGGCACAAGGTAAAGAGATGTGAATGCTAGTAAGAATATGACTTTTTCATTTGATTTTAGGAGTTCTTTTTTTTTTTTCCTTGTGGGACTGTGGATTGAATCTCTGCCCCTGTGCATGTTAGGCAAGCACTCTATCAACTGAGATATCCCTCAGCCCCTAATTTTAGGAAGTAATCCAATAAGCACTATAAAATTAAAAATAGATAATAAATTAACTATATATTACATCACCCATTTTGGTATGGATTTTATAGTATAATAAAATCTTACTGAGATCTACATTTCTATTATTATTTGTTCTTCTTTTTCAGACTCAATTATAAATCCTTTGATAATTTCCTGTGACTCTAATTTGATAATTTCCTGTGACTCTAATTCTCTTTCTTACCAATTTCTCTACCTTTCAATATCTAATGAAGATTGAACAAAATGGCTGAAAAGTATAGTTTTCTAACTCATGAGAGTAAAAGATTTTTGTAAGCTGATAAACATGCAGGGGCAAAATGCCGTGAATGTTGCCAGCAAGTGTAAGATATCATCAATTTCAAAGTTTTAGCAAAGGTGGCTACAGGTGGGCAAAACACTGGCCATAATATTTTAGATTCTTTATAAAATATTTTTACTTCAATACTTCCCTAATCCTGCCCTCCATAATCTCTTCCATACAAGAGGTATGTTATTTATATTATTAAACCAGAAGTCACTTTTCCTGTGCTTGAGAACGGGAATCAATATGCATTAATGCAAATATCATATCTGTTTTCCCTATGCTTCCAAATAATATACTGCTGGATCCCAGTGACTGGTCACCAAATTATTTCAAGTGAACCAGGTCAGCAGTCTTCAGTTTTCACTTGGATTTCTCATTTATATCAACATATCTGACATCCATAGGGCTACAAATGGTTGATAGTGAACTTTGAGATCTTTTAATCAATTCAGCAGAGGAGTCACAGAAGTTTTCTAGGGTACTTTTCAGTCGTATTGCTAATGGAATGAGTTAGGAAGGGTCTCTCATCAGTCAAGCCAAACTTCCATAATCATCAGGCAGAAGAAAAGTCATATAGGCAATAGCTGAGAAAATCAGGTTTCAAGCTAGGGAGTCCAGAGAGTCTGTATATGTTTTTCATCAAAATGCATTCCATTTCAAAAAATGCAAGAAGAGCTATATGTGAAAATGTAGATGATACTCTTTATTACTGATTTTTTACTCAACTTTGCTTCTTGATAGCAAAATAGGCTTACCTTCCTAGGAGCTCATCAACTCCAACAGCCAGAAACACTTAGACCCAAAAATCACTTTTCTTAAGACACATTTCACTTTTATACATATAGAAAAATTTGAACACTCTGTCTTATACAAAACCAGAGGGTTCACTTCAAGGAAACCTCAAGGCTTGGAATCAGGAATTTGGGGAGAACCTGGTTTATAGTAAGACAAAAGTGGCACCATGTTATAGCTGGAGTAATGTGTGCTGGGTGTGTGTGTACAAGCATGTATGTGTGCATGTACCAGCAAATATAAAGCACCTTTTCTACTTCTCTCATTGAAGTTGCTAAAATTATCTTTTTTCTCTCACTTCATGAATTTGTAGGTAAAGATAGATTTTTGAAGATTTCTATAGAAGATTTCACAATGCCTTGGGATTAGCTTAAATATATTGCATTAGCAAAATCCTCTTTCTTTATTTCCTCCCAGATATTACATGGACTTAACTTCAGTAGATATTTCTAACATTACTTACCAACTGCTGCTCAATACAGCTATGTCACTTCTGACTCACTGCAACGCCTAAATTTCTTTCTTATTTTACAAAGCTGACAACTTTGCTTTTACTAATTACTATTGTGGGCTATGTGTTGAGAGCTATACACACATTATCAAGTTTATTTCTCATATACCACAGTGATAAAATTTAAACCCAGATAAAATTTAAACCCAAGTCTATCTATGGCTATTTGAGCTTCATACATGCAATGTGTCTGCATTTAAGACTGCAGAGTATTTTTTTTTGGAATTTCCTATTTTACTACCACAACACGAAAGAAGTTAACACTTTAGGTATCTTTTATAAGCAACTGTACATTTTTCTACCCCTTTAAAGTATGTTCCCTTTCACCTCTTGCCACTTATCTGTCCTTTGCTGTAGGAGTCTGCATCCCCACAGAATATTAGAAAAGCAGTACACAGTAGAAAAAAGAATAAGGCATTGACATTAGATTCTTGGCCAGGCACAGCACCTAACTTAATTTGCTAAGTGACAACTGGCAATTCATTATCTTCTGCCAGCATTTCTTTATCAGAAACTTGATGGTGACGTTTAAATTATTTACCTCCAAGAGTCACTGTGAAGATCAGATCAGGTCGGACAATAAATATGCAAGTGCTCTAAAAAGGATAAAGGTCTTCATAAAAACCTCCACGATGATGGTCTGATTACTTTCCCTGTGTCTTTCACACAAAAGATACTGAATCTGCAGTTGTCAATTAGACAATTCTGTAACATGTACTGCACACCATGGCTTGGTCAGCTGTGGCAGTGACTTCCAAGGACATTATTTGTGTGGAGGTAGGTGTATTTGAGGGCTTCCCTTCCATGAATGGAAGCCTTGTGAGTTCAGATTGCAAAAAGAGCCCTTTACATCGCAGGACATGCTGTTCCAGGCCATTAATTGTGGGGCTGTGTATGAAGCATGTTTCTGTTTATCTGTAAAACATTCTATCTCTGATGGATCAGTGCTTTCTGGCTTCTATAGCTGGAGTGAATTAAATTTCTCCCTCTTTCAAATTTTTATTATGATAGTTTAGGTTTTATATGTCATGAAATCAATCATCTAAGACTATTCTTTGGTAATAGCTGATGATATGGTTTACAATCTTGGAAGTAATAACTCTTTTGATTCGTTTTAAGAGTTTCTAACATTGTTAAGTCAATTCTTTTTTCCCTTCCTTGCCTGCTCTGAAATTCCATGGTGCACCCTGGATAAAACCGAGGATAGAGTTCCTACTGCACAGTTTTCAATGGGGCAGGGTGCTGTTTTCCTGATTTAGAACTGGGTCTATTCACTTTGGGTGATCATCTTTATATTCCTGTCATGAAGCTATTGTTGTCTCAATTTTCTTTTGTTGGGAAAAGATGATATTCTTTTTGGTGCAAGTGCAAAGTGCAATAGCTGAGGTGAAAGATGACACTGCTTCTCCTCTGAGTCCATTAGAGGGAAGGCTGTCAAGCCTAGAATTAGGAAATATGGAAGATAAGACATTCGTCATGGGGTGGGGGTGTCGTGTGGGTGGCTATGCCCAGTAAGTCTTGCTGCCCAGAGTGTTCCTGAGAGCCTTAACAAGAAGGGCAAGGGGATTATCAGAGAATCTATGACAGTTAATCATCCCTTGCTTCAAATGTTCCGTGGGGCAGAGCCCTCAGTTTGTTTCTACTAGAAATAAGAATAGCAGATACATGTGCCTCCCCCGAAATATAAATATAAACAGCTTAAGTCACTGTTCCTGTCTCACTAAGTTAATCGTGATTACTGAGGACAATTTTATACTGATAGAATTTAGAAGTACTTTGTAAAACATTCTAGATGCTAAAATGCCAATTACTAACATTTCCCTTCTTGGCTGGGGACATAGATTTATTTCAATTTCTTTTATGGTTTACTCCTTAGCTTCCTAGTGCTAATAAAATCTCATTTAACTTACCAAAATTTCCATGTGGCAGATTGTATGCTAAGTGCACTTCAGGACTCCTCTCATTTTTATCAGCAACACAATGGCATGAGGATTTGACATTATTCATGTCATTTTGCAAGTGCAAAAATTCGGGCATACAGAGATTCAATGATTTGCTTCTGACTGCACAGCAGGTGGATGTACTTGGATTTGAACTCGGTTACCCTGACTCCCCAAGTTTACTCAATGAAACAAAAGACTACAGTGGGCTCATACAGGTGGCTTCTCTTTCTCCTAGATTTTTTAATTTGTTTGTTTATGTAATTGATAGCTCTCTTGGTATTAGTATCTTTAGCCTGGAAAAATAATAAAGGATTCTTGTCTTGTTTTATAGTGCAGGGCTTCTTATAACAGCTTGTGGATGGGTTAGGAGATCCTAACTGTTGATGAGGGTGATCTCATCAACAAGTCAGTGAGTTGAGATGAGACCTGGAGGCTAAAGCCAAACGTAGCATTTGCTGTTCCTGGGGGCACATATGGTAACAATGAAAGCATATTGGTTCTTTGTGGAGGCAGTGAGCCCTGTGGAGTGGAACACAGAATGTGCTGCCTTACCTCTGATAGCATCTGAGGAAATGTAATTAATAAGGTAGAAAGAAAATTCCACAGGAACCAATTTCATTATCAAAACAGATATTTGACACATCTTGCAAGAGAATGGGACTTCATTCTTTCTGAATTTCAGGTTTTAATAAGAGATAGACTTACCCTATATTTTTCTGAATCCATGCTACATTTCTCCTTTCAAGGTTGGTGAATATTTTAGAGCCTGAAAATGTATCCCATTGTCTCCATCCAAAGCACAATGGGACATGTGTCATACTTTAGGAAGGCTTTTATAGTGTTTGAGCATTTTCTAATAAAGATATAATGTGAAACATGTTATTAATGCTTTAAGGCTAGATTCATACAGGCTACTTATAAACTCATTCTGTATTCACTACTGAACAGATTTTTCTTTTACTGTAGGAAGGTTCTGGATTAGCTTCCATCTATATTTTTAGACATTCAATAAATGTGTAATCTCACTCAGAAAACTCACATGCTAATTATTATAATGAGATATTTTAATAGAGTTCACTCTCTCTAACACTAAAAGGGGCTGTGCTTGTCTTTCACTCATATCAAACCTGCATGCTTTATGAGGAACCTGCATAGAATAATTCATCCACTGGAATAAAATTTATGCTAGTAGCTGCAACTCCTCTACCTATTATGAGATTCATCATAATTATTTGTTAAAGCTTGAGTATGTGCCAGACACTCTGCCAAGCACTGTGTATGCGCATTCTTTTTTTCAATCTCATAGTAACCACATTCTTTTCACTTTACCAGCTAGGAAATTGAGCATGAAAAATACTAAATAGTTTCCTCATGACTGGGAAATGACTGCATCTCAAACTAGTTCTATTTCAGACTTGGCCATAACTAATATTCACTTCCGGTTCCATATCACAATTATTAAAAAATGCTGTTAAGAGCTTTTCTAAAGTGTACCAAAAATCCATCCATCTCATTTTATTGTAAAAAAATTCAAAAAGCACATTAGGTTCAAAATAGTTCAGGTTAAATAAAAATTGCTATATTCTGGGGGAAAAGACAGTCTTCTGTTCATTACTCTTCTGTGCTAGTCTCCTTGTAGGAACTAATTTTGGTGGATGATAACTGGTTGCTGGGAAACTTAACCTCAGGTTAACCAAACTGGAGATAGGCTTTCCTCCTGTTTCTAGGTCTCTAGCCTTTCTAAATTCTTTGTTCCTTTAATATGTAAATATTTTAAAAACCTCTTTCTAGTTTTATAAGTCAAAACTAGTCAAATCAAGGGCTGGAGAACCATCCTTCCTGTTTGTGCCTCTATGTCACAGTTTCTGCAGGAGGACAGAAGCCTAACTTTTGTGGGCTCCTTGCTCCAAGTTGAACAACCACCTTCTGTCATGAGGAACTTTAATTTTCCTTTGGGTGAAGCCATTGAGCAAATACGTTGGCCCCAAATCCCTCCATCCTCACTCTTAAAAACTTCCCAGCCTTTTTTCCTCCCAATGTGTTGAGCCAAGTCTGTATTCTGGACTCCCTCTCCTGTTGCTAATTTAACTTTTTTCAATGTAAGTTTCATTCTAACATCACTCTCCTCAGAAAAGCAGGGGAAATGATAGAATAAGAGCTAAAGGGGTAGCTCAATGGTAGAGTGTTTGCCTAGCATGCATGAAATTCTGTGTTCAATTTCTGACATTGTGTTAAAAAAAAAAGTAACAATGATATCTGATGACTCTCTACTATTTTTTTTTTTTTTTTGGTACTGGGGATTGAACTCAGGGGCGCTCGACCACTAAGCCACATCCCTACCCCTATTTTGTGTTTTATGTAGAGACAGGGTCTCACTGAATTGCTTAGCACCTCGCTGTTGCTGAGGCTGGCTTTGAACTCATGATTCTCCTGTCTCAGCCTCCCTAAGTGCTGGGATTACAGGTGTGTGCCACTGCACCTGGCTAGCTTCTCTACTATTTTAACTACATTCCATTAATTTTTACTCCAGTATTCTGGAGGATTAAATAAACATATACATACACACATATATATGTTACATCATATAATATATATATATATAAATGTATATAAGTATGATATAACATAATGGATTGGGAACTTTATTTTTATAAGAATATATATAGGGGAATGGGTATATTAAAGATGGTTGATAAAAATATATATAAATATATATATATTGTTCATTGAAAGTGCATATAAAGGTGTTTAATATGAAGAATTTAATCTGCTTATAATTTTGTGCAAAGCTAGAAAAATTATGATTGTAACAATTTTTTTCTATTTGCCTCAACAAATGTTTTCAGTGAACAGTGAACAAAAAAGATGCTAATTAAAAGAAATATTCCATTTATTCTGAATTAAAAAAAATAAAAAATAAATAAAGTTCCCAAGCCAGTATGTTACATCCTGAAAGTCAGCTTGTGCATCACTGCCCAAATTCCAGATGCCCATCCTGAATGAGGAGCTGGGACCTTGGCACTGACTCTGATCTAGTACTCAAGGTATGCTATCATGTTCCCAAATATGGAACATTCATTAGTGCTGTTTTTCTAGCTGCAGCTCAAAATCATTTATTTTAACTGCAATGTGTTGGCTAATTATGGACTATTGAAACTAACTTTTAAATAATTACATAATAAATACCTCAAATTTAAATATACAGCAAAATTGACTTCTAATCAGATTCTAAAAGTATGATCTAATAAGTAATATATTTCTTTCAATGACTGAGATTCTTATTTAATGAAAAGATGCACCTTGTTCAATATACATATCTTTATTCATAATGTGGTTAATGGATCATTCAATAGAAATCCTTTGATCTTTTCTCAAAATAGCACACTGGAGAACCACTCAAAATTGCATGGTAATTGCAGTAAATTTACCCTAATGCGCCTGGCTAGCATTAATGAAGAGTAATACATGTAAGGGAACTTTGGCCATTAAATTTAAATCTATGGTATGGAATAATTTAAATGAACATCTTAAAAATTGATCCTATATTTGTGAGGTACCTGAAATAATCTTCTGCCTTCCAAGAAATGAAAAGCCTACCTTTTCTAAAGTATAAAGCCAGCAGCTCTCTCATTTTACACTAAGTAAATTAATCTCTCTGAATCTCCTTAGCTATGAAGATAATTTATAGTTTTGAAAAATAGTGAAATAGAATACCACTTGTACAGAGCCAAGAAAAATAGTGAGCACAGACTAAATCCTCCCTAATTACATTCCTGTGATGGATCGCTACCTGTAATCTGCACCCTGGTCAATGTGATATAACTATGCACAATCTGCAGTGGTCTTCAGTACCTGGACCATCCTCCACCCCCACAGATTCAGCTAATATTTAAAAGATGCCAAAAAAATGGATGATCCCTCTTTTTCCCTGCAACTAACCAGATATTTTATTATTTGATGGAGCTTTTCTTTTCCTAGTTTGACAAAGGTTTAATTGATCTGAAAGTGTCCCACCATCCTATTAGCTACCTCCTCCCCACATAAGTGCAAATAGAGTTGACACGTTACACTTAGCATTATAAATCTAAGAGGAAATTGTCTTCCCTTAATAGGACTCCCAGGAAACAGAAAACTGAACCTATTCTTTGTGTAACAAATAACAAATTGGAGTTATTCATCAGGGTGTTACCATGCCAAAGAGGGTCATTATTTTCATTTAAGGTCTGAATATCAATATAAAAATCACTTTTTCCAGACTTCTCTAGGAGTTTTAAGAAAGGCTTCCATTTAGAAGAAGGCCCCCCCAAAAGACACGCTGTTGTGTGATTAAAGGCCATCTGGGAACTCAAATGGTTTTGCAGTATTGCCATTTTGTTAATTTACTAAGTGAATATACAACGTAAAGGTTTCAAAGTAATCTGTTCTACAAAGACTATGTTCATGTGAAATAAAAAGGAATCATGAAAAATATGTGTATTTCTGAAACACAAATAGTAAATAACAAGAAAATCATATAACAGTTATTCTAAGCAAGGTATTGTTCTTCAACATGCCTTCCATATGCTAATTAATTTATTCCAACAACCACATCTCTTGGCAGAGAGAAAAGCACAAAAGGTGCAAGTGTTTTTAAGGCAAAGTGTGAAGAAAAGGTCATTTATCTGTCAGGTGTGCAGGCAGCTCACACCAGGCATTTTAGGACAGTGATGGCCTGTGACCTCGAGTTGCTTGATTTCTACCTGTGACTAAGAATTGGGGTTCAGTTAGCTCTCCTAAATTGCATAGCTACTTTTTCATATCCTAAAATATTGCTCATACCAATGTGTAGTTATCATACAAGGTGAACTGCAGGACAGTGCAGCTAGAATCAAGTATAATTGAGTTCCATGTGTTCCCACCCAGGGGGTTGCCCCTGATCTAGTTTCAACATGTACAGTTCCCATCAGGAGGCCTGAGTGGCTTTATCAGTTGCCCACCAATTTTCAGCCAGGAAAAGAAACAGCATTACGTAAAGAATAAAAATAGCTTGAATTTTATTTTTATATGACTGAATTGGGAACAAGGAAAGCTGCCATTTATGTTTTACCTTATGCCAAACTTTGCAATAAGTGCCTTAAGTGTATTAATTTTAATTCTTACAATACCTCTGGAAAATAAATGATATTTTGATCTCATAAGTGAGGAACCAGAAAATTAGAAAGAATAACTTAGATGGCATCTAGAGTAGAATGAAAAAAAAAATCCCTTGTTAGAATCAAACTCAAGGTATAAACTCTGTTTTTGCCTTCACAGTTAGCATGGCAGCTGATGTACACGAGGACTCAATAATACTTAATCAATGATGAAATTGATAACAAATACACAACTGCCCTCTTTGCTAAGAGTCCTGGGTGGAAGGTAATTCAAAATTATCAAACACTTAGTAAAACGTGTAATTACAAGTGCTCAAGATAATACTAGATTTTTTCTTGTTCTCTATTAACAGTCTTAGGAAGGCATTTAAATAATGAACATGGCAGATTTTTGCAGAGGAAAAGCTATTTTTGAAGGTGGGGAGGGTCTGAGAGATTAGAAAACATTCATGTATAAATCCTCAGGGAAGGTGAATTACTGAGAAGACTGGGCAATGCACTTATTAAGGTGATCATGCATTTCTTTAGAAAGAGCTGCTTTCACTTGCTTACGAAATCACAAATGTGCATGGCAGATATGTACATTTCTGAATATTTACCTTAATAAGCTACTTTTCTAAAAAGTCAGTTTCACAAAGTTTGACCTGCTGATCTCTGAAATGCTTTTCCTCAATATACATCTAACGGTATCCAAAGCCTAATAACATCAGCAGTTAGAGATTTAAGATAAACAGTTCATTCACAAAGAAAGACCTGTAAGAAAGGTATCTTAATATAAAACCATATTTATACTCAAATAGGATAAAAAAACAAATGTACATTCCTAAATGATAGGTGGAAAATAGAAAAGTCATAGAAATAAGAGCAGGAGAGAGAGATTCACAAGTCAAGCTTATGGCTAATGAACTCGCCATGTAACAGAATCTGAAGTTCTTGCTTTAACAGGAATTGATGAAATGAAAACTAAGGAGTGAGGAAGGAAACACTGAAGGAGAGGATGAGAAGTTACACCAAGCTTGGTCTGAGAGTATTAGAGTAGCTGTCATTAGATGGAGTCAGGAAGTTTGTCTTGTGTTTGAGGTAAATGACTTTGGTGCAATGGAAAAGAATTACGCTTCCAGAACAAGTCCCCATGCAGGAAGCAAACAGGTTTCCTGCTTCATGGAGTGTACCTTCTGGTAGAGGATGCAAGCTCTACATGAATGAACCAGTGACAGTTAAGTAAATATGATGGTTTCAGACACTGAGAGATGTGGTAAAGAAGAAAGGGCAGCAAGATCATCTGGAGTGTGGATACTGCAAGCTCCTACTCACCTTCCATTGTGTTATAATATTTAACAAAGCAGACAAAAGTGGGGGGAAACAAGAGGAGAAGAGGGAGACGAAAGGATTCTGCCTGTCTCCTCTGCTCTATCTCCTGTTCTTCTCTCCCCACCATCCTGTTCTCCTGTAAACCACCAGCAGAGAGAATGGACCAGTCTCTAAGAAATGGTTAGTGAGACCTATAAGCAGGCGCTAGAATAATTGATCCATTTAGTTCAAGAAGAAAGAAAAAGTGACAGTTTCAAGTGCAATTAGAGTCCTTGCACTGGATTTACTGGGTACTTAAGGTACAGACTCTGTACAAAGAAGATGATAGTCTGTACGGAGACAGCCAAAGTGGGAAGCAGATCAAAGAAAATCAGCAAGAACAGTCATTAGTAAGAACCTATGCAGTTTTTACCATTGTTGGATCACTATTAAAATGCTGAAAAAAAAAACCCCACTAATTGGGAAAACAAAAACTATAGACTTCTACACACACAAACAGCAGACTTTGTTATTGAAATAATTCAAGTTGGAGAATCTCAGGGAAGATGAGATACAAAAAAAAAAATGTCCTGGTGTGACAGAATAGCACCAGAAAGGCTGGACATGTGAGCCGAAGAGAAATGAGGAAAGGGTATGTAAAGGTGAGAGAAGGCAGGGAGATGGAAGTAATATGACAATAATGACAAAAAGCAATCCCTGAAATCCTGATTTTTTATTTATTTATTTTTTATTAGCATAGAGAGAGCTGTGAGAATACCAATAAAAACAAAGGAAGGATCTTGGCCAAGAAACACAAGATGGTGTCGTGAGGTGACTGTATCTGTCCATACAACTAAGAGGGACTGGTTGCTGAGATTGATAAATGGGGTATTGAATGGATGATCAGTTGCACAGTTACACATGCCAGGTGATGTCAGGGCTGACAGTCTTGACTGTGGAGTGGAGCCTAGAAGGAAGGTGGGAGCACACCTGTACCCACCCTTGCTGAGAGGGGGCTTTGGTGCTCCTGTTCCTCACTGCACTCAGCAGCTGCTCTCTAAGTGTTTGCCTCAGGAGCTACAGTCAATGGGGAGAAGTGACAGTCCAAAAGAGATGCATTCATCTGTTGAAGGGCATCTAGGTTGGCTCCATAGCTTAGCTATTGTGAATAGTGCTGCTATAAACATTGATGTGGCTGGGTCACTGTGGTATGCTGACTTTAAATCCTTTGAGATTATCAAGCTAAGTGAAATAAACCAATCCCCCCAAAACCAAAGGTCAAATGTTTTCTCTGATATGTGGACGCTAACCCACAATAACAGTGGTGGAGGAGAGAAGAATAGAAGTTCAGTAGATAAGACAAAGGGGAATGAAGGGAAGGGAGAGAAGATGGGAATAGGAAAAACAATGGAATGAATCTGACATAATTATTCTATGTACATATGTGAATACATCACAGTGAATCTCAGCATGGTGTGTATCCACAAAATGAGGTCCTAATTAGAATAAAGTATATTTCATGCTTGTATAATTATGTCAAAATGGGTTCCACTGTCATGTGTAACTAAAAAGAACAAATAAAACAGAAACAGATGCAGCACTGCATCCTGAAACTTTCTATTCAATATTTTATAATGATAGGTTTATTTTAAAGTGGCTTTTCCCCAAGAATGTAAATTTGTTATTTTATTGTGACATACAAGTCTCCTGAGGTTCTAGGTGACATCTATAGAGGTCATGAACTAGCAGACAGCGGTTAGTTCATATCTTCTATGGTCATTTCATTAACACAAACAAGAGGATAACTGTATTTCAAGAAACAACACTTTGACAAAGAAAATTAATGCGAGTGATGCAAATACTTGATACTGTGAACATGTGAAATCAAATCCAGACTGTTATTTATTCATTTTTAGAATCCACAGCCTCCACGTAAGGCACAAGGGCTATATGGAAAGTGTTTATGCGTCAGTCACATCAGATGAGATACAAACATGTCATAAAGAAGGAGGAGAAATTATTCATCATCTACAAGTAAAATGCATCCATTTGAATTTCAGGGAACCATGGCAAGACTCAAATATTTCTCTATTAAATCTACCAAGGACTCTACCTGCTGTTTGCTTTACTACTGCCATAATACTCTCATTTCCAAAATTCAGAAATACATCGTTTAAGATAATTTGCTGGCAGAGTGAATGGTGGGGATGTTTTGTGAGTACAAAGGTCAAATAATTTTGTATGTTGCATTGCAATTTTTTTTAGCCTTACGGTTTTACTATAAGTGACCAAAAGGAAAGTCCATTACACTGTTATACACAAAAATTATGCTGTGAGCTAATGGAAAATGAACTGCAAGGTAGTAACCATGTATGCTGTCCCCCATGGATTTTTCTGAAATACATATTCTTGGTGGGTTCTGTTTTTTAACATTTAAAAAAATAAATGTGGGAAAATGTGTCCTTGTAAAAAGCAAGGACCCTAATAGAGTGCACCATTATATAATGGGGTAGCCTTCTACACATAAATGGACAGCTCTTCTAGGAATGTGACATGCAACAAAGAATCACAGTAAAGCCAAGGAAGTAAGAAAAAAAGTCGACTAACCTAACCCACCTGAGCTCGGCTCACAGGGGTCAATGTCCTCATCATCGCTGGGACATTCTGCTGAGGCCACAAGGATGTCATCTGTGGTCTGCAAAAAAAAAAAAAAATACATTCAGAAGATTAATTTAAAGAGTCCTAACAGATCCTCTTATCTTTGTCTCATGGACAAGTGAAGTACAGTTTGCATTTACCTCACAGGTTGAGAAATTAAACTCATTCTTTCCCTTCCCAAAAACGCAAAGTTTAAATTCACAAACTTAGTATAAATCTCTCATGAAAGTATCTGCATGTTTGTGAAAACTTGATTACACCTTAATTACATGAGGACGTAGAAAGGATGATGGCCAACTTGTAGGCATGTATCCATTCAAACCCAGAGAAAAGCTACATGCAGTAGTGTATAGATGTTTAAAACAAGCTGGCAGAAACAGATGATCTGAAATTTATTACAGCCCTGGAGTGCTACAATGTATGCATCAGTGGGCTTTATGTAGTACTTGTGCTTGGCTTCCTAAAAGCAGAGCAGCCATAACCTTTTACATTCATGACCAGGTAGAGTTTGATAAATCTTTGAGATGTAGCTTGTCATCATTAGGAAACAGAGATTAAGTAGAGAATTGGATATGTCTCTCACTGATCCAAAAAGGGAAGCAAATACAGTCCATTTAAGGTACTTTTCATTTGTATTACGCTTTCACATTCAAATATCATTTTTGCAATGTTCATTCAGACAGCAGGTATTGTTTCCCCCATTGTCCTTTCCATCATTAAGGTTTTGTAATAAATGAAAAGTATATTTCGAGTAGAGTGGGGGAGAGGTGACCTCTTCCTCTGTGACATTCTAGTTGCTTCATTGCACTTACAGCAAAAAAGATAACTATCACTGTAATAAAAAGCAGAGTGTAAATCCTAGCAGTTAGTCACATAATCAACACATTGACAAGCATCAAAGGTTGTTCTTTACTGCCACTTATAGCAGCTATAAACTCTGCAGAGTTATTGCATGGAATTTGTGAAGGTTTACATCAGATTTGGCTGATGCTAAAGTAAAACGGAGAGATTCCAAGGTACAAAGAAAAAATACCTCATTATATCTGTTAAGGATATTTGGATTTCTTAGAGGAGACACAGAATTGCAACATAGATGTAGTCCTCATTTAAATGTGGAATTAAAATAATATAGGTCTTATTTCAAAGAAGAAACAGAAATATGACTTACTTTCATTAAAGGGGTCACTAAAATTGTCAGGGAAAAGATACAAATAAATACCTTTATAATAAAGAAAGAAAGAGTTGGCAGTTTGAAAAATGAAGCCAAGGGAATATGGAATTTTATGTCACCTATTAGGTTTAAAAATCTTTCAAGCACAGGATCATTAATTTAAAACACAGAATTGGTTCAGACCCTAATATTTCACAATATAGTTGTAAATAAATACAAGCCATTAAGTAACTTTCAATAGCATTTTGAGATGAGTTTATTTTATTCTGATCTTATATATTTTGAGAGAGTTTCTGGATGCATGCATTTTGCTGCAGTGATTTTAAAAGAAGTTCAAACTATTGAATTTCCTGAAAGTGTACCTGTTAACAGTGAAAACTATCAGCAAGCGGAAAGGTAGTAACGAGGTGTCTCTCATTAAAGAGGGGATTAAAAGGGAGAGAATCATCCTCCTTTTGACACAAGCTCATCTTACAGGATAATATCTAAACTGACATGATAATGACAAGTTATTGGATTATGTGGTCATTCGGGGCAATTGTTCCAATACATCCCCGAGCAGATGATCAGCTTTTAGCTAGAATCAACTTTTGTGGAAAACTACCTTTATTCACAACCAAAGTGGATACTCTTTCAAATTAATTAAAATTAAATTAATGAACCCAATTCAAGAAAATTGTTCATTTTTCTTGTGGAGTTTTAAACAAAATTGATGCAATCAATTATACATGAATTATGCTCTTGTAATATTCTTGTTAGGCAAACAGGGATGTGAATAAGTGCTTTAAACCAGTGGTTTTCATCTGAACAGTGATATTGTTGCTTTTCCCCTCTATCATGTGGGAAGAGATTTGGTAACATTTAGAGACACTAAGGGTATCATGCTGGGGTGATGGTGTGGGTCTGCTACTTTTGCATCAAGTAGGTAGAGACTAGGGATGTCACTAAATAATCTAAAATGCTCTAACACCACAAGTCTAACAGCAAAGAATTATTTGTCCTAAGATGTCAATATGTCAAAGTTAAAAAAACAACAACAAAAAACTGCTGTAGCAGTTTAAGAACTACTCTGTGCTATATTTTTCTCACTTGAAAAAATGGAGACGATAGCTTTCAGCCTAGTGGCACATGCCTGTAATTCCAGTGGTTCTGGAAGTGGAGGCAGGAGGATCACAAGTTCAAAGCCAGCCTCAGCAATTTATCAAGTCCTTAAGCAACTTAGTAAGACCCTGTCTCAAAATAAAATGCTAGGGATATGGCTCAGTGGTTAAGCGCCCCGATCCCTGGTACAAAAAAAAAAAAAAAAAGAAAAGAAAAGAAAAGAAAGAAAAAGAATAATTAAAGAATTAAATTAGTACATGAAAATTACCTAGAATAGGATCACACTACAAATGTGCATTAAAAATTCCAATATTATCAACATTATCTTTAATATTCTATGAAAGCAGCACTTTTTTAATTATATCATTTTCATTCTTTATAAATAATATAATTTTATGTTTTAAACAAAAACATAAAGTAAGAATTTTACGTAAGAATCATTTTTGACTTGAGGGCTCATATTAGTATTGATAAAAAGATACGGTCACTATATAGGTACTTTGTTGAACTAAATTTTCATCTTTTACAGCCTAGCTTCAAATTGTGACTTAGGCAAGCATCAAATAAACAAAGAGGGATGGTTTTTAACATAAATTCATGGCCTAGAAATGTGTGCCTTAGTGGACACTGACTCATGGAGGCTAAATTATTTAGTCGATATAAACCAAAATTTGTTTTCAAAGCTATTTTCCTTTGCAACAATTCCATAACAAACAGAAAATGTTGAGATGTTTTCATTTTTACCTTTCACAAGACACAGACCCAGAATAATAAAAGATGTCATATTATAGTACCTTCTATAAAACTCTTATAGTAGGAGAAAAATCACTATACCCCTTTGTAAAACTATATTTTAGCTTTTAATGCATTTTTTCTGGAATAATAAATATACATTATTGACTTTTACATATTAATTTTCTTCAGAAATTTAAAATCCAGCAACAATCTTGTGAATAAAAGATTTTAAATCAATAGATGTTTGGCAGAAATCAGAAAGTGGCTCAAATATAGGGAAAAACCACAAAATCAGAAAGTAGTTCAAGTGTAGGGAAAAAAATCAAATTTCATTTTGGAAGTGGAATTAACTGAGCAATTTTTTTAGCTAAAGCTGTGTAATTTAAATTTAATTCACTGTGGTTGGAGCTGCCTTTCTAGGACTTACTGTTGTGAGAATGATAGGAAAAAATTCAAGCACATCACATTAATCAATTCTATTCTTTAGTATACTTTTCCCTGATGTTTATAACCTTTGTCAGAACAGGGACAACCTGCTGTAAGAGACAGAAGAGTGATCAAGTAAAAGAATTAGCTTTACATAACAGTCCATTTAGATAAGTGTCTCTAACTGTGCATTTAACCACTCAGGGGTCAAAGGACCGTGCTGATCTTCCCTGATTCACAGTGGTCTGTGTATGCCTGTGGCAAGCATCTGTTCTTGTTTAAAATGTCTACTGAAATGAAATCTCTCTACCTTTAGAGCAAAAAGATGACTTGAACATGACTCATGAAAGAAAGGCACAGAGACTTAATCTATCAAGTTCTGCATATGGAGCACCAACATGAGGCATCTGGGGAAAACATATTCTGGATGAGAGAGAAAGGATGTTCTCAATGTATAGAATAAGCTAGACCAACTTAATACTCAAGCATATTAGGGAAAGAGTATTTGGTAGGATAGAAACTACAGAAATGCTGATGTACTGCTCTCCTCGCACAGTCTCCTCTACCCATCAGTAATGGTGGGATTGGCTGCACATACACTTGCTTCCACTTAAAAAGAATACAAGCCAACTGCTTATCTGTGTGGTTCAAATACATTATAAAGGAATGGCTAAATACAGCCTGTAATATTATAAGAACAGCATTCCTAGACTTCATTTCTGATGATAAAGAACCACACTGAAGACAAATACATTCCAGTGAAGATACCTGCCAGAAAACTGGACCAGAAAGACAACTCTGTGAAGAAAAGAGCAAATTCAAACTGCAACAGAATGTTCACCGTGAATGTATTTTAACAAAGGAATATTTGATTTTTGTAAAACCTTAATTGAGAGACTTTGTTTCTAAACAGTAGTAATCTCTTACCATATACATCCAAATAATACATATATATAACAAACGTGTGTATGTATATATATATGTATCTATATATCTATATATGTATACATATGTATATCTATATATCTATCTAAATACATATATGTGTGTGTGTGTATATATATATATATATATATATATATATATATATATATATATATTCACATATTTCGTCTCAAGCAATGATGCTTACTCACATAACATTTAACTTAATTTTTCATGACCATGACTGATATTTAGGTTGATGGGTTTGGTGCGGTGCTAGCTGAAGTATGCCATGTTTGGTTAATTAATGGACATTAGTTCTTGCTGATATTTTTCCCTATGAAAATCTGCTCTGGATGAAAAGAAGGCTATCATGCTTGGTTTTCATGACTAAATCTGTTTCTCTGGAGAAAGGTAATCACTGAGAGAGATTCCTTGTAAAGAAATCTGACAGGATTTAGAATTAGTGCCACAGATTCCTCAAGCAAAGTCCAACCCACTGTACTGATAACCTATGGAACAAGAAGTTTCTAGGAGTCAGGGGAAATCACAATTGTCACCAAGAGGAAAAACAGTAGAAAAATAAACCAAGTATAACATATATCAAATTCTTAAACAGTAGCCAATTTGAAAAAAAAATCATAAAGAGATACATTAAATTGGTAATTTTAGTTAATCAACAATCCTGTTAAGTGGACAAAATAAATTTAGACACTGAATAAATTTTACAATAATTTTCATTGTTTTTATAAAGTTTTGATTCTTTGTCAATTATTTTTCTGAGTCATGGATGCCATAGAAAATATCAGCATTATGGCTCACTATTTAATAAAAATAAAATAATAAACAGATCCACTGTGTGGAGGATAAATTTTAGCTCCAGCAAAGAAACAACAAAGATAGTAAGGACCAATTAGTCAAAAACAAATATAAAGCACCTCATTTATGCACAGTGTTTCCTGGTGGGCATAAATTATGCTCACTACACATCAAGGTACAAATTTTGGTTCCTGCCTGAAATAACTTACTGTTGCCACTCTGTTCTAAGGAAGATGAACAAATCACTCATTAATTAGAATAACAATCAACTCAATTCAGATAGCTTATTTTTTCTTGAAATGTAATCATGCTCTAATATCTGTTATTTCATTTAATATTCACCAACAGTATCTTTATCCAGAATAAAGGTAGAGGTGTTGTTATTATACATGTTACAGTTAAGCATAAGCTCAAAAAAAGAAAAATACTCATTTGTATACTCATTTACTCAATTTGAATGTGTGAACATTAGCATTTGTGAATATTTAGGGCAAAGCTTAAATATCCCTGAAAACTGCCAGCTTTCACATTTCTTTAACTTTCCCCCCTAAAAAATTGATGCCCTAGGCTATTCCAAAAAGTGCCCATAAATCAGCTGTCTGCTTGAGAAAAAGACAGACTTGAAAGTCATTCAATTTTGCAAATTTTCTCAGCTGCTTAAAATGTATGCAATTGTTCAATCCATAGCACACACGCGCCAAAAAATGTATGCAATGGTTTCAGAACAGTTAAAGTGGGTTTGAATAGAAAAAAATTCCACATGGTAAAGAGATCACCTGTATTACAATATCTGACATTCATTTTTATGTATATTTGACACTGGTTATTTTAACAGGCAAAATTCAAAGGGAAATATAAAAATGTGGGGATAATGTTGCAGAGAAATGAATTTTAAGGAAATGATGGGAGAAAGAATAAAACTGGATTCCTTCCTAATCAAAAAGAACATTGTTTGAGCTAATTTATGCAAAATAGTAAACCTTCAAAAAATAAATCTGGTATGAAGAAACTTGAAACCAAATCTGTTTCTTTTCTTTTCTTTTTTTTATGAAGATAGTGTGTCTCTTCTATTATTTTTTTTAAACTAAAGATGACCTCTCTGCTCAAATTGCATTTCCCTTTTTATCCAAGCCTGTGTAGAAGGATCAACGAAAACAACAACATCAAAAATCTAAGTTAAACCTTCAGGAAGGCATCAGAATAATCTATTCTCCTGAATTCTTACTAGTTAGAATTTTGGAATGCAAGACAGCCAATACTGCTGGTAGTGGAACAGAGATACTGAAATGGAAACTGGAATATGAGAGTGATCAAATGTTTTTGGACAAAGCACCTTCGGAAATGATTTTGGCAATTTCCAAATTAAATAAATACTGACAGATGTTTACAAATGTAAATCTAGGCTTCTAGCTACGTCAATATGAATCTCTAATCCAACTATTGTGACTGAATGGACAAATTAGTCACACAGGTTGAACTGAAAATCCTTACTGGTAATGAGGCCAAAACAGACTTTATTATTGTAACATGCCAATGATGGGCAGTTTCAACTAGCCTGATTCTAAAATCCAGGCTTTCACTGCTGGCACACAACACATTAGGGAATGGAATCATGTTTCACTTAAGTAGTCATTTATCTTCCGATACAGAGTCAGACCTTAGTGACCATTAGTCTAAGCCTTTAGTTTTATGTCTCATGACACTGAGTAGAGAAATTTAAATATTTTATAAACCACAATTATACTGCTAATTAATGGCAAAACTATGTGATCATTCAGACCTCCAGTAGATTGTGATGATCTCCTACCCCATATGACTATTATCAATCCATCCCTGTACCATCCATCTGTCTATGCATCCATCCACACAAAACCATCTTGTTTCTCTAAAGGATTTGATATGGCTTTAAAGATACATGATAAAATAAATTTAAAGTAAGTAAAAAGTGGCAAAGGGAAACTTAAGTATTGAATTTTAGACAAGAAATCACTAAAGTCATCAGAAGACACAGACACGCATACAAAAGAGACACACCTGAACAGCTGTATCACTGTCTGATACAGCAACAAGCACATACAGTGACTCTAAGGAAAGCAAAATTAATACTAGAGTCCAAAATTTTAAAATCCAAGGATTAAAAAGTCACATTTAGCCGGGCGCAGTGGTGTGCACGTGTAATCCCAGTACTTAGGGAGGCCGAGACAGGAGAATCCAAGTTCAAAGCCAGCTTCAGCAATGGCAAGGCACTAAGCAACTCAGTGAGACCCTGTCTCTACATAAAACAAAAAATAGGGCTGGCAATGTGGCTCAGTAGTCGAGTGCCCCTGTACCAATCTCCAGTACCAAAAAAAAAAAGAGTCACATTTGACATAACTAGCATTATTTTAAAATACAATGAACCCAGAAAGTTCTTCATTTACTTGTGTGTCAGTCATTCCTCAAATTATTTAAAGACCTTAACTACCATGTCTGCAGTTTCTAAACAAAGATGCACGATTAAATTCTTGGAGATAGAAAGAAAACGTAAATGATTGAATTTTTTTCTGCCTTTTAATCTCCTTGAATGTTGAAGATTGCAGGCTGGTGACAAAATTAACACAATAAACTCTCTACTCTCTTCTCACTAAGCCACTGATGAAAATCCAATTTCCAAGGTCTTTCTTATTAACTACTGTCTTCACAACATAAGTGCTAATGAGATATTTATCTTTGTCTCTTTCACACAGTCATCATTAGGGCTTTGCCAAATTATCTTTTATTACATCTTGGGAATAAATAAACAGAAATGATCATTTATTAGTAATACTGTCTTTTTTTTTCCCTCCAGAAACAATCTAGATATTGATCAAGCCAGTCTCATTTTCATGATGGCCCTAGCATTAGAGGTTCAAAATCAAAGGTGCAGAAGGAGTCACAAAACAGCCAGTTATTCAAAGCATTTCTTTGCTACTGGGTATTACCATGACCAATGTTGTATTGATAGAACTTTAACATGGTGATGCATGAGAGTTTCAATCCCACTCAATACTTGGAGTATGAAGCAGAAAGAAATAAGGATGTGGATGGAAATGAAAATGACCCAACGAACAGTTTATTTTTAATTTTATTTTGACCCATGAGTTGAATGCCCAGAGAGTTCTGCACTGAGATCTCTCAAATAAGTCAATATCTGAGAAACACTTCTATGAATGTATCTATCAAGTAGTGATTGAGAGTAAATCTTATCTACGTCAGATGTCACAAGGTTCCTTAGTGAGGATTCCTATCTTTGCTCGTTCTAGGTAAATCAGAATTCTAAGCTTAAGTACTCAAGTACTTCCTTCCTTATGGTCATTAGTATATATTTGGGATATTGTGCTGCTGAAATACCTTGGTTTAATTTTTACCATGCTGATCAATAATGGAAAATAAAATACTAGTTCAGAATCCAAGTCTCAGTTCTGGATCTTACAAGCAATATGCATTCTCTTGGACTAGCTTCTGTGTTCTAAACAAGTACACAAGAATATATACACTATAGATGTGAATATATACATGTATTTGCAATCATTTGTATATGTGAATCATAATAACTTTTCCATCTCATAGGAATGTTATTGAAATCAAATTTATGTTTGAAAACATTTTTAAAGTATAAAAGTGCCCACAATGCAGTGTTTATATGTTATCACTAGAACTGGCAAGAAGTTGTATTTGTCTCTTACACAACAATATAAACAACAGTTCTGGGGAGTGCTTAAAGAGGGAAACCAAGTATCTGATTAACTGAAGAAATTTCATTTTTATATCTTGTAATCCCCTCAGTTGAATGGGATCTGTATCTCTCACTCCAAACTTGTCCCTCACATAAATGCTGTTCTTATTGGTCCACTTCCTTTTATCTCAGGATAGAATTGATTTTGGAATTGCTTATTTAGTACATATATGTGGATTTCATTGTAACTTACAAAATAGGCAGTGCCAATTTATGGCTGGCACTCAGTTTCCTTTTTTCCAGGCCAGATCTCCTCCAGAGCTTGGTGTGCAGACTAGGGGACACGTGAGCTCTAAGTTCTGTTCATTACATGTGACAAGGTATATTATCCCTTTGGATTCAAAGCTTACTGCTAATTCATGCCCTTAATGTACCTACAACATTTAAATGAACAGAGAAACAAGAAGAAAGGCCAGATCACTCACTTGCAAACACTGCTAATTAAATGAGAGCAAGTGAGAGAAAGAGAGAGAGAGAGAGAGAGAGAGAGAGAGAGAGAGTCTCTAAGTGTGATCTATGCAGCACAATGCTCCTTACTGTAGTGGTTATGTCTGCGGTGTCTTCTAGATGGATTAATACTATGCTAATGAATTCTTTAAGACACTGAGCAATATTAGTGCATTAGAATGGTGGAGGTATTTGCCTTTCCAAATTACCTTGAAATATAAAAGTTTGGGAATTGCTTAGATGTGTTCTATTTTATTTCCAACACAACTCTGCATAGAGTTTATGTCTATGTTTTATGCCCCCAGAGCATCTGTCACAGGAGTT
>CM053411.1:44243368-44279998 GCA_028644305.1 Xerus rutilus | reverse complement strand
CTGTGGTATATATACACAATGGAATATTACTCAGCAATAAGAGAGAATAAAATTATGGCATTTGCAGGTAAATGGATGGAGTTGGAGAATATCATGCTAAGTGAAGTAAGCCAATCTCAGAAAACCAAATGCTGAATGTACTCGTTGATAAGTGGATGCTGATCCATAATGTGGGGAAGGACATGGGAACAATGGTGGACCTCTGTTCACAGGGGTGTAAGCGGGGAGGGGACATGGGGACAGCAAGGGCAGTGGAATATGATGGTCATAATAACCCTAACTTTATGTATGACTGCATATATGTTGTGATTCTATACAACTTACAACTAGAGAATTGATATGTTATCCTCTATCTATGTACAATGAATCAATTTACACTGTTAACATGTAAGCCTAAATAAAACAAAACAAAACAAAAAATATTACGTTATTAATGACATTTTAATTTTTGCTTTAACCAAAAAAAGATAAAGTAAAATTTGAGAAAATGCTATAATTCAGATATTTTCCTACTGCAGGAAGTGATAATTACTAAACTATCAGAGTAACATAAAAATTACCAAAAATTACTAAACAAATAAACTAAAAATTACTAAACTAGCATAGTAAAAATAAAATGATTTTAAAAACCTTTATATTATAATATTTTAATATTTACATTTCAGTTATGAACAATATCTGACTCTAGCTATGAAAGATAAAGAAGTTTACAAAAAAGTTTTTAAATATAAATTTCTTGACATCCATTTATATCTACTGTTTCTGCTAATTGTCTAATTATAAATTATTGTAATTTTATCAACTTTCCTCTATGTCACTTACCCAGCTTTTAGCCCTGTTATATTCCTAGTCATTCCTAATAAAATTGTAAGTGATAATAGAAAAAAAAAAAAAGAAGTCATGGGAACTTAAAATGCTGCTCCCTAGCGCTTGGGTACGTGGTCATTGGAATCAGATATACTCACATTTAAATTTGATCCCTACCACTAGAGCTATTAGACTTGGTGATTTCTTTGAACTCTCATTTGTAACATGGGAAGGATTCAGTATCAATCTTTGCAGAGTAGTTTTAAGAATTAAGACAAGTGTAATAGACGACATGCTTAACATTGGTACATAATTCACACTAAATAAATCCTCGCTATTGTCACGTGTTTCTCATTAAAGTGGGCAAAACCCTACTATCCTAACCACAGCAGGCAGTCAGTTAAACTACATTGGCCTCACACAGAATACTGTGATTTTGAAAAGCCAAATACTGCATGGAGAATGAAAATGTACATTTTCCCTTGAATGTTCTATTTTGCTTTTCAACTTTTAAACTGCACTTTATTTCAAAACATACTCCCAACCATTCCAAAGCATTTTCGAGTTGGAAAGCCTTATTTTTTGTTTCATAATAAGCTAACTGCAGGTGCAAACTCAAGGGAGACAGACCTTGGAAATTTTAAGTATGTTGCTATGGCAATGGTTTGCAAGAATGTGTATGAGTTCCATCCTAGCTCACAAGCATTCAACTGAGTTTATATGTGCAGGTTCAAATCATGAGGCACACAATGTTTGCCCTTCATTGTGTCTTGAAAGGTTTGAAAATAACTATCTCTGTTGCTTATGGCAACCAGAAACCACAAAATATCACTTATTTATTTATTTATGCAAATGGAGAGATGTAGTTATTCATTGTCTGCTCTAAACTGGCCATTCTCCTCAGTGTGGCTGCTCTAAGAGAAGCTGTATACATAAATTCCATCATAATCTTTTTTGCCATTGTTGTAAACACAGACCTACATTCCCAGGATGAAATAACTGCAAACATTTTCTACTGAATTTCGTATGAATTTCCTCCTTTTAAACTGACGTACCTTTCAAGAAGCATGATAATTATTTAGGGCTGTTGTATTTTAAGCAAATTTCAGTCTAATGAATTGTAGAGAATCTCTTCAAAAGAGTCCCATTTTACAGTAGAATAAAGAAAGTGAAAGTATGCAAATCTAGTTATTAAGTCACACCTCCCAAAGCACCATTATCATCAGCCACAAAAAGACATGCAAAAGACATCCTTTTGTGTCATTTGAACTATCCCCATCTCAATTGTTCTTAAATGGTTCGATTAATGCTTCTACATGTTAAAATCTGAACAATGGAATCATGATTCATTGACGATAAAGGCAACAATTCTTGACAAAAGCATTCCTTTTTCTCAAAAATGGAATCCACAGAACATTGAAATCGGGAAGTTTTAAAGCTATCTATTTGGAACAAGAAATAATTATTAAAAATTTTTCTACAAATTTCTAAGGCAGTTTCCTGTTTCAAATTAGGACTACACAAATTAAATCAATATTTTCTAAAATAATGTATTTACCAGTGAGAAAAAGCTATATTTCTAAGGGTATATATTCTTCAGTTTTCCTAGCAAAAAATATTTGCTGTGAATGATTTATCATGATACAAAGTACCAAATCTTGGCAGTTATTTAAAATTCACTTTACTGACTTTGACCCATCCTCCAAGACATACACATGCACACACATATAATCATTGTCTATCACTCATGTTCCTTTCTTTAACAGCTTGTCAATAGACTTTAAAACTGCAGAAGAGCTTTTTCCCCACCCCCATTCTAAAAAGCCAAAGGCAATGCTGGAATTCAACAAATCAAGAACACAACAATTAGCTATGTAAACTGTCTAGTGGATTTAAAAAGAAAAACAATTGGGAAAACACAACAATCAGCAGTTTCAAGCTCTAAAAATAATCTGCATTGAGTTTCCATTTATTTTAAACAAAAAATAGATAAAGCTTTAAATAAAAAAAAAATAGTCAATGGAATTTCTATAGAAATAAGGCATGTCAGCTAATAGGTCTTTTCCATCTTTTATGTCTATGATACTAATATACTAGAAAAATATTTAGTCCTACAACTCTTTCCAAATAAATTCTGTTTTCTTTTACAACCAGAATCATCCCCAAAGGTGAATAGCACCAAAATACTTTCAAAGTGGACATGGAACAGATTAGTGGGTCAAATCATATGCTATGGCCTACCAGTCCCCAATTCCCCACAAATCTCATCCCAATAGTTTTATTTTATAATTAATTAATTATTATTTTTTATTCAGTACTGAGGATTAAACTCGGGGGCTCTGTACAACTGAGTTAGATTCCCAGGTCTTTTTATTTTTTGAGACATGGTCTTGCTAAGTTGCCCAGGTTGGTCTCAAACTTGAGATCTTCCTGCCTGAGCTTCCAGAATAGCTTGGATTTTAGGCGTGCTCCAGCAATCTGTTTAAGTTCCCTTATGTCTCTCTCTCTTTTTTCTTTTGCAGTTTTGGAGATTGAACCCGGGCCCTTGCGCATAATAGGCAAGCACTCCACCATTGAGCTACATCCTAGCCCCCCAATAGGTTTATGAATGGTAACTAAATTAAAGTGAACATTAAAGGCAACCTGAAAGAATTTTTAAAATACCTGTTGCATGTGTTTGTGAATGGGTTGAGAAAGCATTCATTTGTGAGGGTAGACAGTATTAATGACAATTTATAGCTAAATATCTGGGTTTATTTGTGGATATCAGCCAGTAGCCTCCTTCCATTTCAGCAACCATGCTGAGTTCCTATGAGGCAATATGGGTTACCTCGATAATATACATGCTTTGTCTAAAACATTGATTTATTTATAGTGACTGCTAATGTTCCTTTAATCCAGCAATAGAACTAGAATATCAGATTTTTAAAAATAAGAATTATGATGAAATACAATTCGACTACCACAAAACTTTTGTTTGCTTCAAATCTCTTATCTTTAAACTCACCAAATCCACGCCCTCTTTATGAATTGAGAATGAAATGTGTGCTGCCTACAATTGCACTAGGGTCTAGTATAGGAATCTGAGATTCCACTAAGAGTCCTATTAGTTTAATTCTAACATTGATCTGCTGCAAATCCCTCCCCAATCCAGTATTAGTAGGTCAGAGTAGATGACCACTCAGGTTTCTTCAAAATGTCATATGGAGGGTAAGACAAGGGAGCCTTGTGGGAATGGAGTAGTTAAGTAACTTGACGGTGGTGGTGGCTATAAAATTGCATGGGGTAATTTTATATGCATGAACATATACACACACAAACACAAGTGCACATGTAACTGGTGAAATCTGAATAAACTGTCTGATTTATACCAATACCCATACTCTGATTTTGATATTGTACTATAGGTATGCAAAATGTCTATGTGTCAAGAAAGTTGGGTCATTTTTTGCAACTTTCTGTGAATCTATATTTATTTCAAAATAAATAATATTCTATTTTATGAAATAACTTGCTGACAGAGATGAAATAATATACAGGGCCTAATGACAAGTGGAATGAAATTCACTGGTTTCAAAGCATTCACTTTTCAGCTAAAAGTGATAGTTGCTACCTGAAATAGTAAGAGGAGTTATTTATTTTAGAGTAGTTATTCTTGAGTATTTTACTTTAAGTGAGAAAGGGGTAGTGTCACATGACACATTATTACTAATACCATTTTTAACTATACTTCTATCACTTTTACCTAAGTACTGAATCCTAAGGGTTAGGACATTAAATCATTAAAAACTTCAACAAAAACATCAAAAAATACAAATAAAACTGACAAAAGTAAAAGGAGGTGTCAGAGATTCACTACAAATTAAACGATATTTATATATTGAGGATGCTACAGTTTCTGCTTAATTAGCTAACCATATAATCATAAATTTACTTAATAACTAAGATATGTTCAATACATTTCCTTTTAGTGTCACAGAATTCAGTATATTCAGTATATTCTTCTGACCTCCACAAGATCAAAAAATAATGGCTAGTGATTTAGTGGTTTTATCACTATATACTGGTTTCAAAATTTGATTTTTAAGGAATGGGGCAGAAAAAAAAAACAATAGATACCACTAGCAGATTTCTGGTAGAGGCAAAATAGAAGAAAAAAGGTAAAGCAAACAGGAAATAATAAAGAGAATGAACAGAAGGAAGGAAAAAAGGAAAGAAAAATTTCCTCTACTTGTGGTTGGATAGTGGCAGGATGCCCCAAGTCCATTTTACAACCGAGACTCATAATGCAGCTCTTTCAGACTTAAAGTAGCATGAATCTCTCATCCAAGTGAGATGTGAAATGAGTTTTGATTTCAAAATTGTAGAAAGGGGCTTAAAAGCAAAGAAGCATTATAAAATGTACGAATCAGACAATTCATCCACCAGCTCTGCTCTGGGGCCAGTCAACTACATACTGACTGTCAGATTTAGCTTCCCTGGTTCCACACAAGGCTTCACTCCTCTGAAACAACAAATGTTAAGGCATAGAACACAAAAATGCCCTGCACAGAATTTCCCCTTCATTGGACATCTTCCACTAGCCACATAGGGTAGAATAAATGGAAGCAACTTCTCAGTGTCTTTAATTAACACAGTCTAAGAATAGTGGGCTAGAGATGATGACTTTTCAGAATCTATCAATACTTTCTCTGGGGCTAATTTCATCAGTTAGAATAAAATTAAAATGGTGACAGGAATGATTCCTAATGAAAGAATAAAATATGTAATAAGCAATTCGTCTAGAAAGATACTAGGGGTAGCAGATTATTCCAGAACGGCCACAGCAGATCCAAGTCCACATTTCATAAGGACAAGAGTGGACAAGAAGTGGGTGACCACCACCCTTCATGACATCTGGCCCTTCTCTCTCCCTAGTTCCACAGACCTATGATCTTTTCGAACTTTGTAAGGTTTGGGGAATGCTTTAAAGTTGAAATATCTCAAGCTAACAGTGTTCTGGAAGTCCAATCTATCATTATAACGTTACATTAAAAGTTGAACCCTCTACTGTATGTACCAGTACTTCAAACTGTTGGTTTCCCAAATATTAAATGAATACTGGTGGGGGGCAAAGAAATAGTCTGACAGCACATTAAAATAATTAAAAATATAATTATTACACCTTCCATATCCTAAGAAGTCTTGAAATTATAAACATCAAAGTTTGTATTTTGTTTCCTTGTGTCTTTGAAGATTATTGCCTTGTTAAGGATTTCTAATTATTATAGATACTCACAAGCTATTTTACTTTTTAGGTACAAATTGGGAATATTCATAAAAATCATTTGTCCTACACACCTAACCTTTTATTCCTAGTTTAGAACCACTTCCTTTTTTCACATTTACAGAAAAAAATGCTACAAAGTCTTGTTCGCTGAGGTTCTTGTATTTGTATAATTTATTTTTCCATAATTCATTGTCAGTGATAAGAAACTTTTTCAGGCTGTGTTGTTGATAGCTTTTGATGTCACAGTCTCCTTTCCATTTCCATTTGATGCCACAGTGCATTCATTCATTCTTTCTTTTCTTTTCTTTTTCTTTTCTTTTCTTTTTCTTTTCTTTTCTTTTCTTTTTTTTTTTGATACAGCTGATTGAATGGGAGGTGGGGAGGAGCTTAAGCACTGAGTCATATCCCTCACTCTTTTTATTTTTTATTTTGAGACAGGGTCTCGCTTTGCTTAGGGCCTTGCTCAGTTGTTGAGCCTGGCCTGAAATTTGCTATCCCCCTGCCTCAGCCTCCCTAGTCATAAGCAGATGCTCTCACACCCAGCTTCTTAGAGGAGAATCTGAAAATGGTTTAGTGATGAAGAATTTTTAGCCTAGAGTATGCAGCATTTTATAAAACATGAATTATTATAATGCCTAAAAATATACACAGTAGGTACAGCACTTAACTGGGTAATTATTTAGCAGTCTTGGACCCTGATTTTACACCACAGGGTTCTTATCAGGAATATCAGAAACAAAATCAGAGTTTTCTGACACATGGTAATAAATATTTTCACTTACAATGAATAATTTAGCTCTTTTGGCATTCATTGCATGAAATATAGATTTAAAAAAATTTCAAGGTCTCTAAGCAAAATGGAAGATTTGGAACACATGGGGAAGGGGCTGCCTAGAGCCCCTTCCTTTATTTTCACAGAATTTTGCTGGCTTTTGTGAAGCACATGTTACAAAATTTTTTCCCATTTGTCAAGATAAAAAAAAATGCTATCTTTTCTGTACTTTTTCCTAATGTAAGTTTCTAGGATTCCAAATTGTTAATTCTCTGAAATCTATCAGGCTTACACATAGAATGCTAATGAGCTTCTGTATTCTTCATTATGAAAATGAAAAAGCCAGCTTTCTCTCTAATTAAGGACAGCCGTGAGTGCATGATTTTTACACTCTCTTAAAATGAAAATTCTATAATATCCCAGATGCAAATCCATCCCCGCATTCAGGCAAGATGATTTTAAAAAGTAAAAAGCAATATATGCTTCCAATACTACTTTTCTTTAGAAATATTTTTTAAAAGGAAATTCACATTTATTCACACTGTAAGATCATAAAGTATTAGAGATGCAAATGCCTCACCTTAAAAATGGAGAATCAAGCAACAGAAAATTAGGTAGATAGTCTTCTTCATATCAGTACATGTAAAACTTTCTAGAGTCATCACATAATCAATTAAAAGAAAATATTTTAAAATTAGATAACCTCCCAAAAATAACCTGTTGTCCCTTGGACTGGTCGGAGTTCAGGTGAACTGGGAGTGATCCTAAGGGTAGATCTGAAGTGCACAGGAGAGTTTTAGGCTGGGAATGGTGTAGACTTTCCAAGAAAAACAAAAAAGCAAAAGAGATTCTGAGACGTAGTAAGAATAGAGCGAAAACATAAGAGTGAGTTACATACAAAAGCACTGCTTTTCTGTTAATCATTTTTACTCCTAAAATATTTGATTGTTTCCAGGTAGAAACTGAGTAGCCTGAAAAGGAGATTCTCTCAAGTAATGGCTGTGAATCAAAACAAATGACACTCATATTTCCCACATGTAGTCTGATGAAACTTAGTGGCACCTATGACCAAAGATCTGTTAAAACAAGTCACTTTCCACAATATATTAACTAAATGTAACTTTCTTTAGTATTGGCCAGCATACAATTTAGAAATGTTAACATTAGAGAAAATGAATGGAAAATATACTATGTTTGCAACATTTCTATAATCTAAGATTATTCCCAATAAAATATATATTTTCAAACTCAAAAAAGTAAAAGAAATGTATTGATATGATCATATCCTGCATTTTATGTACAAGTTGGCGAATCTGTAGTATTTATAAAAGTACTCACTATTAAGACTCAGGTACATTCAAAAAGAAAAAGAATTATAACCTCCACAACCATAAAATAGCAACTTATAAATACTCTCTTTGCTACATTTTTAGACATAACACATGTATTATCCGTATTTGAATGACATGTCTTTGGAAATATCCTTACATTTTAGAGTTTCAAATTATGCAAGTGTATACTTTTCTACTTAATCTTTTCAATTTAAAACTTCATATTTCTTTCTAATGTAGTGTAAAGGTGTAATGTATCATTTAGGGAATTTCTAGGTAGCAAGAGACAGTATAAGGTTAATATTTATTTTGTTATTGCATCAGTGGACTTCCATTGAAAATGACACCATCTATTGCAATGTGAATCTTACTGCCTACATGGAAAACCAGAAAGTCAGGAATCTAGGAAACCCTTCTTGCACTAGATTCCTTTGAGCAATAATTAAAGCTCACTTATTTCTAGCTGAGATTTTTCTGATGCAATCAAGAACTACATAGTTTCCTGTTTTATACCAAGGTATCATTTCAGTCTGTTCTAATGAATGGTCTGTGTAACGTCTCATAATTATTCACTGTATTTTTTTTTGGTGGGGGAGGCAGTACTAGGGATTGAACACAAGGGCATTAGACCACTGAGCCACATCCCCAGCCCTCTTTTGTATTTTATTTGGAGATAGGGTCTCACTGAGTGCTGAGTGCCTCACTTTTGCTGAGGCTGGCTTTGAACTTATGATCCTCCTACCTCAGACTGCCAAACCCCTGGAATTACAGGCGTGCACCACCGCATCCAGCTATTCACTGTATTTTAAATGATGATATTTTCTGAGGAAATAATACTGTTGATAACCATTTCAGCAACATGAGTAGACTGCTAAGAATTATTATAACATATGAAATTGTTTCACTCAAGGCCAGACCCTTAACATCCACCTCCTGGAAAGAAAAGAAATTCAAGAGGATAGAAAATGAAGTAGAACCAGATATACTAAAAATTATGTTTGGAGTAATTGACAGTCTTTTATACCCAGTGGCCTGATATACCCAAAGTTTCCAATTTACTATTGGAAAAAATGGCTCAATGTTTTCAAATTATCCCATCAGTAAGAGGAAACCAACTTCTGATTTTCCAAAAGAGAACACTTAGCAACTATGTCTAATTGTAATGAGTACAGAGAACGAATACAAACAATTCAGATGATTTTTAAATAGAAATGTTGTATACATTTTGCATTATTTTTATGTCATAAATCATTGAAACTGGTTTTTAAGAAATTACTATATTGTCATATGAACATACAGAATAGGAAACAACTACCTTGATTAATTTTGAGACAAGCTACTCGGTACCTTTCTTGATTCAAATCCCCTCATGGAGTCAATACTACTTTGGAGGCTGGTGCTGATGTTAAGGGATGTGTAACCCACCTGATTTGACTAGATTTTGTATTACCTTTAATTTTGTGACCAGATAAGTAGTGCTGCTCAAACACAGGGAATGTACAGCAGAATCAAATCTATTCCTCTCCTTAACCTGCACACAACTCTCCTTTCTCTAAACATGAATCACATAGTAGATGAAAAGCAAATATGCTTTTATTAATTGATAATACAGAGTTACATGGTTCAGACTTCTGTCCTAGGTTATGGATGTCTGTTGTGACTGCTCAGTGGGATTTTTAAGTCAGCAAGTATCTTATTTCTTGTGAGTCACCCATAACATCTAGCAGATCTGATATAAATCAATCAACCAGTAGATATTATAACAGATCTTAACTAAACAAATGTATGATAAACATTGAGACTGGTGTTTTATAATTGCTTACATATCATAATATTCAACATTCTGGAGAGAGAGAGAAAATTTCTTTCTTTCTTTCTTTTCTTTTTTTTGGGCACTGGATATTGAACTCAGGGGTACTCGACCACTGAGCCACATCGCCAGCCCTATTTTCTGTTTTATGTAGAGACAGGGTCGCACTGAGTTGCTTAGCACCTTGCCGTTGCTGAGGCTGGCTTTGAACTTATGCTTCTCCTGTCTCAGCCTCCCAATGTGCTGGGATTACAGTCGTGCACCACTGCTCCTGGCAAGATAGTACATTTCTTAAAGGCAAATCCAAGATTTCTACTCCCTGCCAAATTCCTGGTTTGCTCTATGTTTCCTTTAAACCTATTATTTAGCAGCTACATATTTACCAATGCTTTATATGGATGCATATTCCATACATATTACATTGAACTCCGAAGGTCTTTAAGTCTTACTACAAACCTAATGGATAAGCAATCTATTCAAGTCAAGCTATACTAATGGAAAAATCATGGTCTGCAATTGAAAACAATGATTTTTCAGCCCAAGGAGGATTAACTGGTCCAAAAAAACATCTAGTTGTGAAAGGTAATCTATTATGTAAATAGTTCACACATGGAAACTGAAATTGACTTCTGAGGCTGTACTTATACGACTCCAAAAAAAGGAGCTCTAAAAAATATTTCACAAAATTTCAACCTGATAATAAAATGGCTCTGTTTTGAAATTATGAAGGCAATCTTTTGCATAATACATACTTTATTATCGATGCATTGTAATTTATATATGTAATCTATACTTTTGCATATAATTTTTTTTTCTGTAAGAAGTTAATTTCACTAGTGATTGAGTAGGAAGTCCATTTGTCTTTTTTGGGGGGCCATGGAATACCGGGTCTTAAACTCAGGGGCACTCAACCACTGAGCCACATCCCCAGCCCTATTTTATATTTTATTGCAATACTCCTTCCTGCCTCAGCCTCCCAAGCCATTGGGATTACAAATGTGTGTCACCACACCCAGCTCCATTTGTCTTTGATTAGCCAGGTGAAGGCATTCCCTATACTCTTAAGCCCTTACTTTATCCATGAATTTACTAACAGTTCTAGACTATAAATCATATTCTTAGTCAAAAACCTGAAATAGCCTTAGAGCCAAGACTATGGCCTCCTACAAGACCCATTATATTTTAATTTAAAAAGTAGTGGAAATAACGATAGGGGAAATCCTTCAGGGATGATTTTTGTTTTGGGGGCAGATTTCATTTGCTTCCTTAAAATAATATCCAAGTCATTGCCACCGCTACATGTAGGTTTTGTCTATTAAATTGAGTAATACTGAAGTAATGAAGTCTTTATAACAAGGCATTATGCTATGATTGTGGGGAAATAGTAAGAAAAAGTATTTGAGTCTATAATGTTATGAAGAAAATCACTGAAGCTTAATCTGCAGATCAAAAATATACTGAATGCACAAAATTGGAATAAAAATAGTGTAACCAATTTTTGAGAAATATTCTAAGATAGTTACTAATGTTTAATGAAGTGAATCTAAATTGAGATGAAAATTTGAGGAGCAAATGGAAATGTTTAGTGATAATCACACATAATTTATGACACAAAAATAGAAAATATCTCATATATTCTTGCTTATTCATGGTTGCAATGCAGCTTGGACTCATTCTGTCTTGATTTGCTAAGACAGTCCAGAGATATCCATGAATTTATAACTGTCTATGACTTTCTTCAGTTATTCTATGTACTGGAAATTGCCTATCTGTAATATTGTGCTTAGCTCTATTCCCTATGCCAGAGTGATTAGGGACGGAGGCCTTCAGGAGATACAAATAATAGCTGTCAAGTAAAGGTAAATAAGATAGCAGAAAGTAAAATCAATCTTTCTGGGTCAATACAGGTAACCTTAGTAAAAATCAAAGAAATTCAAAGACCAAATATATACAAGAACATATAAGGTAGAACTTGGTGTCATTAGATTCTGCTGAATTTATACATAGCTTATTGTTTATATTGTTTCTGAAGCAATGGCATGCCATTTTTTTTTCTATTTAGATGTTTGAGTCCATAAACCACAGTTAAAACACTAGAGGAATAAAACACTAGGAGTAGGGGGAATGGAAGGTGAGAGAGAAGACAAAACAATAAGGATGCCATTTGATCTAAGCATATATAGTCAATAACACATTTTATCTATGCATTTTGCTAGTGCTTATAATGTGGGATTTAAGGGCACAAAATCTTGTTTCAAATGAGCCATTTACAAAATGGGCAGAAGTATAAGCTTAGTTCTTAAAATATTTAATCTCAACATAGACAAAAGTCTAAAGTACTTTGCGCAGGGCTTTTTGTTTGATTTTCCCATTTGAAAACTACAACGTATAAGCTCAGAGGGCTTTACCCATCAATTAGCATTCTGACTACTGTATCCATAATATCATTAATTGATAGCACTGGTGGTTTATAAATGTACCCAGATGCTATGGGATGAGCACATTTCATAAATTAAAGGAGCATATGGAAGGCACACAGTAACATTTCATTCTAACTACCCCAAATATCTTTAACATGCAATGTTACATTGATAATTATTTTGTAAATATGTAAGCATTTCCCTGGTTAATGTCTTGCTGAGAGATTTTTTTTGGCAGTTGAGTCCAAATGCTCTTGTGACCAGATATTAAATATTAGTTCAGAGCGTTTGTTGTTTCATTCCAGTTTATCCAAAAGGAGAATGTGCCTTAGTCTATTGGGAAACGTTGATTGTGTGAAGTTAATGAAAATATTTATCATCTATCACTGGATCATTTTGCTTGCTCAACCCTCCAAAGTATAAATATCAGCCCAAAGTTCTGTCTGCAGATCCTTCCTCTTTCTAGAAATGTTAGAGGGAGTTTGCCAAGGAAGGAACATTTTGCTGGTTAGTGGACTTTCCATTAATTTCTAAGGATAAGGTATGAAGGAAAGGGCTGTAGAAATGCTAAGAAATTCATTTTGTTCCTCAACTCTGGGGAAAATAGTATAAATGGCCCAAGTAAATCACCTTAAATTTACTTCAAGGTATTGAAGGTAAAGATTTTTATCCTCCTGTCTAGGTTAAATTCCTTGAAACTAAGATTTGAAAGTAAGGGATCGGCAACACAGCAAAACTTCCTTTGGAAAATGGAAATTCTATCCATATGTAAGGTCCACTAGCCAAATGATTAATAAATGAGCTGTGAGTGACCTACAGACGAAAACATGTGAATTTAAATATCTTAAATTTGTGTTTTATTTGTACATTTTGTCAGCATGATTTTGATCAAATTCATTCCTAGTTAGAACTGAAAATTTTATGTGAACTCAACTAGAATTTTGTAATAATCATTAAAATCAGAGAATTCAGATTTTTATCCTTTTCCAGTCCTGTGACTTTTCTGGGCAAAGGTTATACTTAGTGTTCTGGAAACTAAGAGTAACAGAAGGTTTCATAGAAGATGCCTACAGATTAATTTCATTTCAGAATTTGAACTGAGCATTGGTCAAACTCTCAGTTTTCATGTTGTAATAAAAACGTCTTAAATAAAACATTCCTACATTATTCTAGATATGAACATCTGTTTAACAGCCAGAAGTAAAGTAATAGTGGTTAATTAGCATAAGTTTTTAACATTTTCAGAACTGAAATTTTACTTAGGGAAAAATTTGATAAACACAACAGTTGCTCCATCTAATCTCTAGTAAACAAATTTAGTAGTAAGTGCCATATTTATATTACATGCCACCAACTCAAATAGTAAAATGGCTTTATGTTAATTTTGACCCTACTTTTCCTACACATGGCAAAAAGAAAAAGGTTACAAACAACAACACACACATAAACAATGCACCATTTATAATCTGGTAAAGCAACTTTTTTCATGGGACTTATTTTCTAATCTATGAAGCATGCACTACTTAATTTAATGTCACTATCTACATGACATTCTGTCTCATAATTAAAGGAAGATACAATCAGAAGTTCCCTTGAAAAGAAAGGCCAGGCTTCCTTCACTATGAACAACCCTCCCCACTCCCCCCAGCCCTTTTCTAATATGCGATGCCTTCTGTTTCCCATCTGCTCCACCCCCACCTATTGTCTCCACTCACTGCCAAGCATGCCAATCCCATCTGGCTATACTCTTGCTTCTGCTAGTTCTAATTCCCATGGGCCTAGAGAATGTTTGAATGCCAGGGCATTTTTGCTCTTCACAAGAATAAGGACTGGCTAGAAGCATATCAAACAATTCCTCATGAAATTCATACACACATAAACATGCACAAAATCTCTCGCATTCATAAACAGCAGTTTTTAGAGTCCTCTCCTAAACTACAAATAATTTTTTAAATGTCTTTAATTCATTTATCTGGGAAGCACTTTCAAACATTGAAATCTTGCTATCTTTGAAACAATTGAAATTAATATTTCCAAAACATAAACACTTCCATTATCCCAGACATGCAGTTTTTTACAGTAAGCAGAATTTGTGTAAATAACTGTTACTCAAATCTTATCATTATGAAACATTTCCGGTAGTTAATCGAGTTTAATCATTCATCACTAACATTCTCTGTTTTACCAAACATGCATTTAATTCAGATATTCCATCTTTAAAAATTCTCCACACACACAAAAAAATCCCACTCTGCCGCAAAAGCATGCTCGGTCAGAATCTAATCATATTTAAGCAAAAATTTCACCAAGTCATTAGCAATAACAAGACAGTCTGGCAAGTATGGAAAGCAGATTTTATTCATGCTTTTACTTGAACCAAATTAAAACATTTACACATATATATGCACAAACACATACACACACATACACACAAGTTTTGGTTGTTTTTGCCACAAGCATGCTGAAAAATCTCTGAAGCTCACAAAAAGCAGCAGACAAAACTAGAAGCAACCATGCTCAGGGTTTAAGGACATTTTAAAATTTAAAACCACCTTTCTACATTTCATACAGAGCATGCATAAATCTGACATGCAATCTCCGAGAAGAAATATTTTAATATAAATCATAAAATTAGTTTATCCAAATGCATTTGTTCTTATTTTCATTCTTATTGTTTTTAAGCTTCTGGTATCTTAAACCCTGCATGCTGCAGATCTAAGCTGTGCTCAGCAGCGGCTGTGATAGAAGAAGCTACCTGCGAGTTTTCACAGTGCCATCTCATATCCATGTCTGTCTGGCTACCCTGCGTGCTTAGAGCTTTTTTCTTAATTCTTAATGGAAATCCTAGGAAATTTAGTCCATCCTCTGAAATCAATACTGGTGACAGGAGAGCTCCCTGACTCAGTGGGAGATCAAGATGATAAATTGCCTGCGCATCAGCCTGGCCTATCAGTGCCCTGCACACAGATGGGCGAAAAAAGACACAGAAAAGCCTCTATCAGTCACGTGTCACCGAGGAGCCAATGGCTGACGCGCTACTGCAGGAAGGGATGCTGCAGTTCCGTCTGCAGTTGACGAGGCTGTTGGTACACAGCCCAGCCCGCGCCTCACTCAAAAAGTATAGGCGGTCGCTGCTGTGGAATTTGCTCCCCCGCTGTGACTGCAGGGGGACCAGCCCTTCCTCCAAGCCCTTGATTCAAATACTTACATTCATGCACAGGGAATTTCCCCCACATTACTTTTTTAATCCATGTGATCACCAAGTATAAGAGAAACTTTTTCTTTCTTAAACAGATTCAGTCCTTAAATGCTTATGTGCTTCTCTTTGGGTAATTACCATGTTTTTGCCTAATATTAAATTAAACGCTTTAAACTGTGCAATTAGCATGCAACCTTCCTAGTAGAATCTCCTCAAAGCTTTATAATTATAATTACAATTTTATTTCCAAGTTAATGAATGACATTTTTTTTGAATGCCACATTTATAATGAGTATTTTTATGGGATGATTTTGTAAAGGCAATTACGCAACATTAAGAAATACATTATGCTTTTTGCCAATTAGAACTGTTCCTCTTTAAAGATGATTTAAGTCCCAACAAATATGCTATTTTATCAATCACTAAAAATAAAAACAAGCAGGATGCACATCTTGTTCTCCAAATCCTGAAGAACAAATATACTATTCAGTCATGGAAATATGTACATATTTTTTGCGTTTCCCCTGAAATTTACAATAATTCTTTGGTAAGCAAGGGCTACACATCTGGACCACAATATGGATAAATATCCACTTCTACTGGTTGTACTGTAATAACAGATATGCATATCATTTCAAGATAACTAAGAAGATTATATATACATCTGATGGGGAAGGGGGTTATAATTGATGAAACCATAGTGTGTTTCAAATGAAAATATCTGAGAGATTTTTTTTTCAAAGTTCAAAGGAAACACTGAGTAATTTTCAGGAATAAAATTAATATGAAAAGGAGTACCCTGGACATATTTTTTTAAATTTTCATTGCCAAATTTTAATAATATTCACACATTTTTAAACTAATTAATTTCAGTACCCTTTAGAGTCACACAATACTACTTAAAACAATATTAATCTAAAAAATACTAATAAAAATGCCATAAGTAAATCATAACAGCATAGAATGCTGAAATCCCAAAGCTCATTTTGTCTTGATTACTATTTTTTAAGCAAATCCTAAAGGATTGAATCTTGTCAAGTCTTTTGCAAATGACTTTCTTTTATTAACTATCAGAAATAATAAAATATTTTCAAGCTCTTTAAGATATATGTTGTCTGGTGCTCAATCTATCTGTTGGGCCCATATATTCAATAATAATCTAATCTCTCACAATCAAATTTTATGCTTTTGAAAGAAAAAAATGAAGACTTTCTATCAAAATAAAATAATGATGATAATAGAAACTTTAATGTTAAACCTATTCATTGTAGTATTATAACAGCTGAAAACTGAAAACCTTCTAAAAAGTCACTGATAATGAACTGATCAGTTCAAATATAGTACACACCCTCACAGTCAAAATACTCTGCAGCTGTAAGATATAATGTAGTAAATCCATATATGTTTATTTGAAGAGATTTGTTACTAGACCTGATATTCAAAGCTCAAAATTTAAATTGTAAAAAGCAATAAACCACTACACACAACACACACACACACACACACACACACACACACACACAAAATGGTTGCATATGATGAAGAGGAAATTTTCATAAGAACATAAAATATCAATTAATAGTGGTTAAATCTGAGGAGAAGGACGGAGTTTATCATCTTAGGCCACTTTATCCATAAAGGCAAGCTGGTAAATAAGAAAAGTGAACAATCCTGTCTTGGATCATCCCATATGACAGCATGCAACAAAGGTAGAGTGTCCCTGTCTCTATCTAGAAATTGCAGTTCTTGCTCTCAGGCCCTCACCAAGTCTTTTTATCCATAGACTGGGTTTCTGGGAACAGAGTTCCTAGGACCAGCTCCAAGCACTTTCCCTCCTGTGGCTCCAGTTATGCCAGTTCCCACAATTTGCCAGACTCATGGTGTTCAGGGTCAGGGTAGTAGGAGTGTACTAGGGCTCAGTTACAGAACCACCTGGAACACTAGGATACTGGAGAAGCTTAAAACTAATTAGTGTTCTTGTTGACCGCGAAATGTTGACAGGAAAGCAGAGTAGGTGGGGGAGGAAGAGAGAGAGCACCCACAAGAGAGTGAGAGCACACATCATCAAAGGAAAGAAAGAAAGAGATTAGGTCATCAAAGTAAGCACAGATCCCTCTATATTATAACACATGCTGTGCTCTGTGGTACAGGACAACTTTGCATGTCACTTTTCTATTAAAGCAGATAGATTTTTACAACTTCAAGAGGGTTTCTGCTTGAATATTCCAACTGCCTCATTTTATTTATGATGGACTATGATGCAGAGAGTTTAAATAATTTGGCTTAGATTAATGCTATTCTTTACCATTCTAGTCAAGAGGTGAGCATAATATTAGCAAGTATCAAGATGCTTTCACACAATAGCTAAGCTATGGAACCAACCTAGGTGCCCTTCAGCAGATGAATGGATTAAAAAAATGTGACACATATATATATATAATATATATATACATACATACATACATATATATGTATGTGTATACATATATACACACACATACAATACACACACAAAATAGAATATTACTCAGCCATAAAAACGAATGACTTTATGACTTTTGTTGGTAAATGCATGGATCTGGAGATTATCGTGCTAAGTGAATTAAGCCAATCCCCCAAAACCAAAAGTGTAATGTTCTTTCTGATATGCGAATGCTAACACAGAGCAAGGGCAGGGGAGAGAAGAATGGATGTTCAGTGGATTAGACAGGGTAATGAAGGGAAGAGAGAGAGGATGGAAATAGGAAAGACAGTAGAATGATTTGGACATAACTTTCCATGTGTGCATAATATGTCAAAAATACACTTTACTGTCATGTATACTTAAAAACAACACAGTAAAAGAAAAAAAACGATGCTTCCAACCACAAGAATGAGATCCTAATTAAAATAAGTTATACTCTATGCATGTATAATATGTCAAAATACACTCTACTGTCATGTATATCTAACAAGAACAAATTTTTTAAAATATGCTTTCAAAAAAATCACCATTATAAACAACCAGAGTAAGATTTAGAGGAAGGGAAAATTGACATCAAATAAGAGGAGGCAAAAGGCTCCAAAGCCCTCTCCATCTGCCAGTGAAGCTGGGTTAAGGAATTGAAAGTCCTCACTATCAGGTAAGGAGGTTGTGATCCTCCAAAATATTCCAACGAGCATTTACAGTCAGGAAATTCAAAAGGACAAGTTTTGAGTATTTCCCCTTCAGAAGAATCTAAGTGGCTGCTGAAGAATTTTTTTAAAAAATGCAAATTCTCTTCTGTATTTGCACCAGTCATGATGAATGGAAGTGGGATGCAAGGATGACTTTTTAAAGACATTTGTCAGGAAGTAAGCTCCAGTTGAGAGAGGATGTAGTATGGGGAAATAGTTTGGAAGCTTTTCATTTTTTAAGAAAGTGAAAAATTAAAACTGGTGAAAAATCATGGCAGACTGTCTTAGTTTTTTAAAGAATTTCATTATTTTTTGCTTCCTTCTCCAAAAATGACAGCACTAGTTTAAGGACATGGAATGCCGCTAAACCGCTGTTAATGACTAATTTAATATCTGCAAGTATGGGTTAGACATAGGAATTAATACCTAAATGAGTACAATTCTATATATCATGTCCCCATCCCCACTCTTGTGGGTTTCCTTTTTTCACAATGGATTTTTTTCCCTAGCTATAGGTGCTTTTTGAAAAGCAAAACAAACCGTGACTTCTCACAAACTCTTCAAGCAGTGTGTCCTGGAAATTATATTACTAATTTCAAAAATAAAGAAATGGAGACTTGAAGGGATTAAATAACATCTGCATTCAGGGAAGATATCAAGTGAAATTCTCTGGATTACACGGGAAGTATTCTTTCCAAATAAGAATTGCCTCTAGAATAGTTGTTTTCAAAGTCTTAAGAACTAACATGAAACTTAAATATCTGAAATTCTGGGCACATCTCAGGAAACTGATTCTCCCTCTGAAGGATTCCAGGCATCCGCACCAGTAACAAGCTTCGCATCTTCAAACTTTAAGAACCTCAGATGATCTAAGAGTTTCAAATTCAGAATTCTTCTTCATGAAGGAAAAGCCATCTCAATAGGATTTCTAATGAATCAAAATGGGAAGAACTTTTTAAAGATAAAAAGAAAAATTGGTAAGAATAGTGTTCATTAAAAAAGAAACTAACAGAGCAGCTTCACAGAGGAATGGAAAAATGCAAAATGATATAAAGTCACCCATTAAGGGATAGTTTCCCAAATTGGATCTTATAAAGTATATTTTAGTTGAACATATTCTTAAGCAAGCATGTTAATGTACATAGAAGAAATGTGCAAATAGTAGCCTTTTGAATGGAATGACTCTTTCATACCCACAGATAATACATGGTATTTAGTTGAATTGATCTCTGCCTCATTTCTGTGATTAGAAGCTATAAATGTGCGGATAATGCAGGTAGGGGCATTTTCTATATCCTAGGAATCTATTTGTACTGAGCGATTTTCTTAGGATGACTTTCTAGACCTCTCAAGAGAGGTAAGCTTTCCTTTATAAGATCAGTACCTGATGAAATCAGATCAAAGCTTTCTCAATTGTTTGAAAATAAATCCACCCAGAAAGAAATCCGCAATCCATGACATGCATGACTGATTCATGGAGATGAAGCAAGAGTTGACTGAAGGAATCCTCCCGTCATTGTTTTTTTCCCTACCTAGGTTTTAGATTGAAAAGTTGAAGATCAAAGGTTAATTATGCTAAACATGTTTCAGACTAATCTCTTTAGTATTTTCATTGCCAGTCCCTAAATCATAACTTTCTTTCTCTTTCTTTTTCTTTTTTACATTTTTCGAACTATTTGACATACTCATGTTTCTCTTACTTTGACAGAAGGATGATGAATTGTTCACTTTGATTCAAGTTCAAGACCTGAAGGACAAGGTTAAGAAGGAACTGATTGTTTCAGGATATAGCGACTAAGACAATGCCTTCTTCCAAACAGAAGTTAGTGACTTCTGTTTGGTGGCTCATTGATGAAAAGCATTAATCAAAAAAGCCAGAGTCCATGGTTAAGTCAGTTTGAAGGAAGAATAGGGAAAAAAAGGAGGAAAAGAAAGGAAGGAAGGAGGGAAGAAAGTATAAAACCTTACATGTATTCAAAGTATACATTCCCAAACCATATGAGCAAAGTTGTCTCAATGAGTATATCTTTTCAGGACTTAATCAAGCACGAGTCCCCCTCCCTGCAGTCTCCCCTCACCCTTGAAAAATGGGTCACACAATAATATCTTAAGTAACAACAATGGCAGCAGAGGCACTTACACAAGAAACCACAGAAGGCTCCACAACCCTGTGCATGAACACAAGTATGCAGAACCCATATGTTTACTTATCAGGAGTGAATGTTGTCAGCATCCATTAACAAAACCGTGAAACACAAGCTAGAAACAAAGCTCAGTTCAGACCAAATATGAGATGAGAAAATCAGTGACCAGAAGAAGCTTTCATATGTGCACAAAAATAAACAGAATGTGCCATGAGAAAATTCCAGCAGGTAAGATGTATCTATTTTGTGTGTATTCAAAGTTTTATAGCAGTGATTTTCCAAATTTCAGGTGTCTTAGAATTAGGGTGTTTATTTAAAAATTGCCACCTCTGGCCTCATTATGATCTATGGGATTATAATTAGGAATGAAGATTTTTTAAAAAATACATTCTTAACTTGTATTCCAGATGATTCCACTATAGTTTTTTCGGGACAGTGCTCTGAGAAACTCTCCTGTATATATCCTCCTCCTCCCTCCACTTCCTGTCCAGTGGTGCTGGCATTGGATATGCAGGATCATCCAATTCAACTGCCAGAGCACAATGTCTTTCATTTGGGGGTACTGACATTGTGATACAGACAGAGATCAGGAATGATGGGATGGATGGATTCTGAAAAGATTTCCTGAAACAGGCTACATTCAAGTTGGGACTTGAGTAAGAATACATTTCATTTGTTAAATTAAAACTAGAGCTGCTTTTCTTTAAAAAATTTGAAATTTGTTATATAATTAAGTTACTTTATCTTTTCAAATAGAGGGTCTAGCAATACCTCTCACAAATATGAAATGGCAATGAATACTAGTTGACTGTGTAAATGGTCTGACCACAGGAGAGTAAAATAACTTAAAAAAAAAAAAACGCTCCCAACCCCATTACCTTAATAAAAACATTTTGTGACTGTTGATGATGCTTCTCCATATTATTTGTGTTATACAAAATCTTAAATAGCTGCAGAAATAAAGATATTTTATTCTGTTTTATGCATTAATATGATGGTATGTATATTTTCCATATGGATTTAAAATATATGTTATTATTCTAATAGCAAAAGAGTCAATCAAAATGATGTATTATGACTTACACAACTATTTTCTATATTTTAGATAATAAATCCATTTCTATTTCATATTTCTGCTATTATAAATAATACTTTTTTCTTTTGTATTTTTTCAGAGCATAAATTCCCATAAGTGGGATTACTGGGCTAAAGATGTATGTGTTTTTATAGATCTTGAAACAATCTGCCAAACTACTTTTCAAAAGGCTTGTTCTAATTTTCACATTGTCTCCAGGATGCTATGTTCTATTACATCTTCATTGGTGTGAACATGTTGTCTTTTCTATCTGGGGATGCCCTTTCCCCATTTAAAAAAATTCCGGTACACTCCTACACGTTGTGTTATACCAAGCTCAAATGCTATTTTTCTTGCAGTCTTCTCAAAGCCCCTAGGCAGAGTTAGTCAGTATTTCCATTGTGTTCCCATAGTACTTGGTAATACTTATCAAATTCTTCTGGCTTTGTTGCAGTCGGTGTATTTCTCTTTGTTCTTCCTAGATAATTAGCAATTCAAGGTGTGAGTCTCTATCCTCTTCATCTTTGGAACCTTGGTCTCTGGCAAAGGATCTGATTATATGAACTTTCAATAAATGCTTTTTAAGTAAATGAGGAATGAATGAATGAATGAAGGTGTGAATGTGATGCTATGTCCAAGTCTATGCCTATACATTTGGGTAAAAATGCTTTCTTTCCTTAACTCTGTTAAAGACCATAATTCTACCAACTGATTTATCTTTATAGGTCTTTTTCATAATATTTATGTATTTTTATATTTATATATTTTGTAGGTATGTATTTTAATGTTTTTTTCTGATCTACTTTTGGGCCTAGATGGCATAGTTTTGTGATATGCTGTGAATAAAATCTCTGAGTCCTTTAAATAATGGCTTTTGGGTACTCAGGATTCATAAAATGTCTCTTTTTAGTTTAAAAGAAGCAGCTTTTGTGAATTAAAGGTTAGTATTAGTGAATAGGATTAGAAACCACATGAGAATATAGCATGTACATGACTCCACTGTAGAGGGAATAAAAAGGTAAAAATAATCACTGATAATGAATGCCATCAATGATTTTCCTTCATCTTAAATAACTATGTATTTTCATGCATTTTAGCATATGATATTTTATTTTATCCTTACCAAAACCCAGAAAGGAATACAGACAAAGCCAGTATATCATAACAAATTCGAGAATATTCTAAAGCATAGAAATGTGATTGGAAAGTAGAAAAATCAGAGCTGGAATTCATATATTCAGAGTCACATTTCAATCCTCATTCTAATGAAATCACTAGCCTTGGCTGGATTTTGTTAGTTAATTAACCAAACTGCAAAATCAGGTTTGAAACAATTTATACCTGAATGGTGTTTAAAAAACGACTAAAGAAAAGCTTTGCTAGCAATGAAGACATTTTTTTCAAAAGAACATTTATGAATTATTCAGTATGAAAATAAATAATACCAGAGGACTCTTTCTGAAGTCAGTGACAGGTGATGAGAAGCTGCCTTCTAGGGCAGTCATTTCTAGAGCCTGTAACTCAGGAACATATTATACTGGGCCATTTATGTGTTTATTTATTTGATTATTCAATTGATATATATTACAGAATAAAAGACCCAGAACAGCTAAAGCAATTCTAAGCAAAAAGCAATGCTGGAGACGTCACACCACCTGACTTGAAATTATACTACACAGCTACAGTAACAAAAACTGCATGGTACTGACATAAAAACAGTCACATAGACAAATGGTACAGAAAAGAAGGCAGAGACAAATCCACTCACATACAGCCATCTGATCTTTGACAAAGGTGCCAAAAACATATATTGTAGAAAAGATAGCCTTTATAATCAATAGCGCTGAGAAAATTGGTTCTCCACATGTTGAAGAATGAGACTCAACTCTTATTTCATATGCTATACAAACTCAAAATGGATCAATGACATAGAGACTAGACCAGAAACTCTGCCATTCCTACAAGAAAATGAAAGGTCAATACTCTCTTAGGCACAGGCAACAACTTTCTCAAAAAGACCCTATAACTCAGAAAATAATGTCAAGAGTTAATAAAGAGAATGATATCAAATTGAAAAGTTTCTGCACAGCAAAGGAAACAATTATGAATGTGAAGATAAAACATACAAAATGAGAGAAAGTCTTTGCTAGCTACTCTTTTGACAGAGGATTAATATCTAGAGTATAAAGAACTCAAAAAACTTAACTACAAAAATATAAACAAATGGGCAAATTAAATGGACAGTTCTCAAAGGAAGAATACAAATGACCAGTGAATATATGAAAAAATGTTCCGCATCATTAGCAATTAGGGAAATGCAAATCAAAACTGTACTGAGATTTTATCTCATTTTAGTCAGAATGGCAGTCATCAAGAATACAAACAATAATAAATGCTGGAGAAGATGTGGAGAAAAAGAAACACTTACCCTGTTGGTGGGATTGTAAATTAGTAAAACCACTATGGAAATCAATATGGAGGTTCCTCAAAAGACTAGGCATAGAATCACCATATGACCCAGCTACAGCACCCCATTCCTTGATAATTATCCTGAAGAATTATAGTAATCATACTATAGTGATATATGCATATCCATGTTTATAGCAGCACAATTCATAATAGTCTACCTATGGAAGCAGCCTAGGTGTCCACCAATAGATGAATGGAAAAGAAAACAGGGTATATATACACAATGGAATTTTACTCAGCCATAAAGAAAAATGAAATTATGTAATTTGAAGGGAAAGGTTGAAACTTGAGAACATTATGTTAAGTGAAATAAGCCAAACTCAGAAGGTCAAGGGTCACATATTTCCTCTCATATGTGGAAGTCAGAAAAGACAAAGGAAGAGAAAGCTGGCGAGGAAGTATCTCATGAAAATCAGAGGGAGATCAGTAGAGCAGAGGAAAGGAATGGAGGGAGGAGAAAGGGGAAGGGAAAAATACTGGGAAATGATATTGGCCAATTTATATTGATATACTACGTGCATGTACAAAAATATAACAACAAATCCCACTATTATGTACAACTATTAATGCACCCAAAAAATTGAAAAAAAATTACCTTGGGTAAAAACAAATACAAGTTATAGCCTAACTAGGAAAAAGGAATTGTGGGAAATAGGAAAATATATATTAAAAAAGAGTCTTTCTCTAAATATACACACACACACACACAATTCTAACGCAGTGCCACAGAAATCATATGTGCCACCAAGTTAGTAAGCATTCTGACATTCAGAGTAGGGTGACTTCTAGATTCCAGATGTCCACCAAAAGAAGAATATAAGGACATATGGACTATGTTGTTTATTTTGTGACTGCACAAACCATTTAATCTGCCTTTTTGGGTGTCTCTTTTTCTGTAAAATGAAAGGACAGTCAATTGTGGTAGTCAAACGCATGTCATACTTGGCTCTAGGAGAGTAACTTAGTGGGCAGGGCACGGGCATTGAAATCCAGCAGATTTGGCTTCACGACCTAAGTCTAGGGCTGAGATCAGCTAGTAGCTCAAATTCTTCATGTCCTAGGTTACTCATCCATGAAATGACAATGATGGCAATACATATGTTTTCAAGGTCTCCATAAGGTATAAATGAAATAATATATAACAGCAGAAAATCTGGCACATAATCAATGGTTAATACAGAGTAGCAAACATCATTGACTATAAAAAGTTGCTTTTAGGCACTGCATAGACAATTTCAATTCTATGATTAGTCTATGCAATTTATTTTTGACTTCTCTCACTCTTGTGGAAAAAAATAGTCTTTTAAATTTAATGAAGGGCAAAGGCTTTGGCTTAGTAATTACAATTCTTAGAATTTTCTTCTTTTGCAAATTACGCATAGATTCATGCAAAGCCTGGGAAATATGGTACCTTTTATTTTGCAACGTACTCAATGTTTGCCTGTATTTTAGAAAATACTAGAAAATACTAGGCTTTATTTCAATTATTGTTTGTATGTGAACACTAATTAGATCAATCAAAACCAATGAAGTCATTAGGGTGCTTTGAGTTTAGTCACTTCTATAAATGCTATAGATTGTTTTAGAAATTCTCTCACTTCCACCTTGACACATAGGACACAAGGAGTTTACAAGCATGACTCACATGTGCAATCCCAGCAAGCTGGCTACAACCTCATCTTCCTTTTCACTTTAGAAGGCATATTGCAATGCTAGTGAGAGTGATGTTTTCATAGACATAATCTTGAAGCTACACTGCTTGCAATTTGAAACAAAAATAGCTAATTCACTCACTTTAGATGTTAAGCCACTGTTAGTAATAGGTTATTTACAACACACTTCACATCTAACTGGGCCATACAAATATGTAACAAATTATGCTACAGAATCACCCCCTGGCATGACCCAAGAAAATGTGCTTGATTTGTGGAATAATCAAAAGCCCATCTACTCAGTGAAGAAAATGCATTATATTCTAGAACCACTACCATGAAAGAATAAAATCATCCAGTATCACATATCATGGATAATTTAAAAGGATGCTTGCTTAATTACATATCTCTTGAATCAAAATGAAAAGATAAATTGTCCAAGAACCCTAGAAGATACAGAGCACATGTTTATCAGATCTAGTCTAGCAATTCTCTAAAGCATCAGCAGTGATTCTTGAACATTTTGGTCTTAGAACAGATTTTCTCTTTTAAATATTTATTGAAGACTCTAAAAATATACTTTTTAAATATAGATTATGTATAGAAATATTTGCTCTATCAGAAATTAAAAGTGAAAAAGTTAAATAGTGTTAACTCATTAAAAATAACAATAATAAACTCACCAAGGTTAACACAACTTTAAAAATAATTGTATTTTTAAAGACAGATTTTTGAATAGAAGAGCATTGCCATACATTTTTATAATTTTTAAAAATATCTTGTCTAATCAAAGACATGTAAATATTCCTGTTTTGGCCTTCAATCTATTGCAATATCATGTCACACTGTCTATGAAAATCTCCACCATAACCTCATGAAAGAATGAGAGTGATAAATGTAAAAAATTGAAAAAAAATATTTAGAATTAGTGTGAAAATACTTTTGAACTCATTGGAAAGATTTTACAATGCCCACTCCCAACCTTGGCCACTCAAGCCTTCCTGGACCATACTTTAAGATCTATTCTAAAGTTCATGTAAAATTTAGAAGCTAGATTCATTAGTATATTTTAGTATCTAATTTACACTTATGTGCTATTTTCATTTCCCTAACAAAAAGTTTCCTGTTGGAAAGGACTACATCTCACAAATTTTTGATATCATTCACAGCATGTGGTAGGTCTGCCTGGAATCACAGTATACATTAGCATGTAATGTTAATTAATTGAACCATAGATTTATTGAAACCCATAATTTCTTATGGCCCCTTTAATGACCTTTAACACATGTGATGTAGTAATATTTGTACAAGTTTACCGATTTTTGAGCCCATTATGTTACCATTCTACCTAAACAGGAGAATAGTGTCTGAATTTATTTTATAATAAATAATTTATCTGTTTTTGAATTTATCCCCCATAAAACAAAGTTGATTTCCTAGAACACATTTTGACTTTTGAAAGAGACCTGAGATGGGAATTTAGAATTCTAAAGAAGTTATTATTACATTTCTTTTTCCTATAAAATTTGCCCTGACATATCAGTCAGGCAGTATTTGAAGATAAAAATCAATTTGTGTATTTAGTTGTAATTTTACAATTATAAAATAATTGAGTCTAATAACACGGAAAGCAATGTCAGTTTGAACTGATGAGAAGCTATTGCTTCATACCTCTGTGAATGGAAAGAAAAAAAGTCAGTGTTATTATTCCTTTTATTTGTTCTATCTCAAAATGAGATCCTTCCAGAGACACCCACATAGTAATTCAAAAATGAAACACTTACACATTCAACCCTGCTGAATCCTTGCAAAATGGGACGGTTGGGAAAACATATATTAAAGAGTGAAACAGTCCTCCTAAATTAAAGGTTTCATTACGTAATAAATAATTTCTTTGACTCTTTCAAAATGGTTCCATTATCTCTTATTCTGGGGAACCCACGGAGAGAGACTTAGTGTCTACCATTGCCTTGGTAATCAGATAACTGTTTTGACTATTCTGTCAGAAAAATAGTGTATACTGAATAAAAGGCTGTTTCTGCTAAAATGTGGGTAGATAAAACAAAATTGCTGCTAGACTAGGAAATAGAAGACAGGGGTCATACATCTGAGGTGCCTCTTCCTTTGTCATGACTCACAGGACAGCAGATAGGCTGGCTGCTTTTGCCTTCAGAAGAGGTCTACATTACCTCTACAAGCACAAGGCCTGGAGGCCCAGTGGCTCAGAAACCAGAGTTCTTTCAGTTATTTCATCCTAAATGAATTTTGCTCTTGACCCACTTAGATAGAAAAAAGGCCCTGAAGCCTGCCTGTCCACCTGCGAACCTTACAATGTATTGAATTATCACTGTACAAGTACATTTGGGAAACAAGGGATGGGGGAGATTTATGAATGATTAATATTTGAACTGTAAAACATGTGTCTGAGATTGTAATTATTAATAAATGTTAGTTGATGCCATTATGCATCATTACAGCAAGTTAACAAGAAATCCAAATTGTAAGCACTGAAACTAAAAGTATTAAAATTAATGAGAAAAGCCAATTTACTATCAATTGGAAACTACAGTCCACAGCAATCAGGTAGGTATTCCTATTACCTGTTCACGTGCATTTTGTAGAGGGAATTTTGAAACACTGCCCAGCAGAATGAGATAGCCAGAATTTAGAGTACTCAGTTGGAATTCTGAGTAACTGTAATTGCATGCTATTTTTAGTTTGCGAATGCTAAGACTATTTAATTCTTAATAAGCAGATAGGTAGCTCTTAATTGTATTGTGAAAAATGAAGTTCAATGATGTGTGTGCCACTTGCCTCTAAAAAGCAAACAAATAACTCACACTGCTGGATTGGGTTGTGATTTATCAAGTGGAATGTTGGGGTCTTTGGGTCAAAGATTCATATTTTAAAATCACTACACTAAGGCTTATTAACTTTCCATGTAGAAGGATCAGATAAACTATTCATCAGAGTTGTATTGGGTCTACCAAATGGCACACTGATTTAGGACTCTGCTGATACAGCAATGAATGCAACAGACTGCCACTCTAATGGAATCCATCTTCTAGTTCGAGGCAGAAAACAATAGTCAACCGACTAACCACTGTTCTTCAGCTGAAGCCTGAGTTTACTCATCATTGTAGCAAGGGAAAACATCCACCAGAGGGAGCCATAAAGGGTGGCAGGAAAGGGTGTTATTTAATAGCCTGGGCTTACATTAGGAGATTCTGGGAGAGTTTGAGAAAGCAGGGCTTTGTTCTGGATTGGATGCTGTCAGGAAGAGAGAGTAATTCTAGGACTGGGTATCTCAATAAACTTCATGTACAGAAAGAGCAAAGTAGAGTGAGGACAAAGCTATGGACTGGTAGAGAAGCAGAAGCCATTTATTTTAACTAAGAGGTGGTTCAGCATAAACCTAGATGATCTTAAGTCATTGACATTAACATGTAGGTACAATACCAAAAGACCCATGAAAGAATAATTGGTATACAAGACTATTAAAAGAAAAGCAAAACAAAATATCTGCTCTGTGAAAGACACAGTCAAGGGAATGACTAGGAGAAAATATACGCAAATCACATCTGATAAAGGACTGATACCCAAAACATATAAAGAACTCTTAAAGCTCAACAATTAGAAATAAAACAATTAAAGAATAGGCTCAAGATCTTAAGAGATATCTCACAAAGAGAGACAGATGGCAATTAAGCATATGATATGACCAAAGATAGACATATGGCAATTAAGCTACATATCATATCTCATCAAGGAAATGCAAACTTGAACAACAATGAGACACCACTACATACCTAATGTTCCAAAATGGAACACTGAACACCAAATGCTGACAAGGATGTGGAACAAGAGGAACTCTCAATAATTGCTGGTAGGGATGCAAAATGGCATAGTCATTTCAGAAGAGAGCTTGGCAGTTTCCTACAAAACTAAAAATACTCTTACCATCTGATCCGGTAATCACACTCCTTGGTATTGACGCAAAAGAGCTAAAAACTTAGTTATCCACTAAAACCTCACATGTATACAAGCCTTCACTCAGGAAGCACTAAAGAAGCCCACTGTGGGGGCGTCCTTGTTAATGCCTAAGCAGGCTCATTGCTGGAGCTTAGACCTTACCTCCAACATGATGAGTTGGAGTCCAGCAGAAAAGCCAGAGCTACTGTGGCACACTTTCTTAGCATGGAAACGAATGGCTCAAATGATTATCATGTTTAGGCAGAACCTGGCATGGAATATAAGTAAAAGGTTGATTTCTTCCTCTCTACCTTTCTTTGCCTATTGTCATGTTTGAAGTAAAATGACCAACAAAAAGAAACAGTCTATTAAAGGAGGCTTAGCTTGCACATGTCCTTGAAAGACTTCAAAGGAGAAGTTTCAGTCCACTGAAATCCATAGATAACAGCCACCCAGGTATGATGCCTGAATAGCCAAAAGTTATTTATTGCATTCAACACAATTAGGCTCTTACAGGTTAGAATTATTTTTAAAAATATAAATGACTCAGATATCACATGGTCACAACCTACCTATGGCAACTTCAAGTCCTATAAACTCATCACCATTAAGGGAACTATTTCAAGGGAACAAAGAAAAAACATGATGATCTTGAGGCCCAGAGGCAACCTTGCAGCCACTGAGAAAATTCTCGTGGCTACTCAGACTCATTCACTGTCATTCAAAACAATTATTTGATGATATGGCGAGCCACAAAATACTCTGCTCTGTGTAAGGCAAAAGGTGAGAGTGAATTTCTAGAAGTTAATAAACATGTTAGCAGCTTTCTTTCACTTTGCTCATAGCACCATGGAGAAATCATTGAAGTGTAAGGAACAGGATTCTGTCACACCAGTGCCTCACATGCAATGCTGCAAGAGAATGAAATATCGACATATTTAGGTGTCGTTCTCATAATTTCACCCAACTCAAAGGAATGACTGAAACACTCTTGGGTAACTGGAAAACACCTGAGGAAAGAGAGAAAATGATCATTCTTTCCAATCTTCTTCACACCTTTTGATTTCTGATAGCTAGGGATAACATTTTTTCACGGTGATTGAAGAGGGTGGTAACATCTGTCAGATCTGTAGAGTCAAGAATGAAACTCAATTTTAAGATCTCAGTAGAGGAGGAAAATGGGAGAAAGATAACTTATAATTTTCTCCAATTAGATATGCAGGAATAATGTAGTGAAATGAATGCTTAAGAAAACACTACCCTTGAATTTTTAAAAACAGAATTTTCCATTTTAATAACATTGTCATGTATAATTATAGGAGTGTTGAAATTTTGTTTTCCCTTTTCTGAGTGCTAAATTTGTCTTCAGAGAGACAACAAAATCTTTCAAAATGTAATCATATTAAAAAGTGGTAGTACCTGGTACTTTCCACACATATAATTTTCCACAATGAATATATCTTGAAAAAAGGGGAAAGGAAAGAAAACAACCTATATTTCAAGTACAGTCAGCACCAAGCCGGAGAGTAAAAGATTTCGAGAGCCTAACTGCATGTCCCTTAAGTCTCATGACTGCCAAAATGATAGTTTTCAAAAATTCATTAATCCTTTCAGCAAATAGTTACTGAGCACCCAGAGTGGGCAATGGTGCCTGCCGGGAGATGGGAGTGGGGTGGAGTGAGTCTGATGGACAGCAATAAACGAGATGCAGAATATACCCCTGGGGACCTCATGGTCTAGGAGGAAGGCGTACAGTTTTCCACCTTGTATCAAAATCATTGGTGTATAAGATTTATGAAGAGTAGAGGTAAAGTACTATGACACTTCAGAGGCAGAAGAAATTACTTCTTAGGAGGACGGATCAGAAAGGATTACAGAAGTTGATGTAATAGATTCTTCCTGGAAATGTGGGAAATCCTTGGACATGTGTAGTAAAAGTAGAAGAACATTTTCTTTGAAAGAGATGGCATGGCAAAGAGATGAAGAGAATAAGCATGATTGTTCCCATGAATTGAGAGGGAAGCAAGAATGGAAAAAAAGAGATTGAGGATTCAGAGTACGTACGGGGCTCAATAATCACTACCTGAAGATGTCTACATCCCAATCTCTGGAATTTTAAAATATGTTAAAATGCACGATGGAAAAGACTTTGAGGTGTGATCAAGTTAGACAGTCTTGAGTTGGGAGAGTCTCCTGGATTTTCTGGTGGGCTTAATATAATCATAAACATTCTTATAAATGAAAGAGTCGGAGAGGGAGATGCAACAGGGAAGGAGAGGTTACAGTGATACAGGAAAGGACCACCACGGGACCAAGGAATGAGATGGCTCCTAACCCGCCAAGGGCGCTTACCATATTTTCCCTTAGAGCTTGCAGAAGGAATGCATCTCTGCCAACCGATTTTAGACTTCCAACCTCTGGAAGTGTAGAAGATCATGTCATCTGAAGCCATAATATTTGAGATGATATGTTGCAGACAATAGAATACATTGAATTTACTACATTCTATCATCGATAATGGTTATTTTTTTAAATATATTTACTCGTCTGATGTTTATTTACCAAGATGATAAAAGTGATATAAACAAAATAATAGAAAACCCACAAAGGGGAAAAGAGATTTGAGGGAAAGATGCTAGATTCTTCTATGAACACAGTACATTTGAAATGTCAGTGGGTTAATAATGGTGGTGGGCAGTTGGAAATGGAAATTTGTGCCACCTACTTGAAGAGAAGGCTACATAAATCTCAGAAGCAATTACTAAAATTTATTATTATCACTCATAAAATAGACTCACTGAAGTGTGACTATTAACCATTGGGAAAATTTAAGTGGTATGTATATAAGAAGGAAATTATTTAATTGGAATATTTTGACAGACTTTGTTGGAAGAAGTAATTTAATAGTAAGCTTTATTAGGTAAAATATTTTCATTAGCTTGTGATTACCCATAGGCAAAGCATAAGAAAATGTAACGTAGATCAATTTGGGGAGGGAGAAAAAGGGCTTTTAAAGAAAAGTATCTCACCACAAGTTCCTAAAGTTTCTAAAGTATTTCTAACAGGACCTCAATCCTTCAACTTCACAAGTATTTTCAGAGTACCTACAAGTGCAAAGCAGGATTCTTTATACAATTTTTGCCTAACTCAGTCTTTACCTTCCACTGAGCCACTTCCCCAGCCCTATTTTGTATTTTATTTAGAGACAGGATCTCAGTGAGTTACTTAGCTCCTCACATTAGCTTTAAACTAATGATCCTCCTGCTTCAGCCTCCCAAGCTGCTGGGATTACAGGCATGAGCCACCATGCCCAGCCAATCTTTAACCTTTGAGAAGATTTGTATCTCCTTTCAATGTAAGGCTCTATACATCCCCAAAGCATTATGTACTTAGAAATGCAATAAATTACTTTTCCCTAAAAGTTTTAAGTGTCACCAAAGTGCACATGGCCTCATTTAACTGCTTGTTCCTAGAGTTTATATCTGTAGACTGGAGACATTGCCCAGGAACCTGGGGGTCCTGGGTGACTGAGTGGCAGAGAAAACTTCACATAGGGAAGAGAGGTAAGGGAGGCTTCAGGCAAGGACAATGAAACAACCTTTGCCTGATTCAAGTCTTGGGTTGGCCCAGTTTACCACCACTTCAGGGATTTTTTAAAATGCTGCTGCATTGCTTTTGCAGAAAGACAGCCTGGTCAGCAGTGGGATGACCTCCACAAACAGAAGTGCCATGATGTTTAGCCATCAAGCACAAATTTCAGGGGTAATAAGACACTACAGTCTCTGCTTTTTTGTCACAAAGTGCAAATCATGCAGGTCAATCATATAAGTGAAGGCAGGGCAGGATTCAAACATGTAGCTACTCTAAACTGAAAAGATAATGATGAGTTTCTCCCTAAATGGGGGCCCAACACAACTCCAGAGAACTACATTCATATGGTATTCCATAATTGAAGCCACCTGGGTTAAACAGAATATTTTATCATCAGGGACTCCTGAAGTTGTACAATAAGAAGGATGATCTGTGCCATTTGTAAATACTACTGCCCACATGCATATGTATTTTTAATTGTGAAATTTGTATTATGAACCCCCGCCCCCCACAATATAATTTTCCAAGAAACATTTCTGCACGATTGGGATTGTAAATTAGTACAACCACTATGGAAGTGAGTTTGGAGATTCTTTAAAAGAATAGGAATGGAACCAATGTATCACCCAGCTATCACTCCTCAGCATTTATTTTAAAGAATTAAATTAGCATACTAAGCCCATGTCTATAGCAGCACAATTCCCAATAGGCGAACTATGAAGCCAGCCTAGCTGGGCGCGGTGGCACATGCCTGTTATCCCAGCACTTTGGGAGGCTGAGACAGGAGAATCGCGAGTTCAAAGCCAGCCTCAGCAATGGCGAGACACTAAGCAATTCAGTGAGACCATGTCTCTACATAAAACACAAAAATAGGGCTGAGGAATGTGGTTCCATGGTCGAGTACCCCTGAGTTCAATCCCTGGTACCAAAAAAAAAAAAAAAAAAAATGAATGAAATTGTCATTTGCTGGTAAATGGATAGAACTGGGGAACATCATTCTATATGAAATAAGAAGTCAAGAGTCGTATGTTTTCTCCTATATGTGGACACTAGAGAGTTTAAGGAGAAAAATGGTGGGAGGGGGATCTCATTAAAATAGAAGAAAGATCAGTAGAATAGAGAAAGGAGACCAGTAAGAGGGAGAAATAGAAGGGAAGAGGAAGAATGAGGAATGAAATTGACCAAATTATACTGTTACCTCATGTGCAAATATGAATATATAACAATGAATTCCACTGTTATGCATAATTATAATGCACCAATATAAGAGAAAAGAAAAACCTAATTTCCCATAATATGCACTTAGTCACTTTTTTTAGTTTTTTGAAATATCAACCATTTTGTAAAAAAAATTCTTTGGAACATCTAGGATTTTTTTTTTTTTTTTTTTTTTGCTACCCAAACACGTAAGAATTGAAGCATCCTTCTTTAAGTAACAATTACAAGGAAAAATGAACCAATTTTTCCTGATAATTACCCAAAAATGTATTATTCAATTTCCTGCCTTCTTAATCAAAGAATGTCAAACATAATTTAACCTTTTTATGACATGGGTTTCATTTTTATGAATAATAATCATTCTATGTCATTATGCCCCAGGGAAACCCGTTGGGATTGCTGCTAGCTACTGAGCTTCTTGCCTACACACAAAGTGGCTTAGCTGTATATATTTTTAATTTTTCCATTTTGAGTCAGCTCTTCATCAGGTTTCTCTGTCCTTTCTCACTGGCATGATGGATGCTGACTGTCTTTCCTTAACACTCTGACTGTACTGGGTTGACCCGCTTCCACCAAACCCCAAGCCAACCAAAGCAAGATATCCTGAGTGTGCCACAGCTCAGGGAGAGTACCTGCCCTGGAGCTTAAGAACAATGCTTTCCCAACTTTAATGGGCTACAATAAACACAGTCAAAATGCAGATATGGCAGGTCCCTCTGGAAGGGGAACTAAAATTCTATTTCCTGATAGATTGAAGGTAAAGGCTTTGCTGCTGGTCCTTAGAATAGTTTGAGTGGCAAGATACTAGACAATCACATTTGTTTTTAGAGCATGGTGTCTAAACTAAAAGTAAATTAGTTCTAAGGAAAGGAAGAAGGACTACTCTCCCATACATAAGTCCTACAAATTTAGAATATGAACTAAATGTACTGTCTCCAAAATGACTTTCTTATCATATGCCCATTCCTGGGCCCTCCTACACAAAATTTTCTTCTTTCCACTAGCATATAACTTAATTTCTGTCTCTATCATAGAGCTCATATCCTTGTAAATTGTTATTAAACTTGAAGATGGACCAAGTTTTACATATATGTGTCCCCTGAAACTGCACTTTGCTCAAAAATGATTATTGAATAAATGTAGAAATTAAGGAATTGAAAGCTAGAAAAGGCTCTTGTTATATAATTTCAGATATTTTTATTGTGCCAATTTGTTAATTAAGTCATCTGTGAAAAAAGTAATCAAAAAGTGGAATAATAATAAAATATATCAATGTCAACTTCTAATTAACTGCTAAGAAACTAAACTATGTTTTCAGAGTTCTTGCCTCTATGCCATACATATCCCTTCTGAATTTCCCTCCTGGCCTCCAACTAACACAACACCTCTTGCCTGATACACACACACACACACACACACACACACACACACACACACACACAAATATGTATCATCTTCGTATTCTAAAATCTTCTTTCAAGAAAAAGCCAGAATTAATTTATACTAAATGTAAATGACTGATGGACTATAGCTTAAAGAGACATTGCCTAAGCCGGGCGCGGTGGCTCACGCTTGTAATCCCAGCACTTAGGGAGGCTGAGACAGGAGAATCGCGAGTTCAAAGCCAGCCTCAGCAATGGCGAGGCACTAAGCAACTCAGTGAGACCCTGTCTCTACATAAAACACAAAATAGGGCTGGGGATGTGGCTCAGGGGTCGAGTGCCCCTGAGTTCAATCCCCGGTAC
>CM053411.1:44022941-44236471 GCA_028644305.1 Xerus rutilus | reverse complement strand
CATCTCACTCCAGTCAGAATGGCAGCTATCCAAAACACCAGCAACAATAAGTGCTGGCGAGGATGTGGTGAAAAAGGTACACTCAAACACTGCTGGTGGGATTGCAAATTGGTGCAACCAATCTGGAAAGCAGTATGGAGATTCTTTTTTGCTTTCTGAGTGACTAGTGTTCTCACATAAAATAGGTTAATCCACAATAAGTGCCTGTGGACATAGAATTTCCTCAATTTGCCCCATTTCTCTTTGACATTTACTCTCTCCTCCCTCAACCTGCCCAATCAGTGGCCAAGTCCTGTCATTGTCAAGTTCAAGCAATGTTCCCCTGCCTACACCATATTCTCACTGTCATTAGCCTAGTTTTCATTTTTATCTTCTTCTTGAACTACTGCAATTACCTTCTTAGCTGTTGCTCAGTTTCCAATGTCTCCCTTCTTAGAACATTTTACAATCAACTGATGGAGTCACTTTCCCAAAGCACACTCTAATGATTCCCTGACTCAAAAATGGCTCTTTAATGCCTGTGACCAAGTCCAAACCCATAGCAGGTTCTCTATCATCTGCCCTCGATCTGTGTTCACAAATCTGTGAGTAAGTTATTGTTACACATTTGTTCCCCCTTTACATATTCCACACATCTGTCATTCCCTCAACTATTATGTGGATTCTCCACTGTTCCCTGAAATGTTGCATGAATTCCCTCCTTTGATCTCTTAAGTTGCTCGTGATCTCCGGTGCTATGACCACATTTCAAAAAACACATGAAAAATCTCTTCTGCAGTTGATAACTTCAAATATGTGATTTTTAAACAATTTTTGCTCATACAGCATATGCACTGTATTGCTAAAAACATACTCTTTCATTTGACTATTATTTCTATATAGCAATGTGCTCATGATTACAAATTATGCATGCATAAATCATACTTTATTTTTGTTTCTGAGGTTGTGCCTTATAGTATATAGATAGACAATAAATAATAATAATAAAAGTTTATTAAATTGGTAAAATAAGATGAAACTTCTTGATAATCTGAACTGTTTAACAGATCAGGCTATCCTGAGAATTAAAAATGTTTGAGTGGAGGGTATGAAGAAATTAAAGGAAGTTTCTGTACTAGATAGGCAGCAGGACTGCATGACTTTCAAAGTCACTTACAACTTTAAATCTCTGAGCTATCAAGGGAAAAAACTGAGCAATTTCCTCTAAACCTTAAACAAAAGTGAAAGAACATAGTAGAATACTATTTAGCATATTTCTCTCCACATCCAAAAAAGTTGAAACTTAAATTAGGTCAGCTTTATGAAGGACATGCTCCTGCAGAAAACAAAAGCAACTTTAAATGCATCGCATTTTATTAGGACAAAGGGTTGTGAAATATTCCCTGCCCTTAATAAAGTAAGCAAAATGTTGGAAGTGGTAAGAAAAGTGAAGCCTTTCATTATTCCTATTTTTCAAGATTTGTAAACATCTAATATGTGCAGGGTTACAAATTAATGGACTGCTCTGGTTTATCCCAGAAGCTTTATTATTTGAAAATGAGGGGCCTGTTCTTGAGGATCTAGCAACAGTGATGAAGAGTGCATCCCATTCAGAAAGCACAAGCTATATTTTCTTTAGAAAGATAGACTTATGCTGCCTGTTGCTAGGTCTGTGTATAGAGGAACAGGAACAGGGGGAGGGAGGGAGGGAGAGACGGAGGGAAAAAGAAGTACTGGAGACTGAAATGGAGCAGATTATATTTCCATGCACATAAGATTATGTCAAAATGAACTCCACTATTATGTATAACTATAATGCACTAATAACATATTTTTTAAAAAGAAGTGTACTTTCTATGCAAAAGGATATTTTTGAGGAGTTTGGAAAATATAAAGGCAAATAAACACTGAAGTATCATGGAATTAATTCCAGAATATAATTTACTCACTATTTTTTTTCTAAAATAAGATGCCATTCCAATTTAGAAGAATATCCAAAAAAATTCTTTTTCTCTGTGATTATATGTCTTGTTTTTAAGCACAAATAAGCAAATTATGGTACCCAGGTGGATCTGATTGACAGCTTATGTTCATAGGGTGACTGATAAGAACTTTTCTTAAGATGAACCCTCTAAAAACAAAAATGAATATTTAGATTCCAAAGTCTACAAAGATTAATGCTCTTTCACTGTAATATTGTACTATCTTATTCAAATCAGTACACTTTTTAAGTGAAAGGGCAGTATTAGCAATCACCCTTGGGCAACAGGCGTAAAACTTCAGCCTCTTGGGTGACCTAATATATACTTACTCCCTGAAATACCTTAGTGGGAAAAATGTGACTTCTAACTCCCAATGTTATCAGTAGAATGTGAAAATTCACTACTATGATTTTTTTTTTCCCAAAAGTTGCATTTTAATACATGTTGGCAAACATAACAGAAAAAAACAAATTATCAGAAGCTGTACACACTATTCACTGAAAACATTTGTTGAGGCAAATAGAAAAAAATTGTTACAATCATAGTATTCATGTGTTGGAAGCTTGGTTTCCAATGTGGCATTGTGACAAATGGGACCTTCAAGAGGTGGAGTCTAATCAAAGATAACAGGGTCACTAGAGCGCTACTCTCTGAATAAATTTATAAGGTTCTTGTGGGACTTCAGGTAGTACCTGTGAGAGCAAGATGTTATAAAGGAGCAAGACTGGCCCCTTCCTAGTTGCTGGCTTCCTGTCTTGTCATGTGATCTTTCTCTCTTACATGAACTCCTGCCACGATATTATCAATCATGTAACACAGTAACTGGGGCCCTTCACAAGAGCTGACTCAATGCTGGTATCATGGCCTTAAATCTGCAAAAAGGTGGAGTTAAATAAACTTCTTTTCTTCACAAAGTTGCCAGCCTCAAGCATTTTCTTATAGTAGCAGAAAATAGTCTAATACATTCACCTTTCCCAGAAACAAATTCTGACTTTGTAACTTAGATGCTGAACCCAAGAGCTATATTTTTCTCTTCTCTTTAAATTTGTATAGCTATCACTAAGAAAATAGATACGATTGAATAAACAAGACTTTTTTCCTTTTGATTATATTTTCTGTATCTTGATATCCTGCATAGAAAAATTCAATGTTTTAAACCACATTGGCCAAACACAAAGTCTCTAACATGACTTGGATTAGGATGACATAGATATTAAGCAAGTCATTGGACCCACCATAAATGAGCTTACAGGCAATGGAGAGAAAACATGAGAACTGAATTCTAATCTGAGGTTTGTTTCTTCTCTATGTTCTCTTGTGGTGATTCATTTCTTTTACTCTTTAGATGTGGATGAAGCAATCTTTGCTAAGTTTGAGCAAGTACAGAAAGCTTAGAAGTCAAGAACTAGGTGAAATCCATTGATTTGGATACTGCTTTAGTGAGGAATAGCATGTTGATTTTTTTTTGATTCCTTTCTCCTTACAAAAGTCCAGAATGTTACTCTGAGCACCATGAAAGATATGCACATAGTAACTTAGGTTAATTGACAACATCTCCTATTGAATTTTAAGTGAATAAATCAGTACAAGTAGAGAAAAAGTTTTTATAACCTTGCTTATGAGGGAGAGGAAAAAGAACATTCTGCTTCAGATCCCAGGTTTTCTTTCTGGTCTTCTAATTTTACAAAAAAGAATTACTCAATACTTTTCCTAGCTGAAGCAACATGAATACTTTACATTACAAGAACCATAATGTCACTAGAGGGTGTATGCATAGTTAAGAGAGGGTGTTACCTATTTTAATTATAAATTTTTAAGAGAGTTGAAAAATTTCTTCATAAAAAATTAATGGCATAAAACATATCTGCAAACTAGCAAATCACTGTGAGCCAAAAAGCTCAGGATGATCTCAATCAATAAGCTTACAGCTACCAACTTTTTTCTTTCCTTCCCAAAAGTTCAATTAACAACTGAGAGGTTAGCTGAGTCTCCTTAGAGAGTTTCTACAGTGTTTATACAGAAGTGAATAAACAGCATTTATGACAAGAGAAGATATGTTTGACTAGGCTCAACAATGGTCCAAAGACCTACCACGGCTCTTGATGATTTTTGGTAGTTACTGCCATAACTTTTGCAGTTGCCCTAGTACAGGTTTTCACTAAAGAAATGAGCTTGAGAAGAGTTTACAGGATCAGACTCAAAGAACATTAAAGATGGAATTCTCCAATTCCCTCATTGCATCAATTATATAAAGGCTAGAGGCTTGGAAACCTAGAGCTTCAAAGCATAAAAAACAACTTATATGAAATTTATGTTTTGGAGAGGGGCACCCCACCTTGATTTAATGAATCTCACAGCCAATGCAAGCTGTCCTCAGTGGCTTTTTATATGAGTTCCCCGCACAGTATTCTTCCTTTAGAAATGCAAAAAATCCTTTCAAGAATTTTATGCCTGCATGGAGAAAATTGCTATTGTGTACAATTAGCATATTTACTAAGGTTTGTCGTACAAAGAGAGAGACATATCCAATTCAGGAAAATTACACAGTACAGTAATACAATCATAATGGTTGCCTGACAATTATTAAAATACACCAAATTCTTCCTTATAGTAGAAGTATTCGCCAGAGTGGCTTCTGAATAAGATCACTGCAATGCTTTCTATATGACTATGCTTTTCTGCACAGAAAATTATAATTACATTTGCATAACTACTATAATCAATCTAGAATTATGGCTGAAATTTTTATTCTCCAAATCACTGTTCTTTCTAAGATTTTAGGAATTCTGAGACATAATCTGGGTTTGTGGACCATTATTGTAATTTGCAATGGATTAAATATATTTTCACACTCTCTTTACATGAATCAATCATTCTAGGAACAGAGTAGACAATAAAACTATCTTGTGCAGTTTGTTTACTTCTTTCATGGAAAAAGATTAGGAGTTCATTTACCAAATCCATGTTGTTCCAAAATCAAAACAAAATAAACATATGAGCAAAAGCACAAAGCATCCAAATTACAAAAGGAGAACACCCAAATATATTCACATGAAAGAAACTCAACAGGAAGTCAAACGTTTATCTCTACATTGAGAATATCCTGTACTTACTGAGATTAGTTGGGATGGCCGAGCTAATTTCTGTCCCATTTCGGAAATATTGGCTAGCATAAAGCAAAGATTTCTTTTGAATGTTCTTTACTCTTTCTGAATTCAACAGGCTTCTTTGGGACATGATGACATGGCCATATCTTTTTTAAAAATCTAAGTCAGATCTGATGCAATAGTGAGCAGACCTAAAACCACCAATGTGCAGCGAGTCTTCCAGAACGGTGAACCAGAAGTTCTTTATGAAAACTTCCCTCCTTCTGACCAACCCACTGATAGTGTAAGACTCTCACAGACTTCATCTCCATGAGTCATGACTCAGGGAAGCAGAAACCGAGGTCCTCTAGCAAACCTGGGCAGGAGATATTCTAGAATCCAGTGTGTATCTGGTCCTGCTGCAAGGTGTTTTGGTTACAGGCCCAGATCCTCAAGGAAATAAAACCTCTAGGGACCAGACCAACACAAAATAAACTCTTAATAGTACAGACAGTATCTATTTCCTGAGAGGCAGGATATGAAATCACTATAGGAAGAAAATCTAAAGCATTTCTCTAACATGGAATTTCAAACTCATATCTGTGCAAAAATGTTACAATTAACTCAATCTTTTCATACTTTTCTGCTTTGAGAGATATCAGCTTTGCTGAAAATTGTATAAGGAATTGTTTTAATGACCAATTAATTCAGAATGGTAGATGCATAGAAATAAACATGTTCAGTGAATACCAGCAAGGGTCACATGGATACCCAAAGGATTATATATCGACTTTAGAAATTGAGATAAATTGAGGACAAACATTAAATTAGCGATGGAATTATAACCTTACTTAAATGTGTCCTCTTGTGTGTTTTTTTTTAAGTCTAAATGCCTACCTATGAAAAATAGAGCCCACCAGGCAACTAGACTTATATTTATATATTTTTTAAAAATGAGTTCTTGCCCCATTACTTAGTAATTGGTCAAGTTGCTCTAGGTATATACCGGTCCTTATTTGGAAGATACATGCATCCTTAAGATTTCATTCTTTTAAATCAGATAAAAACTTTCACTTTATAGACAGAAAAAAAGCAGAGAAAGCAAAAGAAAATTGTAAGTGGGTGGGAATTAAGTAATCTTCATTTTAATATTTTCCTTTTTTTCTTATTTAATATACATGAACACTGAGGTTCAAAGAAATAAATTAACTTAGTTATGATTCCATGGTTGGCCAAGGCATTGCTGGGTCTATGATTAAATCATTCTCCATTACATGACACTAAATCTGAAACAAGTTCACATTATGGATGTCAGGCCTACACAACAATCCAGGGTTAGTCTAGGCAGAGGAAGAAGAGAGAATGTGTCATATTTAAACTGAAGTCTTTTATCATAAAAAATGAGCTACTAACATTCTGATCAGAAGAAGGGTACAAATTACTAAGAAAATAAAAGTAAAGAAGAAATAAGCATAACTTTTTTGAGGTGATATTTGAGATATCTCTATTACATTTCATAACTATTTACATTTTTACTTGTCACTTTTAATCTGATATTTAAAATGGAGAGTCTGGAGTAGCATATTTAGGGAACAAATGTATTTGCCTCTCTATTCTTGTTTACGATAAACAAGTTATTATACAACTTATCAATACAAAATATTAGTCACGGAGCCAACTCTTCACCAATTCTATCATCATGTATAGGTCACACACCATTTCCAGTTTTTGTTTTTCTTTGAAGAAAGGAGAAGTTCAGATAGACATATGACTTCAGATATTTTACTATTAAAGACCCTTAGACTTCCAGTCATTCTACAGACCTTGGAATAAGGTGATAACTCTTCACTAGGGAAACTGTCTTTGACCTGGATGCTTTGCTTAGAGTCCCATATTGCTCTTGCCATAACAGTATACCCAGAGATTGATTCCTTTATTCATTCATTAAAAAAATGAAACTCTACTAGGTATAGGGCTCTGTACCATGGCTATGTATAGTGTTATATAAACAAGAAAGGGAGCTGGCCTCTTAGAATTCATTAAAATGTCAATGAAAAAGCCAATTTCTTTTATCAATGTGTGTATTATAAAGTTATTTTCAAAGTAGTCTATATTTGAGTATGTCTTAATTAGCTCACCCATGGAAGGGAATGGGTTTAGCACCTAAAGGCATTAATCCCTGTGAGGAACTAGAATGTTCCTGTCTCTGTCTCACTATGGTGTATGCTACAAAGCCCTTTCATAGGGGAGAAACCATACATCGTTGGGATCCAGTCTGAACATAAATCCTACATGTGTTCACTGGCACGATCTCCTCTTCAAAGTCACTAAATATCCTTCCAACAGTAGTCACTCAAGTTTACAATGCAGTCGCCTTATGTCTACTGGAGTATAAGTTTCAGTTTCACTGGTTTTCTTCTGTCATTATCTAACCATCTAAACATCAGATCTTTAAGAAGGAGGGGCCTTACAATACTCCAAGGGAATTTGTGTTCTGTTTTTCATTTGTTTGTTGTTGGTAGAACTTTGTAGAATAACCTGGATATATTTGTCATTCCAGTATGTGGTCCCAGTGTTCTGTAAAGATGATTTTACTGACATTCTAAGCACACACATTAAAGACTCCCTTTAGGAGGGATCTTACTTGACTCCTTGCATTGTTGGTCTAGCACTGGGACTTAAGGAATTCAATTTTAATAGGATATATTTTTATTTTGGTGTACTATGCCTTAGTACCACACAGTAAGTTGACACAGTTCCAGAAACTGATGAAAGACTTCATGATTTGGTTAAGTCCTTCAAACGATGTCTTTATTAAAGTTTTCATGTGCAAAAGAATTTACAATGTCTATCAGATGTCTTGAAATGTGTGCTATTATTTCCATTTCTTACAATCTTCAGAGTCCAGATTTGGAACAATACTCCAAGGGAATTTGTGTTCTGTTTTTCATTTGTTTGTTGTTGGTAGAACTTTGTAGAATAACCTGGATATATTTGTCATTCCAGTATGTGGTCCCAGTGTTCTGTAAAGATGATTTTACTTTGAATACCAAGTAACAAAAATAAAACAAAAATTCAATGATGGATCGGCATCAATTTGGGAAGATTTCTAAGTGCAGGCACAGAACAAAAAAAGACATTTCTCAATTCAGTGGCAAAGCAAAACTACATGAAGAAGAGATTCAGATCACTTGTGTCCTGGTTTCAATGAATGCCTGACAATGAAAGTTTTGAAGTAAGTGAGCTGATGGAATGTTAAGGACAGGTGGGAAAATTAGGAAGGATTACTTAGAGGCATGTCTTCAGCAGGGCTGCAAAGAAGAGAAACCATGTGGATAGGCTAGTAGGAGGATGACTGAGGTGTGACAAGTGAAATATCGAAATTATACCACTAGAGACAACAACAACTCGTGTCCAGTCTAAAGAGCATATATTTTGGGAAAAAAATTAAAAAATAATAAATGAAAATGGGGAGATGGAAATCATATCAAAGAATAAATAGTTTTGGAGAGTGCTGATGCATTGGGACAATCTGAGTGAATAAGTAGGTAGAATTACTTCATCAAGAGTAACAACATAAAAGTGCTCTTAGAATGAAGAATAGGTACCAAGGCAACTAAACCTTATAATAAATAATGATAATGATGAACAATTTAATAGGTGCTAACAATGTTTTATACACCATTCTAAGGACTTCTTGCATACTGTTTTATTTAATCCAAGATTTCTCAACCTTGGTACAACTGACACTTAGGGCTGGGTCATTCTTTGTTTGGGGCTGTCCTGTCCACTGCAGAATGTTCAACAGCATCCTTGACCAATACCCACTAGATGCCAGAGTACCCATGCACCCATATCTACCTGCACATTGTGATAATCAAATGTGTCTCCAGACATTGCCAAATGTTCCCTGAGGGTAACATCTCCCTAGTGGAGACCCACTGATTTGTTCTTAACAACAAGCTTCAAGTTAAATCTTACCCTTTTTTTTCCATTGACTTTCTTTTTTTATTGAGAAAGCACATGGATGTTAAATAACTTGCCCAGTTGCACGATTAAATGGAGGTTATAAAACCTGCCCCTGAACTCTAGCACTTGACCCTACGGCTTGAGTCCTTAACCACTGCTGTCTGTCGTCTCTCTATAATCTTTCTAGGCAAGAATATAGCATTAAGCCCTAAAGAAGAAATAACCCAAGGTAACAAGTTCCATTTCAGCTGAAATATTAAAAAGTTTCCAGACTTCTTTGTTTTAGATAATACTATCATAGCCAGAGTAGTCAGGACTCCTGTCTCTTGTTTTGCAATTTACCCGGAGTCCAACTTTCCAATCTAATATGTTTTACATGATGCTAAAGAGATTTTGTTATATCTGACCTTAAATCAACATCAGAGCAGCTATTAGGATTTTTAGTGCCTCTCTCTGCATTTCCTTTGGGCCTTTGTTGTGTAGAATATATCTGATACGTTCCAAGTATCCTTAGATTGTACAACATGCCTAACTGTTCTAGCACAAAGCGACACTTTCTCACACTTTCCAATCAGAGCTGCCCCATTTCCCTTTAAAGATAGATGGAAAACAGGAAAAAGAATGCTAAGAGGAAAAAGGTCTGCCCTTACTTTGGTGTGAACTCTTTGCAATCACGCAGTGAGATCTGTTCTGAACTCATTTCACTCTAGGCTAGCAAAAGACCATGGGTAGAGAAAAAGGAAGAGCTAGAAAAAAATATTAGAAATCATAATAAATGGTCCTAGGCTGGACCAATGGAAAGGTAATCAGAGATTGATGCTAAAGGAAAAAGCCTGAGGCTAGGGAGGACAGAGCCTGGCCCTGTGTGTGGGGGGCCTCTGCTCCTTCTGTGTATAACATTTATGACAGGTCATTTTTAAGGGTAGGTTCCATGCCTCCATGGCAAAGAGTGGAAGAGAAGAAAGGAGTTGCAGGGTTTGTTTATTATTCTAAACCATTAAGCATCGTAGAAGACAGCAAGTGAGAGTGACATAAAGAGTCAAAGACTGACATGGCTGAAGGTCACTGACAACCCAACATGCTCTCTAATCCCGGGAAGTTCTCCTTGTGAAACTTCACACTTAGCCTGAGACTGCCTTCTCATATGAAAAATGAAATAGAACTATTTTTCTTATACGATTTTGTGTTTTAAGAAATCTGCAAGCAGATGATACTTCAGACAGTATCTATCACGATGTAGGCAATCAACAAATACACATAGATTGAATAGATCAATCATTTTCAAGTTAAAATGTAATTGTGCAATGAAGTTCAGTCACCTTTTCCTTCCTGAGGTTTTACTGAGCTTAGAAAAAAAAAAAGATATATTTAAGATAACCCATGTACTAAAACTAAAGACTAATGCAATCCAAAGGACCAAAGCAAGTAGGTAGACAAAACTCAGTAGAGACACCAAAATCAAGGAGCCTGAGATAAAGCCCAAGGGCTTTATTATTACTTAATATTATGCCTTTTCATTTCACTTAAGGGGCCTTTCTTTGAGTTCCAGTCAACTCTGCTTGAAGAGATAGAAGGAAGTTCAGGAGGGAAATTGGCTTACATTTCTTTGTCAGTGCTCTGGGTAAAGTGGATACAGGGGTGAAGCTATGAATCCATATAGAATAAATCAAGGAAGATTATCCTCAGGCCCAGAAGCAAAGTTCAGTTGTTCCAAAGCATCCTACAATAGAGTCAGAGGGCTGGTACTTTCCTCTCCCCTTCAAAGATGCAGCAATTAGGGGGGTGACAATGTTCATGCCAAAGGCAGCCTGGAACCCATCCAACTTTCCCTTGCCAGCCTATCCACGTTTCTTCTTTATTTTTTCAGTTTTGTATATAGAGGATATGTCTCAGCTCATGGAGTCTTAGGCATGATACTGGAAATGAACATTTTATTGGTATTTTATGCAGTCAGCTTTTAGGGCTGTGGTATAATAATCCTTCCCTGCCATGTGGTGAGCATTTAGGTCCTATGGATGATAGATGTGATATGAATGGGAGGCATTATTATTATTTATACTTCCTAATGTGTCAACTCTATGTCCTCTGCCACAACAGACACTTCTTTTAAATGTGCTATAACAGCCCCCAAGTGAAGCATTGTCAAAATATTTTTGAAATGAAAAAGCCAAATTAACCTCAAACTACCCCCTTGTCTCCATGAAAATAGCACTGTAACATTACCAAGGAAAGCCAATACGAAATAATAAAAACTACAACAAAATAAAAACCTAAAATATCTGAATGAGCCTTATCTTTGGAAGAAGTATGCTTTTTTAAATAGTAAACATGGTAATTTTGCTTTCCAATTAAAGTGCAGCAGTAAAAGTGCAAACTGTCAACCAGAGCATCTTCAAGGAGAGTTCAATGAATTTTGGTTTCCTGAAAAAAAGTCAAGGTTTCATTCAGTAGAGGTTTGCCTTTGGTAAAGAACTGATAAGAAAAGACATGGATTGTTTTTTCCTCTTTACCTTTACCCAAATTCAGATATCTTTTGATGACCCATCAATTTATTAAGACCTTTAAAGTTAGAAGGCACATACTTAAATATATATTGCATAACAAGTAGCAAATGATGCACACTAATTTTTTTGTGGGTAAAATCTTTGCTAGAATATCAGAGACTTTCTAAACCTGTGGGTTTACTTCTCAGGCCACTGAGTTTACATTTAGGGACAGGTCACATGAATTGTCAGGAACTCCTTTCCAGAGTACTGTTTTATTAATGTGATTCTGAGATTCTAAATCAGGATGCTATAGTATTTTAAGAAAGGAAGATGTCAATTTAAATGTGATATATATATATATATATATATATATACTTGACTCTCTATAGTTTGGTAAACTTTTAACAGATTGTAACCTTGATACTTTCCCTGCAGTAGAAATGCATCAAAGAGCCTAGCCTCATGTGAACTGAAAAAAGCTAATAGACTGCTCTAAACATTTTGAATCTGGGAGAATCTGGAGCAATAAAAATAACATTTCCTCATTAACATACAAGTCACAATGCTACTCCCATGAAGTGCCTCTATCATAGAAGCTAGACTTTTTTCAGATGATCATTTATAGGGTTGGTTTATTTATTTATTTATTTTTGTCTTAACATGCATGAGCTATACATTCAGGAAAATAGAAGATTTCAGAGTCTATCAAATTACTTTTCAAATTACCAATGATTGCTTTTCTCCCACTCAAAGAACAAGTAGGGACCTCTGGTAACATAAGGGATCATTGGTATTTTCAGCAAAAAAAGGTCAGGAAACTAAATGTGAAGGCGATAATGGACCCATTCCAACTGTGACTTCAAGACAAAATGCTATGATTTCAGCATTTTATTACCTGTCATATTGTTATCTTTTGCATTATCATCATTATCTTTTATTTTCCTTTCTGGGTTGATACATCTTTGGGGGATAAGAAGGTAAAATTACATGTAAAATTTTCCAAAGTTGTGGGGGATCTTTTCTTAAAATTTAGAGCCTATTGATTTGATACAAAAAGCATAGTGTTTTTATAGATCGACATTGCCAGTTACTTGTACCCATTTTGGAAGAAACAGGTCTCTTGAGCTATCCTGGTATATCATTTTCTATCCTATCCTATCTCATGAAGATTATTGTTTCACCAGTATTTAATTTCCCATTTATGTGGGACAGGCTAAATGTGGTAGCAGTGCAATATAATGAGAGGAATGGGTGCCCCATCCTGTGTGAGTCTCAGTGGGGGTGAAGAGAAAAAATCAGGAAAAGAAGGAGTTGATGGAGTTGAGAATATAGTGGAAGTATTGCTGGACAACATTTAACAGGTAAATGGAGAAGAGAGAGTCGGCAGAGGTCAGGTAGAGAGCAAACTGAGCTTCATATTTCCTAATCACTCCCTCTGCTTTGCAAATCCTTCCAAAACATTACCTCACCATGCGCTCACCATCCCCAGGGTAGAGGATGCAATTACTCATCCTACCCCTTTGCACAATGGAGAAACTTATTTTTATTTGGCCCTAGTTGTTCTTATAGTCATTCTTGGTACCTATTAGTTTTCTTACTTTTTAGACTGCTCTTGGTAACAATTTCATAAGAGAACAAGGATATGTGTATTTTGTGCTTTTTTTATGTCCTCTCTTGAATTCTTAGTACTTAAGAGTTAGGCCTCTATGGATTATTACAAGGCAGTTTCACAGAAATGTGTTACATACACTATATTATTGAAGGTCAAGTTTATCATTCTAAGCATATTTGTGTATGCAGATACATATTATATGTAATATATGTGTGTGTGTGTGTGTGTGTGTGTGTGTGTATAAATGAACTTCAGAACTGGCACTCCCCATTTCACACTCAAAACTCAAATAAGTAGAGCATTAAATAAAAAACTACTTATGATTTATTTGTGTGTGTGTGTGTGTGTGTGTGCATACGCGTGCACACACACATGTGCACATCTAGGCATCTAACTCATGCTAAGCATGCCTCACACATGCTGAGCATGCCCTCTATCATGGAGCTTTATGCCCAGCTTCTACTTACAATTTTGACTTATAAACAATAGGGAAACAATATGTAATTCAGATTTTATAATCAAAGAATGATTGTGTATCATTCCTTAGAGGAAGCATTTTAAATACATGTTTATCTTTTTTCTTAAGTGGTTTCATTTGTCATTATATTCCTTCCAATTAAGTTGTTTTAACACCATAATGCTAGACTCCATTCTGTAGTTCCTTTTTTTTTTATCCTAAAGCTTTTACTTTGTATTGGAAGTGTATTTGTAAGGCATTCTTCATGTGAAAACACATGTTTCCAAATATTATTCTTCATTTGTAAAGACAATAACTACCTGGACATTTTTCTCTGCATGACTTATTTTCAGAGTATGAGTTTGTGGATTACTGTAAAGAATGAAACATGATTCATATGCTAACCAGTGGTAGATATACAGATGCAATCATATTGTTTACTTGATATTTTCATATAAATTTTTAAAAATCTAAATGCCCTATTTCACTTCTCAACAGTAGTTCTGGCAGATTTAACACTCTGGGCAGATTCAGAATGAGCCAGTCATGGGTGAAAGAAGAGTATTTGATGCCTACATAGACATTCTCTTTTTAAAGGAAAATAGTTATCTCTTTACAAACAATCTTTGTCTATCTATCTATTTATATATCTATCTAATTATAATAGTAATATAAAGGTCATTAAATACCCAAATTCCTCCTTGCCATTCATTTATTTTTACTCTTGAATAACTTGCTACGTATTTTTCTAGGAAAAAAAAAGACATGCATTCAAACTGATGTCAGGAAAAAATTTTTACTGTGCTAAGTCAGATAAGTTATGATTTCAATATGTATTTACTTAAAATTTCCACTAAATCATTAGGTAGGGGAAGTTAATATGCCAGCTTATATTTTCTTAAATATGACTGGATACTGATGTCAACTCTTGCCTGGCAACTCCATCAAGCTTTTAAAAAGTACCAAATTCCAATAAGCACTTTAAGAAAGGGTGAGATACATTTACATAGACCATCATCTACTGAGGTCTTAACAGTACAAATAGTGCTAATTTGAGATATCTGCTGGAGTTTATTTTTTAGTGTAAATTACCATTTATAGTTGAAGGAACAAGTTGCTTAGGAGAGTTGAAAGAAGATATCTGTCGAACTTTATCTTTTAATATATGTAGTAAGTGAGCAAGCTAGATATGACCAGTATAGCCGGATGGTAGGAAATTTTGCTTGGAAAATACACATAGATACAAGTCACAAAAAAAGTACAGGCAGAGATTGGTAATAGTATATTGGCAATTCACTTGAAGAACAAGGATATCTTCTATGGAACACAACATGTAATTACTAGTTTACAAATATTGAAAAATCATCTTCTTGAGAAACAACTATTAGAGACTTGATGTTAGATTTTATTTCACTAGATAGCCATAATTAAAGAGGACTAGGATATTGAAGTCAAGAGAATTCTTGTACTGTTTTCCTAGATTCTGGAATTTCTAAAATATGTTCAATAGTCAAAACATTTTGGAAGACATTTTTAAAAATAATATGCAGTCATCCATAACACTTATTTTGCTAAGTCATTTATTCAGAAAATTTCTCTCCTTTCTTTATGAACATATATAAAAAATAATTTGGATACCATGGCCACAAAACCAATGTCAACAAGTAATTTAAATAATAACAACATTTTTTCCTTATTATTAAAATACTGGATACTGGATCTTAGAATAAAAAGTGACATAATAGTGCCTTTGGATTTGAAAAACATGTTAATCATTCTACTTAATCTAATACAATTAACTCCCTAACATAAGAATCTTTTCCCTCCCAAGATATAAATAAAATATATGAATCATTTAGAAAGCTTAGCATCAATTCAAAATTCTTATAAAAAATTTTAGAGATATTTACAAAATTTAAAAACTGGAATAACAATCTGAAACTTAATAAAATAATTGTGAAACAATTATAAATAAATGAAGAAAGCGTATGATTCCTTCCTTAAAAATTTGGAACAAAATAAAAGAAGTGTGAAATGATTTCAAATTCTTTATTTTTAAGAAAAAAGATGTTTTATATTTAGTGTGCCCTGCATTTTTATTTCACTGTATCTCTGAAATCTGTGATGAGTATTAACAAAATATCAAGAAATGAAAACATTAGAATTTTATTCAGTGATCTATATATTCATTGGTTGTCAACAATCTCTTATATAGTAGGCAAAACTAAAGCTTTTGGGGACCAAATCCCATCTTTAATTGATGCCAAGTTTCAGTCCCTATATATCTTCCCAGTTGTTCCTGAATTCAAGTCATGCTACATAATTTTGTTGTCTTTCAAGTAACTATTTGTCCTTCTTTCTTTACTGATACCAGAGAAGAAACAGGGACACATTGAAGATAGTGAGTTGTGGCAGGTGCTGAGGCTCCCTTGATATATGGTTACATGCATGTTGGACTCCATGATACACTAGAATCCACAAGAAAGAGACAAGTCACTGATGAGAATTTTTAATAATACTTTTTGGAAAGAAAGTCACACTACTTTGACTGGTTTACTAAATCTGGGTGCTTGTTATTGTTTAGATGTGAGGTGTACTCTAAAAGTTCACGTGTGAGATAATGCAAGAGTGTTTAGAGGCTAAATGGTCTGGTAATGAGAGCCTCAATCTAATTAGTGCATTGAATCTACTTGAATGGATTAACTGGGTGGTAAATGTAGGCAGGTAGGGTGTGGCTGGAAGAGGTAGGTCACTGCATGTTTGCCTTTGGAGTATATATTTAGTCCCTGGTGAGTGGAGCACATGCTCATGCATGCTCTCTCTCTCTCTCTCTCCTTCCTGGTTGCAATGTTCTAAGCTGCTTTCCTCCTCCACACCTTTCCACCACGATGTTCTGCCTCATCTTGTGCCTACAGCAATGGAGTCGGCTGTCTGTGGATTGAGACCCAAATAAACTTTTCCTCCAGTATATTGTTCTTGTCAGGTCTTTTGGTCACAGCAGTGAAAAACCTTACTAAAAGATTGCTACTTTATTTGTAAGTGAGATTTTGATAATAATAATTTTATCTGAAAATCTCTTACCTTTGTCATTTATCTTTTTAAATGCCATTTCAAAACATGTGCTATAAGTTATAAAGAAACACTGATAAGGTAATGGTTGCCCTGGCACTAAGTCCAACTGAAAATGAACCCAAGACATTAAAGTGCTTGGTGTCAATCTTTTTTCTTTATTTCTGTGAAAACTTGTAACATTTTTAACAGCAAATGTTTTCAACCTGGTGACTAATGACAGGGTTGCAATGAAAATCTGGGACTTGTTTTTCACTAACTGTGGATAAAAGGTTTACCCAAGTCTTCATAGATGTTAAACCAGCATCATATTAAAAAATGAGGGAGGCAAAGGCAAAGCTAATTGATTAGCCTTTTGAAAAGCAATTCAGTGGGATAATTGCTATAGCACCATTCACTTCAGGGCCAAATATGTTTATGTGGCTGTCGCTTTTAGATCTTATATAAGGAAATTTAAATATTTAAGTACCAAAGTTTTGGTGAGATACATCAGGTGGACAACAATATTACATACAACATAGTGAGTCTCATGCTATTTAGAAATATTAAAGAGAGCATGAATAATATCTCACATTTATGCTAAATACTATATATTGGTTGTTACTTCATATAATGTTCACAGAACCCTGGGACTTAGATGCCATCATTCTTATTTTACAGATGAAGCTTCCTGTTAAAATCAAGTAGTTATTCTTCATGCTGTTGTCTTCAAGGGATTGTCTGTCCTCTCTTCCTCACTGGTACCCAGGAAAAACAGAGATATATTAAGGATAGTGATTTGGAATAGATATTGAAGCTGGAATGAAATATGTGCATATATCCAAGAGGTTTAAATAGTGTGCCTTATATTCCAGAGCAGATCAGATTAGGAACTGAGACTACAAATTCAACGTAACAAAACCTCAGGACTACCATAAAGACAGCTGCAATAAACATGGAGTGCAAATAGTTCTTTAAAGCACTGATTTCATTTCCCTTGGCTGTATATTCTATTGGGATGGCTCAATCATATGGTAGCTCTACTTTTAATTTTTTGAGGAACCCCCATACTGTATTCCATAATGACTATAGAACTTACATTCCCACCAACAATGGGCAAGGGTTACATTTTGTCCACATCCTTACCAACATTATTTTTTCTATTTAATTAATTATTTATTCTGTATCAGGGATTGAACTCAGGGGTGCTTAACATGGGGCTGCATGCCTAGCCCTTTTTATCTTTTATTTTGAGATAGGGTCTTGCTAAGTTGCTTAGGCTGGCTTTGGACTTGTGATCTTCTTGCCTTAGCCTCCTGAGCTGCTAGGATTAAAGATGTGTGCCACTGCAACTGACCTCTATTTTATTTTTTGCTAACAGTCATTTTTACTGGAGTGAGGTGACATTTCATTGTGATTTTGATTCACATTTCCCTGATGATTAGTAACATTGAGTATTTTTTCTTGTATCCATTGACAATTTTTGTATGTTTTCTTTTGAGAAATGTCTGTTTAGGTCTATTGTCTCTTTTTTTGAATGTGTACAATTTTTATAATTTTGTGTGTCAGTTCAAAAAATTAATTTAAATTTAAAAAGAAAAATAGGAACAACAAAAACAAACAAAAAAAAATATATATATATTAGGTCTTTACTACTCACCTGTAATACCACTAAATGCAGAGGAAAGATTTTGTCTTGAGAGTTTATCCAAAAATTCTTAAACTTAGAAGTAACCTAAGGTTAGATTTAGGGAAACATTAGAGGGTTTCTCTTGATCTAATACCCTACATTACCTGCACACATTTCTTAATGCCTTTAAATCTATGAAAAAATATAACATATACATTATCCTGTAGAATAATACAAAAATTCCTATAAGAGTGAAGATTTGTCTTCCTATCAATTATAGCTATAGCTAAAGAACTAAACTCTGAGTTCAGAGAACCAGGTTCTAGTCCCATTTCTGGAATTAGTGTTGTCACCAGGGTAAGTTTTTTTTAACTTCTCAGGTTACAAGAAATTAAAGTGAGGATTTGGACTAGCTGATGAAATTCACAGATGTTTTAGGATTGTGAGATTTTCCATAATCTTCACTCTGTCTAAACATTTGCTAAGTAGACACAATAACTTGCACTAGCTACTATAAAGGGCTACACGATCGCTTAGAATACATAGGTCAAGTCCTGGATAGGATTATAATTTGGTCAGTTGGCGGCTGAGAGTGAATGTGGGGAAATAGAGGAGAAATAAATAAATAAATAATTTGAAAAAAATCTTTCACAGGGATCCCTACTGATCCCCTACACCTAGGATGTTCCTTTTAACTAGTTCAACAATAGATTTATACAAGTGCATCACCATAGTTTCACACCCAATCTCAAAAGATGATGTAGAAATAAGGTTTAGGGACCAGTAGCAAACATGAATGGGTAGAGAAATGGGGTTTTAGGGTAAGAAAACTGGCCTGTAGAGAGACCTGAAAGGAGGGGTGAGGAATCAGTGATGTTGAAATGGAATGGAGTTTAGAGTTAGGTAGGCATATGGAATGACATTGCTACAGCAAAGGAAGCCATGATCTTCAGGAAAGTGGAGAAAGAAAATGAGGTGAGTGCAGAGGGAGCAAGTGAGAAGCAGAGGGCATGAAGGAAAAATTGGACAAGGTCAATAGGGGGGAAATCTGAAAATGCTTTGCGGGTATCTATATTTTTAAATACTTTTCCTGGAAATAATAACATTCACTTGTTAAGCATCTTTAAGAGCCAAGAATATTGCATCTAGCATCTGTTGTACTTGTTACAATGACCTTGCGAAGTAGTTCATAGTTTTCCATTTTATGGATGTGTAAGCAGGTTAAACAGCTTGATGAAGGTCACCAGATGGTAAGTGGGGAGCTGGGAAGAGAACACAAGAGTGCTCTGCCGCTAACACACGCGCCTTCTAGTCCCTCACTAATTTTGCAAATATGCAAAGGGGTAAATTTGGCCCAAGTGACCCAGCCTCAGGCTAGCCCCAGCTGGGGACACTTTATCCTGGCTTTATAGAAAGCACTCTGACTTTTCCTCACTGGTTTAATGGAGGACATCAATCTCTTTATTTTCAGCATCCAGGAGGATGATTTGCAGACATGGCAATTGAGGGCATAAAATACTTAAGAATATATATCAGCCAAGAAGCAATAATTACTAATTATCATTTATTACTGCAGCAAATTCATCTCTCCACTATTTTAACTCCACTTTTACCTACAAGAATAAGAAGTACCTACTAGATTTGAGCTTGAACATCTATTCAATTTTTGAGGCATCTGCTATCTGAAATACAGAATGTTTATGTTTAAAACAGAAATTTTTTCTCCCACAAATTTGGCCCTGAAATGTCCTGCAATTTCAATGTCAGGAGGTTTGCTACAGTGGTCTGGAGAGCCTAGTCCATCATGAAAATGTGCTTTCTTTTTCAACACCAGATGAATATCTCTTCCCTGCATATTGCTCAAAATGGCCATTTCCTTCACATGGTTATGTTTTATTATTCATGTCATCAGATATAGCAATGTGAGATTTATTTAGAGGGAACATTTCATCAATTTCAAAACATAAAGTATGCTTCTGTCTCTCAAAGGGTTTAATGACACCCTAAATTAGTTCTGACCTGTTAGGGGAGGTATAAAAAACACACTTTTCCTGAAAAACATTAAAATTGCATGCTCCATATAAAAAAAATACATGGCCAAACTTGAACAATGGACACACTACTTCTGGCAACTCATTCAACGTGCTATTTTTCGACCTGGGAAGTAGATTCGTTTACTACCTTTTTAGATTATGGCTTTGAGAATATTCTCACCCAGATGATGGAGCATGCAAAACAAAGACGACTTGAAAGTAATTCATATAAATCAATGGACCTCATGATATTTATGTGCTGCCCACTTGCCCACATCCCTTCCCCCATTCTTGCTGCACTGAAATTTATTTTTCACACTGCATTGGAAATAATCTTATAAAATTATAGAGCAGATCATGGTATTCCTCTGCTTACACCTTATCCTGGGAAGAAAGCCTGAATCTAATCCATTTTCTACAGAGCCCTGCAGATCCTAGTCTCTGTCTCCAATATAGGGGAAATCTGATCAAATTACATTTACTTCCTATGATATCTTCCCATATGCCCATTTATCAAAATTCCACTCCTACATTAAATTCCATTGTTTCAGTGATAGATAAGCTCACCTTCCAATTAATGCTGTGTAAGTTTTCTATGTGCTGAGAGTCTGTCTTCAAGATCATTGTGTTTCTACCAGCAGTGTTTTGCAAAGTGTCTTGGGAATAACAAATACTGAGACCGCAGAGCAAAAACAAAGGTGAGAGAAACCGTGGAGGAAAGCATATCTGTTGGCAAATGCGAGGTTGCTCTGGCTTTCTCTCTCAATCCCCTTCCTTCTGCCCTTGGCCATAATCATATGAAATGTATACCAGTAGTTAAGAGAGAGCTTGATCAGAATAAACCATTAAAATTTTGCTCTTTAAAACTCTTGTGAAGATACTGATGGAGCTTTTATAATCCTATAAATATAGAATATTCTATGTATATATTTTTAAAGACTTTTAAATCCAGTATTCTTAGCTACCTCACAAGGAGATATCAAAGCACTTGAAAACAACACTCCCAGATTCTAAAATAATAATTCCTTTTTAAATACTCAGTGTTACAAACATAATCTTACTTACCTTAAATAGCATCTTGAATAGGGATATAGAGTCTTATTTCATATATAGAGAAAATGAATCACATGAGTCCTGCTGAATGTTCCATGAATTTTCTGTGGCAGGGTTAAGAAAAGGGACCCCTCTCCTTAGACCCTCCTCCTAGCATCTGAATAGGCAACTCCATAGAATACCACTGGGCCCTTATCATTTGAATACTGACCAGGGCAATGCCTGGCAGGCAACAACTGAGCTATCAATTAAAAGGATATGATGCAAAGCCACAAGATAGTCTTCAGAAGTATCTAACCCCTACTCTTCCTTTCTTTGTTCTATATATCTAAAAATTGCTAGTATATTGTAGATACCTAATGGCTTTCTTTCTGACAATTATTATATAAAATAAAGTGAGGTTAATGGAATAATCTTGGATTTGTCAGGCAAGATTAGTTGAACAATGAACCCATAACCCTTATAAACCAAGGCAAAGTGCTGGGTTCAAATATAATCAAGATACAGAATCTCTCCTTGTAGAGCTTGCAATGCTGTTAGTATATGCAATGGTCTGAATTTTGAGTTCGTCCCAAAATTCATACCCTTCCACTATGTAGACATTGTAAAAAGTGTCCCTCTAAGAACCATGAAGCAGGCCCTTATAAGATACCTAATCTGCTGGCAACTTAATCTTGGAATTCCCTACCTAGAAAGAGGTGAAATAAATTTCTTTTGTCTAAAAGCTGCCATGTTTATCTTATTTTGTTATAGCAGCTGCAAAGGACACAACCAATGAGGCAGCTGCCATAAACTAAGTTGAGTGCCCCCAGAATTAATACTAAAGCCCTAACTCCCTTATATGATTGTATTTGAAGCAAACATCTCTTAGTAATTTATTAAGGTTAATGAGATCATAACAGGGATTCTTCATAAGGGTGGGGTTCTAACTCACAGAAGAGAATACATTCATTTTCTCCCTTTTCCTCCACTTCCCTTTTTTCTATGTATAGGTACCAAAGTCCATGTAAGCAAGATGTCAGCTGCTAACAAATTAAGCCAAGAGGCTTCAGATTGAAATCTACTTGCTGAAACTCTAATCTTGGAACTATGAGAATTAATTTCTGTTGATTAAGCCACTCAATCTATGGTATTTTGTTATGCTAGCCCAAGAAGACCAAAAAAGCAGTAGATTACATTGAGTTCAGGCTATATCACTTATTAACTGATACTTGAAATTTCTTACCTGTAGCCTTAGTAAGCCACAAGTTCTTCTTTAATATAAGAATAATTACTTTAAAATGTTATTATGAAATTTAACTAGAAAAAGCAAAAAAAGCACTCAGCATCACGCCACTGATGCTTATAAGATGCACATGGGAGCTAGCAGTGAATGGTCTGGGCAACTGTTTTCCGTCAGTGGTAGAGACCACAGGGCTGCAGCCTACATGTTCCCTGCAGCTTGACCCAACTTTAGAGAAGTTGCTTGTTGACTACGGCCTCTGACCTTCTATTTCTCACAGCATTGACTTTAGAACACTAGTAATTAAAAATTCTTTCTTTGCCCCTTTTGAAATGTATATAAATATCCTTAAAAGCCTCTTGACAGTTTTATGACCTAGGAATTTTCTCAGGGATCTGAGAGTCATCTCTTTGAAGTGTAATGATCAAGAAAGTGCCACTATCTCTCCAGTGTCACTTAAGATAGTCTCCAATCTAAACTAAGGATGGGAGTAATTTAAAAACTATCTCATGAGTTAAAGATATGAGAAAGTTTACTTTCTGTTTGTGGAATGCAATCAGCAAACACAGGTTTTGCTATAACCCCTCTAACCCAGTTCTTAAAAATTGTCCAGCTTTTTGTTCTAGCACAGTTGAGTTCAGTCTCTTTCCCCTCTTGAAATAGTAGTGAATAAAGTCTTCTTTACCTTGGTAACTTTGTCCGGTACAATTTTTTACTTTGAAAGACAACGTCCAACATAATATACAACTTGAGATATGTTGTAATGACTTATATATTGGTTTGACAGTGTATATAGCTTTGAGTAAACATTTGCATACATTTTGTGTCACAGTAATTACTTATGGCATGTTTCACTATTTTACTAGAAATTATGGTCAAGATTTTAAAACTTATATTATTTCAACAGTTACTAAGGGAGCACTAATAAGTCTCTTTGGGAGTTTAAAATCCTCCAATGACACCAGATGCTGACTATGGAACTTGTATGTGATCCCATATGCCCTTGACCACATAGTTAATTTCATGCAAATGGGGCAGGGGACTGAGAAAAAAAGTTACTAATTCATAATTTTAAAATATTGACTACACATCATAATACCTGATCTCAAATTATACTACAGAGTTATGATTAGAAAAATAGCATGGTGTTGGTCTAAAAACAGATATGAAGACAAATGCAATAGAGTAGAAGACACAGAAATGAATCCACATAGATACAATCATCTAATCCTTGACAGGTGCCCAAAACAAACAATGGTGCTGGGGACACTGTATATTCATATGCAGGAGAATGAAGCTAGATCCCTTATTCTCAGTCTGAATGAATAAATTTAAAGTGGCTCAAAGACCTAGAGGTTAGACCAGAAAAAATGCAACCACTAGAAGGAAACATAGGGTCAACACTTCAACATACTGGAGCAGGTATTGACTTCATTAATAAGACTCCTAAAGCTTAGATACAAAACTAAGAATCAATAAGTGAGATAGCATAAAATTTAAAGCTTCTACATAGCAAAGGAAACAAGAATATGAAAAGAGAACCTACAGAATGCGAGAAAATACTTTCCAACTACTCTTTCAACAGGGATTAATATCCAGAATCTGTAAAGAATTTGAAAATCTTAACACTAAGTCAATAAATAACCCAATCAATAATTGGGCAAAAGATCCAAACAGGCATTTCTCAAGAGAAGGGATACAAATGACCAAAAAATATATGAATAAATACGCAACATCCTAAAAAATGAGACAAGTGCAAATCAAAACTCCACTGAGATTTCATCTCACTCAGGTTACAATGTCAATGATCAAGAATACAAATAATAAATGCTGGGTAGGATATGAGGAAAAAGGTACACTCACACATTGTTGATGGGACTGAAAATTAATGCAATCACTTTGGAAAGCAGTATGAAGATTCTTCAAAAGACTAGGAATTGAATCACCATATAACCCAGCTATCCCACTTCTTGGTTTTTATTCATAAGAACTAAAATCAGTATTCTATAGTGGTACATGCATACTAATTTTAGTAGCAGCTTAGGTGTCCATCAACAGTCAAACTGATACAGAAAATGTGATTTGATGTGTGTGTGTGTGTGTGTATGTGTGTGTGAGAGATGGAGTTTTATTCAGCTATGAAGAAGAATGAAATTTTGTCATTTTCTGGTAAATGGATAGAACTGGAGAACATCATGCTAAGTGAAATAAGCCAGACTCAGAATATCAAAAGCCAAATATTTTATCTCATAAGTGGAAGATAGAAAGAGACAGAGAGTGAGAAAAAAATAAGAATAAAAAAGGGGATCTCACAAAAATAGAAGGGAGACCAATAGAGTAGAGGAAGGAGATTAAGGTGGAGGAAAGAAGGGAGGGCATGGCAAAGTACTCAGATCTGAAATCTACCACATTATGTTTTGTCCATGTATGAACATATTACAATTAGTATTACATACATACACGTACATATATATAATATACTAACTAAATAATAATAATAATTATAGAAGGGAGATCAATAGAGTATAGCAAGTGGATTGATGGAGAGGAAAGGGCAGGGACTGGGCAATTAGACTGATCAAATCATGTTTTGTGCATGTGTAAATATGGCATAATGGATCATACTACTATGTATAATAAACTATAACAGTAAAAATTATAAATAAATAAAATAAATACAGCCTAAGTGGGATTGATTTCTAAGGAACTCTTTAGTATGTGTGGCATATAGATTAACATGTAAAGCACATATTTTCCACTAAGCAAATGTTAAGTTACATAAAGCTTCTAATATCCAAATGACACTTGTTTCTATGTGTAAATTATACAGCATGTGTGGAAGGAATATTTTTTTTTCAAGTTCAACTTCCTTGATTAGAATATTAATCTTGATTCATTTTTGAAAAATTTAACACAGTTTTAGTCAAGCACAATGAGTTACAATGGAAATCCAAAAGAATATCTTGAATGACTTTTTATCTAAATTATCCTATTTATTACACATGGGCTAATTTTCTTTATTTCTTATTTTCCACTTGCCCATATCCATGTTCATTAAAATTCAGAATTTACCAATATAAATAAATAAAATTGAATTCCATTACCTTTAAGATAGTTTTTCAGTACAAAGCATAGTTACTCAGGCATTCACATAATATAGATTTTAGAGGCCTTTTAACTCAACAAGGTTGAAAAGAGTGAAAAAACCCTATTTTGCCAATGTTCCTGTTGTCAGAGGCTAATCAATTGCTTCTTTCCACACCTAATTGTGTACTTAGAAAATATCAACACATCACAAACAGCAATGCAATTTGTCTCATCCAAATGCATCCTATAAAATGTCCAAGTGCTGATAAGTGCTAGAAATACATCTCAAGACTATCCATGTCTGCAGCATTTTGAGGTTGTTTGGAAGTTCAATGCTTTTAGTAAGAATATTAAAAGATTAATCTAGTTCTTGACCCTTAATTCACCACTCCCTGATAAGGCATTGTTAGGGGAGAATGTGTCTCCTGGTCTCACTAGATGCCAATGACTGTCTCTGGCCTCTTTGCCAACATATGAATTCTGACAGAACGAAAGACACAGTTGCCCTCCAGCCCATTCTCAAAAGAAAGAATATGTTATCTTTGTTAATAGATCAAATAAGTTAAAAAGAATTCAGTATGGTCTTTCAAAAAAAAGAGAAAATAAGCCGGGCACGGTGGCTCATGCCTGTAATCCCAGCACTTTGGGAGGCTGAGACAGGAGAATAGTGAGTTCAAAGCCAGCCTTAGCAATGGTGAGGTGCTAAGCAACTCAGTGAGACTCTGTCTCTAAATAAAACACAAAAGAGATCTGGGGATGTGGCTCAGTGGTTGAGTACTCCTGAGTTCAATCCTTGGCACCAAAAAAAAAAAAAAAAAAAAAAAAGAGAGAGGGAGAGAGGGAAAATATCTGCTATTCACTTTAAAAATTCCTTTTGGGGAATAATAAAAATGATAGATGTGCTATTTCACTGTGACTAGAGCCAGCCATTATTACTAGGAAAAATATGATTTCTAAATATACTGAAACTCTGATGGTATGTGCAAGAGACGAAAAGTAGCTTTTTTCACTTGTAATGAACATTCTCTATATAAATTAAAACAAGATTTTCTTTGGTTCTCCTGGAGAATGGGAAATTTGACCTGAAACTTTCTCTATTGTGATTTGCTAGTCTTAATTAAGCAGTACTATTTATGATTGATTCAAGACCAAAAGGCTAATTTGGAGATTATTTTGTCATTGTTCAGCACAGAGAAAGAATGAGATGGTAGGAGGAATGGAAGAAAGTTAAATTTTAGACATTTTCAAAGAAAGTTTGGTTAGGCCATTGAAGTTGAATTTGTAGAAATTAGTAACATTGTATACACCAAGCTTCCAATTTGAGAGCAAAAGTTCTGCTTCAGAAAGTGCCAGATTCAACAATTGACATCCCAATGTGACTGTACTTGGGAGGTAGGACTTTTAGGAGGCAAGTAATATTGCCTGAGATCATAAGAGTGGGTCCTTAATCTCAAGAGACTGGTATCCTTTGACAATAACAAAGACATACCAGAGAGTAGAAACCAATGGGTCAGCAAGAGGCTCTTAGAATTCCCAGCCTCCAAAACTACAAGATAATAAATTCCTAAGGTTTAAGTCACCCATTATGTGATATTTTGTTATAGTGAAATTTTTATATATTAGGTTTCACTAAAATTCACTAAAATTTAATCAACATGAGGGCAGAAATTTCAATCCATTGGTTGTTGCTGCTTCTGGACTGTCTGAATGGTGTCTTTCCCATCCACAGTACTTGTTTTATAAATATTAATTTTGCAAATGAATAAAATAATGCTAATGTCTGAATGTGGTTGTATATATTGTTTATATCTATATAGATCTGTATCCTGTCTCCATCATATTTTCTTTCCTTTCTAAAATGCCTTTCCTATGTTAATTCAGATGAATACTGCTATTCTAATGTCCATACGGATAATTTATTTATTTATTTATTTATTCATACGGATAATTTATATATAGTCTAAAAATGAGTTGATATTAGTGGAGGTGACTGGTGTGCATTAAAATGTAATTCAAAAGTTTAGTTCATTTATTTTAAATTGAAAATATAAGCTTGGTTCTATTTTTCTTAAATAAAGTTGAAATCATATGTCTTGAATTTCATTCTTCCATTTAATCACATGATAATGAAGGCCTTGTGATGTTAAAATGAGAGCATTTTAGTGACTACACATCACAAGAAAAAAATAAAAGTTAATGTAACTTGATTATTTGAAGTAATATAGTGTTGAGAAAATTAAGTAAAAAGTTTGGATAATTTCTAAAACACATCTCTTTGTAATATTTTACCTAATATTGGTATCTGAGTTCGAGTTTCCTCATTTTCTAGGAGGTCATACTACTTGAATCAAAACATATTTTCTATTACTAATTAGCTAGATTTTTCCTTTCCATATGAAGTAGAGTTTCACTCTATCTACTTCTGAGAAAGAGTGTTCTTTTATTTCTTAAAATGTTTTTAGATTGCAAAAACAATAAGAACAAAATGCTCTTAACTTCTGACAGATATTTAACTAAGCCAATTTTATAGGAAAGTCAAGGTGAATTAAAAACACTGGAGCTATATTGCTTTCAAAATGATATCCTTAACTTCAGAGGACAATGACCTACTTTGAAGTTCTGACATCTCTTTAGCCTATGACTTTAATGAGAATAATTAGTGAAAAAGAAAAATTACAACAACCAAGCACATACTTATATAAAGTAAACTCAAACACAAAATTGAGCACAATGTAAGGGTATGTGTGGTTATGAAAAGTATATTTATTTATTATATCTCAAAATGAATATTGTGAGAGTTGCGGAGTTCTTCCATAGTTTGGAATTACATCTTCTATCTTGAAATAGATTCTTGTACCTTGTGGCTGAGTAATCTTTGAGTAATGTGATTGCTAATAAATACCTCTCGGGAGGAATGAAGAGAAAGTTAGCTACAGGACTTAATAAGTACCTGCTGTCCGGTAAACAAATCAGTTACTCTGATATTGTATGTACCTAGGAAAAAATGAATAACACAGCCTCCATCTAGGAGACTGTCTTCAGAGAAGAGCGGGCAGACTGGAAATAATATTCCAAATATTAATTAAAATTGTTCAAATTTTGACAAATTTGTGTACACATTTACTTAATTTAACTATTAAAAAGTTACATTCAATCATTTTTTTAATTTACATTTAAAAAATTTACATTTTTTATTTCACTTATTTTATTGTTGTTACAAAATGATTTTAGTTAGGTTTAATTAGATTTGAATGCAAAATTTATCTCCTCTTTGCTTTATATTGTGTTAGTTCCTGAGCTCATTTTAAGCAAAGCAAGCAAGCATTTTGCTGTAATTTCACCAAAATTAATATAAAAATGTTTTGAAGTCAAAATTTTAAAAGCTGGAGTGTTAGAATATGGCCAACAATAAAATACCTCCCCTCTTTCCAACACTACTTTAATGTCTTTATAATATTTCTGTTCCTTACTCTCTATAACAAATTGAAATGGGATACCAAGATAAAACTATAGCTAGCTTTCACCTTGGGTTTTCTTCTTTGATGAATAGAGGATTATGAAGTCAGAAATATAAGACCATTTCCTTCTAAGATTTTATTAAAGATAAGATATTAGGGAGAATAAGAGCTATTTTGCTGGCTAACCACATCATCTAATTCCAACCATCAGAAATGAATGAAAATAAAATTGTGCAAAGAAGCACAGCCCTTATCAACCATAGAGTCATTTAGAGTTTTGTGATTGCCCTTTGAGTACAAATGATTATTGCTAAACTTTGTCAAACTGGGAAGACTGAAAGATTCTCTGGGGGTTGTCTAAGTGCAATATCAAATAGAAACTCAGAATATCAACTCAGAATCAGAACTCAAGCAAATAGAAACTTCTTCAGCATATTAAGCTAATGAGGGTAAGTTATGAAACTTGGGATTCAGAAATGGCAGGTCTTCTTTACATTTCAGAATCTGTTGAAAGTTGAAACTGGATTAATTGTGGGCATGGAGAAAAACTTCTCATCTATAATTTATATATGAAAAGATATTACTTGAAGTACAAAAGGCATTTTTTTCTGCACAAGGACTTTAAGTATTACAGAAATTATGAGTGCCAAACCATCTAAATTCTTCCCACCATAGTAGTAATCCCATGTCCAGTTCAAGTTTTAGGGGGATAATTTTGTGCCACTCTCTCATAAGATCTTATAAAAACAAAAGCAATAAAAAAAAATGGCCAAGCATGGTGGTGTATACTTGTAATCCCAGCCACTGGGGAGGCTGTAGCAGAGGATCTTAAAATCAAGGCCAGCCCCAGCAAATTAGCAATTCAGTGAGACTCTGTTTCATTAATAAAAACAAAAAGTATTAGTGATGTAGCTCAATGATTAAAGCGCCCCTGGGTTCAATCCCCAGTATCCTCACTCCCAGAAAAAGGTCTATAATCCCTTCAATAAAATATATTTTATCAGCAAAATCAAGAGGTTTCCATACCTTACTTGATGGCTGAAAGTGGATGAAAAAGGGCTAATAAATGAAATAAACAGAAAGAAACACTTTTTAGAATAAATTACAGAGAGATGCCCAGGAATAAATGGAAATGAGGGCCAATATGGAAAAGTATTAGAAGAAAATATCCATTCAAATTGTGCCAGTTAGTATCTCCCTACTGTATGAAATTATGGAGGCCTCTAAGATGGTCACCAGTGATCTTTAGGTCCTGGCATTCATTCTCTTGTGTAATGTCCTCTGAGTGTTGGGTACAGTAGCCATGATAAAATGTCACTTCCATGATTAGGTCATAAAAAGTCTGTAGGACTTGCAAGAGACTGTGGGTCAAAGGAACTCAGCTGAGTATTATCAAATTCTTGACCCACAAAAAAGGGCAAGATAATAAATGTTGCTATATTAAGCTGTTAAATTTAGAGATAATTCATTGCACAGGAGTGGATAACCAATAAGTTCACCTAAAATAAAGAACAGAGTAGCTTTTTCTTTTCTCCAAAGCAAAAACTAAAATTCAGACGTCTCTTAAAAGCAAAGCCACTTTTAAAGAATTGGCTCTTAATGTGGATGTTCTTTTCACTCTTGCTTTAGGGTTCCTGCCTTTTGTCTGCTGTCTCCAAAGTAGAGCCTGCCACTCTCCACTTGCATGGAGTCTCCTTTCACACTACACAGCGGCTAGTTCAGACTTAGGCTCAAGGAAGAATGAACAAAATAACAAGTAGACATAATTGGTGGTGGTGAAGTGTGTAGAACTGAATGTATGGTTAATAATCTAAAGAGATGACATAAAAAGGCAAGGGAATCAATACAAGAACAAAAATTAAAATGTTGAGGAGCTCCTGGAGAAATAAGACCATGGGAGATAAGTATGATCCAAATAGGAAACAAAATAAAAATATGTGATTTTAAGCAATTGATAGAATTCATTTAACTTTAATTCTGGGAAAAGTCTCCTTTGAGTGGTCCAGGTAATATGATATGAGACCATAAGGAAAGAAATGTAGCCTTAACACATAACTGAGACTGGCATTGTAGAATACTTCCATAAATATGTGATCTAAATGTGCTTTACAGCTTGCCCACTTCAGAATCCTCATAGATAGAATGTAGAAGATTTGGTGGTGGCTGCCAGACGGAATAAAGTTAACATTCCCAGAAGCACGATGAGATGGTGAGATATGGAAAGGAGAAAGAAGCTATAGCAATAGATAGAAGACAAATACCTTCATCTTATTATGTGGATACTTAATAGTGTTGTAAGTTAATGAAACAAATAGAGATGTAAATATGTCATTCAAAGTGACTATTTAACACACATACAGAACATATATCTATATGTGTATGTGTATAAAATTTTTAGAAGAAAAGCAGTGAAAGGAGAGGATTAAAATCTAAGTTAATGCTCTGTTTTCATCCTTAAGATGATATAAATATTGTACGAATGGAAAAAAATCAACAAGTAAATGTATAAGCATATTGTTTTGAGATTGGAGAGTAAATTACCAAATAGAATTATTAAAAGATACTATCTCTGGGGAATAAGACTGAGGGTTGGTGAAGGGATGGATGGAGTGTTGTTGCTTTTTATACATTATTTTCTAAACCATATTGATTTGCACTTGTATTGTCTCAATGAAAATAATTTAACAATTATCTCTTTTGTATGTATGTGAAGTAGAAAAGTACATTTTTTCAGCATCAAGCTACTGGTCTCAGAAACAGTGTAAAAAGACAAGATATAATTAATGTTGTTATTTAGCAATTTGAGATGCCACCATTTACATAAATCATATTTTCAAATATCCCACACAGCAAGAATAAATTCCTTTGACATTTATTTGGCTTTGTCGAGATTTATCTATCACAAGGAATTCACTTCATTCTACAAACTTCACTTAAGTATTTGTATCCAATTAGTGTTATGCCAGCATGTCCTCCTAATCTCTTCTTTTACTTCTCTAATTCCTTGTACTCAGTTCCCATTTTAATTTGCCAAGGAATATATCATGGTTTTTACATACTTAAATTCATCAATGAGTGTCCCAGTTTTATCTGGTTTCCAGCAATACCCAATATCTATATACCATGCTCATGCAGAACTTTTCTGGAAGACCTGTGAAGAGTCACTTGGTGCAAACTGGATCTCTGATGAGTCTCATATTACTAGATCTCTGGTTGTTTTTCTTAGAGATTTTCACATGTTTATTCAACTCCCTAAAGTTAGCTAAAGATATTAAAAAGTCAGATAAACCATTTAAAAATGGAAATTCATGACTCTTCAAAATGGGTCAATTGCTTTAAAAATTCTAAAGTAAGTTTAGTAATCTGACTAGCGCTCCCTACAGTCAGCAATGGAAGAGGTCAACTCTGGTACAAATAATAAGTACTTCAAATATGAAGGATTTAAAACCAATGATAAATCTGACCAAAAGCCAGCTTGCTTTTTATTTTTAGAATGTGCCAACAATTCTAAACAAATGCAAGAATAAAATATTCTTCCTGAGATGGATCATTAGCACCACCCCTTCCCTACCTTGGTCAACCACCATATCCTCAAAATGATGATATTCGGCTAAATCTCTTGAACAGTGTCCTACATCTGCTAAGCTGCCACCTGGCAGGGAAAATTACAATGCATTGTGCCCTTCTTTTTAAAAACATTATTATAATTATTTTATTTGTTTGTTCTAATCAGTTATACATGACAGCAGAATGTTCTTCGATTCATTGTACACAAATGGAGCACAATTTTTCACATCTCTGGTTGTACACAAAGTAGGGTCACATCATTCGTGCAATCATACATGTACCTAGCATAATGATGACCGTCACATTCCACCACCTTTCCTATCCCCATGCCTCCTCCCCTCTCCTCCTTCCACTTTGGCCAATCCAAACTTCCTCTACTTGTCCCATGCCTACCGCCCCTTATGGATTAGCATCCACTTATCAGAGAAAATGTCTGGCCTTCAGTTTTTTGGAATTGGCTTACTTTGCTTAACATGATGTTCTCTAACTCAGTCCATTTACTTGCAAATGCCATAATTTTATTCTCTTTCATTGCTGAGTAATATTCCTTGTGTATATATACCACAGTTTCTTTATCCATTCATCTATCGAAGGGCACCTAGGCTGGTTCCACAGTTGGGCTGTTGTGAATTGTGCTGTGCCCTTCTTTTTATGTTAGAGACAACAATGGAGTTTCCCTCTCGGTATTATGTGAAACATATTCACAATATAAATCAAAATGGGAATTTGCATCTACATCATTTTCCTAAGTTAATATGTATATAATATAAAAATCCAAAACTTTACTTAAAAACTGTCTTTGTAAGTAAAAGAAACTAATTATTTTATCATGTATATCATCATATATCATATATATATATATATCATCTTTATTCTCTGCAAATATGGATCAAACCATGAAAATTTAGGACTAGGCAGCATATTATATTCATCTCAGAACTGGGCTATGCACTCTGTGCTTTCATTTTTATGTATTCAAACCCATTTACCAAGAGTCCTCTTTGCACAGTAGTACATCAGGTGTTAAGCATACATGGATTAATAAGGCAATGGTCTTGATTAATGATGCTTGTCACAAAGAAAACTAAAGGTTTCAAGCTCTAATGTTTAGGTAAGTATGTATCTACTTACATGGATTTCTATTCATGTATGTTTTTAAAATGTTATGAAAATAGAAAACAGGCTCTGCCTGAGGTTGTTCAGGAAAGCAACATGTGGAATGCAAGGTTTAAAACTGCCCCATGCTATAAACATTAATGAAGCTTTATACTTCAAAATGTAAAAACAATTATTAACAAGATCACTCACACTGTTGCAACAAAGGAAGAAAAGAGGTGGATTTCTGGTAGAGAGGCAATATATGCAGAAACTGAAAGTAGGAAATCGAATTCTGTGTTTATATATTGTCAAGGACTTTATTATTGTTAGGAAACTAAAGATAAAGTTCTTTATGCTCTACACATGTTCAAAAAAAAAACAACAACTTTATTTTCTGAATCAAGTTCCCAAACAATATAGAATGCAAGACTAGGTGTATAAAATGACCTGGTCATTAAAAAAAAACATGGAAAATTCCAGCCACAAAAGTGATTAAACCATCTTTGAAACTAAAAATTCTTTCTTTGAATAGTGAAAAACCCTCAGTTTATAACAGAGCAAGTGGTCATTTGGCTGGCCATGATGTCTTGTTGTCTATCCTACTTTTATGAGTTGCCATGTTGACTTTGTCTAAAATTATTACCAATTTCATGTTAATGATGTGCAAGGGAAATCAGACATGGAAATGCCACCACAGGGTGTATACAAATCTTGAACAAGAGACTTCTGAAGAAAATTTACAGCCCCTTTGGATCCATAGGCATAAGATCTTACCCTTTTCTAGGTGTACACATAACTCTTTTGATACATACTCAGTGGACAGCAGCTGCAAAAGTGAGCGAGGATGTGTAGAAAATATGAAAATAACTTTCTCTCAAATGATCCAGGGATGATGATCTTTACTGTTGAATCTCACATGCTTGGCTATACTTCCTGGAGATTTTATAATAGCTTGCATAGCATAGTTCAGCAGGCAGAGACCCCTCACTTGATTCACCTGCCTGTATCTTCACAAGACTCAGTCTTACAATAATGTTGGACAAACACAGAATACTTTTAAAAAATTTCATATTTGGGTCATCATGTGTGAATCTATAATGCTAAAGTAGGGCCTAGTACATGAAAGAAGAAAGCAATCAAGTAGAGGAAGAAGAAAAGCGAAAAGGTGGTGGCCAATTGTAGATAAGAATACTGGTGGGAGCTAGGTATGGTGGCACCTGCCTGTAATCCCAATGACTGGGGAGGGTGAGACAAGAGTATCGCAAGTTCAAAGCCAGCCTCAGCAATTAAGCAAGGCCCTAAGCAACTTAGCGAGACCCTGCCTCAAAATAAAAAGAGCTGGGAATGTGGCTCAGTAATTAAATGCCCCTGGGTTCAATTCCTAGTTACCCGCCCCCCCCAAAAAAACAATGATAAAGATATTGAGGAAGGAAAAAATGAGCACCTACTGAAGGACAAGTGCTATGCTAACAGCTTTACTTATGCGAGTTTATTTGTTACTCTCAAAGAATCTTCAGGATAAACATAATTCATACTTTACTCCATGAACTTGTTTAACATTGATGTTTATATATGTAACATTCTTGGAGCTTTTTGTTTTGTTTTGATTTTCATTATTGAGGACTGAATCCATGGGCACTCTATCATTGAGCTGCATCCTCAGCCCTTTTAATTAATTAATTAATTTATTTATTTATTATTTTTAGAAAGGGTCTTACTAAGTTGTTCAGGTTCTCTTTAAGTTGCTGAGGCTGGCCTAGAACTTATGACCCTTCTGCCTCAATGTTCCGTGTTGCTAGGATTGCAGGCTTGTGTCATCTCACCTACCTCTTGGGGCTGATAGCATGTATTTCATGTAAAGATAAACATGGTTTTGTTCCCCCATATGTCTCTCAGGGGACTATCTACATCTTGTTAGACCTGGAAACTTCTAAAATGGAGCAAAGAAGCCCAAGGCCAACAACTACCCTACTACATCTATGGTTTGGATTATAACAATCTATTCAAGAAGAAGCTTTACACAAACACAATTTAGGTTTTAAATATACCAAGGAGAGAAAGTGAGTAATTGCAGAGTCAGGGCATTGTCTAGCACATTGCCAACACCCAGAAAAAGTGAAATAATAGAAGTGTATTGCCCAATACACTTGTTATCAAAACAGGACTAAAATAGCTTTCCTTCTTTAGAGTTGTCTCCACCTTTCAATTGCATTAGTGATGCTGTTAATAATAGACTCTAAATCTGTGATGTACAAAAACGTTGGTATTGTTGATACAGAGCACTTAATGTATGGACTCCTAATAATCTAGAGATTAGAGAAATGGTTCTTGTTATAAAATCCTGCATTACCAGATATCTCATCTTTAAGAATAGCATCATAATAGCTAGCAAAGTGTATTGCATAGGTGAGGTGCACACAAGATATTTGCAGTTTGCAATTTTAAGTAAAAGCATTGTGGATTTACAGGCAACCTATACCATGGAAACACACATAAGCACGCACATACACATGCAAACACACACACACACACACACACACACACACACACTTTCTGCTTTGTTTTATTTTTATAGTTGACATATAGAATACTTACTGAAGAAACCACTGGTACTATCTGTCTGCTTAAGATTTTATATAAATAGGACGGTAAAGATGAGAATACAGTGAACATTATTGGGTAAATGCCTTTTAAAGGTAGATAAATTATTTAAACCTCCTCTTGTGGTTCCACCTACTGATGTTGTTATTTTTTTATGGCTGGGGAAGTTTTTAGTGATACCTGAAGGTAGTAAAATCTAATATAGGCTGAGGATGATCAAACATGTAAGAAGTTACCATAGATTCAAATAATCCTGGCATTCATTTATTGAATAAAGCTTAATGGTTTACCATATAAGACAGAAACATTGCTTACACACACACACATTCATACACATACACAATTAGCTTTTGTTTATGTATCAGATGATTTCGCCCCCTCCTCAGCTTCAGAGACAACAATGATTACATTGTAGAGAGGGATAAATCAACAGGTGTGATATAAACGTACATATGTATTTGAAAACTACAAGGTCACAAAGTATTAGTCCACATAATTCATTGTGCTGATCAAAACTAAGACAATTAAATGTGGCTACAGTCTTGTTACTTAAGACACTAATTATTTAATTTAAAAAGATGTTTGTCCAGAAACAGATACTAGAAATATCAGAGAAGGCCAAACTCGCTTGAAATTACTATCATGTATTAATTCAATGTAAAGTTTTGATTCATTCTAATTCTCCAATGCTGCTAAATATTATATCAAAGAGATTATATCAAGAATAACAAGCCCAATCTGGTCTATTCCAGTGCTGACAGTTCTTTATGTTTTTCATGTGCAAGTATATTACAAATGTTTAAGCTCCCTAACCCAAACATGTTATGAAGGACAGACACAGAAATCAAATCTGCAAGATTCAGAACCATACTGTGAATTAGCTTCTGATTAGGAACAACTTGGAAAATAGGTATAGGCAAGCTCCAGATTGCTCAGTCCCCAGTAATTGGAGGCTGGTGGGTGGGGACAGGAAAGCTGAGTTAAACAGTGCCAGGAATGGGGGACAACCATCATTTCCTTGTGCCGAGGAGTCCCAGTATTGCAGTGTATTTATAGCACTGTGGCCCTTGCCCCTTAAATGCTAATGACAACTCTGCCTGGAAGTCATTCCCTGCTCTCGGTTACCCTACCCCCACCCAGCCTCTAATACACACCACTTCAGGGGAGAGCTGCTGCCTCAGTCAGCAGAGCAGAGAACTCATCTCCCTATATGCCACACAACTGATGCTCTGATTTAGAGACATAAATTCACAATTATCCTTCAAAGTAGAGAAAATAGCTTTAAAAGTAAAAAATCTTCTTTAATTTATAGTTTGTATTTGAAGAATGTTTCTCAAACATAACTATCACTCATATAGCGCTTAAATTCCTGCCCAGGTCCACCTCTTGACTTTTGACAAACAGTAGGGTGGCGTCAGACTTTCAAGTCCCCACTGTCATGGAAACTCTAGGTCACCTTGGCCCATGCGGACTGGTTCTAATTGGATTAGAACCTGTGTGATCCTGGACAACTACTCATACTTCTTAGAGCCAACTTTCTCATACTATGTAATATTTTACTAGTGTTGCCTAAAGCTTTGCAAAAGCTACAGAACTCTAAATAAATGTAAGTGGTTCTAATCAGTCAGACACCCTATTTTTTCATAGTTTAGAATGAATCATGAAATTTCCATGTTTTGGTAGGAAAAAGTTGTTCAAATCACCACAATTTTATGTTTTTCTCACTTTATATTGAGCCATCTGATTCTCACAGAAAACTTATGAAACCATAATCCCTATTTTATAGGTGGGAATCTGAGTATTAAGATGTGAAACACATAACTGGTACATGGTAAAAGGAAGGCTGGCATTTAGGTGGCCTCTTTGCTTCCAGAGTTGATGCTCTTGACCTCTCTGCTATGCTGCTCCTAAGGATCCATACCAATACGGCTTCTTTGGACTAGAGAACATAAGGATTCAGAATCTTATCTTGTTATGTAGGGAACAGAGAGATGAGGATGGTGAGAACATGCGGTTAAGAGAATAATTGTATAAAATGGGCCCACTGTACTGACCCCCACGGGCTTTCTTTTCTAAGAAGCAATTTACCTGCAACCTTGCCTGGCCTCAGTGGGCAGGATATGTCACATTTCTCAGCAAACTACCTGTTCATTTCAGGACAAATGCACGCCTGAAATAATTCTTTTTTTTTTTTTTTTTTTTGGTACTGGAGATTGAACTCAGGGGCACTGGACCACTGAGCCACATCCCCAGCCCTATTTTGTATTTTATGTAGAGACAAGGTCTCACTGAGTTGCTTAGCGCCTCACCGTTGCTGAGGCTGGCTTTGAACTCTCGATTCTCCTGTCTCAGCCTCCCAAAGTGCTGGGATTAGAGGCTTGTACCACCGTGCCCGGCTACGCCTAAAATAATTCTGAAAAGAGGAACCTAAGTTACTCTGAAGGAGGAGACTTTTATGACCATATCCTGAAACTCTGGGAAATAAGGATAGTTCTTCCTAACCATAAAATCTGTACAAATGTATGATTAAGAATTCAATTAGAACCAGTCAGCATGAGCCAAGGCGATCTAGAGTTTCTATGACAGCGGGGACTTGAAAGTCTGATGTCACTCTGCTGTTAGTCAAAAGTCAAGAGGTGGACTTGGGCAGGACTCTCTGGAGACTTCTCTGAGATTTCAAATAAAACTAGAGTACAGAAGAAGCACAATGTCCTTTTTCTTTCTAAGAGGACCCATTCTCTCCCTTGAGAGTATCCTCTTTCCCTTTTCCCTGTCCCTTCAATAAACTCATTCCTGTTACTCTGAGCAACATGTCTGAAATCTTTTTGACTTGATCACAAGAATCAGGGTTTGAAGAGGGGCTCTTCCCTGTGCCTCAGTTTCTTTGAAGGCCTCAGCTTCATCACATTTACGTGTCCAGTATGAAACTGTATTTATATGCAATGACTAAATATCTACTATTAGAGATAGGCGAAGGAGTAATATAACATGATACAAAGCCAAACTTCAGTCATGGCTCAATGTTTATTCGCTGTGTAATCTTGGACAACTACTCATATTTCTTAGAGCTAACTTTCTCAAACTATAAAACACTATGTAATATTTACTAGTGTTGCCTAAAGATTTCCAAAAGCAGGGCTGGGGTTGTGGCTCAGCAGTAGAGTGCTCACCTAGAGTGGGTGAGGCACTGGGTTTGATCCTCAGCACCGCATATAAATTAATAAATAAAATTAAGTTATGATAAAAAAGTCAACCTTAAAAAAAATTTGCAAAAGCTACAGAATTCCAAACAAATATAACATGTTAAGATAACCTTAAAGATGACCACAAAATGTTAAAATCTACTGTTCTGAATCTGAGCCGTAAAAATAAAAATTTACAAACTTTTACAGATGAGGCCTTAGGGATAATTTAAGTTAATATCTCCATTTTCTGAAGGAGTATAAAAACTTAGAGCAAACAAAAATTTAGACCCCTAAGAATAGGAACTAAGTCTTCTTTTGTTTGCATTGCTAGCATAGAAGACTGATAAAGACCATTATCATTTAGTATTAATTTTATCTATTGATGGTTTCATTTGTTAAATGTTAATCTCTGATAAAAAGCAAATATAAGTCATAAAATATAACACCTGCTGAAATTTTGACACTGTAGAAAGCAACCAACATTGGATACTTAGTACTTTGTTTTTTTAATAATGAAAGCAATTATTTTGGAATAAATGTCAAATGAAAATGACAAAATCATTGACTGATGGATTAATTAATTCATTCAAATAGTGGACCAAGTACTGTGCTCATTCTATAAAGTAAAATCGAGCATAATTTCTAAGCTCAAAAATGTCGAGTCCAGTGGGGAAGATAACTCATAGGAACTTACCCTTAAGGAACGCAGAGAAAGGGATCTTAAGCCGAGTGGGAGAGACGGCCTGGGCAAAGGATAGAGACCAGGAAGTGAAGAAGGACCTGGTGCAGAAGAAGGACCAGGACATGGATATGTGAAATGGCATGATCTCTAGAGACCGCTGTGAGTAGTTTAATAGGATCTGAAGAAAAGAGTGTGGGGCTATGTGAGGAAATTAGCAGAGAGGCTGAAAGCAGACAGCTGTGAAGAAAGGATCCTGGTGACCACTCAAAGATTCTGCCCATTGTCCTAAATTCATAAATGTATTAAGGATGGAAATGACATCATCATATTTACATTTGCAAAACAGTGGCCTGACAACTGGGTCCAAATCCCAGTTGAGGTAGTTACGAATATAAGAGGCAAATGGTGATGAGCTTCCAAAAGGAGGCCAAGGCCAAAGGCAAAGGGAAGACCATATCCAAGTACTCTTGAAAGAAGCAGGCTGCACAGCCTGGGATAAGTTGTTTTATTTCCCTATGCCTCAGGTTTTGCACGTGTTGAAAGGAACAGTAATACCTGCCTATACTTTTTGAATTTCCATCTTTTCCTCAGACACACATGTACTCTAGAATTTCGTTATACTTCTGATTTAATTAAGATATTTATTAGAAACCAGAGAACCACGCAGGTGAGGAACAGATACAGCATATCTTGGTGTCACTTTTGCTCTTTGCCTGGTTTCTCATTCCTTAACAGAACACTCAGCTGCCCCTGGCCCCATCCACAGGGGATGCAATCTTCTGAATCTGAGCTGATATTTAAATAACAATATGTCAATGTTCTTTATAACTAATTCCACTATCACTAATGATTTTTGCACATCTATTCAAAAGGCGTTTCCATTTCATGTCCCCTACCACCACAAGCATTTGCTCTCCCTTCCTCTTTTTTCCTATACCTGTTGACACCCTATGTATGTTATTTGTTTTCTTTATTCTTCTTTTTTGCCTATCTTCCTCAGCTAGAACCTAAGTTTAATTTTGTTCAATGTTGTATTTCCAGTGACTAGAATAGTACCTGGGATGTAGTAATTGCTCAACAAACATGTTATGTTAAGTGAAAAAATAGATGAATATGTATTCTTGTCTGGGACTAGTTTTGGTGAAAAACATCTCAAAACCAAGTTTGCATCTACCAATACAGTACCTTTTCATCCTGTATAACCTCCAGATTTCAAAGAAAATCTATGCAGAATTTCTTAAAATAAACTCTTTAAAATGTACATACCCTGGGACTTCTGCAATGAGGGAGAAAAACACCTTCAAAATAGCAGTTGCTTGCCCATATTTAAAATTAGAGTGAATAAATCCTCTCACCAGGCACCATTAGTTTCAGGAAACATGCCTTTGTATATATTTTAAAATCAACACTTAAGTGTTTTGCCTTCCAACATGCACTAAAATTTACTGCAAACATGTCCACTAATATAAGAAAATTCAGCAGAATGACTGGACTAGGGAAAGTAATATTAATTATTCATGTCACCAGTATTTTAAACATTCAGAGTGGTTATCAGGAGCACACATAATTATAAGTAACACTATTATATTTTTTAATAATGAAGCTACAGCTAAGGCTAGTTAATATTTTAAATAAAAATAAAGTTTTGTTCTTGGAAGTTACAAAATGTATTCGGTTAGCTCTAAATATTTTTCATGGGAATATGTGTTCATTCTGCTCATATTTTTTAAACAAATTGTATTCATTTTTCATGAGTCACTCCAAAACCTCTAAGAAGCATTAGTAGTGGCCAATATATTAAAAACTCTTTTCTTGCTGGAACATTAATTTGGTTTCTTTCCAGAAAATTCCACTGGGAATCAAATGCCATTGACTTTAATAGGATGTCTCACATGTGAAATATGCATGTCTCTGACCAGCTACCACGAATGTTTTATAACCCTCTGGAGTCCCTCTCCTTGAGTAGATTTGGTAACTGAGCCCTGAAAACCTCTACCCTGGAACCACAGAACTGTCCAATACATTCTACTCATATTTGCTGATTCTGCCTCACCCAATAATTTAATTTCTTCCCAGGAGATGCAAGCTAGTCAAAAACTAGAGTCTTTCAAAACCTTTGTCTCTCTTCTTTCTCAAGATTTTTGAAAGTGGATGAGAAGATGAAAAGACTGTCTTCTAAAAACCAAGTAAAGATACCATATCGGTTTCTTCTCTGAATAGTAAGAAGAGGGTTGATATTTATTATTCTTGTGAAGTATGATTTTCTTGCAAAGGTAGGTTTTACATATGCTAAAAAAATGTAGAGTGTAATACTGGTTAGATACCAAAGTGGGGTACTACTTAAAGTCAAAAATATATCAGTAATTACTTCAGAATGTCAGGTGCATACTGGGACTATCCAGGCCAACTGGGATGCATGGCCACTCTATGACAAGGTCAAGGGTGACAACTATGCTTTCTTAAATAATAATGAGAAGACCTAATTAAGAGTGTCATGACTAGAGTCAATTAAATTTTAGAGCTGAACACAACTCAAGAGATTCCTAGTAACCCACTTATTATAGAGAGGCAACAAACTAAAGAGGAGTGAGGTTAACCAACCTGTCTAAGTCATAGGAGAAGGTAGTTGCTGGTGTCCAACAGGAAACCAGACTTCTCATTCACTATGCTCTTTCCATTACACTACCTCTGTCTAAGAATAAAACATTACCAAGCATCCAAAGTTTCAGCTTGTAAAGTATTCTAGAAGGAAAGAAAAGATCATAAAATGTGCTGCAATAAAAATTCCAGAATAAATGCCGCAATCTTGATCTTAAAAGAAACAACACAGATCTGCTTTCCTTTCTATATAGACTGGTAAGCAAAGGGAGTGAAGGTTTCCCTTTACTAATTTACATAAATGCACACACACATACACATCATAAATATTACCGGATCATTCAGAAGGAGAGAGAACATTTAGTAGCTAAATCCTTCCATCTCATTCCTTCTCCATTCCAAGAAGCTCTCAGCATTCCTAGGAACTTTACACCCACCAGTTATTTTTGCAAGTATTTGTTTTCTGAGAATAGCCTTATGGAAAGTTTCTCTTAAGGCAAATGGGTCTTATGGAAACACTTAAAAATTAAATACTCTAAGCAAAACTAGTTCCTGAACTTAATGTTATGCATACAAAAATATGATCAATATGTTATATTCACATTGAAAGGAAGTCATTTAATCAAAAGAGTTGATAAATGTCACCATACTTTCATAATAGAAATCATATCTTTTTAAGGAAACATCAATGTGAAAATTGATCAAGAGAGAAGAAAAACTGCTGTTATTTTTTCTTCTTAAAGTATATTTACATTTAAGTAGGAAAGTAAACAAGATTTTATAGAGGATATTTTCATGAATACTCCTGTATTCTCGAACTCTGTGAAAAAAAAAATACATTTCTCACCTACTCCTTGCCCTGCAGGATGACTGAACAAACTTCATCTCATCTATTTGAAATGAATCCAATTTAATTCTGCTTGACCAAAAATCTGTTTCCATAGTTCTAAAACATGCAATCACCCCAAGGTACATTGCCATTGTAGCTTAAGTGGCTCAGTGTTATCACTGAGGAAAATACACTTTGATTGAAAAAACAGTCCAGTATAGCTTTTGAAAAATGAAATGACCCTTCCTGGTACACAATTTAGTAAGGCAGTAGATAAAAGCAGGCAGATACAGTCATTATGGACAAGGTTTATAGGAGAGATGCTGAATCTAATCTGTAAAAAATGGGTAAACGTTTACGAACCTGAAATTAGCTTTACAAATCACTCTCGTATTTAAACTTCCTAGATGTTGAGCCATTCTAACAAACACCTTAAATATTATATATATCAATAATTTCTTTGTATTTAGAGGACAATTTGAAGATCAATGTTGAGGTGAGAAAATTTTGCAATAAATTATTGCATTACTCAAAAATAAATAATTTGCTTCCTTCTCTATTGTTTTTCCTCTCCTATAATAGGTGCATTGCGTTGGTACCTATGATCATATAAAACAACTTTGAAAATAATTTGTCCAAGTTTAAAACATTGCCACAACTGAATATTTGTAACTATTGAATATTTGTAACATATTAATCCAAACTACTTAATTGCTATTATTGGTCTATTAAAAGATGTAAAGATTTAAAGTATCCATTTTCAATAAACCTAGTGATTTTTTATTTAAGTCAATACCTCCTCAAATGAACCAAGTAATTATTAATTGATTAGAACATTTACTTCTATAAACTACTGCTGTCTTTAAACATGTAATAGCTCATAATAAAAATCTTCACATTGGCAATTAACAAATTAACAACCATTGACTGTTTTTCTTATGCATTAATATTATAAAATGCATATTTTTTATTTCTGAATTTCTAAGTATTTATATTTTCCATGAAACGGCTATTTTGCTTTTTTTAAAAAAATTTCTTAGTATGTAGCAGATACTAATTGATAAAATACATCAAAACAATGCTAACAATTCTTTCCTTATTCTGGGATACATTTAGATTACCTAGGAGCTTTAGCAACCGTCATTTCATTAAAAATGTAATACAACTACTAAGAACAATACCTATTTCCAATTATATTCACAGAATCATTTCCAGCTCTGAATGCACTTGTTCTCTTATGAATTATTTTATAGAAAGGAAATGGGCTATCGATTCCTTTGTGCTTCATTTTTCCTGTATCAGATTCACTTTAAAAACTTGCTTAGCATTAACTGAACTACAAACAAATGACAACAATAAATCACTAATGAAGTATTATGAGAGAATACCAAATGGATCTATGGGGCAAGCATAAATCTGTCTAAAGTCACAATTCTGTCAAGTGGCTAAGGGCATGACATTATCACCAATCTTGTCAATAGAAACAAGAGAGAGAAGTCAACAAAAGGAGGACACTGGAAGCAAACATTCCTACTAAAATGGGTATTTCATGAGGGCTGGAGATTGTGTTTGTTGTTAGAATATATCCCCCTGCTTTGCTCAGAAGTGTCCCGCACATGCAGAGAGTGATCAATAAATATGTCTTGTTGAATGTCCTGGAAGACAGCCCATTTTGCCATGTGGTCAAAGGCAAACAGGAAAAGAAAACAGGGGCATAGAGGTAAAAAATATTCAATATTGCACTGTACCACATTTATGAATGTAAAAAATTTATAATTTTTTAATCATTTTTCTTTTCCCAGGACTTTCTCTCTTCTTCTATTTTGTTCCTAACTCCTCTTTGTATTTAAAGTAAAAATTAGAATCTATTTTCTTATTTTCCTAGGAAACATACATTAATTAGTAGATAGGGTGCTGATACAAACAAAAATTGCTTTCTATTTGTTTCTTTCCAAATCTGGTACTTGGTCTGTTTCAAACACCAGAAGTAAACACAATTTTCAAATTAATTGTTGTTATTCTTGTGCTTTTAGGAGGCAGTTTTCTAGAAAAGTAAGGGTCATGTATTTGGAAAAGCTTTTTATGGTACCTAAGGAAGACATTTCCTGACTTACAAACAAAATGAAAAATTGAATTTGGGACCAAAGAAAATGAACAGTTCTGAAAGCATTAGCAATTGAATATATATAGAACCTATAAATGTCAATGAGGATCTAATAGCATTTAATGGCATTTTTACAGTGTCTATCAGCATTCACAAATGTTGTTCTGTGTTCTTCATTGATGTAATACTAATAACTTCATTGATGTAATATTAATAACTAATATGCACCTAGTACATAGTAGGCAATCCGCAAGTACATCTTGGTTGAATTAATAAGCTTCCAGGTTGTACCTATGCCACATTTAAAAATTCTATTTTCCAAATTTTAGACATAAGACTGAATAATAAGCTATTAAAATAAATTCCAGGTGAATGCAATTAGTAAAATATACAGAATACCTTACCCCAAGATAGTTTTTGAATAGCACATTTTATGTCTTTGTTCTCAAAGAAATAACATGTTTTTCTCATAAAGAGTAGAAGAATAGACTATCAATCACCATGAAAGCCACTTGTCCATCAACTAAAACTTCTAAGACTTCAAAATACAATATCAGTATTGTAGGTATACCTCTCCAAAAATCAGTTTTGCATTTAAAAAAAAATTGATGAAGTGTTGAGCTTAAACAAACAATGCCATTTAAATATTACATTAATTTACTTGCTCGTTAAACTTTAAGTGAAAAGTGTGCAATAAGCAGACAATCCTCTCAGCCTGGGCTAGACCAAGTGTATTCTACCAAGACTCTTAGCCAGCAGCTAGCAAAGCAACGCAAAGCCTTCTATAAATGTCCACAAACCTCTAATCAACAACATGGTTCAAATTCAAACGGAATGCATTATGACAAGCAATTTCAAAGAAAGCGTGGTGCCTGACATCAAAAAGAAAAAAATTCTGATTTAGAAAAGACACACATGCAGAAAAGCCCACTTTCATAATCATAATCACAGCTCCCAAATGAAGGAATGAAATCCTTCTGCTCACCTGGCTAATGGGTTCTTTCGTAGGTGGCTTTCCTCTTCTAGCTGTGCTAGTCGCCAGGGTCGTGGTGGTCTCCATAATTGATGTGGACATCTCTGACTGCATGGCAGTGGCTGTCGACTCAGTTGTCATAGAGGAAGGCACTTCACCAACCAGTCTCACATTTCCCACTATGGCGATGTTGGCATCGTTTTCGGCTGCCATATTCAGAACTTTCAAGCCATTGTAGTAAAGCCCAGAGAGCTGGCCCTGGAAGGGCTGGCCCTGCTCTTTCCCGCCAATTATTATGGTTGCTTGGCTATTGAAGATTGTGAGCTGACGCCCTGTAAAAATAATATTACATACATGCAAAAATGTTGATTGTGAACTCTACATTCTACAAAGGATGATAAAACAGATCTTTCATGGGGTGGATAATGAGAGCAATAAACTATAAGAGAGGTATTTGACTCATAATTCATTGCTTATAAATGAGGTGTCCATGAAATGCATAATTATTGGCAAATACTTGTAAATTCTCAAGTTACTGTAAATGTAGTGCTTTTGCTAAAAGACCAATCAAAGATATGTATTACAAATCAATTTTTAGTGGATCCCTTTGCCTTTTGCCCTCAGACCTTATATTGTTGGTCTCTTAAGTCTAAATTGCTAAATTTAAAAAGTGTAACATATCTCACATTTCAAGTATTTGTCATCCTAAAATTACCTCTGACAGAAACTAATCTAGAGAAGCTGAAGTCTAGTTTTAAATTTTATGGGAAAAATTTCATAATTCACATAATGTCCACATGTATCTGTATGCTATTCTTTAGAAATGTTTATTTTGGAAGGCAATAGTCCATTGTTATTTGAATTATTCTATTTTTTCCGGCAATCACACTGAAAAGAAATGTAGGGTTTACACTTAGCATGTCAGAGACAAAAAACTCCAAAAATATTTTTCTGATTGGCTTTCAGCAAGTCTATCAAAATAAAATAAAATGAAAAAAAAATAGCTTCAGATGTAAAAAGCGGCTTCAGGAATGATACACAAACCGATGGAGAAATGATGGCACATTTCCATCAAACAGCAATCCTTAGCAACAGTACCATTATCATCAAATTGAGGATCCAGTTTTAGCAGATTTGTTCTCTGCTCATAAAAAGCATGCACACAACTTTAAGTTCAGTTTTAATTAGGGCTTGTTCCCAAATGCTCTTAGAAGGTTGCAAACGTTAAAGGGACTTCATTTTGACTGGCAATCCATATTGCCCACTATTTAAGATTCCTAGAGTTTAAACAAAGAGTTTTGCTTTTTTTTTTCAGGACCATAATAAAGATATCAGAACTACATATATTTTAGTTAATAATTTAGAGGCTGGAACAATATAATCTATGAATGATTTATCATTTTGGGTTAATGCTTGCTGTGAGTACCTTCAATAGATTGAGTTAGTGGATTATATTTAACAGTCCCTTTAACCTTAAGTTAACTGGGTAAGATTATTAAACATCTGGTACGTCTAAAAATGTATAGAAATTATTATACAAGGTATGCAAATATTACTATCTACATTTTACTGTTTTAAATTTGTTTTTAATTTAGTTTTACGGAAAATTTATTTTTATGTTTATTAGTGTTACAATGAAGTACTACTTGGTTATGTTCAAATTATTTTTTTATTTGAAGTTTTAATCAATGTTTTTTACCTTTGTCGAGTAGCCATTCATCAACTACTCGACCAAGTCGATATGGAATTCGCTGTCTAGCAATCGCCAGGCGCTCGTTATCATTGTTTCCTTTAAAGTTTAAAGAGACATTTCATTGGTTAAAATCTGTAAGGTCAAAGGTTAAAAGTTAATACTTAAAGCTTGAGCTATACAGTTGCCACATGATTTTTTGAAATTTGGAATTTTAAAAAGTTCTACCTAGAACATTTCATGTTTCAGACTTGTCATTCATTCATTTATTTTATTTTAGCAAACAAAATTATTCCTATGTTAATTGAAAATTAGAAATCTGCATTTGAGCTAGGTTATTAAACTTATGTTATAGACAGACCCGAACAACCAATTTAAACAGCATATAGTAGCTTTACAAAAAATGACCATTGACCTCAGGGTTTTTTCTTTTTGATGTTTCTTATTAACTAGTTAAACATGTTCAGGTGAAACAGGTTTAAGTTTTCAAAATACATTCAACCTCTTATTCCAGATTACTAATTTATGAACACCAAACTTAATATCATCTTTGGCACACTGAAGCATCTAAAATAGACCTAGCATACTTTAGTTCCTATTCAGAAAACAGATTTTCTTATTCATTTCATTTAAGAAAACCACAAAGTCCAAACAGTTCTTGTGTATTCCACATAAATTGGTTTATCAATCACTTGGACATCACAAGAGATTACATCTTGCATCATCCAAATATGTTTTAGGAAAAGGCTTTGACAAAAGTGACTTTGTTTTGAGTGTCTTTCAGTTTCACTTAAAGTTTAACATGTTGAAGCAGATAACATTCAAAAAATTATATGTATGTTTTTATATACTCAAATATCTGCTTTTTATTAAGTTATTGTTAAAAAGGCGTAAGAGCTTAAGGTACAAATACAGACAGGAAACAATGGCTCCTATTCATAAATCTAAACTAAATGAAAGTCTTGCTTCTTTGAATAAAAATTGTCTGCTAGAAACGCTGTTTAAATTGACCTTGAATAATGCTTACAAAGAGATGAGTGTTTTCTTGATCTATAAAGTGCTTAGGAAGAAGCTGGCCTGCCATCCCAGTGCTCAATTGTAGATATTGCAAGAAGAGTTTTTCTGTTCCAAAAATTTAGCTAACAGAATTTTGAGCTAAGATATTTTGGCAATAGCTCAGATGAGGTATAGCAGGGAGAGAAATTTTAAATAATAGTACTGCATATATAAAAATACTGGAGCATTTTTGTAGGAAAGATAACAGATATACTTCTTTTCCCAAATTTAGAACAATTTCCAGGTGTTTTCATTTTCTTACACTAACCTTATACTATACTATACTATACTTACCACAGTAAACATACCCTCATATTGGCCAAATATTTTTAGAGGAATAGAATACTATCATTTATAGTATTCTATCAGTATAGTATTCAAACTTTATCAGTTTGCCAATGCAATGTCTATATGATTGAAAATATTTCACACATTAATATTTAACTTAAAATATAAGTATCACAGTTGAATCAATCAAATTTCAGGAAAGCACAGAAATATATTTCTTTGCATCCTGCAATCATTAAAATGTTGCAAAATAGTATTCTGTAATGTGGAGATATATTTTTGGTCAACCAATCATTTTTTTAAAAAAGGATAAAATAGTATAAAATTCCAAATATATCTTCACTTTAGAATGTGTACATAGTTGGTGCTCTCTTTTGTGTGTTTGCATGAATGTGTATTTTAAAAATACACTAAAATTTAATGTTGATTACCCTAGGGCAGTGTGAGAATTGAATTAGTGGTTTTTGTCTTATAGCGAGTTGTATAATAAACATGTTTTACATCCATAATTTGAAAAGCAAACATGAAATATCTTTCAAAAGCACATATCTTTTGCTCCATGGACTTGTCACTTGATAGTCATACCAATTGGAACTGGTACAATGATTCTGACAACTTCATGAACAGGTGGGACTCGTGTTGTTTTTCATGTTTTCATGTTCCCATCATCAGGAGTAACCCACATTACTTCAGAAACCCTCCAAATCTAGTTAGCAAATCCCTGCTGTTCAATCACTATTACAGCCTTTAACAGGCCTCCCTGTATCTCTGTGCTCAGTCCCTTGCATTCTCCACATATCAGCCACTCTCGAATCATGCCACTAGCATAACCCTCCCCATCGCCTTCAGGATAAAATCCAGACCTCTACTGAGGTACATGAGCACATCCACAATGTGGTTCTCCCCTACCTTTACCGTCCCATTGCATGGCTATCACTGGCTTACTTTCCTATTTTTAACTCTATGAGGATTTCCTCAATTTTTTCGAAAAAAATTTTTAAAGCTCTTCTTTCTGCCCTCTGGGTCTTTTCACTCATAGCTTCTTTTATCTGAGATACTCTCCCTAGCTCCTACCTCATCTGTTTTTCTCCTTAGCCATCTCTCACTCATTAACAGAACCTTCTGGTAGAAACACTACTTATTCAGGAAGTGTTCCCCTTTGTCTTCAAGTTAGGACAGCTGACAACATATTTTCGGATCTCCTGAGACATCCCTTTTAGAAGTAAGTATTGAACTCATAATTGCATATTTGATAAACAGTTTTCTTTAAAGTCCAAGGCTCTGTGAAATCAGATATTGTGTATCATGTATATTGTATCTCCAGAGCTTGCACACAAATCCCTATGATATATCTATAGAATGTAGTAGTAAAGGGAATCTTGTTCTTGGTTCTGATAGTTGCTACGGCACCAAGAAGGCATCCCTCAATCTGAAAACATTCAAAGGAAAAGAAATCAAATACTAGTGTTCAGAGAATGGATCATATAAACTTTCCTTTGTACTTTCCAAAGACCACAAATTCAAATAAGATTTTATTTCTTTAGTATGTTTCCATTGAATTAATTATCTATTCAGTTCATTACTTGTTTCATAACTTCTCCATGTCACAAAATAAATAATCATTTATATTGTGAGTAGGAAAATGTTGTGGGAGTGAGTCCTAAGACAGATGGAGAAAAATGAAAGCTTTACATATCCCTCTTGAATGACTTTGAGAAAGGACATCTATAATACATGAATACACACACACACACATACATACAATTTGCCCTCATATCTTTGGCACTAACAGAAGAATTAATATAATTGATGTGGTTTTATTTATGTCAATAGTATTTTTGAAGATCACTGATGAGACTCATAAAACAAAAGCATAAACACTGCGTTTCACCTAACAACAACGACAATAACAAAGAGATTTAGAAAATAGACCAAGCAGGAGAGACAGATGTAAAAATGTGTGATAATATAGAAGAAAGGTAGCCAACAAAGGGGACCATACACTCCATAATCCATGAATGTCAGATACTCGCTATTTCAAAGAGCATCTTTTTTAATGGAACGATTTGATTTGAAAATCAAAGGACAGACTTTATTCTTTATAGGGGTAATAGACGGAAAATCAGATAGTGTTTACTTTAATTCCATATATATCTACTTTATTCTCTTAATTCTTTGTTCTACTAGAATTAAAAAAAACTATTTTATGGCTAAATTATTCACAAATATATTGTTAACTAAATGAAGACCCAACTAAACAGAATAGAGTGACAATGTTGCTATTTGTTTTGTGTCAGTTTTTACTTCTGAGGCAGGTTCTTATTATGTGGACTGAGTTGGTCTTGGACTCCTGGGCTCAAGTGATCTTCCTGCCTCAGACTCCTGAGCAGCTGGGCATACAATAGCATGTGCCACCACCACACCAGGCTGACAACACACTTTTAAAAAGATGATTCCCAAATCACCAATAAAAGGGTTCAAATTGTGTAGGTTTTACAAGACAAAGCCTTTATTTCGCCTTCATAACAGGATTTTCTTTAGAAAGTTGCATGTTGAAGGTGGTGATCGAAGCATATTTCTTTATGCAATTTCTCAGAATGGATTTCATTTATTTAAAAATGATGGTAATATTTACTTATAAAATACCATCCAGCATTTTGTATGCTTCTGATAATTGTATTTAATCTAGTCTATAGTGCAATATACATCCAGAGCCTACATGCAATATAAAGGACATAATATAATCCATTTCATTGGAAGAGGTCAAAAGCACGTACAATTTCCATTGATGATTATTTATTTATTTATTCATTGAAAAGTTTGGGATCTAATACCAGACATGCTAGGATATAAGAACATTTCATAAAGCTTCTTTGGATAATCAAGGAATCATGCTTGAACTGACAGGTAAGATTAAGAACAAATAGAATGTGCCTGAGAATTCAAATGAAATCCAAGGTAAATCTTTGGGAGAAGATCTTTTCATCTTCAATTATTCTAAATTAGAAGAAAGCATAAAGCAACATTGACCCACTTCTAAATGATCTATTTGTCTTGGATTATTAAGAGGATCTAAGAATTTTTTAAAAAATTATAAAACTTAGATTAGAGCAAATTATATTCCATGCTTTTCTGATTATGTCAAAATGTATCCTAATGTTATATATAATTAAAAAAACTACAGAAAACCCCAACTATGGCAATTAGTTGAACACATAGATTGTATTTATGAAAACAGACCTCCTTGAATAGTTAAGATAGCAATTTATTCTCATACTTCCTTTCCCCTGATAAAAACAGGATAGTAATTTCTTTTCTTTTTCTTCCAGTTAATTTTGTGTGGGTTCTGTCTATTGGTACTGGTGAGGCTGGATACCTGAAGAATTAGCAGGAAGCAGGTTTATTGGATGCAGCCAGGCCAGGCCAGAGTGTGGCTGAAATTTTCTCCTCTGGACAGTTAGTCTAGAAACTCTTTGGACTTTATACCCAGTGAGGGGAGGGAGGATTTGGAGGTTTACATTTTTGCAGGAGTCTACATAAAAATAATTTATTTTGTTTGAGTTCTCAAAAAGTGCTTTTTTTCTTATTTTTTAAAAACAGTCAGAAGTTTTACACATTTTACCACAAAAGCAGGAGCAACATCATCAAGTCCACTGTTAAACTTAGCGTTTGCAGGACAGAGCAACAGGAAATAGGAAGTTTTAATCACACTGAGCTCTTGTGCAGAAATCTTTGCTGATATTCTGTTAATGACAACAATTATGGGGAGGGTCTCTGGACAAGCTTGATTAAGATGCATTGGTGGAGAAGGGGGCACCACTATAGTACCTTCACTGAAAACATCACCAATAACAAACATATTCAAGCAAATTCCAAGCAATGAAACTGCATGTAAAGATTGGGTTTATTTTGTTTTGTTTTTTTTAAAATTTTTTTTAAATTGTAGATAGACACAATACCTTTATTTTATTTATTTTTATATAGTGCTGAGGATTGAATCCAGTGCCTCACACATGTGAGATTAACTCTCTACCACTGAGCCACAACTCCAGCCCTTATTTTATTTTGAATTGCTGAAAGATCATATATTTTTGATAGGAGGAAAGCCACCTCCCTATGTGCATAGTAACATCACCACAACCAATTGATAGGAATAAACTTCAAATGGAGTGGCATTTCAGACATAAAGCACTGAATGTAATGAATACTTCAAACAAAGTTCAGAGGTGAAGAATAAAAGAAAAACCTGATCAGTCATTTTTGGAATATAACATTATTTAGATTAAATCCTAAGTAATTTCCTTGTCCCTCCTATAAAAATACCTAATATTTGTATCTCCTTCAAATTTCATATGTTGGAAACTAATTCCCAGTGTTTTGATATTTGGAGATGCTTAGGTCATAGAACAGAGCTTTTGTGAATGGGATTATTGCCTTTAAAAAGAGGCCACAGAAATCTCTCTTGTCCAACTTACACTATGGACAGAGTGAGAAAATTGTCATCTATGATCCAGGAGACATGCCCTCACTGAACAGGGAAGCCAGTTGCCTTGATCTAGGACTTTCTGTCTTCTCTAACCATGAGAAATAAATTTCTGTTGTTTATTAGTCACTCACTTTATGGTATTTTGCCATAGCACCTCAAAATACTTGGTCACATTTTATTATTTTAATTTTATAGGAATCAGTCAACTCCAAGGAAACAAAAGTAATTTCAAGGGATCAAGATAAACAGCAAGGACCAATAAAACTCATACTCTCAACTTAGGATTAATTTTCATGGTGGGACTCAGAACAAAGGGAAGAAAAATTTTAATCGTATAAAATACTCTCAACTTAGGGTTAATTTTCATAGTGAGACTCAGAACAAAGGGAAGCAAAATTTTAATCATAATTTTATACCTATTGGTCAGTAGAGATAAACTCTAGGAACAGCACTGACATACAGATTTCTCCACCCATCTTTGTTTTCAGCCTTGCTGTGCAATCTCTGTTGGAAATGAAAATGTCAGTTTTTGATATGACAGAGCAATTCCTTGGAAAAAATAAAGACAATGCTATGAGCCAAACACTTGTCCAGAAAAAATATAAAAGTAAAGAAACAATAACAACAAAAAATTCTTGCTTCTTTTGGAGTCTTCTTATATACTGAGTTTTTAAACATTAGGAAATGAAACAAAAGAGTTCTAAAAGCTGTGTATACTTCAAGAGACGATTAGGAGTCTGTTTTTAGATGTTTTGATTATGTATAAGAACAGTATATATTTTTGACACGGGAAAGTCTTCACCTTCTGCCCATAGTAACATATTTATATACACCCAGGTCCACAAGGCAACATAAAAGTTTAACATAGTTTTGTAAAATCATTCTAATGTTAAAAGTAGCATTATCAAGTAATTTTTAACTAAATGTTCTATGTGTGGTTTTTATAGAGACCAAATAGAGTAATGCCTAACTTAGCTGGCACTGTTCCACAAAAGTGGATTTTAAATGTCATTGACACTTAAAGAAACAAATCTTTGAAAAACAAAACTACCCCAATGAAAACATTTATTCTATATATTACTTTATTTTCTACATCATTAAGATATGTAAATAACAAGCATATGTATCCATTTGGCTTCTGCCTAATTCTTTAGTTTCATTTTAAGAACTTCTAACTCTTTAAATTCTAGTCATTTCATATCTTTTTCAATTCCTTCAGCTAATTCAATTCACTTTGAACATGCCATTCTAGTTGCCTTCCAAATTTCCTGTCCCTGTGCATTCAGTCTTGCCCACTCTCCTCTCCCTCTCTCTCTTTCTCTCATACACACACATATCCCTGAGTCCAGTTAACCCATTTTTCATTTAAATATTAGCTTACATGTTTCTCAAGGAGCATTCCTGTATCCTCTCTCCCCATCCACTAAATTATCCTAGATCTTTCCACTAGACATTATTATAACACTTACGAGGAATGTTTATAAACATGATAAAATAAGTTAATTGATTCTAGATTATTGGTAGGTTCCTCAGGGGCAGAAGTCATATCTATTCTGTTCAATGCTATATACCTTGCGCATGACACAGTATTTGGGACATTATGCCTGCTTGATGATACATTCCTAAGTGAAAGCTAAACTCATTTGAAGTATTTATTGCATGGTAATAGTCATATTTGTTCTTCCAAAATTTCATAAAGCAGGTCTTGGGGTATAGCTCAGTTCTAGAGCACTTGCTAGCAAGAATAAGACCTTGGGGTGTGTCCTCAGCACCACAAAAAAAGAAAAGATTCATAAAGCAGTAAGGTTGCTAGCATCCATTAACTAGGACTCATAATCTTCCTCTTGTATCAGTTACAATTTTGACATTAGAGTAAATAATAAGGCATGTAAGTCTCTTAAATAAAACCTTTTGTGCTTAAATACAAGGCAATGATATATACCTTTATGTGGGCTCTACTAAGGTACATATACATCAACCAAAATTTAATTTATGATTTATTTTTGTTCCCTAATTGCAAACAGAGCTGATGGTTGATTTGGTCAGGGGAAAACTCTGAAAGTGCTTAAATTCTCCAATAAACTGTCTATGACAAAGATAGTCTTAGACTCAATGAGTCTTCAGACACATATATTATTGCCAGGACTATGTCTGTCTAGACTCATTTCAGTAATGATTTCTTTAAAGTGAATTGACATGTAGACTCTCTAAGAAGCACCTGCTTCCAAACTCCATCAATAAACATATCAGTGACCTCTGAGAAAAATAGCTGTCCTTTAAGCCAAAAGGATACAAAGTTGGGACTTGGTGGTAGAAGTTATAGATCTTCTAGTCTTTATAATACCAGGGCAGGGAACTTCTGAAATAGGCCCAGTTTAGGCCGATATATAATAGTAAGGGACTTGGATTGTCTTCTGGACTTGAAAGTCCACATTGAATGATGAACACACACTACCAAAAGCTAAAGGTGCTTCTTTTCTGATAATGGGACTAGGCCAGCCAGTCAGCTTAGAACTAAGTTTTGTGCTTCCTGGAAAATCCAGCTGTAGCATGCATGACAGGAGGAACCATTTGAACCCAGATATATCTGAATCCAAAGCTGTTTCATGGAACGTTATTGCAGCAATGTCTTATAACAGCCTGAGTCATAAAAGCTCAACATCTCCTTAGTTTACCTTCCACTCTGCAATATGATGGAAGATGCCATGATCTCATTTATTAAGATCTTGCCTTATAAAATGTGGAGTGAGACTGCCCTCATGGACACATGAAATTAGTAACTTTCCCCAAACCCTTGGTGATTTCATCACAAGGCTATTTTTTATCATTTCCATTTTGTAGATTCAGATGGTGAAGCAGAGGTAAGTAAAATGATCAAAGACCTATTACAGTTGAAAACCCAGCAAGAAGCAAAATTTCATTATCTTCCTTTTATAATGAAGCCTTGCCATGCAGAGCTACTTGAGACATAAAATGTTCCTGGCATTTCTTGTCTTTACCCCTAACATATAAGATACATCCCAAGCATAATAATCTACAAATGTCTTTTTTTTCCCTAAGCTGATCTTTTCAAGAGACAAGTTGGAAAAAGAGGGAGGTTCAAAAGACCACTACACTTTTGGCTTGTGAGAGAAGGCAAAACCTTTGCAACACATTAAATTAAATTTTGCTTGAACATCTCATTTCCTCCTTTATTCTTCTTACTCATCTCTTTGTTTTTACCCTTTACCTATTTCTAGGAACCCTGGAGTCTCATGCCACTTAAGAACCTGAGGTATGCATTGGCATTTACTACCCCTAGTCATATCTCATGCTCCCAAAACATCACCCTCCTTCTGCTATTGTTCCAATAATTAAACCCCCACTCTTTTTTAATTTTTTTTTTTAGTTTAGTTGAGCTACATGTTAGGAAAGCAATTTGGCTCAAAGAGATCAATACATAAGCATTGACTGTGTACTCTGCAAGTTGTTATGTCAGGCATACATCAATGCATTGCATGGATCCTACTGTCAAAGGGTATACACTTTGGGGAGTCAAGGGGCAAAGTGAAGAAAGTTAATCAAAAACAGATGTTAAGTCAAAGTTCAAAGTAATAGACAACTTGTCAAAAGGATACAAGTAACCACCAAGTGAATTGTAGTTGCCACAGAAATTCAGAGAGGAAATGGATTAGAACAAAAAAGTTGTGCCTGAAAACAGGGATTTTATCCATATCAGAAGCAGTCTAAATTTTATTGAAATAATAACCAGATAAAAATGTGTTGTACTGTGGATATTAATCTCCAAAAGGTTAATTGAGAATTCTCTTTAGTTTCATAAAGCTATTTCTTAAATCTATTTCTTACATATACTATCCAGTAAAATATAGTCTCAAAAATAATTAAAATATGAATAATGACTATAATAGTTATACCATGAGACATGAAAAAATATTATATACAATGTTGAAGCTACTACATAAAATATAAGGCAAATTGGCAAGAATTTGAGAGCAGTATGTAAAAATGAAAATATTTGTGTTAGAATGGAGGAATTATGGTTGGTCTTTTTTCAAACTTTAACATTATATTATGAATATTTATTTATAATTATTTCAACTTCATTCCCACTGATTTCTTGAAAACATACACAATCATTGTCTGAAAATTAAATGTAGTATCATAATGCAATGCCGCAACCCCAGGGCACTGTCAATCAGCTCTCTAAACTTATACAGCTGCAGAGAGCACACACTGCTCAAGTAGGGCATTGCTCTGTGAATAATGCTTCAGATGACATCCCAGTCCCTCTGTGAAACAGCAGGGCTTTGTATTCAGTTAAACAATATCTTCATGTGAGACTGCTGTGATGTGGGGCATGGCAGGCCACAGGCTGTCTACTGCAGAGTTCAATGATGCTTTGGGGAAAAAATTATAATAAGCTTAGTGCATGTCTAACTGGATTGAGAAATTTCTCCCTTCACTTCCCTCTTTAATGTGGATCTACATTAAGATATCTAGTGCTCCTTTGTATAAAGATTTATAGAAGCACTTATTCCTATTAGCTACTTATATTAAAAACTGTAGCTTTGATATTGTTTCCTCAGATTAATTAAAAATAAAGGTAGCCTTGTGCATCTTGGATCTCATTGCCTACGTTGAATGAACAGCAATTCATACTTTCTTCCCTGGCTTTTATATGCTCTTGATTTCTCCATGCAGAGATTGAAATATCATATCAAAAACCAAGGGCAAGAAATGAAAAGCAACAGGAACAAGCAGATAACCAAATACAAAACCCATCATGATAAAGGTCATACTGTCATCGTGCATACTAAAGAGTTCTATTGTGCTAGCTATGTAGCATTTGACAAGAATGTTTTAACAGTCACAATAACAGACAGGGACACTGATAGACATCACAAATAGTGAGAGTTTAGAAAATGAAATGTAAGAGAAGCCCCACATTACCTTACACATGGCATCTGCCATTTTCCCAGATATGAGAATCTTGAGCATATTCTAAATCCTAACGTCATCACATTTAAGTTTATCCACCCTAACAAAAACCTAGATATCTATTCTTTAAGGCATCTTTTCCCAGTTCTTGATTTCTGAAAATCCTAAAACTGTTTGGTACAGCTGGAATTTCTACCACTCATACCAACCTTAACTCAATCTATTTTTAATAGACTGAACTTTAGAAGAGAAAATACATGAACACCTCATATAGTCTGATATGGCACATAAATGGTACTGAGAAAGTTTACTATTCTCTAGTGAAGGAAGACGAGTCTGATAAGTATAGCATTTTAATCTCATTTTTAATGGTTTTCCGTCTTTCTTTCACTTGTAATTGGAATGCGGGCAAAAAAAATTTTTTCAATCAGAAAGATGGGATTTGTCAACTGCGCACAAATTACTCAAGATCAAGTGTTTTGTTAAGTGCAAAAGATTAGCTGAGATACAGCTGCTAGATCATTGCAAGCCCCTTTCAATTTTATAAAATGTAAATCCTTTTAAATAAAATAACTGTTTTTTTCTTTTGTAAACAAATTGAACGCTGTGGATTTGAATTTAAATTCTTAAAATAACTTTTCCTCACTAAAGATATGCTTTCTCTGCCAGCAATTATTTTTGGAAGTAAGTACATATGTGGTCCAATTCACAGTAGAAAGCAACCTTTTAATGAACAAGATACTAAGCTGATACTAAGCTCTAATTCTTGGGTTCAAATCCTGGCTTCACTAATAACTGGCTGGGCCACAATGGCTGTAGAACACGATGTCTTTGAACTTCAATTTTCTTATCTGTAAACAGGTATTTGTAACAATATTGACATAAAATATGTAAACATCCGAGCATGGTGCCTGGCACATAGTATGCACATACTTACTAACTATGTTATTGTGGTTGAGTCTTTCTTATAATCAGGGATAACTTGCCTCATGTAACATATCAAAGAATGTATATTTTACAGAAAATAATTTTCTCCCATCTGATCACAGGAAAGGTGGAGTTAAGTATAAAGAAGGATAGAAAATAAATCCATTTTTTTTTCTAGGATGAATGAAGGTCAGGGACTAGCCTTATTATACATGATATCCCCAATCCCAGAAGGGCTTCATCAAAATCACTACATTTCCCTGCAAGCAGTTTCAACTTCCTTCTCAGACGTTTATGCATAGTTGAGCTCTGAAAAGAGCCAATGGGAACCACTGTAAGAAGGTCACTAACCTGTAGAGATCACAAAAAAGAAAAAGCCAAGGATACTTGCCCCAAAGGAAATGGAATTCAGGAAACCACCATATATTCTTGCCCACAGCATGGTGGCAAAAGGTGCTCCTGGGATAAGAATACTTTAGTCATCAGTATGAAATTGGTATTTTAATCTCTACAGTAATGCTTCCAAGGCATCTGACCAAAACAGAATGTCTTCAACTCTTCTCTCCATAGCACTGTGGTGAAAAAGTCCCACAGAAGCCGTGAACAGAAGTGGATACTGTGGGACCTCAGCAAGGCAGTCCTGCCATCTGTAAAATGAGTTTGGTACACTGGATGGCTTCTAAAGTCACCCACAAGGCTAATCACCTGTGGTTTCAGGCTTTGGACAGTGTGGTCATAAAGACAAGCATTAGGCCAACCTATTAAGATGTGGTGTTTGTGGGCTTTCATGAGGGAATTAATTTTGGAGCCATTACAAACAAAATAAATGCATCTAACTTGGCAAAACATATTTCAAGGCAATGAAATCTTGGACTTGGTATGTTCTTTCTCCCTTCCTCTTTTTAAAACAAAAACAAAAACTATCTTATAGTGCTTTGACAATTTTATGAAGACTTTCAGGCGTCATCTGTGAGACCTTTGTAATTAAGCCATTACATTTTTCTGATCTGTTTGATGTTGCAAGCTTGTCTTCTTTCTTCTTTCCACTGTACAGATACACACATCTCTCACCACCCAGACATTTCTCTGGATTCTTGCTACCTATCCATTGAAGCATGCCATGGCTCTGACAGCCATCTCAAGAGGAAAAAGGCAGGCAGAGGTTAGAATGTAGGAAATTTCAGTTTTATAGAAAATAGTTAAGAGGATGAGGAGGGGTCTTATGATGCTGGAATAAAGAAAGAGTTTACCTACTTTTCATTTAAAAATTTTTAGCACTAAATAGATAAGAGTAAAAAATTCAAGAGAGAATCTGAAGACTTCACATCAATGGCTACTCTTTGCCCAATTCTTTTATCTTCATTTATCAAAGTAAACCTTTTCTTGAATTTCTTAAATACCTGTGATCATTGGAAATGTACTTAGGGGACTATTTCTGGTCCAGGAGACCATCTCATGAGAGTTCCTATCTTATCAAGTCTGGCAAGGACAGACGTGAAAACCTCTAGGTGGCCCATTGGAACTCCTAGCCTGGGTGAACATCACCGATTAAGATTCAGGTATCCTGAAGAATATAGTAGACACAGAGGAGAAATAATTCATTGCAGGACAAAACTGTGAAAAAACTGTGAATTTCTCTACTGCCTTCAGTATTTCCCCTTAAATTTAAGCTATCTGTGACTTCTAATGGAACCCCAAACAAAAAACAGATTGTACAAAAGAGCAAAACTACAAATACATCCTAACAAGTTTGAGCTAATCTTCCACAGTAAGAACAATTTGAATTGATCCACTCATGTATTGTTATCTTTCTTATAACCCAGCACATCTGGATTAGATTATGTCAAATCCAAGGATAGTAATGAACAACTGGGAGCAAAATATCTTGGACCTAATATGCTTCTTATAAAATTGTTCCTAAAGTCTTTTGAATCCAACTGTTTCGATTTCAGTGAAAATGAACATTTTGTTGATATCCTTCACATAAAAACACATAAAGTACATGTAGACTATCATGAGCTGAATTGTAACCCCCCCAAAACTCATGGTGAAGCCAATATTTCACAAGCTACTATCTTTGGAGATGGGTCCTATAAAGGAGGTGATTAAATTAAAATGAAACATTAAGGTGGACCCTAATCCAATCTGACCATTACTCTTATAAGAAAAGGAGATGTAGATACACAGAGACACCAGGGGTGTGCACTCACAGAGGAAAAGCCATTTGATAAGACCATGAGAAGGTAGCTGCCTTTAAGACAAGAAGTGAGGTCTCTGAAGAAAATGACACTCAGAACACCTTGATTTTGGACTTGTGGCCTCCAGACAATGAGAACATACATCTGTTGTTTAGGCTACCAGGATGTGTTAGTTTCTTATGAAAGCCCTAGCAAAAACTAACAGAGAGATGATTTGAAGATATTTCAAGATTATATATTGTGAACTTATTAACTGATCTTTGATGTTAAGATGTGATAGAATTTTGTTGCTAATTGCTAAAATAGTCTTGAAATGAGTACTCTTGGATTTGCATTTTAATAAAGTACCAGGTTAATGCCAATAACACACCTGTTTAAATTATTAATTTTAGTTTAAAAATGTGTTTTGTTCCTTTCTGGTTTTGCTGCAAATCATAATAGTCTGCACCAAAATCTTGGTAGTTGGTACAGTTACAAAATAAACTCTACACATTTTCATTTTTGCATTGCTTATAAATTATAATGAAATTGACTTCATAATAATATGTGTGTATGTGTAGTTCCATTATGTATATAGAACAACTTTTGCAAAAAGAACTACCTAATCCTTCATATCTTTAAATGACTTTCTTAAACTAAAAGAGTTATGTATTCTCACCATTGATTTACTTTGTGGATTCTTATAGCTTCATTAACACAGATGAGTGTAGTATTACTAAAATTTCTGTCTCAGTGCTAGTTTTCTCACTTATGTACAAAGTCTCAGTGCAAAACAAACAAAATGACACTACATAAAACAAACCCCTATGTATGTTCATAATCAAATAAGTTGGCATGATCTTATTTGGCAACTACTGTGGAACAGAAAAAAGTTTATTATGCCCATTGCCAAAATTCCAAGAGTAAATTCCAAATTCCACAGGATAGTCTATATTTATTCATACTCATTTCTATTCTTAGAAACGGCCCGAGAAATTTAAAAGGAAAAATACAAACACACACACACACACACTCACACATTATTCTATGTGATAATAATTAGTTCTGGAGGGTTCGCAAAAGTCATGTAAAAAATAGCAACTTTCACTATTAAGGTGGAATGTTTGTCTTCTACTCAAAACTGGATCAACATCTAACTCTGGTTTTGTTTTCCTTTAGTACTCATCACAGAGGCAGGATGCTGATTGCAAGCCCAACTCAGACAAGGTACACCTGAGAGAGTCTGCAATAGGGGTGACAGCCTCCAGTGAACATGACCAGGGACAGTGAAGCCCTGCCAAACTGGTGACTGCCCAGCAGGTGATAAAAGACCTGAGTTCTACGTAGTTGGAATAATTTTAAGATCCCTAATATGTGCTAAGATATTATAAGGAACTTCAACACTTTCATCTAGACAGCCAGATTTCAAAATATATTTTGGTTTGCATTTTACTTAGGACAATGCTTGGGAGAAGGGAGTGAACAAGCCTTGTTTGTCCCTGACTTCTCTCCTCTTCTGATGTTCCTGGAGTTTATGCCCTCAGGGAGAACCTGATCTTCACCCTGAACACAAGTGCCTTTCCATCTCCACATGTCACAGTCTCGGCAATACCTGGACTGCTGTATCACCTCCCATCTCGGCCCCCTCTAGCCTACTCCCTGAACTTTAGCCATAAGAGGAGTATAAAATACTGTGTTTGCTGCAAGAGCCACAAGAGAACAGAGACTGGATCTGTTTTTGCTCACCACTATATTCCTGCATAGATGCAGGCACATGGCTTAAGTATTTTTGAATGGATTACTAAATGCCTTGACTGCACCCCTCACCCCTTGCTTATCTCTTCCACTCTTCTTTGTTCTAACATGCCTTGCTGTATTGAATCTCTATTCTGGAATCCTTATCAGGAATACCTCATGCTCCCAGTCTCTTCCTTTATATCCAGACTTGCTGTTTCCATTCCCTCCAAATCCTGGGTTTTGCTGGTAAAAATAAATAATCATAGTGGGGACTGCTTTTCTTCTTAGTGCAGTACAAGAACAGAAGTAATTTCACAGTAAGGCTTAGATAAGGGTCAATTCCTTGAAATTTGACACATTTAACTCTCTGCTAACTATTTGTAGAAATTGACAATTCTAGTTTGGATAGAAAGGTTGGAGATCAAGAAAGTCATGACTAATAATCCATGAGAAGTTCTTGGGCATTCCAGTTGGAAAGAGATCAAATGTAAACTCTGAGATAAATGAGTACACTGTTTGTTTTAATGAAAAAACAAACATGAAGAAAAGGAAGATATATGTATTGTAAGTTGATACTTAATGGAGTTCATGCCGAAAAAGTTTATGCAATAAGTGTTTTGTCTTTATCTTCTTCCTTTACTCTTCAGCTGGCAATGTAGTGTGCTAGAAATATCTGTTGCCCAGAAAAGATGAAGGAGTGGGTTGTATCCCAGCTTCACCATTAATAACATGTATAACTATACATAACATACTTTACTTAGCAAACCTTTAAAGCAAAGTAATTTTTCCAGCTGCTTTATTTATTTATTTATTTATTTATTTATTTATTTATTTTTAACCAGAGTTTGAACCCAGGGACCCTTTTATATTTTGTTTTGAGACAGAGTCTTGATGAGTTGCTTAGAGCCTCGCTAAGTTGCTAAGGCTGTCTTTGAACTCACTATCATACTGCCTCAGCCTCCTGAAGGCATCACATTTTTTGAAGAAATTTTATTTGATGATGAAGGTAAGGGTTCAGAACAGTATATTATCAAGAATAAATAGCTTTTTAAACTTGTTATATAGTCTAAATAATTTTGGGGAAAATTATAGTACATGTAGCATTAGAAGATGTATTTCTCACCGGAAATTAAAATTTTCATTTTAGTAGTTCTAGGAGGAAGAATTTCCACTTTGAAATTTCTGAACACTTATTTTATTAAATACTTGAAATACAAAATTATTAAGATTTATTGAAGGACAGAATCAATTTTATTTGATCTTATGGAAGCAAGAAAATCCCAGATTCATATTCCAGTAATAAACTTGTAGACATGATACTAAATGTTTCCAAGTAGTACTGTATCTGTAGTGTGGGGATAATTCATAAGGTTACTCAAAAGAATAAGATGTAGGGAGTGTAAAGCACCCAAGGATAGTTTCTGGCACATTGTGTTAATTATACAGTGGTTATTATTCTGTTTATAGATTACTTAGAATCACAGGCCTTTTTAGAAATGAAAAAGACTGAAGCTATAATCTGATCCAGTCCCCATCTAATGTGGGATGATTGATAACCCTGACAGATTGGTCTCTTGAGCGCTATGGAATTTCAGAGAATCTGAAAGTAACCATGAGCTCATTAACAGCTGAAGTACATTATCTCACAAAAATCTTCTTTTTCATGTTATTTCCTCTCTTAAATGTAAAATGTATAGAAAGAACATCATCACAAATTAATACAATGGACCTCTTGTTTTGGTTTGACTAAACACTGAAATATTGTAATTCCATTCCATCATTGTATTTCATTTGTCAAGTTAATGGCTTTTAAGTATATTCAATATCGATAATAGTAAAGTGCAAAGTATTAAACTAAAATGACAGGTACAGTAAAAAATGTAAAGAAACATGTCTAATCATAGATTTTCTATTGTAAAGGCAAGAAATGGATAACACAATATTCAGAAAAATACATAAATCAGGAAAATCACTTTCCAAAAATATATATGTTGAAACAAAACAATTAAAATCTGAAAAATATTTTTCCAGTATGTAAATTATCAGACCTAAGAGAAGAACATTGAATACCACACTATATCTCTTGATCCATACAAATTCTGTTTCTTCTGTAGTTCACTCTAGGGAGTCACTGAAGCAATGAGGACAGAAGAGATATGATAAAAGCAATGAAAGGAACATGCATATCTTGGCTGTTACCAAATAGACTGAAATAATGGAGACTAGAAAACAATATAGATGGTTAGTAGCTGATAACAGGAAAAGATATCCAAATTGAAAAATAAAGAAAAAAACACTTTAAATCATCAGAATAATGGCAGAACAGATAGAAAATGATGGAAAATGAGGAATCCTTAAACTAACGGATCCCTTAGTAGAAACTAAAGCCCACCATTGGAACCAATGACTGCTTTGATGAAATAACAAGAAAAATTTTGACACATTGAGTATGACACAGGAGAATTATGGTCTTGATAATGCAACCTGGGAATTCAAGAGTGTAAGATGGGTTGGAGAAGTATAATCAAATTATCCTCTATGCATGTATGAACATACCACAATGAATCCTGCTTTTATGTGTACTTATAATACACCAGTGAAAAAAACAGACATATAAATAAACAGAAGGAAGACCAGAAGAATAGAGGACGGTATTAGCCATGTGGACACAACTGATTTTACCTTGTCATCATAGACTCAGAAATGACTCAGATTTTCCTGAGAATCTGGGGACTTGAACTGGAAACCTATGTGATGTCCATAAGTCTAGGACCATTCTGATACTCCCAAAGAAAACCTCTCCTGTCATACCTTACATATTCCTCAGGGACCAAGAGCTTTAATTATTAGAATTATTTAAAAATTATCAGAAATATCTCCTTACAGAGAGCAGGACCATTTGGGTACTGTTTTGTAATCCACAATCACCTCTGTTCTTGCATTTATTTTTTCCTAACTCAAATGACCATAAGCCGTCTATTTGTTTCTCTCTTCTTCTACATCAGACTAGGATTTGCAATTTTATTGTGTAAAGGGGACATACAAGTTGGACTGGGAACTATCTTTGGCATCTAGACAAAGAAGAACCAGCATAAAGTATAAAATCAATGCCAACATGTTATAAACCCATGGGACCCTGGAATGGCCTTCAGAGATCTGAAGAGAAGTATTAAAAAGTAATAGCACAACAAAGGTCTGGGAACCATCTGATCTGGTGAGGACCAAGAATAAAATCCTTTGATTCTTCTTTTTCATAGAAGGAATAAGAATAAATAGCATAGGCAGCATTGGGTGCAAACTTCAGATGTATGAAACTGGCAAGTTTTTTAATCTCTCTGTTCATTCATTTATCAAAAGATAACACCATTTGCTGCCTTATATTGATTTTTTTGGAGTGTTCATGCAATAAGATATATCAAATTACCAGCACAGTGCCCAGTATAGAGTGCTCACCATAGAGTGCATGACTAACTCACTGTAGCTAAATACTAGATTCTACAACAGGCAAGAATTCAAAGGGTTCCATGGACATCTGGGATTTGGGGTGACCTGTTACCTCTTCACCCAATGCCAGTGTAACACCAGTTTCCTTTATTGAGTCAATCAGATGGACTTAGCCTTCTATTTGAACTCCATTTTCTTAAAGCACAGGCCTCATCTAATTATCCTACCGTGATTGTGACCATTCTGCCCTTCTATTTGGCAAAACAAACCTGTGCATGTAAAAAAGAGAGAAAGAAAGAAAACTTCTTTTTGTTTGTTTCTCCTCTGAGCATAAAATGCTCTCTCATCCAAATTCTCTGCCACCCTGAGCAATAAAAATAATAAATGAGGGGACAGAAGACTCTACTTGGACTTTTAAAACACTCCAGCAAAGGTGACCCTGGAAAATTATTATGGCACGTTATCAATTAGTTGACTCTATCTAGAAAAATGAAGCTAAATGTTCCCCCATTCTGTTTAGTTTTATATCTCATAAATCCAGCTAAAATACTTCATTGGAAATGCATATGGTAATATCCAGACAGAGTTATGTTAGGTATGCTCTCTTTGGGATTCTCGATGGACATTTTAAATATTCAGGCCATCAGTATAGATAATACACTCAAGATGACAAATTACTTCAATAAAACTTAACACTAGCAGAGTCAGTTTTAGATTTCTGGGACTGGGGGGAGCTAGCTGTTTTTCAATGCAGTCAAAATTATAAGACTAAAAACAAAACAGACTTTAAAATGTTTAAGATGAAAGTCTGTCTTTGAGAACTATTCTACCCATGAGGCTAAATTTGACACAAAATATTCATCAACCTAATTTAAATTTTAATACATGGCCTACTTAAAAGCTTCATACTTCAAAAGGTTTTCACATTTATTATGTCATTCTGTCTTAATTAAGAACCTACTATAATATTAGATTACGTTACACCTTTGAATTGTTACCAAATTAAGTTTATATTCCCTAGAAATAAATGTACTTTTCTAATAATGATATGAACATCTGAATATATAATTTTTTCACAACAACTACATGTGACTTACCAGCTCCACAAAGACATGGAGTATTATTATTAAAGCTATTTTTTCTGGAATAGTGTTATAATATAATATAGAAATATTTGAGCAAAAGATATTTTTAGGTGGAAATAATTCTTAAACTTTTCATTTAAAAAAATAAATTATGGAAAAATAATTGTAAAGGATGGGTCATGAGAATTCCATATACATTTCATCCACTTCCCTCCACAGGTGTTAATAACTTAAATACTATTTGACAATTCTCAAAACCAAAAAATTAGGTAATCAGCTATTAACTAAAGTACAGACTTTATTAGGTTTTATCAGGTTTTAATTAATGTCCTTTTTCTATGCTGGCATCTAATCCAGATCCCACAGTTCATTAAAATGTCATGTCTCCTTAGTGCCTTCAGATTTGTCTTCCTTTATTATTCATGTATTTGACAGATGTTAATAGTATTGATCAGTTATTGTGTAAAATATCCTTTGATTTGGGTTTGTCATGATTAGATTAAGATTATGGGGGTTTGCAGAGAATATCAAGAGTGCCACAGAAGCAACATGCATTCTCAGGGCACATCACTTCTGCAGGTGCATGAAGGCTACACGTCTCTCTACCAGTGCATTATTCAGTGCTCAAAATACATTTATTAGGATAATGGCATTCTTAGAACCATATTTGAGGGGGATTTTTTTCTAAATTTAAGTGCAAATGTTCATCTTCTTTTACAAAAGAAAGATAATTTTATATGAACTAGTAAAGGCTACACCCAGAGGGCTAAGTCAGGGTTACTGTTAGAAGATCAATAAAGGACAGCTAATTTCACTGGAGGCACATTTCATTTTTTTCCCTCTAAAATCTCAACATCCTCAAAGATCACCTAGAACAGAGGTTTTGATCTCTACGTAAGGATGTTGAGTTGCAATCCCCTAACTTATATGCATAATTTAGGGTGTATATGCAAATATGTGTATTTTTTTAAAAAATAGGGCATTTCACTTTATTAGATTCTTATTGAGGCAGAAATTCAAAGGGAGGTTAAGAAAAAAGGATCTAAAGGATGTCTAAACCTGGAGATAGCTACCTATCTAACTTGTACTCTAGAGAGGTCCTTGACACCAGATAGAAAATTTTTACCTTTCTGATACTCTGCAGTCCCTTGACTACACTGCCGTTATTTACTAAAAGTAAAGTGACATTTAATACCAGTTTATATCTGAGCTTATAAGATAAGTAGGTAGATGACTGGCAAAATGGTAATGGCATGGAAAAATATGAGCCCAACTCAGGATTAGCATTCAGATGATGACATTAAAAGCTGAGAGGGGAAAAAAATCACACAGTAGAATTTTTAAGTTGCTTAATCATACCCCAAAATACTAGCTGTTATCTGTGCTCATCATAAAAATATATAAATATTCCTGGTCAATTTAAGAAAAAGCTCTCAAAAAAATATGAGGTCAGAGTGTTTGAGAAAGTATTAAGAGGAAGGCTGGTTATTGAGTTGGGAACATGACTTATCTTCCATTAACTCAGGTAAGTATAAACTACAAAATGCAAGAAAGATACTTTTGGATGATAATCGAGTTTTAAGAGCATTATTACAAATCTAAAAACCTTATTAAAATCAGTCAAATACTCGAAAAGCTATTTGAAGTTTGCTGAAAGCCTAATAATGTTAAAAGTGTATTTCTCTGGCCTTTGATTTTTAGCTATTCTTAAAACCTTTTTCCATCTCACTTCTTAAAAATTAAATTTTGTGTTTGTAGTGACAATTTTTTAATATTTGACATGATATTGTTCGTAACCAGGAAGTAGATTCATTAATCTGATTGTCCATATCTTTGGAGAAAGTCCTTCAACTCAATCTGTCAGTATCTTTAAGCTTTTCTCATTTAAAATCAGGATAATGCTATTTTCTTGCTTAACATGCACAGTTTTTAGAAATGGGATCAGCATATCCCTTTATTATGAAAATAATTTAAATGGCTAAATGCAGTATACATTGCAAATAATAATGAGGGACTTGAAAATACAGGGGGAAATTGTGTGGAACTAATGATACATGAACAAATGATGCTGTTATATTTATATTGTAACATAAGATATACTCTAGTTAGCACAATTCCTTGAATGATCAATAAATATTGATTTGTTTGGTTGGTTTCTAAGTAACAGAGTCTGAGAATTTGTCCAAGTAAGAAAAAATCATTGAAAACTACACAACGGAATAAATTCTTATTCATTAATTTTTTCAAAATATGCTTAATTAATATTTTAATGGACTTAAGTTGAGCTTCAAATACACAGGGAAACTATGGATCCTCATCCTATTTTACTGGGCTTTGGATATCTGGTGGTGTATGAAACACCATCCTCTTAGCTCATTTGCAAAATATATTAAAATGAGAGGCAGAGAAGTAGTTGCAGAAATAGAGAAGAGCTTTGACTTTGGTGCTTCTGCATCATTCACAGTGGTATTCAAATAGCAGATATCCAACACATCTTTAGAAATTAATTTTTCAGATTATTTCAGTTCTGTCAGCAATAAACATATAATAATACATTTGTTTTCTAGAGTTCTGTTCATCCTTGAAAGAAATGTCTACTAGGCTTGAATTGAGTTTTATGAAATAGACAGTGACTAATTTGGCCCTGTGAGAATCTGGCCCGAGTGCTATAGGGCAGAATACAAATTGGAGGCAGGTAATTGAGCCTCCCATGCGAGACAGCTCTATGGAAGTCAGAGATAGATCTCAATGGCAAGTTTCCTGGGATGGAAAATGAAAAGTATTCCCATAAATCCATAGCAAAGAAAACAAAAAAGATAGCTTATAACCAAATGACAAGACTTTAACAATGGTCAGCTATGTTGTTATAAAATTCTTTACTTCTGTTGTACCATGAAGAATAATCTTTTAGAAAATATGTGCATTGTGTATGTTGGGCATTCTAAGAGTCTAAATGAGTCTAAAGTCCACCAACCTTCAAAGGGAAACTTTCTTTTTCTTTTGTCAGAGAATTAAACAAACACAAAAATAAACAAAAAACTCCTAATATGCCTTAGAGTAATAGAAAAAATGCTAATATTAAAAAATATCCAGATCACTGATAATTAAGAACAAGTGAGAAGCCTAAGAATATATCATTTTCTTCCACCTCCTTGGACATAATTTCTCTGAAGCTAAACAGAGAATTTCAGACAGATGTCTTGAATATACTACTTAATAAAATGTTCATTATAGTTCATCATTAAGAATACCCCCAAAGTCCTAGCAAAATCCAGCACAATGAAAAGAAATAACACAAGAAAAGTCAGAGTTTTAGACACTTGTTCTGAGATTTCTCAGAATAGGTAAGATTGACTGTGAGAAATTTAGATTAGTAAACATTTAAGTACATAAACTAGAAGCCAAATATTTATCATTTAAAATAAACATTCACCATGCATGTAAGTATAGTTGCACCAGCAAAAAGACAGTGAGTGTTTTTGCACTAAAGTTTAATAAGGAATCTAGATTTATTCAACAATTATTTAAGTATGTACTTTATGCCAAGCTCTTATTGTTATTCTTTTGCAGGACTTCATTCAAAATTGGTAATTTAAAGAATGATGTAAATATTCTGAATAGTTTATTAGTTTTCACAAGACATTTTTATTTTCACTATCTCACTTTATAGGAAGGAAATGAAGCTCAGTCAAACATTTGTTCTCTATATATATTTAATCAGAGCATGGAGCAATTCTTCTAAGATAGACTTTTTCTCCCAAATAATCCTTACGTATTCTAATGCTCTATAATGATTTACTTGTTTACTAATTAAGCTTCTCAAGTGAAGTTAAAAAACAATCAGTGCTTACTAATTAGTATTATTGACTCAAGAATTTAGTGACTACAAAACAACTGTTTTTTGCAAGAAAATATTTTTATTTCATGTGTTATTGTTTAATATTCTTAAGAGTTTTGAATGTATATGTGTGGGTCAGCAGAAAGTGCAAACTGTGACATAGATTAATATGCACCTGAGACCAATCATGTAAGTCATGACTTTTAGTTATGGCCAATACATCATGCTACATTGAAGGATTCTTCTAATGATCTCTCTTTACTTTGGATTTTGTGTTCTAAACAGTACAAAGGAAGGCTCACAGCATATGGACAAGATCGAGTGTAGTTTTGATTTAGTCACCAATTAGCCATTGTAATCTTGAACAAATCCAATGGCCTCTCCAAGGTTCCCTTTTGTCACTTAAGCAAAGGAACTGAAATAGAAGGAATTTTAAAGTTCCCTTCCCTCTTTCAAATGCTGGGATTGTAAATGAAGTAGTTATTCTTAAATATATCAAAAATAGTAAAATTAGGTTAAATATAAATTTAAAGACCTAATAAAATCAATTAACACCTCAATACCAGAACAGAAAACTCTAAATAATAGAATGACTTGTATGGATAATTGACAAATTGTTCATGAATTCAATTAAAAACAATCAATCTAAACTAAATATACAGAATTAAATAGGCAATAATCCATATGGCATTCTTGATCCCTAAAATACCATACTAGTTTTTACTGATGAAAATAGATAAGATTTAGAGCCAATACTCACAAAACCTTCCAGCCAAATTGCATGATCATGCACAAAGTACTTAGAGCATCTCTATGAAATCTTCCCTGGGGGCTATTTCTTTCTTCAAATTCTCTCATCTCTAACTGATGTACTTTGTCACACCACTTTAGATTACCGTTGGCTCCTTTCTTTAATTTCTAATAGCAGTGAAACTCTGCACTAGGAATTCTGACAGTTAATACAGTTTACCTGAGTTTGGTAGGTGTTCTTAATCCTTCTTGTCTCCTAACCAGACAAATCTTTTAGCTATCAAAAACCATGCCTTTGGTGTCTCTAATTTGTTCCCACAACAGGTTTCCAGTTCATTAGTATCTAGTGCCTTCTGGTGACAAACTGAAGAGCTGAATAATTAATGGTGAGAGAACAGAGAGAGAGAGAGACAGAGATTAAGAGGGAGACAGAGAAGGAGAGAGAGAAGGAAAGGGTTCTCAGAAGCTAAGCGGAAGGAATGTCTCCATTTATTTAGTTATTCACCAGGTCTTCTAATATATTCTGAATTCTTTATTTTCTCATAGCCTCCCTGGGTCCTTTTTCTTTTGACATATAGACTGCATAATAACTCCTTAACTATTTTCTCTGTCTCTTTTTCTGCTAATCCCATCTAAATGAATGCACCTCAAAAAGACCCAAATGAAGTCCAATATTTTTTGTACAGTCTTACTTTGCCACTTACTCCAAAATGTCTTCCTTCTTTGGAATCTGCTGCCCCCAGAGCTTATTCTTAGCCAAATTATTTCCCTCTTTATTCTACTTTTAATCTTGAACACTTAAAAATTCTCCTTATTAGAAGACTTTAAGCCTAGTATGTTCCTTTTACGTAGTATGGGTCCTTCAAATACTTCCTGATTTGATGTTTTAACTTGGGAATAAAGTGAATATTCAATCTTACGCAGATAGAAAGGACATCTTTTGGCATATCGTGGTAGGCAAGTGAATTCAGTTTTATCCTCAAAATTGAGTATGATTTATTTGGAGTAATCTCGACTCAGAGCAAATGAGATGATGTTAGGCTTTGTGGATTAAATGTTATGAGAAGAGGAGGTCTATTTTTGTTAAGAAAGACAATTTTGCTACATGACTATAATTAGGGACAAATCAGAGATTAATGATGCATTATTATATTCTGGAGCTTTAACTGACATGCGCCAAAAAGTGGCTTTCCTAACTTTCCATGGTTTGCAAAATATTATTTCTGTCCTTTGCTCCATTTACAGAAAATAATGAAAAGTGGATATGCTATTCAGAAAATTCAATATTTATTCTAAAATGTGAATTGTTGGGTTGTAGAGATATTTCATATTCTCCAAAAGAGCATAAAATCTACCTCTACTAATTAGTTTCTTTATGAAAGCCTTCTAGACAATTATAGGGTAATACTACTGGTCAACGCTTTAGGTGCTTTTCATTAAAGGTATAGTGTCTCAGCCAGATGAATTGCTTCATAGAAAAGCACTTACCACAAAGCCCTATAATGGAAGGTTAAGTGCTGTACTTAATTACTAATTTCAACCCTTATTACCTATATTTTGCAGTGCAGGCACTTTAAAAGGAACCAAATATAGTATGTTAGTTCCTGCTTCTTTGATTATAGGACTTGGTGATAAAAGCATTAGTCCAGCTGCTTTTCTAATGAATAATAGCTCTATAAAATTTTTAAATAAAAATAGCCATACCACAAACAAATCAGAAGATATATACTACATCTTGCTATTAAACTCATATTTAAAAGCACTTTGTTCCAAAAACTTCAATCTAGATAACACGCTTTAAAATTCATATTCAGAACTGGGCACAGTGTCCTATGCCTGTAATCCCAGTGACTAAGGAGGCTGAGGCAGGAAGATTGTGTGAGGCCAGCCTCAACAACCTAACAAAGACTTCAGCAAATTAATGACAGCCTGTCTCAAAATTAAAAAATAAAAAGTACTGAGGATGTAGCTCAGTGGTAAAGTATTCCTGAGTTCAATTTCCAATACCAAAAAAAAAATTGTATTCAGCTTTTATGGTATTGTTGCAGATTAAGCTCTAAGAGAAATGGTATCTCAAATTTTTATTGTTTATTTCCTACAACAACATCATGCTATAATGAAAACAAAGCAGATGATTCATAATAATAATGATGATGATGAACTTGATAACAACAACAGTGACTCTTCTGAGATTTTTACATATTTATCATTAATTTGTGTATAAAGAGATTTCTCACATGTGTTCTAATTTTCTTGGGGGCAGATTCCAAGTTTCTCTTTTGCTTGTATCCTTCAGAATAACTGAAACTTTGCTCACTCTTGATTGATTAATATTACCTAAAATACTACTTGTGGGAAAAACACTTGGAATCTTGGAGTAAATATAAAACATTGTATCTAAAATAACTATTTCTAAAGTTTTGCTCCTTAATTATTATTATATTCCAGCTTCTAATATTTAAATATATTTTATGTTGTGTTTCTTATTCTATTTAATTTCATGTTTATTTCATATTCTATTTAAATGAGAAAGTATATGTATTAAACAAATACTAATCTAAAAATACAAATATTTCTTCAAATAATTAATTAATACTGCCCCAGTCCAGGTACCAGTATTCAAAGTGGACATTATAGCCTGACACATGAAGATAGGGAACATGTCTTTTTGCAACTATACCCAGATCGTGGTATCTGCTACACACACAATTACAAGATTCTTAATCACATAAAATATGGTAAAATTGTGAGCTATGGAAATTTTTTAAAAAATAAAATTTCTATCAAAATGCATTGATGTATTAGAAAACTAGATTTGGAGGACCCATGCTTGCAAAAGGTATGCTATTTTTGTTTTTTAGAGATACATCATGCATATTAATAAAATAAAATCCAACCTAATTTGAACATGACTTCTTCCTTTCCTCTGTAGGTAAGTATTAATAACAACTAGAAAGGAATTCTTCACGATAACAACATGGAAAGTGCTGATAAGAGTAAAACGTTACTAAATAAAGATAATTTTAAATGGAACTATTGAAACAAAGATAGCCTTCAAGAAGAAATGGCCACACTGTAAGAGTAACAGGAGTTATCATTTTATATACTCAGGTCAACCCTCACAGCTGACTACCATGGCAGAACCTAGACCTTTTCCTACTTTATGTCTTCCTGGTGTCCAGTGAAATGACTTCCTATCAGCACATAGGAATTGATTACTCCACACCTTGGGAAGATTATCAACTTTCTTTTCTGTAATTCCACTGAGGAGGTAGTTATTTGTTTGTAAAGTACATTTATACCAGGTCTTCCAGTGAATGCAGTGGAGATAAATAGTAGGGGCTCTGAAGCATTGCATGCACATTGAAGTTACTTTCCTTTTGGATGTTCCATTCCTTCATTTTATTGTAGATGGTACCATAAGAAAAACCACCAAGTACCATAAGTACTATTCACATACTTATAGTGTAAAATTGTGAAAATTCCAAGGACACCAAGTTGGCAAACATTTTATTGATTGCCTACTATTCACCAGTATTATAGAAAGCACTGGACATATTATTAATTTGCTTGCTTGTGAATATTGTCATGGAGCAGGTTTTAATTACATCTAATTCAGCAAATATTTGCAAAGCACCAGTCATATAGAATAGGTTGGAATTGGAACTTGAAAATGTAGAATTATACAAATCAGAAAAGGTCTAGAAAAGCATAAGGGGCATTTCATTTTGTAATTGTAAGTGAGTCTTAGGGAAAATTGATATTTACTAACATCTGAATTTCATCAAATTATTTGTTCTATGAAATAAATAATTCTAACAGAGGAGTTAGTTATATATACATTTTGGTTATCATTGGTATTGTGAAGAATGGATTTTCATTTTATACTTTTTCTTTATATTGTGTTATAAATCGTATGCTATGCAAAGACAAAAAACAAAAAACAAACAAAAAGAGCAAAAAAACGCCTCTTTCAAAGGGGAACAGAGACCAATAAGACCAATCCATTTAGGAAGCAATTTGGTACCTAAAGGATAATAACAGTAAATACCTTGATACTTTACATTTGTATTTTGCTTAAAAATAACATATTGTTTTTATTTGAGAACATGTGCAACTGCAAGTAGCACTGGTTTAAATTTCTAGCCTACTACCTTTGAATATATTGTACAGACAAAACTCAGGCTATGAACAAGTTAATTTTTACTTTAGTAATAATGGCTTGATGTTCAGTTTACAGACCTAAAATGAGTTATATGAGCATCACAGAATCCTCCTGAAACTGCACGGTTCTATGAAGCTGAAAGGTTCCTTTTGCATACACTTCTAGCTGCGATGTCTGCTGCCCCTTCCTGCTCTGCTTATCCCCTGCTCTTCCTGCACCTTTCACGGGTTTCCACTGTGCACCACCATCAAAGTAACGGTCCAGTCCCACTTTCTCTCAGAAAGCAAATGTTATACTATTCCCTCCCTTGGTTTTAAATTTTAACTTTGTTACTTTTGACAAAGCCTTTTCTTTGTTCAAATGCAAGGATCCAGTAAAAAGAGCTTTGACATGGTGTGCTTTTTTATGTGTGCATTTTGCTGGTTTCGCTGATGTCCTGAATTTTGCAAATGATAACGTGTGCCTTCAAGTTCGCCTATAAAATATCATTTGTACACTGTAACAAGAACAGTTTAGGACAGCATTACATTCACATGATTCTAAAGTCCAATAAATACTTGGTGGTTTTTCTGAAAACCACAATTTGGTGAAACGGACGCAAAACAGTGCTTTGTTTTCCAGTTTTTTTTTTTTTCCATTAATTGTTCCCCAGATACATATTCACTCGCTTACCTGCAGGGTAGCGCTCGATCACTGGCCAGCTGTCCACCTGTAACGTGGCATTGCCACCACTCCTTGTGAAACGGACCACATGGTACTTCCCATCATTAATGATTGCATTGGACTCTTCAATAGCGATGTCATCTGTCCCGACATTAAACTTAACTCCAATTTTTCCTTGGTGCTGGAAGGGAAGAAGAAAGAAAATAAAGAATTGTATTCAGTTGAACTGATTAACAGCATTTAAGAAGAATGACATACAAGTTATTGTTCAAAAACATTCTTCGGACAACAGCTGCTTTCCTCTGATTTTACATCTGAAAAACACCTCGTAATATAAGCAAGATTCTTGACATTTGGGTAAATGTGAGACATCTCTTTCATGGATAATTGATATTCCCAAAGACACACTTTCAAGGGAATTGAGCTGCCTTCTTTCCAGAGGTTGCCAGAGAGAAGCGCACGGCTGCCTTCATGAAGCCACATCCTTTCTTGTCCTTTAATAGAGTTCCTTTAATCCACGTTCCTCATTTCACAAGAAAAGTGAGACTTGAAATCCTCCATTTTAGTAACTAGTGACACTACAGCAATGAAATCTCTTTAGAGCCAAATGACAAATGCTCACAATATACAAAATTATTTTAAAGGGCAGGGGCACAAAGACAGGCCTTTAATGAGGGCCACTTTTTTGTCGTTATTCACAAAACCATCCAACACTCAAAGCTTCAGACTTATTTAATTTATTTAGTTTGCTGGTAAAATCATGACAATGACTCCCTCAAGGTCGCAGAACTTAACAGAGATGTCGAAGTAGCAGAATTCTGTCCTCTCATTTTTATATGATATCTAAGCTGAGATAAAGCTCTGATACATTTATCCAAAGTTAACTTCCTCTCTGCATTAAGCAAAGGAACCCTGCGAATCTTTCTGAGTAAAATTGTGGTTGTTCACTTTGGGATTCTATAACACAAGGTGGTGAAGAAACTTGTGCTCCTGTCCTCCTCCTCTGAAGATTGTTTTCTAACAGCAGGGCAGTCAACTTCAGCATGATCTCAGTGGACTTTTAAAGCACGAGGGTTCGTCCTTAATCAGTAGCACCAAATACCTGTGCTGCAGGCCCTTGTCAGAGTGCATGACTTGAAACTGTCTGTGGCTCACCTTTCATCAAAGCCCAGTTGGGAGAAACCACATGGGGAGCCAGGGGTTTAAGAGCCACACAGCCCATCTTTTCCCGTAGAAATTTTAAATCAGAATATTAGAAGCCTGAAGGTTTGGACCGCATTCTCTCTGCTCTTTGCTAGATTCTTATGATCGAATGAAGCAGCAAGAGGATGACATCAGTTTGCATCGGAAAGTCTTATAAAAAAGTCTTGTGGAAAGCTGCATTAACCGAAGGGAAGTACTGAAGATGTTATTTGTGACATTGCTCATTATCCTCTTACCACAAATATCCTAAAAGTTTCTGCTTTTTAAAAAATGTATGTTAAAATATATATAGTACATTGAGTAGTTTATTGAAAATGAGCAAATGAGAATTTTGCTAAAATAAGAAAATCACTTGAACTGTTCCAAAGAAACCTGAAATAACTTAAAATAACATCTATTTAAAAGTAAGAATAATGAAAAATATGTTGAGAAATAAAAATAGGTCCAAGGGAAACAATCTAACAAAAGTCTATGTCACTATTAAAATTGCTCTATCTACTTCCACTCTTGAATTCATTAACAACTGATCATGTATGTTGAATTCTACACACTTTATAAATACTAACTCTGCGGTCCTCATAACAGTCCCATGAGAGAGGTACTATTTTATTTCCGTATTACAGATGATGACATCAAGGCACAGAGTGATTACGTAACTCGGTGAAGGTCACATAGCTAGGAAAATAAGAGCAATAATTCAAACCCAGGCAGTCTGGCTCCAGAATCTGTGCTCTCAATCATTATGCTAGGCTGAATTTAGGAGTATTGGGTAATCCTACAGCTGCAGCTTGCAGATTTGGTAAGTCTGGCTGTTCTTTGCAACCTGTTTTCTCTCTCCTGTTAAAGTAGAAGCACCACCCTTGTACTGTGTTTTAAAGTTTTTTGATACGTATCACTCAATGTATACTTAAAATAATTTCATAATGTATAGTAAGCAATGAATATGTGAATGTAATACGATGTTAAAAAGTGTATTCTATTTGTTCCAGTTTTAGCTTACATCTTAAGAAGATTAAAAAAAAAAAAACAGACTACTTTTCCATCTTACAAAATTAGGTATAAATTTGCTTAGGCCAGACTTGCAAAGGAGAGCACTGTCAACTACTTTTAGGGCCCCAAATCCAGTCCATCAAAAAAGGAAGAAAGGTGAAGAGGTTGCTGATAATTAGAAGAAGATTTGCGAAGAAAGTTGGGATGTGATGGGATTCACACATACCTCCAAGGTGGAAGGTGACTTTTCCCTTATCTAAAGTGTAGGGAAAGGAGACTTTAATGGAACACCTCAGAAAGTTTGATATGAATCTTGTGGGATATAGTACCAATGGTTGCAGTAGTTAGAAAACTGGGATTTAATGTACCTGAGAAATCTTCAAGGGAAGAAAATGCTGTGGCTGCCTGATGCCCTGAGGGTACCACAATAAGATATTACAGCACCAGGGGTCACTTGTGCGTCACAGATAGGACAAGGGACATTACCCGTGGATCAGAGATTAGAGAGCCAGTACAGAATGTGCGGTATGCTGCTTAGTAGAGCCACAAAAGGAGTAGGGTTCAGTGGTGCAGAAAACTCACCACCAGAAAGAACCTGGATTTGCAGTGATGGAAGCCCAGGGACTGAGGCAGGAATCCCAAATGACCATCAGAAGGAAGTGCATTTACCCTCCTCAGGAAATTTCTTGGTTTTGGATTTTGTTTTTGTTTTCTAGTACTGGGGATTTAACCCAGGGGCGCTTTACCCTTGAGTTACATTCCAGGCCCTTTTTATTTTATTTTATTTTGAGATTTGGTCTAAGTTTCTGAGGACCGCCATAAGTTGCTAAGGGTGGCCTCGAACTTGCGATCCTCCTATCTCAACCACACAAGTCTCTGGAATTACAAGAATATGCCACTGTACCTGTGGCATAGGGAATTTCAAGAAAGGAAATTCTAATGATGTCGGTAAGAACTCTGAAGAACTCATCAACATGCCTCTCAAAAGTGCTCTCTACAGAGCTTCAAGCAGAGGCTAAGCCAGTTAAATAGGTACTACAGTATTGGCCAAATAAGGTCATTTCTGACCTGATCTCTTCCTGTTTCTGCCTTATCCCTGGAGGATTCAGGGAAGGAGAAGAGTAGTGAGATTCATGGAATTGAAGGGAAAAACATCATGTTCTCCCTCCCTGTAGAGGATGCCTCTTCAGTGTGGCCAAGCAGGGATAACTGAGAGGGTTTAATGGAAGTTGTAAGTTGTTATTACACAGGAGCTAACTGAAGTTACTTTTTATGTCTATGACCTTTTTATTATCTAAGAATAACTAAAGTAGTGCTGAGACTTCCTAGACGTCCTTGGGGTCAGGAAGAAATATTCCCACAGAGGAATTTAAAATTCTTAGGGCATTCTAAGAACCAACACTTGCAACTTAACAAGGACATGAAGATAATGGTGATCCTGGAATTGTCCATTGTCTGGGGGTCTCTTTTAATACAGACATGTTTCTTAAATCAAGAGAGACTGGAAAAAAAATTCTTGATGCTTTCTACTTGTTCTAATAGGAAGGCCACAATCGTTTATTTTCCCCTGACTTCTAATTATCAAGAAGGTCTAAGTTCTAAGAACAGAAGCATTGTAGTACTATACCTAAACAGTGTCTTAAACTCAGAAAGTTAAAGTTGCTTTAACTTTCCTTACATCTTTCTGCAATATGACATACAAATGCTTATTTTCTAGGGTGCAGAAATCCTCAGATTTCATAGGGTTTGATTGCTTGCAACTTATTTAAAAAACAATAAGGCTCAGTGAGGCTTAGAAAGCTTCTGACTTTTAAATGATGCCCATCTGTTCTTGGATATGTTGATTGGTTGCCTCAACTCTCAACTTACAGAACCAAACTCTGTAGAGTTAGCTAGAGGAGTGACCACCACCAAAGGAGCTACCAACAATAGGCCTACCCCCACCTTTACACTATCTACCCCACCCTAAGTTGCATCAAGGCTTTAAAACTTTTTTTAAGTATAAGTGATAGCCAAAGGGTCATCCCCTGCCCCTGGAAAAAATTTAAGTGTAAATAAAGTGGAAAATATTCCTATCAAGCATATTTATAGGACTAATTTTTACCATATCATTCAGAAACAGTGAATATCCTCAAAACACAACCCTCCCATGTTGACAGAATAGCAAGCCATTTCAATTACATAAACAATAAAACTTGCTAAACTTTCTTGCCAATAGATAATTACAATTTAAAATAATTCATTTCACATTCTTATTCTCTGGAATTAAATGTGATTGTCTCGGCAAATTCTCATGAATATTGCATTAGCAAAACCAGCGGTCATTTCACTGGACACGTACTGATCTCTCTGTATTGTATATTCCTTGAAAGGAATAACTGGCTCACACTGTCATTTCACAAATCTATTATGAGAATATCAGTAATGAGTCATTTATAATTTAATGAAGTCTTTCCATGGATTCATTAAATAAATAGTGACAAAGGTAATTATTGATTTTTTCACAAAAGCTCATTTCTGAATAAGGATTATAATATTAAACCAAGTTAAAAGGAAACATCATGAAATACGACTCTGGGAAGGTACCTGAACGATCTAACAGCGGCGGCGTGGTTTCATGTACTGTCTAATACCATCTGAAATGACATATTCATTTGAAAAATATATCTGAAGCAAGATTGAGATTTAATGATATTCTCAGTATCTTAGGCATTTTCAAGCAAGACGTTTGCATGTTACAGATGCCTATATATTCTAAGTTATGTGCATATGAAATAGATAAATACACACACACACACACACACACACACACACTCACATGCACAAAGATTTAGCTTTCTGTCTGGCATACAGATATGCGACATAAGATTTCAATCCACTGCATTCATTCCTCTATCCTGAGGTTGCTGTAAGTGTTTGGCACAACTATGCCAAGGAAAAGAGACCAAAAATGAAAGATTGCCTCCTTCTTTGCCTGTTTGTTTACTGTGCTCCTAGAGAGTAGCACCAGACAGGATGAATAAGCGTGCAACCCAAAGGGGCATGTGGATAAGCAGGGGGCCTGCATATGTTCTATCAGCTTCTCTCATGCACCACAACACACACCCATGCTCCAGGGCCTGACATTGGACAGAATGAGACAATGCCTTCAAATGTGTTCCATGACTGTGCTCCTTCCCCAATACAAAACAATTCCCATGATCCAAATCTACACCACTGATTGAAATTAGAGTCAGACTGCATGTTACGTTTTTTTTTCCCCCAGAGACTAATCCTCACCAGCGAGCAAAGGTTCTAAGGCATGATGGGAACTCTGGGGCCTGTAGTCACTGTCACTGGAGTGGCAAAACTACAGACTGTCAGAGAGCCCTCTGTTCCCTCAACACAAAACAAACATGTTCATTTAACCCAAATACATTTCTAAGTGAATTAACGGTCCTACTGGTGGGTAGGGCCTATGTTTATCAATCTGGATGGTCTGTAATGTCACAAAGGGGTTTTAGTCTACTGTTTTAGCCAGGAACTAGACTGAAAATACCCTCTACTCCCCAAAACACCACCACTCCACTTCAAAAATAAGAGGTTTCTTCTGCCAATCCAATTTCCCCCATTGAATTGTATCTTTTTTTATTCATTCAACTAATAATTAAAAATTGATTATTTAATATATAGACTACATCTGAGGACAATACTAACAAGCAAAGTGTGTTCTTTGTCTTTGAGGAGAATCAAATTGGAAAGATAAACCATGCATGGAAATACTCATGTCCACAAGAGCTTGAGGGTGTGTGAGGGATAAAGGTATACAGGAGGGAGGGGTCTGAAGGGGCTCAGGGTGCCTCCCAGTAGGCATCAGGAAACAGCCTGCATTGGACAGCTATAACGCAGCCAGTGAGGACCAAAGTAGCACCCAGGGACATAAAAGTTATGTACCTTCTTTCAAGGTCCGAGGTATCTGAGTGCTCACTGAACACAAGGCCTTGAATTAGATTCATCTCACCTCTTAGCATACCTAAAACTCCCAGCACACCTGAAAATGTAAGTGCCCTCATCTCTGTCTCCTCAGGGCATTTAGACAATCTGTCCTAAGTCACATAGCTAAGAAATAGGGTACTGGAATCTGACCAAGTCGTTGGTACTTTCTTAAAAAGAAGGACTTTAGCTGTGTCTGAGTGCTAGGAAAAATCTTGAAAACCAAGGCATCCTCAGAGACTGAATCAAGAAAAAGGTTACTGCAGAGTGAAGCTTTATTTCTGGATAATTACATTTCACAGCACCACATAATACAGAACCAGAAGTGGGCTAGGTCCAGTGTGAGACCACTGCAGAAAGATCTCATGTAAGGATGATACATTTGAAAGAACGGTATCTCCGTTTTCCCATCAAATCTTCATTAAGGATAGCATATTTCTTTCTAATACCATTGCTCCTTTAAGTCCATGAGACTTTGTCCTGACAGCAATATTACCCTCCTGGAGGCTTGGTCATCTCTTGGTCCTATGAGTGTCTAATAAACCTTCTTAAGCCTCGGATAGTCCTCACTCATTGCCTTAGGGGTTAGATTTTCTGTGCTTGTTTTACTCCTTGAACATATTAAAAACAGCTTGGGGTAGAAAAAAAGACTAGCTTATTAATCATCATATCCTGTACAGCAGTTAACTGATTGCCTTTACATTTGTAATTTTCCCAAACTCACATTCAATTTTCCTTTTTAATTGAGACATAATTTGCATATAGTATCATAAAATATGCCCTTTTAAATTACATCATTTTTTTTTTTTTTTTGGTATATCCATGAGGTTGTGCAAAGATCTCCACTATTTAATTCCAGAACATTTGCATCCCACTGCAGTTTTCTTTTGGTGAGATAAAGCATATAAAGTCCTTAATACACTTAATCATTACACAGCACTCATGACCTGTTATTATTACTACCACTACTACCACTGTGATTTTTTTAAACCAATGTTTAGCTTCATAGTGGGTTGATGAAAGTTAGTTAAAATAATGCTCAAGTTATTCAATAATTGGAGTTTTGCTAGGGAATATAATATCTCATTAATATGAGATAATATCATAAGGATGTGTGAAGCATTTAAACTATCTTATGAATGAGGAAGCTAAAGTTCAGAAAGGCTGATTGATCCAAGTCAGAGCATCTGTCTACCACCTGGCTCAAGAAAGAACATACTAGGCTGGGTGTAGGGGCACACGCCTGTAATCTCAGCAGCTTGGAAGGCTGAGGCAGGAGGATTATGAGTTCAAAGCCAGACTCAGCAACTTAGTGAGGCCCTGAGCAACTTAGTGAAACTGTGTGTCTCTAAATAAAATATAAAAAAGGGCTAAGGACATGGCTCCATGATTAAGCACCCCAGGTTCAATCTCTAGTACAAAGAGAGAGAGAGAGAGAGAGAGAGAGAGAGAGAGAGAGAGAGAACATTCTAGAATCTAATTGTTTTCACATTTGGGATAAGCTGTGCCACCATTGGATATACTGAAGCAGAGACCACTAGATGATTCCACAAACTCCTTCTTCCCTCCCATCTCAAAGATATGGTTCAAGGATAAGCCTAAATGTAAGGCAAAGTGGTTAGCAAGGGAAAACAATTAGAAAAGAAATTAGCAGTAGAGATTTTTTAAAAACAAGTTACCTAAACTTAAATTTGAGTCTCAACTAGATTTTTTTCAAAATTTACAAAATAGATGAACTCTAGTATTTTATTGTGTTTTAAAATCAGAGATTCTCTGATTTACGAAGGGGAAGAGATGAGAACTAGGGTGATGAATCAGTAACCTGTGGGACCTTGCGAACCATCTATGTTCCTTCCTACGAGATTATAACCTCTCCCCTCAGAGGCATGAAAAGAGTGTTCCTGATTTCCAAGAGTCTCCCCTGGTTATATATATAGGACTTTGTGATTTAAGTGGGAAAGAAAAAAAGGATCCACAGGTTTTTTAGTTGGCTTTTTCACTGTTGTGACTAAAAGATCTGACCAGAACAATTTTTGAGGAGGAAATGTTTATTTGGGGGCTCACAGTTTCAGAAGTCTCAGTCCAGAGACAGGAAATTCTGTTCCTCCAGGCTGGAGGTAAGGCAGGACATCATGGCAGAAGAGTGTGGCTCCAGGAAGCAGCTCACATGATAATCAGACAGCAAAGAGAGACTAAGCTCAGCTGACCAACTATATACCCCAAAGGCACGCCCCTGATACCTATCTCCTCCAGCCACACCCCATCTGCCTTCACTTACAACTCAGTTAATCCCTATCAGGGGTAAAGAGAGGTTAAGGCTCTCATAACCCCATCATTTCTCCTCTAAACCTTCTTGCATTGTCTCACACATGAGCTTTGGCCGGGACAACACCTCTAAACCATAACAATGAGTTCTCCTGAACCAGTGGATAGACCCTGAGTTCTGGCAACAATACCATAGCCCTTTAGTGTTTCAATTCCCTCACATTATCTCTCTTTAGATGAAATTAAATCAAGAATCAAAATGACGTTGGGAGAGAGTCTGCTCAGTGATTTTTTAATGGGTCAAAAATCCTAAGCTGCTATTTTGAGATGGTCTCTGATTTGTTTATTTCACTAGTTGAGCCAGTACTAGACTATTCTTTATGCCTGAGAAAGCATTCTACTACTATTATGACATTTTCTAGTGTGGTCAGGCAAGCCTTTCTCATGACACTCCTCCTGTTATAAATAGCACACCTGTGTTATTATACCCTCACAGCTGAGAAAGAAATTAAGCTAATTTGTCCTCTTGAAAAATTAGAGTCATCTTATTGAGAGCACTAATTCTGTATTCTTAAGTACTGAAACACCAAGCACCATGAAGTAGAACTACTAGTCTTGAAATATATTCCTTATATGTAAAGAACTATTCCCTTATTAATCTTTTTTTTCCCTAAAATCAAGGAGCAGAAATCAAACAGAATTAAAAATAAGCATAGACTTGATGTCCTGTATGACATTCTTAATTTTTCACAGATAACACTTTTGATATGGACACTTAGCCTGGTGTTTTGGCATCATGACAGATTCCTAGGGCTGCTGCATGGAGTTTACAGACGCACGTTGGCTCAATTTAAGCTTTATACACAGTGCAGTGGACTGCTCAGATATGGATGGATATTGTTCATGTTTTTCTAATTTTTTAAAAAATTGTCATTGTTTTAAAAAACCTTTGGTTGTGTGTTAAATCAGCCTTGTTTACATCGTATGGTCATTTAGGAAACCACATGCATTAAACATTGTATTTTAGGCGTTGATTAAAACCACAACTTTGTTTTTCTGCTTGTTTCTGATTCCTTGTCTTTAAGCCATTATACTGCTTATTATTAATCTCCACTAGGAACTGGACAAGGAAAGAACATTCTATCAATTCTACTAGTTTTGGACATTTCTATGTAAAAAGGTTTTCCTACAAAAAAGGTTTGGGTTTATTTGTGGATTTCATTTACTTGTTGTATCCCAGGACCATCATTTTTGTCGAGAACTGACTATATAATTACAGTCTGGCTCTAATGTTCCAAATTTCCATAGCTCAGAGCACAACATTTTTCAGATAAATAGACCAAATATCTCTGGATGGTAATTTTAGTCCTCTGCATGGTAAATGTTACCTTAATAACAAGGTAAAACAAAATTAACCTTTTCATTATTTTAAATCTTCAAAAAACATGAAAATATATCAAGAGATTAATGAATTATTCTAAATTCCTTAGTTGATATAAGCTATGTGCAGTAATTTGGGAATGGAAGGATTAATTTGGCATGAATAACTTTTTTAAAATTCTGTTTGTGCATTGTGACTTGCAAACAAAAAATAATAGTGAGGTTATGTTTTCAGGGTGCTTGATGGACTGACTTTCTGATAAGACTGTCTCGTCTTTCACAAACCTCAAGCCCTAATTTGAAATGTATTGCAGAGCACCTGACAGTGCTACCCTTCTCCTTTCTTTTTCTCTTCCTTATTGACTTCTAGAGCAGGACTGACATCCTTGGAAAACCCAAATGTGGGTATGTGGGCATAGAAAGGCTGTTGATGTGTGTGTAATTCTGGCACAACAAAATTTTCAGAAGAGAACAGAAGCTCCAAGGCTGAAGCTCCTAGTGGTCATGACCTCTCTTAATCCTCAGAAAACAATACTTCCGCCACAAAAATTTATCAGCTATCTTTTAGCTACAGTGCATCTCACAAAACACTGAGCCACTCTTCTCCATCACTCAGAAAATTTTAAATGTATTTTGTGGATGTGCACATTCACACTCACACACACACACAACTAATTGACCTCAAATACATGGATTTCTTGCATAACTGAAACTAAACTTTTGCAACTACCATAATACCAAATAAGTCTAGTACTCACCTATGTTTATTTATTTACTCTTTCAGAAAACACAAACCTTTTGCTATATTCCTGACCTAGAAGTAAAGCCTTGGAAAGGGATGGTTAACAAAGCAGACATCACTGCTGGAATTGTGAAATATACACTTATGTTATTTCTTTACACATTAAAATTTATATTAGTGTATTATGCACATCAAGTGTCAAGAAGGCAAACAGTAGGGTGACATGAGAGAGACTGAGTGATTAAGCAAATCCTCTTTGAGGACCTGAAGATGAACAGAAATCCATAACGAATATAAAAGTTTTCTAGGCAATGGAAACAGGCATAGGACCAAAGGAGAGAAAATAGCTAAGCATAAAGATAAAAGATTTTATGGACATATGCAAATGCAAATACAGACACATAAACTCTTTACAGATACAAGTATGTGAATAAAAATGAATGTATGTAAGTATTATCCAGAAAATTTGTCTGGATATTATTTGTATGGACTAATGCTTAGAACACCAAAATATATCATTTACCCAAATAAATTGATTGAAAAAATACATGGCTATGTATATTTTTAAAATTTTCTAATCTAAGAATTGAAAATTGTTGATAGAACCTAACAGTATGCATCTTGACATTCATCTAATTGTTTGTTCCTGTTATTCTTCAATGTGCTTTATGAAATGTGATATATAAAAGATTTTCTGAATCAACAGGGACTTGTCACATTTTCCAAAAGTCATTTGCTTCTACAATGTCAAAAACTGATTCATCATTCTATACTTATATTTCAAAGCTAATGCAACATGTTTAGCTTCTTTGTGGGGTGGAATGTCTTGTTAACTTATTTCTCTAGAGAGCTCTTTTATCTCAAGAGTTCGTATAATTTCCACCTTAAAAATAATGTTTGAAATCACTTGACTAGTTTTTCAAGTTCTTTCCCCAAATTAGTTAAAGAAAGGAAAGTTTTAACCTATAATCCTTTCAATTCCTTGTTCAGATGCAGCAGCAGATGAACAGGTTTCAATGCCCATGTTCCAAAATGCAGTGCTATGAGAAGTGACTAATATGTCATTTCAAACAAGAGAAAAATCCTTCGTCCAATTCCAGAAAAAAATGTCAAATCAATGAAGTCAAATGTGAATTTGCCCTGCAATATGGCCAAGAATTTTGAAGCCAAATAAACACAAAGTACTCAGATTTGAACAATTCATGGATATGCTGAACTTGAGATAAAGGCTCATTTCTAATGTCTCTAGAGCAGTAACCCTGGGAGACTCCGTGAGGCTCTCCCTTCTCACTGTCCACCTGAAGAGCCAGAGGATATTTTCAGACTTGCGGATATGGATAACAGAGTAAAGAGAAACTGAGCAATGATTACCTGGGCAGAGCCAAGTTAGCAGTCGTCTAAGCCAAAGAACTCAAGCTCTTCTTCTGTCCCCCTTCCCCACTGCTCTGCCACCCCAGCCTTGTGTTTCCATGTTCTGAAACGCATACCATGGTTCTGAACCATCTCAGAACCCTTGCTGTTTTTCTGCCTGGTTAGCTCTTGCTTTCCTCATCCCAAAATAATGGTCCTCTGAATTTCATCCAAAATAATTGATGCTCTGGGTTTTTTGTTTGTGTTTTTGTTTGTTTTGTTTTGCTGTTTTTGAGGGAAGGATGTTGAGAGCTGTAGGGCTTTAGGGTGGGTCTGGATCTACATACTGAATCTGTTGATTAAAAGGGCAGTACTATCTGTGAAAATGTATTCTTGAAGCAAAAACTCCTCAGTGCTTATTGACTGGAGTACAGGCGACAGCTAATGAAAGGTCTGTGCTGATGACAGTTGAAAAGCAAGTGCCACATGGGAAGGCTGTGTTTCATTGATTTACAGGATTCTTAGGTGGATTCCCATTATCTTTGATTAATCAATAAATATTAAATATTACTGCGAGATTAATATGCTGTGATCTCATATCCCACTTACATACTTCCTCTGCCAAATATGTCCTATCAAAAGGAACACAAACCAAACCTCAGTGACAGGGTAAAAATGCACTGAGAAATTAATCACAAATATTGTTATAAAGCCAAATGGAAACCATATCTAAATTAGTCACTGTTTTGTTATATATGTGCCAAGGCTTCCCAAATGAGAGTGACTATTCAAGATGGGCAGTATTTGACAGCAGATGCATGATGGTGATGATGATGGTGATGGTGATGATCACAGCTATCCTTCTTGCTACCTGCTGTCATTCCCTATAAACACATTCCAAGAAATAATACATATGAACATATTATTATTTTATTTTAATTGATGAGGAATTAGAGCCTTAAAAGTTTAATAATTTGTCCCAAATCACATGAATGATAAGTATTAGAGCTCTAATTTGATCCCAGACAGCCTAGTCTGGATTCCATATGCTTAATCAATTATTCCACTGTTCCTTTTGGTAGATCCAAGGTGCTTGAAGAGGTTGCAGTTTAGATGTGGCATTAGTAAGACTCTTAGAAAGAGAAAGACACTAACATTCTCACTATTATATATACCAAGAACATAGCAAGTGTTTTTTAAAATTCCACTCCACCCACAACAACAATGTATTACCCTTCAGTCTCCATGTTGAGAAAGTTTGAAATTCAAAGCTGAAAGTTACTCTCTGAAGTCACACAGGTAAATCATCAATCGAGTTGCATCTCACCTAGACCTGTCTGGTTCCAAACTAGTATTTTTCAACCATGTAATTCTTCCTCTCTCTGTATACATTTCAAGATCCTTTAGAAGTAGAAGATGTGATGTGAGAGTATCCTGGGCCTCTAAACCCTTATCATTTTATGAAGGTTACATACTGACAAGTTTGCCAAGATGGGGGTGGGCAGAGCCCGGCAACTCTTTTTTTAATGGATATTAAATTAGACCAACTGTTCAGAATTGCTAGTAGGCTAAATCTTGGCCAGCATTAGGATCAGGACAGATTTTCTCATACTTGGAGAATCCTGGGAACATTAAATGGAAGTACAGAATCCTTCAGGTTTAATTAAAATTCTGGAGTGCCAGCAGATGCTGAAAGACTCTGCACAGGAGGAACACTTGAAGGAGCAGCCAGTGTCTCTGTTCTATTGCCTTGGTCCACATTCCTGTTTTTTCTAGAAACTTGTTTTTATAGCTAACATGTTTTTAAAAATAAATTTTTAGCACTGGTTACCAGTTTGGAAAGATGCTTTAACTTAAACCTATTAAATGCAATAGAATGTATTATCATAACAAAATGAGTCAAGGAGTTTTGGCTAAATAAAATTTGTGACTATTACAGGCAAGGAAATGAGAGATTTAGTTGTAGTTTCTCAAAGGTAATAAACCAGATATTTAAAAACAAATACTGAAAAATTTACTTCAGTTCTGGTCTTCCAAATGCCATGGCCAATAACAAAGTAAATATAGATCTGAATTTTGTAACTATTGTATATCAAAGAAGTCATTGTATATAGCACTGTTACATGAAGCTTTTAAGTGGCTTAGGAAAAATGATGGGAATATCATTAACTATTTATGGTAATAGAACACTAAAATTAATGTAATAGTAGAACTGTTGATTTTAAAATATCACCTATTGGAATTACTTTTCTAATATAGTTTAACTGACTAGTCAATTCTAGATAATGGTTAGAAATGTAATATTCATCATATTTTCCTCTCCTATTTAATATAGCTCAGGGGTAGAATGCTTGCCTAGCATGCATGAGGTCCTGGGTTTGATCTCCAGTACTGAAATTTAAAAATACAAACATATACACAAACACACATGACCAATTCTCAGATCCTTCTAATGCGCTTTTTCATGAATATGATTTTTCTATTTATAAATCCAAAGTCTTCAAATTATTTAATTTCTACCTTAATTGTTTGAAATCAGGCTGTCAATCATCATCTTTTTTTCCCCCCCGTAAGATTCCAAGCATGGATATAGATTTTAATGATATCATTTTTAATCTGAGCTGATTTTACCCAACATGTTGCCTAAGAATGTCGATTCTAAGCAAATACTTTATGTGAGGAATCATAAAGATAACACCAGTGCTACCCTAGGAAATGAACCAAAAAGTAACCAAAACCCTTTCTCCTTAAACAAAGAATAGTCTTTGATGTCAACAACAATAAAAAGAAAAATATTGGCTTTGGTTACATTCTTATTAAAAACTAACAAGTAATAATCTATTATTAACTCTCAAAATTTGACAGTGACATTTACTGATGGATGAATATGAGATGAGAGAAGTATTTAAGTTTGGGACAAGATGCAACAAATATGAACCCATGTTATCAATGGTTTGATAACATCAAGCTTTTTATAAGCTTTCCTAGTCAAAACCAACCTATTCCATATTGCTTTGAAGTAATAATAATATAATTTCCTGCTGTACTTAATTATATTAGCTGCCTCAAACTTTGCTATCACAGTTTATACAAAAAGGACTGTAAGAAATTTCAAAGGATTTTAAGATAGATTTCTCAAATTTAATGTTTAAATTTACTTCATAAATTTAAATGCTATCTTAGCATTTTATTTTGTTTTTGTTTTTAATGGATCATCAACTCCATGTTCAGCCTGAAATCATCATAATATTCAATCTATGCTGTAAGAGCTGAACTATTTCAATGCATTTTTGGATCAAGTGACTATACTGACATTAGCATAGACCACCAAATGCAGTCATTATGGAAGGTATGTTTATGGTTAATGCATGTAATATCTGATTACTGATATAGTATTAAGGCAAAAATTAGCAATACTCATGTTCTCCATATATGTGCACAAAAAGGGAAGTAATAATAACTACCTAAAACAAAATTTTTAAGTATTTTTTTCATTGTAGATTAACACAATACCTTTATTTATTTATTTTATGTGGTGCTGAGGATCGAACCCAGTGCCCCACATGTGTGAGGCAAGTACTCTACCACTGAGCCACAACCCCAGCCTCTAAAACAAATTTAACTTAACATTCTTTGAAAACAAACATATATTTTTGATATCTATAAAAAGAACCACACTGGAAATTGTATAAAATAAGCTCTGCATTTGTTATTTTAATACCTATTTCTTTAATCCTTAAAAAGACTATTAAAGATATTTAAAAATTATTTCTATTATTCAATTTCTTACTATTCTTAGGATTAGTCTCCTGTCATAAACACTGTCACATGCTATTTTCTAGAGCATTATTTTTCTTATACAAGTACTATAGTAAAAATGTTATAAAAATAGTTTCTCTTTAAAAGAAAACAATATCTACTCAGGGATATACCCGGTTATATTCATGTATTGTTACAGAGGTGTAACTGATAAACTAGACAGTTATTAAAACTAGTACAGAGATGACTTCAAAATTACCAGTCATAAAAGACTTGGCCTAGATGATTAATGTCCAAGCTATTAATAATGTTGATAATGATATTAATAATGAATTCTAAGTGTCAATCACTACCATCTGTTTCCAATTTAATCTTTTTTAATGTGGCCCTGAACACAGAGTCCGGCCCATAATAATCAAAAAATATTCACTGAATATTGTGAGGCATATGCTATCATTATCTTTATTTGATAGCTAAGGAAACTGAGGCATAAAAATGTCACCTGCCCAAAGTAACTTGCTAATCATTTGAGGAATCGGGATTTGCATCCAGATCTATGTCTAAAGTATAGCTCTTACTTGCTACTGAATTATATTCCCATAGTATAAAAAAAAAAATCAAGGAAAAGGTAATTTCTAGTGATGTGATCTGTTTTAGAATATAAAAAATGAAACAATCTATATAACTTCATAAAATTAGAGCTTCCTTATACAAAGACCAGTGAAATGTGACACCCACACAAAACTCTATAGATTAATATACATATATTATAGTTACAGATACAAAAATCCTAATTAATATAGTCTATGTGAATTTAATAGTGCATAGATGAATAACACACTATGGTGGAGATGGCTATGCAGGTAGTGTCACTTGCTATGTGACACTTTATATAACTGATTTTCCTTTATGACTTTGACATGAGTACAATCATTTCACAGATGAAGTAATGTAGCACAAATTTATACAGCCGCTAAGTAGACTGAAACTCTGTCCTTTCTGACTTCAAATGATATGTGACTGGACAAGGCATATCCCCCAAATTTTGAGATATTTCAAAATTAGAAAACTTATTAATACATCATTAAGTCAAATGAGGAAAACAAAATCACTGACATAAACTCTAAAGGTGCTTGGTAAATCAATATGTATTCTTGATTTTTAAATATCATCTAGTAAGGCTGGGCATGGTGGTGCATGCCTGTAATCCCAGCACTTTGGGAGGCTGAGACAAGAGAATCACAAGTTCAAAGCCAGCCTCAGCATCGGTGAGGCTGAGTACTAAGCAACTCACAAAGCAACTCAGTGAGACCCTGTCTCTACATAAAACACAAAATAGGGCTGGGGATGTGGCTCAGTGGTCAAGTACCCCTGACTCAATCCCCAGTTTAAAAAAAAAATCACCTAGTAAAAGAACATCAATCACTACAAAAAGAACATTCCTTGGCATGACAAAACCAAATCTATCTTTAGATAACTGCCAGCATCTTACTTAATATTAAAGGCATTTTCATTCAAGTAAGAAACAAAATTTTACATTAACATCAAGTAAGAAATAAAATTTTACATCATTATCAATGTAATATGACTGGAAGTAGAAATAGTATTTTGAATTATTGGGAAAACGAGGAAAAGAATCACATACTCCTACTTATTCAATGGAGACCCCACTGTGGGATGAAAACCAGCCATTTAAATGATTTGAAGGCCATAGTCTTCAGAAAACCATTGTAACTAAACATGAGGTAATCGAACATAAATACAGACATTTCCATAAAGAGAACCAAACACATTCAGGAAAATACTTTAACTTAAGAAAAGTAAAATATGAGTTTAATGAAAGTATTTGAACGTTCAGGGGCAAATGCTTTAAAATGTAGACTCTGGATGATAGATAAATTCAGGTCTATTATGTTGTTTTCTTTTTATGTGCTGGATCATTTCTACAATTGCAAGAGTGAACAACAGAGCCTTGTGAATCAAGAGAACAGCAATTTCTGTCCCCAACTCTATTTATGATCTTGAAAAAAATCACTTAACTCCTCTCATCAGTTCCCTCACTTAGTTCAACACCTTCATTTTCTTAGATCGTCCCTTTTATTTCTACAATTTTATTCTATTCTCCAAGGTGTTTTGCTTGTCACAAACTTCAACATATTTCAATTTATAATCATTCATTTTGTGATAATAACTATTGAATAATAAATAAAAATTAGCGAAAGCACAACAACAACAACAAAGTTATAATTTTAAAGTAGCATACTCTAACGGCCTATTTTGAGATTTACAATTGTTTCTTTGTCTAGGTTATCAGATTCTCCAAGGTTCATTGTACTGTAAGATACTGCTTTACTTTAAAGAATCCTTACAAGTAAGAAAGAAAGAGAAGGAAAGAAAAAAAAAATTGACTTCTTTTGGAATGCTGAGGAGCCTTGACAGCAATTACTGGTATATAGCCTGGTGCAAACCCTACATTCACATCTGGTGTTTTCTATCAAAACTGCAGCTACATTCACTTTGACTGAGGTCAGGGGACTATATTGACATAGTATAAATGTATCTAGGGAGCAATTGTTCACTTCTATTTGTAGAGCGGGCTTATTTTCATTTATGGATGTTACACACAATGATGTTTTCTGAGTTTCTGCTGCATGTAACCCATGAAAAAATAGACGGTGCAGAACACAAAGGAAGAATATATTCTGTATAATTGTATCCATGATGCTTTCAATTTATATACAATTAGACTTCTATAATGTCAATGCAGTTAACATAACAAACCTATGTTTACTATGTACGGGAAACTTTGTAGAGCATAAGGGAACTGTCATGGGGATATGGGAGCTTCTTATCCTTCCTGTCAAGCACAGGCTGATGTATAATGCAAGAAATAAGTAGGACACAGAGACAAGCAGTAATCATTAGCAGGAGACATCAAATATGCCTCCACACTCGGAAATAAAGAATGGTGAGAAAGCAAACTAATCGTTTGCCCAATCTTTAACATGAAACACAATTCCAAGTCTAATTTTTTCTCAACTTTACATGTGTGTATGAGTATGTGTGCATCTGAAGTCTTAGGCAAAAAAATTGACAGAAGTTAGAATATATATGGAGAGGCCAATTCTAGTATTGCTTTATATTATTTCTCTATTATTGGATAATAATGGTTATCAAATATAATTCAACAATACAGCAGAGTTGAATATTTTCCCCTAGGTTTTGATTTAGATGACACAATATATATTGTAGTCTTTCATATTATATTACTAGTCATAAAAAATATTTCTATCATTCCCCTATTGGTAGTTTAAGAGAATGACCATAAACTGAGTTTCCTTAAAAAAATATTAGTACTCTAAAAGATAAAACTGTCAACATCCTTCACCTATCATTTCCCTTGCCCAGAAATGACTTCTATTAGATGTAATGCTTTATTTCCATTTTATTTGCTCAGATTATTTAAAACTTTAAATTATAAATGATCATTTATTTTGGAGACCTAAAACTAGAAAACTTTAGGATTTTTCTCAGACCATTATTTTTTTAAAATTTTTTTATGATTTTAAAAGATTTGAGGAATTGACAAGCCACTTGACAAGTCACTTTAGACAACCATACACAGTAGTACATATTTTGGCAACCATGAAGGGTCAAATATGGGAAAGATGTTCTCATCAGTATAACAGTTACAAGCAGATGAACTACACTCATAAAGATTATTTTAGCTTGTTTCATGATGGGCCAGGGGCAACTGGTGAAAGAAATGAAATAGATTTTTCCAGTAACTCTGAAAATACTGAATAATGAAATAATAAACACCTTAGAATTTGGGAGGTGCTCTGAAGCCTAAACTCTCACCTGATGCATGAAGCTATTTTAAAATCTCCCTGCTTTAAAGTTCCACTGGAAACATGCCAGTGATGTTACCACTTCTGAGCAACCTATTCATTTTAAAATCCTTTTGAAATCAAAAGTTACCTTTCTTTCATGAGTCTTGCATGATGGATCGTTATAGTGTAATCTGTGCCCTTTTTCCATATGACAACCCTTCACCTATTTGAAAATGGTTATTCAGGCCACTTTCTCTATGTTCAGCTCAAGCCTTCTGCTGGAAAATCATCTCCCATTCTTTATCAATCTCTAACTGAAGTTTTTCTAATCATTCATCTTTCAGATATACAGCCTGTTAATAAGCTTAGATTCTAATGGATTTTTTTTTTCCAGTGCTGGAGTGCTAGGGATCAAGCCCAGGGTCTCACACATGCTAGTCAAACACTCTTCACTGAGATACACTCCCAGCCCATGGATCTTAACATAATACACTAACTTAAACACAATGTGTAATATGAGTAACGAATTGTGCAGCGCTTTTCTTAATTAAAAAACTCTTCTTCCATGTGCATTGTCTGAGTTTGGTAAATAACCACTCATTAGGTGCTGATCTGATCTTTTAGTGAACTAAAATCCCCAGGACTTTGCACAATGTTCATTAGCTAGCTATCTTCCTTGTGCTGATTCCTGTGGAATCAAAAATGCAATGATAGGACTCTAACCACTCCCTCTAGATCTCCCATCTGTGTTGTCTTTGCTACAACCTTGTACTTCATTCAAAATACTCCTTTCTGACTCTGCTGTATGAAATGCCCATGCTCATGTATGTCCTGGGCTTAATGTTCCAAGTTTCCATTTTATCCCTTTTAGTGTATCATTCTGGTTGATGGAAAAGATAAAGTCTCAATAAGAGGCAAACAACACAGATTTCTCTTTTCACCTGTTACTACACCATCTCATCTAAGCAGATTTCTTCCTGGTTCAGCTTTCTCCAGTAAGTAAAAACAAACTCAAATTACATAAGATGCTGCTTATGTAGAATTTAGTCTTGATGAGTTCACTTTTACTAGCTCACAGCAATCTCTGTCCCCCCCTTCTAGTTTCACAGGCATCCTTTGAAATATCTTCTAAAATATTTTTGAGTTGTGTACCGTTTTATGGAGACAGAATTCTGTGAGGCTGCAAGAGGTCTGTCATAGCTTTATTACAAAGTGTAAGACTCAAGAGTCAAATGCTTTGGAGAGTGTGTCCTAGTCCCTTGTGGTATAAGCCATGGTTTCTTTTACTAAAATTGCATAAAAATCATATCTGCTTCAGAGGCTTCATAAGTATTATATTTTATAAAGTGCTTAAAATAATGTCTAAGTCAAATTAACTATTTATTAAATATGCCATTAGTATATGAATTATACATTTGTAGACATAAAAGGATCAGGAAAGGAAATTGGAAAGTAATAGATTTCTGTGTTTTTTGGAACACAAGGCATCCGGGTGCCTTTTCCATGTCTGTTATCAGTATCTGGAATGTGCTTCCCCTATCATTGGTCAGAGCTCCAGATATTTAAATTCTACATCTACTTTGATGTCAATTCTTAATGTACCTCTTCTACCTACTAGGTCTTCCCTGAGATACTTTCCTGAAGATCTCACTACCATTGGAACTGACTCTTGCTCAGAGAGGTTCTTAAAATTATGAGATTTTTTTCAACTCACTCCTGAAGCCTCATCATCTGGCATGAAACGTGAACCACAGTGCATGCTTCGTATCTGTTGGATGAATGAATGACTTAACTTCCTCCAGCCAAAACTAATTTCTTTCTCTCTTGATTTCGTGCATCATTATTACAAGTGTCTTCTGTCTCTTAGAACTATACAGCTATTTGAGTAGATCTATGTCTGATACACTCAATGATTTGTTTTTGAATGAATTATTACCTGCTCTTCATTATTTTTACAGTATTTTATGTCATGGAAGTTTTGAAATATATACAAGAAAAAGGATTACTCATAATCTGCCTCTGAGACATTTGTTCTATAACTCAATGACCCTAACTCTACCTGTATAGGTACCAACCTGAAAGTTCCTCAACTCAAAAAAGCCTGTGGAAAGTATGTTTAATTCTAGGAGAATCTCCTGGCTATCTTTTTGTGATTCTTTGTCCTTGATGCTCATATGTAATTCATCTTAATATTGAAAAGTGAGGCAAAAAGAGGATCAAAATTTTCATAAGGTCCTGCCTGATACTACTAGTTTGAACTTTCCCTTGGAGCACCTACATTTTGAGTATCACTACATTGAAATGAGTTCTATTGGACATTAATCAATAAGTTGGTCAATTAAGCATTCTTGAGTATCTCTTTGCATGTAGGAAATTATGTAGGATTCTACGGAGCCCCCAAAACAAACTAAAGGTCTTTACCCTGTTTTGAAGGTAAAATTCACGTAACACAAGTGTTTGTACATTCTTGCAAGACAATATATAAACTGATTCTAAAATTAGTGATATACAAAAAGTATACCACAAAGACTTCTCTCCAAATACAAAGAATTCATAAATTCAACAATAAGAACACAAACGACTAGATTTAAAGATGGACACTGTATCTGACCAGTCACTTTACCAAAGAAAATATACAGATGGAAAATGCACATATGAGGATGCTCAATATTATATATCCTTAGGGAATTGTAAATTAAAACAACAATGAGTTGCCATTGTTAGAACTTCGAAGATCTGGAACACTGACAATACCAAATGCTGGTGAGGATATGGAGCGACAGGAATTATTATTCACTGCCAGTGAGATTGAAAAAGGTGTAGTCATTTTGAAAACCATTTAACAATTTCTTACAAAACTGAACATACTCAGTATATAATCTAGCAATCAAGTTCCTTAATACTATACAATGAGCTAAAAGCTCACATCCACCCTCAAACCTGTGCACCAATGTTTAAGACAAAACTTATTTTTTATTGCCAAGCTCAAAAGCAACAAAGAAGAACTTCTTCGAGAGTTGAATTGATAAACTTGGGTACATCCAAATAATGAAATGTGATAAAGAAATGGGCCATCAAACCAGGAAAGGACAGGGGACAACCTTAAGTACACATTGCAAATGGAAAGAAATCAACCTCAGAGAGCTATCTATTTATGATTCCAACTTGAGGATATTCTAGAAAAGACAAAATTATGGAGACATTAAAAGGATCAGTTGTTGTCAGGACATAGAGGGGAAGAAGGGATAAATAAACAGAGCTCAGAAGATTTCTAGGGCGATGAAACTACTCTGTATGACACTCTAATAGTGAAAACAGTCATTATATATTTGTTAGAACCCACAGAATGTACAACACCAAGACTGAATTGTAATGTTAACTATGGACTTTGGGTGATATTGGCGTGTTAATATAGGTTTATCATTTGTATCAAGGGTACCACTTTTGGGAAGTACACTTGGATGGTGGAGAAAGTTTTATATCTGTAGAAGGAGGATATTTGAGAATCTCTGTACCTTCTGTTCAATTTTGTTGTGAGCATAAAATCACTCTAATATAGAAAGTTTGTTATAAAGCACATACACGTACACACATTCACACATACTTACATATACATCTAATTGCTTTAATTTACAATTCCTTAAGAGAATAAAAAAAAACTTTTTATAGAAAGACTGCAGAAGAAACAAATTCCTTAGGGTGCCCAAATTTTCACTCAAGCTTACATATAATAACAAGAATCAATATTTCTTGTGTACTAATTCTGATAATGAAATAATTTGAGCAGTTTATATGTATTTCCTTATATGATCTGTACAATAAATAAAGGAAAAGCCATTATTTTCTCCATTTTGTACATGGCTTGAGATTTATATGGTGATTAATTTTCTCAAGGTCACAGAACTAGCATGGGATATAAGTGAGACATGAAGCCAGTCCTGTCTGATTGCACAGCCTGGGGTTAACGAATGACCTCCATGGTCCATCTTGTGGGAAAAGGAAAATTTCAGTGGACAAAAGCAACAGGAAGAGCAATGTAGGTGAGAGAAGTCAGGTTCACTTCTGGAATATTACAATTTTATGCCTCATTTTCATTTATTATTTGCTCAAAACTGCCAGGGAATGTCCAATATGAACAGAGAAAATTGTCATATCAGAATTATATGTATATATGCATATATATGTATACATATCATATATACATATATGAATACATATGTATATACGTAGATATGTATACATATCATATATACCTTTATATTCAATTTATAAGCAGTCCATCTAATTAAGAAGATATATTAAGGAGAGATGATCAATCTTGGGGCTTAGCAATTATATTGTTAGCTTTTTAATATTAGCACTTAGATTTTTTTTTTTTTGCCTAATTGATTTTTAAACCTTCCTAAGTAGGATCTGAAGAGAGCCTGGAATTCCCCCAAGGTTCAACCTCTTCCTTTTATTGTGACTAACGAATTTAAATCCAAGGAAACACATTGCTGGCTGAAGGAATAATTATCTGCACCTCTTGCTGGGGTAGTATAAGAAACTATGCAATTTTTGTTGACCTTCCACTGGCCTGTCTACAGCAATTGAAGTTTATCAGCAAGATTTATGATACGGTATCACAGAGTCTAATAAATGACTTTAGGAAGCTGGGAAAACCCACTCAAGTTAAAGTTATTATCTGAACCTCTGGGGTAATTATAAATACAACCTAAAGTGTTGAGTCAGCAGTATGAAACCAATTATCAATTAAAGCCATTGTTTATGTTTGGGGAAGAAGAGATCTGCAACAAACAAACAAACAAAAAAACCCCATGCATTCAAACATGAAAGTTAAAGATTAGACCTCAAAAGCATTTTCCAAACTATCTGAGAATTTCAGTTGGGTCAATTTGCTGCTATAAAAGAACACAGAGAGATGTTCTCAGAGTAAAGTACTAAAATTGCTTTGCATATCTGGAAGAGTAACACGGGAAAATCTTCAGATGTGGGGATTCAATAAAGCAAGGGACATCTCTGCTGCTTTTCCATTATCTCCTCTCCTGAGGAAAGTCTCAATGCTCTTCCAGCCCAACTCTGGCATTTCAAAATACTTTTAGGCAAATCAAGTCAACAATATTGTAAAAAATATTCAGTATGCATGGGATACTCTGTATTCAAATATAAGAATGTAGCTAATGCCATTGATACAGGTTTATTCTGGAATACTTCTCCTTTGATGCTGCTGCTTTTTGCCTGAGATACATCCAGCTAAAAATGACTTCAACATCCCTGCACCCTTCTGGTATTTAATGAGAAGAGGGAGTGGGATGTCAATGGGAGATAACCTTATTTATGGTTTTCTTAACAGTCACAAAAACGCCCATATGCACGTGTATTTAAGGTACATGTGTTTGACAAGCCTTGGGAATATAGGGAGAAATAGACATCTTCAAAATGTTCAGTCATGATTGTTTTTTATCAGAATTTGTTTAGACAAGAAAATACGAACTGAAAGTAGACACATTAAAATATTTTCAGTTAAAATATTTTATATCCTGTTGCTTTCATGTTGAAAATTGAAGATCATAAAACAATAAATACCCATTAGATTTATATTCCCTTCAGTCAACAAAATCCTACAAGTGGTATGCAAAACAACTGCAATTTTTGAATTACAAAATTGTTAGAGGTTCTCACGAAGATTCTTTAAGCCAGAGACGAGGAGAACTGGTAATAAAGAGAGTTGGAAGGGGTTTTTGTACCTTGCACCTCAATCCATAATTTAAATGCAGGTATAATTTGTGAATAAGCAATACAAGCATCTGTGTATAATATACATTTAAGCCTAAAAGGTAGGATGCAGTGTTTGGAAAACATGTTTTTAATAAAGTATATAATAAGTAACAGACAAAAGCCAAATAAAGATGGGTTGTAAGAGCAAGCATTAGATAATTACACCTTCCTCCAGAAAGCATTTCTTGCTATGTGGCTCAAAATAGAACAATCTATTTTAGATAGTATTTTAAGCAATAGAATCATGTGTGTGTCTTCTTCTCACAGCCACCAGAAGAGTTTCAATGAGTACTTCTCACCGATTCAGTGAGCCAGATCATAAAGCCTCAGGCTGTCAGAAAAAAAAAATTCCACTATAAATTTTGACAAGAGCGTGACAAAAATATATGATATGTTCACCAGCTTTCCTATTGTGAAAAACAATAGAATTGGTCCACGACCTTCATTGCTAAGAAATTTAATGCAATTATTTTTTATGATATTGTCTGGACTTTACAGCATGGGCAGGATTTTTGTAATAAGACTATGCTGGAAATAAATTCAATAGAGACCTAAGTGTTCTTTCTTGTACTGTATGAACTATGCCTCCTTCCAAAAAAATACAATTGTGGTTTAGCATATTAATGTGAAGATAAAGATCTTTGTGGGAAAATGTGGAAGTAAAGTCCAGTGTTTACAAAATTTGTCCCTCAGTCAAAATATTTGTAGGGCAGGAATTCTCAGACTTTAATGGTTTTATGAGTCTCTTGGAGATTTGTTAAAATTCTGATTCAGTAGTTCTGGTAGGGCGGGGGTAAACCCTAAGATTCTTCATTTCTCATAATCCCTAGTGATTCTGATTCTACCAATTGGCAGATCACACTTTGAATAGCAAGATTATAATGTACAGAGAAGTTTCACGAAGAGGATCATTCTCCTTCGAAATCTCTGCATAATTTGAATGTAAATTATTTGGAGGGTCTCTCTGCCCAGGCTTTCTAAAATCATAGGCTATGCATGATGAGTATTTTTCAAGAGAAAAATTAGAATAATAATTTGATAGTGGTGTTTTATAACTGGAAAAATTGCAGTAGGGGAGTATTTTTATTTCTCTATTTCTTTTACAAAAAAAACTCAACAAAAAAGAAAAGTGTGCCTTTGTGTTTGGTTTTGTTTTCTTTCAGTTCAAAAGCAGTCTCTGTAAGTATTTTTAAAAATTGTAGTAGTGAACTGCTAAGGTATTTGTCTCAGGACATCTGCAGGTCCCTGTGGCCTTGGTGGCTACTGGGCAGTCAGACCATATCTTGCTTGCATTAGCTGTGGAGTACAGAGTGATGGAAACAATGACATTGGTCACAGACTTCTGCTAGTGTAAGACTGAAATGCATTTTAATTCACCAAGGAAAGATTTCTTTACACATAAGGCAGAGTTGAAACCAAGGTTCATTTTTGTTTGAGAAAGACTATACATCTCAAACAGTACAAGACCTGGGCATTAACTTGTCATGTTTTTATTTGGTCTTACAGACTTTCTGATAAGCTTTAGATTTACAATTGCCAGTATGATACTGAGAGCTTTATGTTGCTCACCAGGTCCAAATTAGAATTGTTTCTCATTATTAATTTGAGAATTAGCATACGAGAACTTAAATCCTAAAATAGCTATTCCATCATTCCATCATTTTATGTTTGATTCATTCTTTCTCAAAAATGTCTAAACATTATATGTTTTCATATTTTTAGAAGGTTGAGTGTCCTGAAAAATCTTTCTCCTTTTTTTTTCCCCATAAAAGAATTTCCCACAATCAAATTCATTCCTTTTCTTATGGAATACTTTTGTGGCTAAGGGTATTCCCTAAGGCAAACATCTTAGGACCTTCTTTTAGTTGGGAAAGGTAAACAAAGGAGGTCACAATTAAGTATGAATGTCAGTCCTCCTGGAAAACCCTACTGGAAATGAAATCCCAAGTTTCACTCTGTCTTTTATCAGACCTCCCTTTGTCACGCGATTAGGGAGATGCAAAATCTTCCTGTAAACAGAGAAACGTGGAAAGAGAAGGTTCATTTTTTAAAAAATCTATCGTTTGAATATAAAATGTAAGAAGTCTCTCTTCCAGGTTGAGTGGAAAATATACTGAAAGAGTATAATCCTAGCTCAAGAGATTTTGTTTTAAAATCCTAATTCAGCTAACAAGGCAAAAGGAACTAAAAGACTGTGGATGTATATAAAGCCTTCTGGTTCTCCTATCAATCCTTGCAACTGTCACCTAACCAATCAGTTTTAATGTCATTTCCTTTTATTTACTGAAATCATTTTTATATCTCAGTTTTGCTCTTAATATTTTCCACTGATATTCAAGAAAAATGGCCAAAAAAAGCATTCCCATAAGTATTATAAAAAGGCTCTTTCTAGGTTTGTTTTTGAAAAATGTTCAGCCATATATTTGGTTCAATGAAAGAAGGAACCTGTGATGCTTAAAAGCACTCAGTTAGTTCTTCTGAACTCCATCCTATGTTCTTCTAGGAGCAACTGCTAATAGATTTTTGCTGGATTCTTGATCAAGAAGGCAGTAATAAAGAGTCAAATAAATAGATAAATTAATACAAAGCTTGCAATTATTCTCATGTAAATTTAACCTAAGTGCTTCTGATTTATAGACTGCTTTCCAAGAAAATATATGTAAGGTAGAAGAAAACAGCAATAAAAATCTCAAAATTCAAAAAAACCCCAGGAATTACTATACACCACACGTTTAAAAATTTGATTAGGACACTGGAAACTATCCAAGGATCCAAATACATACATCTGCAAACATCTCCACCTGCATGCACATATACTAGGGCAAAAGGTTGACTCGAGGCCTAGAAATCAGATATTACCAATCTATTAATCACAATACTGTTCAAAGTTTATTTTTCAGGATAAACATGTTAACTTTGTCCTTGAAACTTTTTAAGAATGATTGCATTTTAAAAAGTAGACACTTTTCTAGGTAGTGGAGGTTCATGCTAAATATAATGTAAATTGAAAGCACAAATATCCATCCCCACAGTCTTGGATTGTTGTTTGAATGTAGATGAATATTTCATTAAAATGGATTATCTTAAAAGTCATTGAATGCATTGATTTGATTATACTACTTACTATCCTTTTCTTTAAATATTATTCTCTCTTGAAACTTATTATTACACAGAATCTGAGTTATTAAAAAATATATCTTTCCACTTAATGGTAGATAAAAACTTCTCACTTATTCTATCCTTACTGTATTAACCACTGATGCCATAAAACCTATATTTTGATTCAAGCATTTTATGGCCATTTGGGGTAAGCTCCTGATCATTTGTAAAAATCAATTGATTAAAAATGGCTCTAACTGCCAATAATTGCACTTGAATATGATCATAGTAATGAGGTGTTATTTATTAAATATTATACTAGAAATATTTTTACTTACCTTGCTTCTTTTAATCCTTACAATTGCTTTAAAAGGTAGAATAATAAGCTCCATCTTACTGATGATAAAACTAAGACTAAAGGAAGTTAGCAAAGATCACACAGCTAGCCATTGGTAAACTGGGTTTAAATTTTTTGTGTGTTTTCCAACTGTGTTATGCACTACATTCCACTCTTCAAAATAAAAGCCTCTTAGCCAGGAAAACATAAAGTAAGGCACAAAACTGGGAGATATATAGCACAATCCTTTTGATGAGGATAGAAGAAAATTGTGCTTTGTTATAAAGACTTGGTGAGATTGAATCATTGATGCACTTAAAGCAAATCTAAAGTAAAGCCTACAAAACAGAACTTTCCTAAAGACTGCCAGAGGTCAATAAAGCTGTGAGTTATTTACAGTGGAATATGAAACAGCATGCAACAAGAATGGAGAAGGACATATTAGATAAACAAAGTCTGCAAAGGCAATTTTCTTCAGAGAATCTCCTCATGCACAAAAACCTTTGGAGAGGATGCAGTGCAGTCACTGAATTTCATCAAAAGTCTCTTGGTGATAACATGCTGAACACAAGTAAAGGCAGTCCTTCAAGTCTAGACAGCCAAGCTACATTAGAGCAGATATACTTGCTGTTTAAATATTCCTTCAAAAAAAAATCCATTTGTTTACGAAACTCTATTCACACTTGTTGAGTAGCATCTTTCTTCACTTATCTGAATGTGACAATGAATCAAAAGTACCTTCTCTTCTGTTACCAGAGGTGATAATGGAGAATTTCAGATACTCACCAGAAGCAGGAAGATGTCTTTTCAGTGTTCTTGAGAGCAAAGGCTAATTTTCCCAAGTAAAAAATCCCTCCCTGAGGAGTTACATTAATGAGGTCCACAGCAAAGCTTGACACTTGGCTGCTCTAATTATCTCAAGCTGACTGGCAAGAAGTTCTCCTTCCAGTGGGCTATACTGAAGAGCTCACTCAAGTGAACTGTAATCCCTTCCCCACTTGCTATTTCACAAAATATGGGGTTTTGTCCTTTGTGTTTGGCTGTTGTAAAGACATTTTAATCTCATCTGACATGACTTGCTCAAATAGAAAAAGTGTGCATAGAAATACCTAGCGGTAACCTGTCGCAGACTGTCTCCACAGAACTTGTTACGACAAAGACTCCTTAGGAACAAAACTTGGGAGATAGCAACCATTATGTTCCTTAAGAAAATTTTCTTACTGAACGTGGATATAGGTTTATATGTGGTGTGCTTTTTCCCAAATCTTCCAAATACTCATATAATTATTAAGTTTTCAGACTTAGTTACATGATTTGTAGGTTTGATGCAGATATTAAGTGAATTCATTTTTTTTCACTATTTGTCAAGATATCTATCAAGATCATTTGATATGCCAGGTATCAAGCTAATTTTCTTTCCTTAAACCTTTCCTAAGTAACTCAGCCCATAAGAATGTTTCTGCCTTCTGTTCTCTAAAAGGTAGTTGCTAAAGTATCCATGGGATCTAACTCATTGAGTCATATTTCAATGTAATTATATTCATTCACTCAACTCATTTTTTACTGAGCACTTGCTATATGCCAGGTACTTTTCTAGATGTCAGGGATTCAGCCCAGCAATGAAAGAAATACATAAAACCTCTGCTGTCCTGTAATTATCACTCTAGAATAGGGGAAAGGAGAAAAGATCAATAAATGGAATATAGAGTATAAGAAAGCAGTAAAGCAAGTGTGAGCAGGTGGCATTGGAAGACAGAGTAGCCGGATAAGGTCTCATTACAAAGGTGACCTTGTAAAGAACAAAGGAAAAGAGGTAAAGGAAATCTGTTCATGTGGAGGAGGAAAGCATTCTGGACAAGGAAAGGCCATACAGGAAGGCTTTAGGCACAAGTCATCATGGCCTGCTTGAGGAGGCCAGCGTGGGTTAAGCAGTGTAATGAAGAGTAACATGAAGAAGCTGCAGGGCGTATAGGAGCTTAAAGACCAATGCAGAGTTTTTGAATTTTACTCTGGGTGAGATAAGTAGTCACTGGAGGATTTTGAGAGGATGACTGATACAATCAGAACTGAAATTTTACAAAGTTCATTCTCAGATTCCTTGGGAACAGACTGAAGCGAGTCCAGAACACAAATACAAAGAAAAATTAGATTATTCAAATAGTGATAGTTTCCTCCTAATGAAGTTATATTAAGGTCGGGCCAATAAGATGTACTTTGGATTGGACGTGAAGTGTGGGGAAAGGAAGAACTCCATGATTTCAAAGTTTTTGGAAAAACAGCAGGAAGCATGGATTGCCATCCTTTAGACGGACATTGTGGAAGAATTAGATTTGAGAGTAATATCAGAATGGCTTCTGGTAACTAAACTTTGCATAAGACTGTGTGATAAAAAGAGTATATGTGTTTAGGATATGGCGTCAAAATTTGGAAGGATCACGTACAGATGGCATTTAAAGCTATGAGACAGAACGGGATTTCTAGGTGCATTACTATAAATAGTGAACAGAAGAGATCAAGATCTAAGATGGAGGCATATATAATAATTAAAGACCAGGGAGTTGACGAAGAATCAGATAGAAGAATCTTCATCAGAGCTGATGAAGAAAATCTGGGGGCATGTGTAGGCCTAGAAGTCAAGTGCACAAGGGTTTTAGTGGAGGAAGATCAACTATGTAGAATGCTGCTTGTGCTCCATGAACGTGAGGACAGAGGACTGACATTGTTCCTTCCTGTTGACCTTAATAAGAACACTGAAAACATCAATTTTCTAACTGAATTTTACTCTCCAAGTAAGTAGTCAATGCTTGTCTTAGGCAACCAGAATTTAAGAGTTGAATTCCAAAGTTCTTTTATACTTATATGTTGTCTGGAACTCTGAACATCATTTTTCATAAAATTTATGGTATTTCAATATCAATTATAGGTATTTTCTCAAGAAAGTCTTCCTCTTTCCTTTGTTAATACGTGAAACCAAACCAGAAAAATAGAATTGTACGTCTTTACATCAACCAGCACAGTGAAAATGACAAAATCCCACAGTTATGAAGCCACTGTGGAAGCAAGATGTCAATCATCTCCAAACATTCCATGGTGTCCCCTGGTAGTCAACTCCTACCACCACCCCAGTCCCTGACAAATATTCATCAGATGTTTATATCTGTACTTTTGTCTATTTGAGAATGTCTTTTAGTGGAATTGTATATCATATTTTTAAATATATAGTTTCAGAGGTAAAAATGTACCAAATTTAACTTTAAATATTCAAAATAACCACTTTTATCTTAAGGTATTCCTCAAAGACTTCATAATAATCTCCTGTGATAACTTCAGTATCTAGAAGTTCTTTAGCCCCTTTGAGCCTGTTAGATAATAGATTCATAATTGATAATAAATTGATTTATCAAACATTTATTGTTTCAAATAGTATTCAGAACTCCTCTGCTATTGTAACTCAGACATATGTAGAGACGAAACATGTCTATTTTGGAATTGTGTCCACTCCTTTGTATTCTGATCACTCAGCATAGTACCTAACTATAACAGTCCTCTAATCAATTGTTGATTTATTGAAAATGTGGCAACAGTATCTCCTATCCAGTCACAATGTTGAATTCTAATCTGGCCTAAATTGAGTAGTGGCATTTGAATACAAAATCTAGACTTGAAAAAAATCTATATTATCTTTTTAAAAATTTCAACATCTCTTATTAGCACAGAATTATATTTCCAGAGTTTTCTCTCTCATGTACCTTGAAGCACATAAAATTATACATCTGGCCTTATGCCAGGAATAGGGGCTGACAGGATATGAAATCCTGAGGATAACAGGGATCTAACTATTTCTTTTGCAAGAAATTTTTGCAGGCTGAGCCAGAAACTGAAAAGACAGATGCAACTGGGACAACTCAGTGACAAGAGAGAAAAGAAAAATCATGTTTCCTTCCATAAAAACATATTAACTAAGATTCCAGCTTTAATATTAATACTTTGTTACACTTAAGCTTTAAAGTTAATGAACTTCTCATTTGTATGCTGATCTAGGGACAGGAATATCAAGTTGCAAGTGGGATGGAAATTAGCAACAAAAAAATTAAAGAAGAAAATGAAAAAATTCCTATAGATTTTAACACACATACATATATACATTCATACCAGCATAATGTGAAAGAAGCTGGGTTATTTTTTGAAGTGACCTTTCTGAAGGAGTTCATACTATTCATCATTTTCTTGTACCTTTCTGTAGTATAACATAATTTTTTTAAACAAAAGGTAGCTTTTTTGTTTTGGAAAATTATGAGTGACTTACGAGTGACCTGTTTACTGCATTAGGAAATGTGCTGTTTTATTCAAGAGACCACAGAAACAGAACAAAGAAAGGAACAATAGCAAAGAAAGGAAAATTACAGTCTTAGGAATAAAAACGAATTCCATCCATTTTGGCACCAAGACCAACTATTAAAATGCTGCCACTGGGCAGGATTTTAAACAAATGCCCTTTTCAGCATACAATTTTAATACAGAAATTGACATATTGGGCATGCAGCACATATTAGAATATTGCTCTTTCTGCTGCAGATGTGTTTGATTGACCTTGAATAAATGTCAAAAAAACATACCTTTCCTGTCCATTTTTTTTCCCTGACTATAATTTACCTTCCTTCATATTTAACTATTGCTCTATCATTAATAATGTGCACTATTTAAGAGGTAAGTACAGGTGCAACTCAGCAGATAAAAGAAAATCATATTGTAATATATTAAATGCAAAGGAGAATTTTGGTTGAATAAAACATCGGTACTGCTGATATAACAGATACAGTTGTATTTCTTGTAGATTTCCAGAAAATACAACTCTAGAAAAACAACTAAGATATACTGAAAACAAAAATATAAGGTAAATAGTTTCCTGTCTTTATAGCCAGTGCATTTTATCATTAGGCTCTCAGGCTACATTCTCAGGCTATAGCAGAAAATACTTGAAGCAAATGGAGATCCATTTTCTTTCTTTTTCCTTTTTCTTTTCTTTGTGAGGGCATCTCATTAACATTAATAGAAACTATGTCCAGAAAAAGCCATTAACATTAATGGAAAGTATGCATAGAAAAAGCTTTAGATTAGTTTTTGGTCTTTTAAGGAGCTTATACATTGGCTGCCTGTCCCAAAAAGACAGGATAGGAAGATACTAATCACATTTTGCCTCATTTCTTTAAATTATATATTTCATTAAATTATATTTAATAAATCCTGAGTTGGAAACAGCACAAGAAAACTTACACTGCAATAATATTTACTCTCTCAATAAACTAGGAGTTTTCACATACCACGTGTCTTACTGAAAGTCACTGGGCAAGTTATATGATCATGATTCTCATGAGCATCCTCTTTGTGCTTCCAATTAGGCTGTCTGCCAGGAGCCGAAATGATTAGCAGTAAATATAAATTTAATAGCTTTGCCTTGCAGTTCCCCAGTCACTCTCAGTTTCTCTGTCCACTGGGGAGATAATGTGAATTAGAGCCTATCAACTGAACAAATGACAATAACAGAATTTGAGCTAAAATGTGGGAGAACATTAAAAGCGCAAGGTAATGTTTAAAACAAAAACAAAAAACATTCTTTATTTAATACTCACATCACCTTTGCACCAAAACATTGCTATAATTTTTAACAAAATAAGTAAACTCAAAGCAATATTAAATTAGACATTACTTAAAATTTTAGAAACCTTATTTAAAAAATACATGAAAAAGCTTGAAGTGCTTTTTTGATCACTTGAGACAGGATTGTGAAATATATTTACATTCCAAATATAATTTGGCCTACCTCAACTTCTTCAGAGTTGGCCTCTCTAAATTTAACCATATTCTTCTGATCATTTTCTGTATCATTATTAGAAATCCATAGGAAACTGGCCCCAGGTCTTAGTTTAGTATGTCTTCTCTCCTAGATACTTTACCGTAATCTTATCACTTCTTACTTATCTCTTCATAGAGGAGGCACAAGACTGGGAAAATAGCATAGAGCAAGGAGGCTAATGACTATGCTGCAGAATGATGAAGTATTGCAAACATGAAAACCATGCTTTGTTTTCAAGTCTGTCAAAAATAGCTCTTAAATATTAAATTTTCTTCACATTTTCTTCTATGGGCAATAAATAGGTACAGTGAAAAGAAAAAGAAAGAGACTCAGGAAAGAGAAGAGCAGTTTTCAGCTTATCCTGATGGCAAAGGGCTTACAAAGCTCAAGGAGCATTAAGCAAAAATGAGCTTAGTAAAAAGAACCTTCCTCGAATGGCAACAACTTCTTTCATTCTTCTCTGTGACTTCCCTTATTCGTTCAACATAAACTTCTTCTTTCATCACTATTCCATATGTAAAATAACCAAAAGATTGGCTACCTGGGTAGGAGGAAAATAATACAAAGCCTGGCAGCCTGATCAAATATTTAAAAAGCTCCTGAGTTGAGCAGAGATATCTCAGAGCTTTACTATGAGAGTAGGATGTTTGTCTTGCTCAACGTTGTCTGCCACATGATAAGAGATGTAATTGAAAAGATAAACCTGAGAAAACATGAGATCCGGTGTACTAGGATAGAGTCTGGAAATGTGGGAAAAAAGAAAAAGACAAGGAGTCGAGATGACATCTTCTATCCCCTGGGACCAACTATTCTTCAATACATAATACATAGGCTCTGGTGCTTTAGCCAGATTGAGTTAAATTTCTTCTTCATTCGAAAGTATCTCAACTCATACACTAACAGCAGGAAACATGAGTGGTGGAATGTTGACCACCCACTATTTTTTGGCAATGAAAGACCAAGTTTTACCTATAAATGTTTGCACAAATAGATGTAGATGATTTTGCCTCTTAAGAAAATAAAATGGCTTGGGCACAGTGGTGCATGCCTGTAATCCTTGTGGCTGAGGCAGGAGGATCATGAGTTCAAAGCCAGCTTCAGCAATGGCAAGGCACAAAGCAACTCAGTGAGACTCTGTCTCTAAATAAAAATACAAAATAGGGTATTTATGTGGGGATGTGGCTCAGCAGCCAACTGCCCCTAAATTCAATCCCTGGTTCCTCCACTCACCCCCCCAAAAAGAAAAGAAAATGGATGCATGGAGTAAATCTCAGTCTGATTGCTGAGTATATATCAAATGCCCCAAAAAAGTACCCCAGGATAATATGAACTGTAAAGACCAAAGATTGTTATAAACATGGTATTAAAAAATTGAATAAAATATCATGGATAGCAAACCAAACTGAAGCAAGTTAATTTGGGGGATAGTAAAATTTAAAAGAAAGCCTTCTGATTTTACTGGTCAGCTAATAAGCTGAGGTCACAGAAAGTCAAAAAAGCAAGAAAAATTATCCTGTTCAAATTCTTTGTTTTTACAATAGTGCTTAGAATAATACAACATTTTTTTCCCTTGGAGTCCAGCTGATGCAAAACTAGAAGGAAACAAAGTCAACTTTCTTCATTCAAAACTCTTTTTATTGCCCCTGCTATTTTAACAAAATAATTGGATATAGTTCTGACTATTCCACATAATCTCTCACTAAAACTGGATACAATTTAGTGAAGCAAGATGCTAAGTCATCTACTGCCTTGGCCTATTTTTGTTGGAATATAATTAAAAGGTTAGTATTTCTCCCACAAAATAATTGTAGAATATTAAATTTAAATTTATTTGAGAAGACTGCATTAATAAGATAATTATCAGATATCTAGAAAAGGAAGAGTAATAACAAGTTAAAGAAAATTTTTATTTTGCTTGAATGACAGGCTAAGTTTCAGAATTGCCATGGAAGAAATATGAACCCAATTTGGTTGCTTTTGAAAAGGCAGTATTTATAAACTTTCATTCAAAAATTAAAGAGGGCCTATTGGGGCCACATTAGGATAATATACTGCCAGGTATTAAAGAAACCACTTTGGCCACTCCATAAATGGTTGAAAGAAACAACAATAAAATACCAATTGTAATGCCATGGAGAAAGTCTCCACGTTGCTTTAGAAGTTTTACAATTAAAATGCCTTATAGATAAATGAGCCTCGATATTATTTATACTTTCCATAAAAGGTGAGCAGTTCAAACAACAAATGCCACAATGTGTGAGAAGCACAGAGATGACTTCTCTTATCCTTCCATAAGCAGACTGTCATCCCCATTTCACAAATAAAGGAACTTAGATTTAGAGAGAGCGATCACATCTTCCAAGGCTGCATACTCTTTCTCACATGTCCTCCTCTTGCCCTGACATGCTTAAAAGTGAAGAATCTCTACTTTCCATTTGGAGGATATTTTTAATGGCAACCTCATTTCAATCCATGAAGAGCTGAGTACTTCCCCTGCTTTCCTTGTTCCACCCACAAAAGGATGTCTTTTGAAGATGACTACAAACAGCAGGCAGTGGAGCTTAAAGTAGGAGGAATAAGGATGTTCTTCCTTAGGCTTCCTCTTGTCAGGAAGCTGAGCAAGAAACAAAAGCAGTCCATAAAAAACAGAGCCCCCAGTTTCCATGACTTTCTCCAAGCTTAGAGAACCAATCTAGCACACTGAGTAAGAGAACAGCAAGATTTGGGTTAAATCCTAACTACAAATTAACGAAAGTACACTTTACCTAAGAAGTTCTTAAATGGTGCTCCAAGGAATGCTATTATATAATATGTTCTAAATGCTGTCTCAGTGGAAAAGAAAAGCATATAAGCAACAGAATAAACAAAATCCCCCAACGCAAAAACAACCAAGTACTCTGAAGTGTAACAAGTTTGGGAAGCTGTAGGTTAAGATTCAACTTTTTTTAAAATTTTCATTATTAACCATGTATATGCTAATCAGCATTAAGAACTCCAAAAGGTTTCATGTCCACTTACAATATGATCTTGGAAACCCTGCTGTATGTTTCTTCCGTAAGGAAACTTGAAGAAAGTAATGATATCATAATGTAGTTGGTTGAGGACTCAGCAATCTGGAATCCCATTGTAATGATTAATAATATTTAATAATCAAATAACCAAAATCCATTCTTCATGAAAATGCCCCAATTTATTTAATTTAAATGTATCTTGACTGGTATCACATTTTAAAAGTTTATTTCTTCTTGGGCTGGGATTGTGGCTCAGCGGTAGAGCGCTTGCCTCGCATGCGTGAGGCCCTGGGTTCGATCCTCAGCACCACATACAGAGCAATAAAATAAAGACATTGTGTCCATCTACAAAAAAAAATTAAAAAAAAACAAAAAAGTTTATTTCTTCTTGAAATCATCTTCAGACATCAGTTGAACATTTCTGAAGTCTATTTCAATTTTATAGAACACTCTTATTCTTTGGAACCAAATATTCAATGGGGGAAATTTTGTAGTCCTGAACATCCCAAAGGGATAGTGTTTCAAGGACAATCCGTTCATTTGAATACCACTGACAAATCTTTACTATGTTTGCCCTATTACTGTGAATAAGGACATAGAATTTTCTTTTGTGAATTTACATCTTCAGATGCTACTAAGCTCAGTCTTGTAATCTCTAACAAAGCTCAGTGTTGTGCTAGTTACAGCTTCTCAATTTAGGAGGTTGAGCTAGCATTAGGATGGGAACAAATGCTATAGAGGACACGGACCTTGTCCTGTACATCTCTGTGATCTCTAAAGTGCTCTGTACAGAATTGACACTAAGTTCAATAAATGTTTCTTCAATAAAGGAAGAAATATTCTGCTGCCACTTACAGTGCAGAGCAGTTTTTGTCTTCAAAGCACTTTATTCACATTAATTCAGCTATTTACATTTTGCTGATGGGTAAACGGCTAGAGAGGCTAAATGGGCTGTTAAAGGCCAGAAAGAGGAAACCTTGCCTGTCAGGAATAGAAATTTGCAATTACTGATTACTGGTCATATGTCTTTTGATTTTTTTTTTCAAGGAAAAGAAAAAAAAGACAATTCCTGACAAAAGCCACTTAGGTGCTGGGTATCCAACTATAGGCACAAGTCAATAGCAGTTAAAAAAACAAACCCATGACATGATCCCCACAGCTCTATCAAACAGCTATGAACAAATTATTTATGTGTGTGTGTGTGTGTGTGGTTTTAAGAATGTGTGCGCAGTTGTCAAAAATTTAGATACATACTATAATGCAGAATTATATCTTCCATTTGCAATTCTAAAACAACTTCCAGGTGCTAGATGCCATTTCCGCAGGAATTAAAATACATTTGACCTAAAGCTTATTTTGCTCTTGCAAAGTGTGGGTAATTGTATAGATCCAAAGGCAGTAGCAACATCATAATTTCAAAATAGACATTAAGACAATTTAAAAATCCATAGAACCCTACTGCAAATTAAAGTACACATGGAGACTCTCAGGTGGATACAATTAAGCTACTTCATACATTTCCTTGAGCTAGTTTACATCCTCAAACTTTTATCTTTTTAAAATTTATTTTGCTGTGAGTTGGGGGAAGAGAGAGGGGAGATTTCTTGGTCATGTATTGCTTTAGCTTTCAGTTATGTTTCTGTATTTCTTAGAGATCTTAACTTTCTCCAAGTAGCATCCTAGAAAGACAACATCAAAAGGTTGAGTATATACAGATCCTAAAAGCAAAGTATGGAGAGTAGGTCAGTTAGCAAAGCACTCTAGGTAAGTTAAAATGTGTAACTTTGTGGGTTTTTAAACCATGCCATCCACTCCTCTCTACTCTGCTGAAATCAATGCAATAAAGAAATTAATAATAAGAAATGTCTTTCTTCTACTCCCAAAGCAACTCTTGATGGGACAAAAGGGAGCATATTTCTACCTAGTCAATATCATGATGGTATGCCTAACATCATACTTGGTTTGGGGGTAGATATTTTAGAAATAGGGGAGGGGGAGTGCAAGGAAAGTAATGAGGATATTGGAAATTAAGACCAAAATTAAAAGCACTGATGTAAGACCAGTGCTCATTGGTCATGTGTCAGATAAAGGCAGCAGAGAATGCTGTTCAGAGAATTTGGCCAAAGTGAATCTTAGTTGGCTGGGACCTGGACTGGCAGGTACCTGACATGCAAAGCTTAAAGATGTCGGGGAAGTGGTTGAAGCAGAGTGCTGCCTCAGGGCTGAAGCCCACAGGAAATCATTGTTCCTCAGTTTATAAGGGCAACTGGAAATAGGCCTAAATACAGCCTCTAGTATGGAGGTTCCTGAAAAGCAAGCAATCTGGATTGTAGAGGAGATCTACAGAGAAGTTAATGCAGGGAAGTATGTTTGACTAGAATAACCCCTGAAACATCTCCAGAGGAAATGCATGTGTTAATAACTTGGGTAGAGTAGGTATGCCACATTATACCCATGTCTCCACCAGCCTGCATGATACTGAATGGACTGTTTTCCAGGTGCACAGGGATCTTTGGAATTTCTGGCAATTCTTTTGATTCTGATCCGGGACAACAATGCCAGAAAAACGTTAGACAACCAGTTGTTACCCTGGAAAAGAAAGCTAAATTAAAGCTACAGACAAAGGAGAAAGAAAAGCTCTGTTCTTGGCCAAAGAAAAGCTCTCCCTAGGGGATGCCTGTAACCATATAAAAACTCAAGATGTCATAGGCCTCTAGAGCAGGAAAGGTCTCAGTTATCTCCCAGACTGCTACTTATAACACATAAGGAAACTGAGGCCTCAGGGAATTAAAATAATTCAAATTAACCCAAATCATACATCTAACAAGCAAAGTGAAGACTAGAGGAAAATTTCTTTGCTTGTGTCTAGAATTCTCTAATTTTGAAACCTCCAATGAAGCAGAACGCTTAATAAAAGCTAATTAGGAGCAGGTACAGCCGAGACCTTTCCTAAACCTCCGGAGTGGAAGCATATCTTTCATTTGCCTGGTTACATAAAATGTAACTAAACACGCAGTCTGATTCAAACAGACAAACCTATTCTTGCATGTCCTGGGAAGAAGAGCCCTCGAAAATGAAACCTCACACTCTCAAGGCAAATAACTTCCAGGTAGTATCAGGTTACGGATAGCAGTCATGGACTATAGCTATAGAAAATCCCCAGTGAGGTCTGATTTTAATTTAGAACTATGATTTTTTTTTGAAAAGTAAGAAAGAAAGTTTTGAGGAATAGCTGCCAAGACTAACCAAAAAGTAACTCAAAAATAAATCAGAGTACCTAGAGAATTTCTAACAGAAATTCATAGCCATCTTTAAAGATAGTCTTCAGAGCCAGATGTGGTGGTGCATTCATGTAATCCCAATGGCTTGGGAGGCTGAGGCAGGAGAATACAGAGTTCAAAGCCCGCCTCAGCAACTCAGTGAGGCCCTATCTCTAAATAAAACAAAATAGGGCTGAGGATGTGGCTCAGTGGTTAAGTGCCCCTGAATTTAATCCTGAGTACCCTCCCCCCAAAATAAACAAATAAAAAGAAAACTCTACCATGTGTTTTAGTCAGCTTTTTTGCCTCTGTAACTAAAGGACCCAACCAGAACAACTGTAGGGGAGGAAAAGTTTATTTGAAGGCTCATGGTTTCAGAGGTCTTAGTCCATAGAAGGCTGGCTCCATTCCTCAGAGCTTGAGGTGAGGCTGAACATCATGGCAGGAGAGGGTGGCAGAGGGAAGCAGCTCACATGATGATCAGATCTCCACTCCCCAGATACAGATATATACTCCAAAGCCACGCCTCAATTCCCACCTCCTCCAGCCACACCCTACCACTTCAGTTACCACTCAGTTAATCCCTGTCAGGGGATTAATCCATTGATGGTGTTAAGGTATAACCCAATCATTGCTCCTCCAGACCTTCTTGCGTTATCTCATATATGAGCTTTTTGGGGACACCTCATATCCAAACCATAGCAACACGATTTGAGAAGACATTTGATAAAACACAGGCCAAATATCCGTCACCACACTAGGAATCAAAAGAGTAGAACACAGAAGCAAAGCAGAAGAGGTAGGCAGATACCGAGCGTCATCCCAAATATAAGGTACTGACATCAAACCTCGGAAATCGTTGTTTTTTCTCTTTCCCTCTTTCCCTATCACTCAGATGGCAACTTTTTCCTCTTAATTTTCCCAGCTGCTAATGTTACTTAGCAAAGTCTATTTTATCCCTTTTATACCCACAAACTCAGTTTCAGGTTGCACATTTTCTGATATCATCATTGATGGAAGACTCTAATGCCATTAGAAAACCCTAAAATAACACAGGTGATATATACCTGGCAGGTAATTGCTTAAAACACACCAGCAGAGATGAATGTCTCATCTATTTTTAAAAAACTGAGCAGACAGCAGTTCACCCCTCCACTACCTCTTTCCTCTTCTCCCCCAATAATTCTTGCAAAGTCATTTGAGTGTTTCAGACAAGAAAAAAAAAAGTATTAAATGCCAGAACATAATGTAGCCTTTCTTACACAGTTTCTCTTTGCAATCCCAAAGCTGCTATTTGTAGCTTCCGGGCAACAGAAAATATGCTTGCTATTATTTAATATTAGATTGGATTCTTGATGATAATTTATAGATTCATTTGCTAAGTAAATGTTTACTGATGTACTCTATTAGATTCTAGGGAAAATGATAAAGTAAAACAGAAACAGCTAGCCAGGAAGATTTTTCACAAGCCATTGCAAAAAATTTAAGCAGCAGTAACAAGGTAAATGACCGCAGAAGAAAGATTTTAGAAGGAACCCCATATCCAAATGCATAGAAAACCATATATTGATTCTTTCCCTACAAACTGTACAGGATAAACATGCTACCTACTAATGCTTGATCAAAGTAGAGGCTATGATATTTTGGTCATATTGTTTAAAACTTTCAACTAGGAGAGAAGGATATTTATGGATTAAGTAATAGGTCTGCGGTCAAATGATTCTGAGGAAAAATGTATTTTTGCAAGAAAATTGAGACATAACACGGATAACACAAAGCCAACATTTAGCCTTTGCCAATTCTATTGTCTTGTATTTTGTGTAGATGTCAAATATATCAGTGAGGAGAAATGGTTCACAAATGCAATTCAGGGAATTGCCCTACTTTCCCTACTTGCCTAGTTTTCAAACAACAGATCTCTATTCTTTTCTCACTTTCTCTAACAAAATCTCCTTGTTAGGAAGAGTCAAAGGAATAAATGTTTGGAAAGCTGATATCCGACCTAAGTTCTTTCATCATAAAACCATTTATTTAATTATAAAAATTGTAATGCAGCTATATAAGGACAATATTTTCTTATCACTCAGAAACAAAGGATGTTGAGTAGGACTGGATTACATGGAGAGAAAAGATAAAATTTCCTAAAATAAGAAATAAAATGTTCCAAAGCAGTTGGTAAAATTCCTAAGTTAAGGAGCAAGTGGATTCAAAATGGTTATCCAAGAAATACTAAAGGAGATCAAAATAGAAAGTTTTTCTTTTTCTTTTTTTCTTTTTTGCCAGAAAAAGAACCTGCTTTAAGTGTAGGACTGGATGGGTTCTTAGGCTGTATCTCAAATTCTTACTTCATTTAATATAGTTAAATGTTTTGTCTCTAATATCACAGCTCACAATGTCTCAGAAGACCCTTATTATTTATTCATTAGTTGATAAGGATCATACTCAAATGTACATTTGATGCCTCTCCTCCTACCTAGGAAAGGGTGCAAAGGAAACACAATGTACCTCGGGTTGCTAATAGGATTTTGCTGTAGCTTTAAGACAAAAAGAAAGAAAAGCCTCTGACCTAATCAAGCACGACAGTCATGAAATCCAATGTGCAAACTGCATATCAAACTAATATTATTTTTACTGTCTAAAATGTATTATCTGGAATATTGAATAAATAAAACAATAATTTATTTGTTATGGTCCAAACAAGTATAAGCAGAAACCTCACAGAATAAACAGGACTACTGATTTGCACACATCTGAGAATGGGTAAATAACTCACCTGAGGTTTGAGAAAAAATGGAGAAGAGGCTTTAAAAACTAAAGAAAGGTTCAATCTCTTTAACTTTGCTTTCTAAAATTACAAATATCAAAGCATTCCTAATTTATGCTAAACAAAGTCATCATATAGCAAAGAACCTATGGAAAGTATTTATACTATCAGTTGAGGACTTTTATAACTTTCAAAGAGAGAAACCAACTAAATTTTCTTCATTTGACCCAGAATGTGGTAATTAGCTTCCTTGAATCATTTCACAATGTAAAGATATAACAAACATCACACTATACCTCATAAACATAAAATATACACAATTTTTATTTGTTAATTAAAACTTAGAAAAACAAACATGTTCATTAAGCCCAGTCAAACCCAGATTCTTGCAAACCGGTGAGGTAATGGTGTTCACCAAACACATTCTCTCAGTGGTTGATTGGTGAGCTTTTGTGGACATGTTAGTTCTCAGGCTGGAGAGCTACTGATATTTGGAGATCATGGTCAATAATGATGACTAGTCTCTGGAAGGTTCATTGACAGATCAAGTTATTAGGCTGTCATGGATTTGCATTGAAATTCTAAACAAATCTTTCTTGATTTAGTCAGAATCTTGTTCTACTTGACTGACCAGATTTTTCAACTGTGTCTGTCAATCAAAATTAAAAGGAAGAAATGTAATAACTTTAATTTCTTGCTAAATCTAGATGCAAGATGAAAATTCTAAGTCATTATTAACTAGTACTCTACCAAGAATTCCTCTCTCAATTAGTCAATTCAGCTCTTTTTAATTATTCCCTGTGTCAAAAAATAGCCTGCCTGCCACTCATAAAGTCATTAGCTGCAGAGAGGATTCTTTCTGATTGAGGGTAGAAGAGACGGTAGGCTGTTCATGCAAAAAAAATTTGGAAAACAATTTTTTAACAAGAAAAAAATTAAAACTCAATTTTCTTGTCCTCTGTGCTTATAGTTTTCCTATAAAACAGCCTATGGTTGTTTCAAGATGAAACCTCAAGTTTTAGATTTGATGTTTAAATAATTTATCCTGAGAAAGAATGAGACATTTAACCTTTTCATTTTCTTGTGTATCACTGGGTGGACTTATGTAATTTTAAGTCAAAGTAAATCATGAGTTTACCTAACAAATACCTGCTGTAAAAAAATTTATTAGAGACTTTGAAACTTGAAAAGAAAAATCCATTCATCATTTTCCTACAAATTAAGGCAAATTACACTTATAATTGTTTGCCTTTCCACATCTTTCAACATCAACCACTCACAGGATCCTGTAGGTGTCCTGTGCTGAATTAATCTATTTATTTGGTATTTTTGAACAATTTTAAAAGCATGACGGCTTTGGAAATAGCACTACCTGTAAAGAATGTCTAAATTGTGAGAAATGGGGGTAGGTGGGGAAACAGGCATTCTAATTTCAAAGATTTAAAATTTCTCTTTATAGTGAAAAACAATGTAAACTGGGGAGAGGGAGAGAGAAGGAGAGGGAAGAGGAGAGGGAGAGAGGGAGGGAGACAGGGAGAGAAGGAGGAAGGGAATTAGTCACTTCTTTTGAAGGAATCTTTGAGGGCTGGGTAGGAAAGAAAAGTCATTCAATGAGTCATTTGTAACATATTAATGCTAATTTTTACATGTAGTTTTTGGTTACAAAGAGATGAAATATCACAACAAATTTAGCAAAATCTGACAATAGGATGTTCTTTACCACCTCTCTCTGCCCTCTGCCAGCTCTCTAAAGGTGAAACCGGCTTGTTTCATTCTCCTTCTCTCACCTTTTACTTATTCTTCTGTCTCAATTAGTTTTAACTTTGAAAAGAATTTATTCTGTGGTCATAATTAAAATAAGATTGGCAATTCCTCAGACTATTTCTTAGAGTGTGCTTACACATTTAACAATGGTCGCCTTGTGACTGCATTGCCCACTGATTATTAGGCTTAAAGCCATCTTATTTTCTTGTTCCATTCTTCTCCCCACTCAAAAGGTCCCCAAAGAACAACTTTATAAAGTTAGGAACAATTGTCCCATTACTTTGTCATAAAACCAAAGTGATACATGTGTTTAATAACACAGAATGTGAGCCATAAAAGTCTGATTCCTCAATTGAGATGGTTGAAATGTGGGCCAGAGAAATCAGATAAAAGGTGCCCAGTTGAGAGGTAAGGATAAAAAAGGTAGAGTCCCTCTTGTAAATGTATAAATCTCTCAACGTCACCAAAGGAAGTATAAAGTTACTACTGTGTAGGCTCACACGTGAAGCTGAACTGATGGTATTCCATCATTCAGGATGATGACAGTCATGTCGTCAATCCAAAACAGTCGGTTAGAAAAGAATATATCGGTGTTATTTTTAAAAAAAAAAAAACAAAACTATTTTTTCTTCAACTAAATATATTGATAATGCTAACACTTTTCAATTCCCTCCATTACTCTGTTGCAGCACATTTAGTACATGGATTCAACAGTTTTTATTTTTGAGACAAGGTTTTTATTTTTTTTATTTTGAGACAAGGTTTCACTAAGCTTTTTAGGGCCTCATTAAGTTGCTGAGGCTGGCCTAGAACTTGCAATCCTCCTGTCTCAGCCTCTCCAGCCATGGGGTTATAGTTGTGCATCACCATGCCGTGCTATGTCATGCATTTTTTTAAGAGAGCAGAAAAAAAAAAAAACCCACAAGTAATGCCCTGATTAATATCAGTAAGCTTTATATAGATTTGTTTTGGCACAATTATCAAGTGCTGGTGGTTGAAATGTTTCACTTCATCCTCAGTCATACAGATTATTTTATCTATACTAAAGAAATATTTTATGAGACCCCCTTCCAAATCAACAAACTATCATGATCTAGGAAAAAGGTGTTCTATTTTACAAGTTTAACTTCTGTTTTAATGAGAGTAAGAGAGGTGTGAGCTGAAAGTGCTAACATAGATCATTATGTTTAGTTGAAACAAAACTAGTTTTTCTAAAAATTAAGACCGGTGCATTCTTTCTCTCTCACTCCAATATATATTAACTAACCCAAATTAAATTGGTTAATACATATTTTTTTTCTTTTTCAATAAATTATAAGTATATCCATTCAAGAATTATTTATCTTGGACAAGTATCAAACCCATGTTAAATGCTGAAAAGCACAATAGAGCATAAGAGCTTGCTCTTCCCACCTCTAGGGTTTTGTACTTTAAAGTGATTATTGTTGAAATCGAAATGATTTCTTCCAGTTATGGTCCAAGTATGCCTGACTTCAGGGACAAAGAAGTGCACGAAGTTTTCACCAAATGTGGTTCAAACACCACATGTATCACTATCGCCTGTGATGTTACTGGGAAAAAGCAGATTTCCTAGTCCTGCTGAATTAGACCTCAGCATGTCATCAAGAATCTACATTTTTCAGAATCTGTCCATACTGTTCTTCTTTATCCTTGAAATCTGATAACCACTGCAGTACCAAGAAGGGGCTCTGAGATGGTCCAGGGCATTGCAGTTTATCCAAGCAGTTATTGTGTGGGTTATTGTATGGGTATCCCCGTAAGTGCCTAGAGAGGCCAACAGTAATTTTAATAGGCATGGGAGACATGAGCCTTTCCTGTCAATCATGGTAGCAATGACTCAGACTCATTTCCACTTCCTTTGTCAGATATTCTGAGGTGGCTTTCCTCTTTTATCTTTAGTTTTAATATAGTAAAGATCTTAAAGTTCATGGAGAATATCCTGATTTTTAAATGATAACAACCAGTTTAAAATATTTTACACATGTGATCAACTGCTATGCAGGCAAACAAAATACATATCTGGATAGGCTCTGATTCAAAGACAATCAGTTTGCAACATTTGATTTTGGTCAATTATCTGAAAAATACTTTAGAATATTTTAGTCTGCCTATATATACATAATTCTATTCCCTTCAATGGTTTACATAGGTAAAGAAGCACTGATAGAGAGGTTCCTCTTGCTACACTATCCATGCTAAGATGTAAGCCCTTTGGAAGGGATAAACATACAGCTTTAGACTTATCCATAGAAAAAGTAGAATATAATCAGAGGGGTAAAATCAACACAGGTTGAATGGCAACAAGCAAGACCTACACTTTGGCTGCGACTACACTGATCACGCCTTACGAGAAGACAGTGATTAGCATTGGGTGAAAAGATTATAGAGGGCTTCCTAAAAAAGACAGGACTTAAACTGGACCATGAAAGGTAATTATACTTAAAAATAGGGGATTTAAAATATCTTTATTAGGAAAACTGTAAAATTCCTTAAGGCTAAAACTCTTAGCTGACTAGCAGTGTGTATATATATATATAAATAATAGAGGATTTTTAAAGTCTTAAAAATCTGAAAAAATAAAAAAATTCAGGAAGGGTTGGATTTTAAAAATATGGCATTAAGGGTGGTGAGTGATAATAAAAAATCAAGAAGATGAGAATAAATACAACATGAAGTCCAATGATAGAAGCTGTAAAGAATAAAGTGGCAGATTGCTGGAAATGTCAACCAAACTTCAGTGGCTCAGTGCTCTCAATTATCACACTTACCTGTAATTTCACCCAGAAATAGAATTCCATGAAAATTAAGGGAAAAAAATGACACAAGTGTATTTTTCTGTCAGCTTTGTGGGTTATATTTTGTATCATCTAATGCTAGGCTGATGACTATAAACCAAGAAATATAAGCATAGGAGAAATGTCATATCTATAAATATGCACAAGGACATGTGGAAAAGGAACATGGACCAATTACTCTCATTAGTGGGCATAGTTCAGAAGGTGCTTAAACGCAGTGGGGAGAATTGAGGTTAAATAATATGAAAGCACTTTATAGCAATATAAGAGCACTCAGGCAATGGATCATCCTATCATGGGAATTTAGAGACACTCTTGGCTAGAAGACACTAATTTATTATGGATTGATTTAAGTATAATTAAAATCAACCCAGATACCAAAAAAGGGAGAGGCAGTTAACTTTTAGAAATTCATTTATTACCTAAGAACGGAGAAAACAGCAAACGTGCAACTGTTCTATAGCCAAAATTAATTTTCCTTTAAAAAGCTTTCATTCATTATATCACTCCTTTTCAAAAGTACTTTAAATGATTGCATGATCCACCCAGACTCCGGTATTCAACATCCACATTGTGGTTCTACCCTAACTATTTCAAACATCTCCCAATCCTGCAGGACATAGGCCATCCACACTCACTAGATTGCTCCTTGTCTCAAAAGCAAATCTAATCCCAGCGACTTGGGATACTGATGTAGAAGGACCCCAAGTTCAAGGCCAGCCTCAGCAACTTAGTGAGGTCCTATCTTAAACTAAAACTCAAAAAGGGCTGGGGACATGGCTCAGTGCTTAAGTACTCCTGGGTCCAATCCCTGGTACAAAAAAAAAAAAAAAAGAAGCGCAAATCTGACTACTACTAGACTCCAACCCTAACCTTCTCCAAATTCCCTCAGCCTTTCTGTCCATAGATCTCAATTCTTTTCCATTCCTTAGGGCCAAGTAACTCCAGAAATTCTGGATTTCAAACTAGTCATGTCTTTCTCAAGAAAGCAGTTGAGAGCAGCAGTTGCTGTTCTTTTCCTTCATATGACCCCTCTTGTATTGTTCTATTTTAATTTCACTCACAATTGCAATCTCATGTCTCAGCTTCTTAACTAAACTATGTTTTCATTGATGGCCATTAGTTCTTATACTTTACAGTATATAATGTTTGCCCAGAGAACATGCTTAGAGGATTTACTGATTAATCTTCAAAATCATTTTAAAGCTCTTTAAATTCAACACTAATTCTGATATTACTCTAATAGAGTTCTACAGAATATATTCTAACATTCTCTAAGACTATGACTATAATTTTCTTTTCTTCATCTTCATCCATAGGATAATTTTCCAAAGTAAAGCATCGGCCTTTGAAAGCTACTAACATAATCTTGATTCTGTCACTGAGAAATAAATTATTCTTTATCATTTCCACTTCAATGCAATCATAGCACAGCTATCTTTAGAATTATAGCCACATGGTTTTTGGAGGCTGATGAAGAGGCTCATCCCAGGAGGCAGGCTTGATATACACAAAATATTTCTTATTCTTTGTTTCTGCTTGCTCTTTTTAACTTAAGAGAGTGGCAATGAGGCCATACCGAATCAACCAGCAAGCAACCTTCATATTCTTTGCTTTTTCCTATAGTTGCAAGCTCTACCTGACACTTTCTCCTCTCTACTCTGTCCATATCTTTGCCTCTTTATTCATACATGTAGAAGTTTGTGGCCCCTGTGAATTTTCCTGACTGCCCAACATGACAGTCTGAAAGAGAAAACAAAACTGGGGCGGGGTGGGGAAGCAGGCAGTGGTTCAACACCAAAGCTCTGGCAGATACTGCCACCTACAGGGACGATAAAAGTACCATGTTTCACATCATGCCCATCTCAACCTCAGGAAAAGATAATCTCATTTATCATAAAAAGTGGGGCATGGGGCATATTTAAACTACATGGAAAATGATGAGACAAGTTCAATTAAATCACCTTTGATTTCAAGTATGGGACAATTACGTGTATATGGATGTGCATATGTGTGTATGTATTCATATAATGCATGTATATGCAAATTAATTATTAAACTAGCCAATAAAAACTAATAGAGTATCAATTAATAACAACAATGTCTGAAGGGTAGGGGTGAAAATGTTTTTCCTGTAATATTCTAAACTTAAAAATTTACTGTAGTCATTCATAATAGAAATTTATCTGAAATGAATTATATAGCCTGACTTTCTTCAATATGGGAGGCTAGATATTTACTTGGCAATTTAATACCATCATTATGAATATGTACTTTTGAATTAGGGAAGAAAAATGTATAGAGCACCAAATTTGTAATATTTGCTGTACAATAAACTTTGACTCTAACTACTGTGGCCCGAAGTCCATCACTATTATTTGCTTCTTCCTCTAAAATATCTTGATGGGAGAGTGGGATGAAGCCCTTTACATAACACATATTTGACAGCTCAAGAAAATTATGGCTTAAGAATAGGTGAGGTTTTACTACTTTATTTGCTCATGATTGCATTCTGTCAATACTCCAAGGATAGCAAATGGTCCGACAAAACCAAATTTTTCACTCTTGCAAAAGTGGTAAACACTCTTTGGGATGGAGGAAGAATAACAATAGTAATACTATGGAGACACAATTGGTGAAATTGATCACTAAGCATAGGTAACTGAAAAGCTAGTTTTTTATGTGTCTATGAGAGGAAAGGGAAGAAGATGAAACTGGCACCAAGATCCTCAAGATTCATTCAAAAAGTACTAATGAGCCACAGTGTTAACGATACCTTTCCAAATGGATTCCCCAAATTCCTAAAACAACTTAGAAAATAATACTGTAAGATAATTTGGGACAATAATTTGGATATATTAAGCCTGGTATTATTAGGTATATCAGTACATTATTTCAATTCCCTTCAAGAAAAAAATTCCAATGAGATTTTTTTCCTCTGTATTCATTCAATGTTTGGGCAGTCCAGTGTAAAGGTGGCATTTATGATGGTTACTTAAGGAATTCACAGTGTCCTTGGAATGAATCAGAAAGCCTGTATAAGGGCGACTGGCTAGAACAACAAAAACAGCAACAAAAAACTGGTCAAAATTTCCACTAACTGGTCACTTTCTAACCTATATTTTTATTAAAAAATTTCAGATAGATTATATCCCAACATATTTGTATGTTGTTTATATTCTGTCTACTTACAAGTAGTTTGGAATCTATGCAACAGTTATCAGTGACAGAATGGAAATCTAGAGCCTTACAGTGCCCTAAAAAAATCACAGTGTTTGCTAGAATAATAAAATAGGAAGATGTAATTGTGTATATTTTATGGTTTCAAACAACGAAAATATTTTAAGTGGCTCTGCTTAACAATTAATTAAATAAAATATTATCGATGTATTTTGATTAAACTAGATTCCATTGTACCTACTAACCTTTTGGATGTGATTTCCAAATGGCAAATACCAAATGAAGTTTGTCCTCGAGGTGAAATAGATACTATATTATCATACTAAAAAAACATGTTCTAGGACATGAGAGAGGGAAAGAGAGAGAGGGAGAAAGATGAGAATATTTCCCTAGACAAATAAATTAGACTGCTTATCTGCTAAAATAAGTTAAGCCAGCATAATTTTTAAAGAGATTTCTCAGGGTTGTACATAGCCAAGCACAACAACCATCCACAAGTGGGATTTAGTTTCCCAAACTTATTTAATCATAGAACACTTGTTCTTGGAAAGAAGATCATACTGTCACAAGCTAGTGTTTCTGGAAGACAGAAAAAGTTCACCTAATAAAAGAGTGGATTACCTTCTTCCTCCTTCATCATATATACTAATAATACCTACAGCCTAATCCTTTGCAATACTATTGTTGATATTATTAATAGAATTCTAGGCAGGAACCACAAATGAGATACCTCAAAAAGGTGTTAGCAAGGAGATGCACCAAGATGAGATCTATTGAATCAGGTCAGCATTCTCCCACATTATACTAACTTTTGGATTTTTATATCAAAACTCCATTTAATTTAACCATGAAAATTTTAAAAAATGATATCTACAATAGAAAGAAATTTTCTTACCTAAGAGTTAAAATTCATGTTAAACAGTCAGATAACCAGTCTGTAAAAAATATATGATATTGCTCACCTGAATAAAGCCCTTCGTACAGAAAAAAAATCAGATATATATATATATGAGCAACTATGATTATTAATTAAATATCTACTATATTAGAATGAACTGATGATACAAATATAATTATATCATTATTATAAAATTGAAGTTTTATATTATTATATGATGATATATTGAGTCTGACATCTCCTACCAGTAGAATCAGCCCTTTAGTAGCTTTTAGTAGGACTTCAATGACCTTCTACACTCTCAAACGTTTCCCACACATTTCTATGAAACCTTAATAGTTTCTTTATTTCACTTTTTGGAGATCAGGTTTGCATTGAAAATGTCAAAGGGAAAAAGTTCTTAAACCTTAAGAGTCAATGAGATTCTTTCTGGGATCAGGGCTTATTCATTCACTCATTAAGAAGGGAACTGCAGGATGTCAAAGCATATTTTTGATTGCATAATTTTGATAGGAATCTGTTACCTCTATTGAGTATTCTCTTCTATAAGGTTGCTGAAATCTTAGATCATTTTTAAGCAAACATTCGGTAAGTTGGTAGCAGACTTTCTTTTTAATTATTTTAATAAGTTCCTAGTAACGAAGGGATCTCTCTCACACATCAAATGTATATATGGAGAAATATATGTATACATTTGGGATATATATGGTGAAATATATGAAAAAGTATATATATATATATATATATATATATATATATAATACTTTCCATTGGAATAGGCAAAAGAGGAATAAATTGTGTTCCAGAAAACTAAAAGTATAAAAGCTTTTCAGCCATTTGAGAGGTGGGATTAGATTTAGAACAAAAAATCAAAGAGACAAAAAAAATGTCCTACTGTTTATTAAAAGAACTTTGAAATACAGGACTGGCTCTGGTCCCATTGAAAGTACAACAATACCTTTTTAAAAATATCTTCCTTTCTGACAGCTTTTAATTTAATGTTACAAGTCAGAAATGTGGTTTAAAATGGAGTTACTTTCAATTTGCCAGAGGTTGAGCTTTCAAATTCTGTAACAGCATTATGTCCTTATGTCATTAAAAAAAAAAAAGCATTGAAGATTAGGAAGGGGGTGGGAAGGCAAGATATTTAGCAGCAAGACAAAATACAGAAAAACAAAATAAAAGAATTGTCACTATCAAGTTAACAGAATATTTTCTTGGAAAATAAAAAATAATTTGAAGAATTACATTCATTGCATTATATACAACATGGTGAATATTATAGGATAATAAGTCACCCATTCCATTATAGTTTTCAGAATGATTATTTTGCTGCTACCCAAGGATACAGTAAAAACAAAGGAAAAGGCATCAAGTCAACAATGAGTCTTTCAATTAAAATTTACACTACTGAGCAGACCAATGCTTACTTGTGAGAGAGAAATATTCCTATTCTGATTAGTATCATAATAAAGCTTCCTGGTTCCCCATTGTGTGTTTTCCATGTTTTTCATCATAATTACTTCCCCCTATTTGTACTTTGCTTTATTCTATGCCTCTGTTGCAAGAACCCCTTAGAACAGAATTAATATTGTCCTATATAGTCCCCACTTCCTTTCGCTGACTTCCTTCTTTGCATTAGAGATCTATTACATTATGAGACTTTTACTTTTCTGCCAATAACTTATCATGAGACTTTTTCTCCAAAAATTCAATCATCTTCAAAAATACAATTTTGTTTTCTCTGAGTTTTCCAGGAGTTCAGACATTTCACAATTAAATATAGAATGGTTCCTTTCTAAAATCACACTTCAGAATTACTTAGCATATCTGATTTAGACAAAAAATTTAATTTGATTATGCCTAGGGTATTTAGTAGAATGATACATTTCTATCCTAAAGAAATTAGTGGCCAAAAGAAAATTTGTCTGTATTATTTCTTGTAAAAACATTGTGTATATAGGAAAGATGGAGATACACTAAAAAAGTATGTGAGATATGTTGAACTCAAGTCACCATTGTAAAAAGACCCAGGCAAACTTTAAGTGGATTTGAGTGCCTGGACTGGAGGAAGTAAGTTTAAGAACGGAAAACATATTTGTAAAATCAGCGCATAAACCCCCTCACCAGAACAGTGTTGCCTTCCTACTTCTCCATGGAAAAAGCCCATCTAGTCTGCTAATGATTTCCTTCAGGGAAAAATTTTATCCTTCAGGGCTATTCTCAATACCAAGCACAGAGCAGACAGAGTCTGATACAGTATTGAATGAATGCATGCACAAATGAAAGAAAGAAATCAAAATTTCCACTTTGCATGAAAGCAAATCCCTAACATCAATGGGTTATCCCAAGATTTTTGTTTTTTTTTTTAACGGAATATATTTTGACTCTTCTATTATTTTTACCTTTAAGCTATAAAAATTTTGATAAATAAAGCATTTATGTTTCAATTAAAAGCCAATATACACAAACTATGTTCTCATTGAATAACACTCTTATATTGATGCATGTTTTAAGCCCTTCCTGAAATTCTTTTCCTTATGGAATTCTGTACCCTCACACGTAGGTCAGTCTTCTGGGCAGCCTTATCCTAACCTTTTACTATTTTGTTCTTTTTTGAATGTATTTAGAATTTCCACTTCACCATTTCACAATGTGAAAATCTCAAATAATTTTAGACACTATGGAAAGAATTCCTGAGGAATAACTTTTTAGTTCTATCTCATTGTTTCCCCTGTGACACGCAGCACAGATGCTCTCTGTTTGGTGGGTGCTCCATAAATTCTGGCTATTTCAGATGAATGATAAAAGACCCCTTTCACATCTGGGATCTTCAGGAGGTTGGAGTTTTAGCAAGCACTGCAGTTACACAAATTTCTATTTGTCAAGATTGCAATAATCACAAGCAGCTAGGAGAAAACTAGAATGATGATATAATCTTTCAAGTAAGTCTTAGAAGATTTCCAGGAAAAGCTCATTGCAAATACCTAGAGGACAAGGCATATGTCCTATTTTTATTTGCATCCACCATAGCACCTACCCACATGGCTTGCAAGCATTATTATAAATGAATGTTTATCAAATCAATAAATAAATGACTAATCATTGAATACAAAAGAAGTAGTCAAACATTTTTATCAACAGCTGAGATCCCCTCTAGGCACACTCCCACCATCTACAGAGCTGGTAAAGTAGAAATATCCAAAGAACTTCTTAAGATTTGTGTATAACTGAAAGTCCACATAACTACATTTGAAAATAATTATTTTAGCGTATCCTATATGTAGTCTATCCCTGAATACTTATTTCCCTAAAGTGAAAGAGAGAGAAAAGACAAGTGAACAACAGATGGTATATCTGGAAAAGAGATTCTTTGTGCTGTTAGTAAAATTACTGCTGTTCAACTACCTAATTGTAATGTCATATATGAAAAAGAAAAACTCTACTCCATTTAATCAACACATTTGAGTCATACAAAATCCTCTAACCCACTTGCAAAAAAATAAGGAGAAAGACATTCAATTAGGTTTGGCTTTCCCATAGTGAAAGCAAGTTTCTAACATAAAAGAAAATTTAACCACAGGATTTCTTTTCTTCAGAAAAAGTGAATACAAAACAATTTTAGCTAGAGATCCCATGGAGTCTTTTAAAGCATTGGAAGTTTTCAGGCTTTATTGTTGAAACCTGTTAGGGTAACATATGCATGCTTCTTACCTTCAGTAAAGAAATTCTAGCTTACAAGCAGAATCTGGATATGAAATGGACCCTGGGTTGAAGTGGGGCACCTGTGAGCTCAGGCTATTTCCAACTGTGCAGAATTCTACCGGTTATCCAGTCAGGACTGGGGAGAATAATGTCTCCCAACTTTCAGATGCCTTGCTTCTCAAACTCGTTTGAGTAATATATTCATATAAACACATGCATGTTTAAAGAACAAAACCAGTACTGATGGGAATCAGATACCTGTGCATACTAAATTAACATTTGAAAAACAGGTTTTAAGTCATTTGGAGCCCAGACATTTGTAGAGATTGTTAGGATAGTATTACCATTGGTGCCTGAAGTGGACCATTTCACTATTTACTATGTGACCTAACAAGCCACTTAACTTCTGTGCATCTCAGTTTCCTCATTTGTAAATCCAGGGCTAATATGAGCTTTATTTCCTGACATCTATAGAAGGAGTAAGCTTTTTATTCAAGCAGAAGATGTGCTACATTACCCAACAAATGTTAGCTTATATTAGGACTGTTACACAAACACACAAAGGACAAGAAACTAAACACCAATTTCTCCTACAAATTACTTATGTCGTCATTCTTATCATCATTTGAATGAGTGTAGTTGTTTTCCTTTTCCTGAACTCATGCCCAGTACTAGACATGCACCTGATTATCCAGAGGGCCAATCAGCTTTCTGGAAAGTTTCCAAGTGTTGGCATATCCCTCTTTCTGTTTGACTATCCCATGATTTGGAATTGCAATCCCTGATGCTAATGTTCACACTATTAAAGGACAGAAAGACACAAAGTTTAATCAGACTTTCAGTAACAATGTGTTCTCATTTGGTATGATTAAATACCAGCAAATTTACAGCCTGTCCTATAATTTTCTGAGGATTCACCTGAGTCCTGAGGAATGTGATGATCCTAGATCTGCACAGAGCACTGACCCAGAGAAGGTGCACACTAGAAGGTAAAATATACAGCATGTGCAATCGTCTCTGGTTTGGAAGCCTATTTGCCAAGTTCATATTAAGAGTATGTTTTCCCAAGCCGGACGTGGTGGCTCATGCTTGTAATCCCAGCACTTAGGGAGGCTGAGACAGGAGAATTGCGAGTTCAAAGCCAGCCTCAGCAATGGCGAGGTGCTAAGCAACTCAGTGAGACCCTGTCTCTACATAAAACACAAAATAGGATGTGGCTCAGGGGTCGAGTGTCCCTGAGTTCAATCCCCGGTACCAAAAAAAAAAGAGTATGTTTTCCCAGAGAGCATAGCAATGAGCACTGAAAACAGAAGTCTTTTAGCAATGCACAGGCCTATAAAACAAAGTAGAAAGTAGGAAAGTCCCTGCCACAAAAGAGGCTGTTACTGTTTTTTAAAGCACAACTTCAAAGAGAAATTGCAAGAGACATTGATGCCATGAACATAAATAGGCATCGATCACTTTATAGAACCCACTTGATACCACTGGAATCTCCTGTTTGTGAATGAAGTGAAAATTCCAGAAGCGGCTGAGCCAAAAAGAAAAAGGGAGGCCATTTTGTTAAACAATTTAACAAGTGCTGTCAAAGAAGTGAGAAGATATCTACACCAACTAGTTACCACTGATGAGAAATAAATCAGAGAACCAATCTATAGAGGTGGCAAATGAAAATGGATGTTTGTTCAAACAGAGAAGAAAATTATATGGGATATCACTACAATAGTGGTGTCAAAATGAAATCATTTATAGTGCTTCTTATGTTCCTATTCAAGGCAGTTATAAAGTTTCTATTATTTTTTCTATTCCCCAGGGTGGAGAGATTGATCCAAAGATAACAAGACACTCAGTATTGGTCAAATAGCATCTACCAGAATGGATGGATAGATAGAGGATGAATGAATGAATGAATGAATGAATGGAAACTAATCCTACCTTATGACCAGACTGAGGTAAAAGAATGGCAAGTTGTACTTGGAGAACTATACGAATTAGACTGTGAGGTAGAAAATTGCCCTCATGGGCTGAGAAGAAGGGTGCCAGTGTTCCACCTGTGAAGGCAGAAACAAAATGAAAGCATATGGTTCACCTAGGCTGCTTCTCCCTGTATGGGGACGATGTCCTAAACACTTGCCAGTGAGATCCCGGAAAATGCAATATAAAATCACTATTTACTGGAGCAAAGACTAACTCCAAATGAGGTCATTTGTTTATATCCTAGACTCCTGTACCAGTGTACAGTTAAAGGATTAGTAAGCATTCTTATTATAAAGGCAAATTTTCTGAATTTGGCAAAGCTCAGGAAAAACATGGCAGTGCTGTGATGGTCTTCATAGTTCCTAGGCCTCTCTTCAACTCACTAGTCTGGACACACTAGGTCCTTTCTTTGAAGTTTACCTAGATACAAAATGATAACTAGATCAGAATTTAAAAAGAGAAGAATTGAACAAAGGCTTGAAGGTGGTAATCTATTGCTTGATCTGAAGACATTTTCAATTTATTTCAAATAATCCAACTTCTATGAATTTCATCTCTCACTAAATCTTTATGAATCCCATGCATCTTCATCTCTTTCACTTCAAAGCAAATATTTAAAACATTGAATTTGCTCTTTCTTCCACAAAAGCTAATCTTGCCCTTTTCTCCCTCCCTCCTTTCTTTCGTTCTTTCGTTCTTTCTTTCTTTCTTATCAGTTATTGGAATCCATCCAGTCTCCAAGTTAAAGATATGAATCCTCTTCCACTAGCTCTCTTTATCCTTCACATCTCCTGGTAAACTAATCTTACAGATTCTACCTAAGGAATGTGTTAAACTCTTCTTTGATAGAGACTGTAAGTGCTTTGTTAGGCCCATCTCATCTGTCAACTCCTGATACTAAACTGATCCTAACTTATTTCCTTGACATCATCTCACTTTGCTGTAGCCCATCTTCTCCACACTGGTATCAAAGCTATTGTCCAAATAAAAGAATCAGGCTTCATATTATTCAATTGGACTTTTCTCCCTGAACCCAACCTTCCTCCCTATCTCCCATAACAATCCAGGTCTAAAACTTGGTCTGTATCTGTTCTCTCAAATATGATAGCTACTAGCCCTACACGGTTATTGAAATTTAAATAAATTAAAATTTAAAATTCAGTTCTTCACTTGTACTAGTCACTTGTCCAATAGCCACTGTGGTTCATGGCTGCCATGTTATACAGTGTAGATATTAATAATTTCACAAAATGTTCTGTTAAACAGGAGTAGCCTCAATGGACATTCTTCTAGTCACACTAAAATTCTACTTCCTAAGAAGCCTTGAATACAGAATGATCCAAGGACTCTACTATTGTAAGTTTGTATACTTTATATAGCTTTCTCTTCCTTATCTAGGATTTTTTTTGATCCCCATAACTCAGTTCCAATAAGACCCCATGAGTGAAGCCCTAACTGGCACCCTCAGCAGATTCATCTTAATGTTCCTGGACTCCCGCACACCTTGTTTATATCTCATTGATGAAACTTAATAACTTTTCCTCTTTCTCTTTACCCAGCTATCTTTTCCACTTTAAAAAAAAGCTATTTAGGCATAGGGATATATATATATAGGGATATATATATATCAGTGCTAAGCACATAATAACTTCAAAAATGTTCAATGTTTATTGACTTCTTCTGTATATTTATCTTTGGTGACTAGTTTTCTTAAAGAAAAGCAGATTTGCCTCAAGAAAAGGCTTAGCCCCTTAGGCCTAGCCTTTTCTCATTATGACTTGCAAGGATTCCCAGTCTATTAACCACATAATTTAACTCACTGACTTCATACAGCCATATGCTTATATGTAGAAACATTGATGCCAGAAGGAAATAGGCTTTATAATTCAAACCATCCTTTGGTCTAAATTGGGTCTGAAACTTGTACCCTTTCTTAAGATTTTTTTCTTCTGTTGGTAAATTTCTCCATTACTCCTGGGGAACACTGATAATTCTCTATGCAGATTCGATTACTTTCAAGAAATAATGTTTGATCACTTTAAGAAGATCTGAGCTTTGCTCTAACTACAATTTTGTGAGCTAACCTAGGGGTAATCATCTTTTACTAGTTCATTTATCAAAGAGACAAGCACAACAATAGATGGATTCTGGCACAGGGTCTTCAAGCATAAGCCATATTAATTAATTCCTATTAGGGAGATTTAAATAGCACTTGCAACGAACACTGAAATCTATGAAGATAAACACAGCCCACATTCTGGCTGTTCTGTCTGCACTTAGACATTATCAAAACTAGTGAAGGACATGAACAGAAAATGTTAAAATTCATATCTTGACTATTTCTTTTCACTTTCTGTAATTTCTTATAGAAATTATAGCTCATTAGTTTATACAAAACTCTTACCTATGAATAATTCCATATTCTGTTAGCTCCAATGTTTTCTTGAAAAGCAAAGAGATATCACTGTTAAGTGCTCCTATTTGGACAAAATTCCGGAAGGGTTTACATGTCATTTTGCACATCTTTATAATTCTGAAGTACAGAAGAATACCAGGTATCATAAGATAAAGAAGGATCATTAGGGAATTGTACATTAGATATACATTAACTCTTTTAGTTTCTACTTAGCATCACCTCTATCTTCTGGGATCATTTCTTTTGTAGTGACCCATTTCTCCTCATACATCATCACATAGTCTCCAGGGACTGCTATGCTCTTGTGTTATCCTATGCCCCTGGCCGGAGCTGATAAATCAAACAAAAGGCCCAAATTGAACCAAGCACACCCACCTATGCACATTTTACTGATCCATCAGCGGGTACCTCACCTAGTCCATTGTATCAAGAGCCTAATCTCTATCCTCATCTTCATTCTGGGATATTTGGACTTCATATTGGAACTGAGCCATGGGGCTCAAAATACTCTGGTGCATTTCCCACAAGATTCTAAAGATTTAAATGAAAAAATCAGAGCCATCAGGATTCTTTTATAAGGATAAGCTCAGTCTGCAGTGAAACAGAATGAAACTGACAACCTGAGAGAAGCAACAAGGAAAATCAGATTGATCCCTGACAGTGCCTGAATCCCCCGGGGCTGGGCTTTACCCCTCTTCTCTCCTCAGCTTTGTTATTCAAGTCTCCTTCTATTTTGGAAGCCAATAAATCTCCTTCTTTACTTAAATGGTCCTGGTGGCCTTTCTGACAGTTAAAACCAAACAATTTTAATTCATATTCACTTATAGTGCATGCCAAAATATACAGTTAAAAAGTCAGTAGCATTTCAGATTATTCGTGAAAATAACCTATGAACGCATCAGAGGTTTAAAATAGAATTATCAGTCTGAACCAGTACAGCAGTCTTATCACCTCATATTTCTTCTTTAATTCCACCGGTATATTTTCATAAAGCATTTAACATGAAAAAAAAAGGGAAGGTTAAACCTCGGGTTTCTAGTTTCTAGTGTAAACTTATACAGAAATGAAAAATTGTGAACTAGTGAGGAAAAACTCCAAAGCTAAGAACCAAATAAAAAAGAGATCAATAAATAATATGGGGTAGAAAAATAAAGTAGATTAGTGGTTGCCTGGGGCTGGGTGTAGGAATGACTAAAAATGGGCATGAGGTTTCTTGTTGGCTGGTGAATATGTTCTAAAATTAGATTGCAGCAATGATTGCAAGTGCTCTGTAAATTTACTAAAAATTAGGGAATTGTGCAGTTAAAATGAGTGAATTTTATGGTATAAAATTATGTCTCAATAAGGCTGTAAAATCAGCAAAGAATTAAAGAAATATACAAATAAAGAGTATTGCCCATCTAAAGATTTTGAACAGCCACAGGAAATGTTTACCAAGAACTGCCAATAGGAATTGAAACTAACAACAGTGGAAGAAGCATACTGTAAATGGAAAGATGAAGATATCTTTCATATTTTTATTCTGATAAAATATATAATATTTACCCTATTAATCACCTCTAAGTGTACAGTTCAGTGGTATTAAAATACATTCACATTGTTGTGCATCTATCCCTACCATACCCCTCCATGACTCTTCATCTGGAAAAGCCATTTCTCTAAATTCATTAAACAGTAAATCCCCCAAACTCTCACTCCAGCCTCTGGATCACGATTGTACTTTCTGTCTCTATAATTTTTACCACTCTAGGTAACACATATAAGTAGAATTGTACAGTATTTACCTTTTTGTAACTAGACTTTTTATTCATGAACCTTGAATATATCAGAATTTCTTTTGTTTTGCGGACTGAATAATATTCCATTGTATGTGTATGCCATATTTTGCTTCCTTCATTGTTAATTTCTTCCTCATTTTCAAAAGGCAGTTTTGCACTTAGGATTCTTGGTTAAGGGTCTCTCTGTCTCTGTTACTATCACTCTTTCATCTTCCCATTCGCTCACACTGTGATAATCTACTGCCATCTGGCTACCAAAGTTTCTGGTGAGAAATTTCTGGTCCTTCTTGAAGATCTCTTGTATGTGATGACTTGCTTTTCTCTCATGGCATTCAAGATTCCCTCTTTGTCTTTTGACAGTTTGATTATAATGTTTCTTCATGGAGTCTCTTTGAAATCATCCTACTTTGAGTTTTTTTGAGCTTCTTGGCTGTTTATATTTATGTCTTTTATTAAACTTGGAGAGGTTCCAGCTATTATTTCTTCATCTAATCTGTCACTTTCTCTTTCCCTTCTTCTTCTGAGACTCCCACATATGTATGTTGGTTTACTTAGTGGTTTCTTTTAGGTTCCTCAGGTTCTATAAACATTTTTCCATTTTTAAAAATTTTTGGTCTTCAGACTCTATAATTTCAAGTGTACTATTTCCAAGTTCATGGATTCTTTCTGCTGACTGCTTCAATCTGCCTTTGAATTGCTCTAGTGAATTTGTATTTCAGTTAAACTATTCAGCTCTAGAATTTCTCGTTTATTTATTTTGTACTTGATTTTCTCTGGTAATACTTTTTTATTATTTTATTTTTATTTTTTCCCCACAAGCTGCTTGCAAGCTTGACATAGAACTGGGAGGTTGGAGAAGGGTGGGATAGGTTGCTGCTTCTAAACTAAGCTATGAAACCGACTAAAATAAAAAAAATTACCATCAGGCCTTTTTGGGGATGTTGGAAAACTTCAATAGATTGCAGAGTTTCAAAATAGTTACTTCAGATAGAGGCTACCAGGACAGCTGTATTTTGAGAAGGAAGACAGATTCCTGGTGTTTCCCATTCTTCCATCTTCCCAGAATCCTCTTTGAAGATTATATTTTATCCTAATTTACATATAATTTCCTCAAATGAAGTTATTGAATTTAAAAAATATTTAAAAAATGAAATATGGAAATTATAAATCATCAAAGATGGATAATATCTAAGAATTATACAAGATAACAATGAGATAAATAGAAAATCTTGGCCAGCTTTCTCTTCTGGATAATCAAATGAAGCTGATAGTCTATTGTTTAAAAGGGTGGGTGGGAGAGGCTAAAGATTAGAAGTCAATTTTGGATGAACTGAGAATATAATTAGACACAGAATAACAAAATGCTTCAACAAGGAAAGGTTCTTGTAGTTAAACAGGAGTTGGACAAAAAGAAAACAATCTATAATCCATAAAGAATTACTAAAACAAAGCATAAAGGTATACTGTAGATATAATATGCCTGGATACTTTACAAAAATCTTTATGAAGGAATTTTCAGAAAAAGGTTATTTGGGACAATGAAGACAAAGGAGAATTCTGACACTGAAATACAATTTCACTATTAGAGATCAAAGACTACAATTTTGATGCTACTGAGAACAAATTAAAATTAAATTACACTTAAATGTAAGTACCTTAATGATCAATATTAAGACCATTATTAGCCAACAGATTGTATTAAATAACATTATATTAAAAGGAAGAAAATGAACAAAAGTATGAAATTATTCAAATTGACACATATAGTAGAATTTTATAAAAACTATAAAAGGACTAAAATTACCAAAGCTATAGCCATGGTTTTCTTTCCTTTACCTGTGTTCTTATTTAAGGTGACTACCACCTGAGATAACTAGGGCTGTGATTGAAGCTTTTTACTTTTCTTCTCAAGATTTTTTTATTATTAATATAAGAATGAGATTCTAGAATATTATCCAATTGAAAATGCAATTTTATCCTAATATATTCTCAGGCTCTTTTTGGCAGTCAATGAAGTATGCAGGGAAAATTTTTCCTTCATTACTGGGTTTCTAAAATAGTGTGGACAATGACAAGCAAGATACTATTTGAGAGTGCACTCATTTATAGTTTTGTTTGGGGCCTTCATACACATATGCAGCTCACTAGTATTTTAATAAAAATACTGGCAGATGTATACATAAAGTTCCAAGGCTTATGTTTCTACACTGCTTCTAGGAGAACAAATTGGAGTGGCATAAATTGGTATGATTCTTCTGTAGAACAATGAATAATACATGTCTAAAGCCTTAAGATTTGACATTCTCTTTGATCCCATTTTTTCCCCTTCCTCTCTGGAATTTATCTTAATGAAAAAAGTGCATATGTAGAATATTTTATCTAAAAAGATGTTATCCAACTTGTGAGAGTGTAAAACTGAAACCTCCTTGTCTATAAATAGGAGATGTATTAAATAAGTATAATATATTCATATAATACAACTACAGATGTTCTTCCACTTATGGTAGAATTACATCCTGGGATAAATTCACTTTAAGTTGAAGATATTATCAGGCCAAAATTCCTTTAACACACCTAACTTAGCAAATGTCATTGTTAAGGAACACAGTACTGTACAGAGAGTATTAATTATTAAACCTTGTGATTATGTGGTTGACTAGGAGCTGTGGCTCACTGCCATGAATCTCCACAGCAAGAGTTTGATACTACATATCACTAGGCCAAGAAAATGTCACAGCTCAGAATTCAAAGTGCTCTTTCTACTACATGCACTTTACTTTTATACCATGATGAAATAGAAAAATCGTAAATAAAATTATCCTTAAGTTGAAGATTGTATATGCACCTAAAAAAAATGATGGCCACGAATTTTTCAGTAGACTGTGACTGTCCAGAAAATTATGTTATGAGATAGTTTGTATAACATATGTTCACTGTGTTAAAGAAAAGATTTGCACTGGGCATGGTGGCGCACGCCTATAATCCCAGCGCTTTGGGAGGCAGAGACAGGAGAATCGCGAGTGCAAAGCCAGCCTCAGCAATGGCGAGGTGCTAAGCAACTCAGTGAGACCCTGTCTCTACATAAAACACAAAATAGGGCTGGGGATGTGGCTCAGTGGTCGAGTACCCCTGAGTTGAATCCCTGGTGCAGAAAAGGAGGGAGGGAGGAAGAAAGGAAAGATTTGTAAACTAATATGAAAAAAATATGAAATTATTTCTCTGAATACACATGTTTTTAGCATTTATCTCTCTGGTGAGATGACGGACAATTTTTATTTTGTTCTCCGTGTTTCTGTTCTATAAAGTTCTGACAATAAATACATATTATCTTTGAAATAAAATAAGAATAAAAGTTTTTTTTAAGTTAAAAATAAAGGAAAGTCATATAATGTAAATTGGGTGTGAACACACCCTGGAAACATTGAGTAAAGGGATCTCTTTCTGGTTAGTCAGTCCCTGAACTACATCTTTCTATAGGTCCCTGTTAAATAAACAGGATACCAAGTGGGTAACTTAGTATGTGACAAAGGGTAAAAGGCTCAGCACTAGAATGCCTGGCATTTAGTTCAGGTTTTGGCATTTAATCATGGAAAGACTAAGTAACCCTTGATCCTAACTTCTGTTATTTTATATGCTTTGCTTATAAAAACATACCAATGTACCCTTTCTATTTCCAAAGGTTACCGGAATATTCAATTATGTGCCTGAATGTGGCTATGCTTTATAACTTTAAATTAATAATCTTTATAATAAAATACTTATTGAAATAAAAACCAAAGAAGAAAGTAGACAACTAAACAAATAACGAACGTTTGGAAAAGAAGAAAAAGAAGTAAATAAAATGTGAAATTTTATACCAAATTTTTAAAATTCTCATGAGAAAGAAATTTTAAGAATATATAAGACAACTGTTAAATCCCATCTCCTTCCTCAACATCCCCTGTTAAGCCACTATGGGTGCCCTAATAGCACTCTCTGTCCTGCTATCCATTTGAATTCTTGGTAATATATACAGCATATGCAATTTGCAAGCCACTAAAGGTTCTATGGGAAAATAACCTTTTGGTTGTTTATTCTATACCACAAAAGGACTTTCATATAATATTCATTCAGGAATAGTCATTGAATAAATGCTCACAAGTATGTTTTTAAGAATATGTGTCTCAGAATGTGTATGTGATAGACTTGGGCCAGGGGAGGGTAATGCAGTGATAGCACCATGGTAAGATGGAGGAAGAGTGTAATCCTGCAGCGGGAATGAGGGGCAGGAGGAGAATGGAAAGGAAGAAAAAGACATGGGAGGGCGAGATGCACATAAAGCCAGCCAGCCTTGGTGAGAGTGTGAGGAGTAAAAGTTCAGTGCTCTCTCTTACAGTGTCATACTGAATTTCTGAGGAAATGACGCTTTTCAAAAAGTACAGTAAAAAGAAGGTGTTCTTTGGTAAGAAGATCTGGATACACTGGATTTGAGGTGTTGAAGGGACATTCTCATGACTGATGGCAGAGCTGGAATGTGGAATTAGGAGTACACATGAGAGTGACAGATGGAGATTTGGGGTAGTAGGTTAGAGAATGAAGAGAATTATAGAGAAACACATGAAGCTGCTTCAGAAGGAAACTTCTGGAACATTAACAAGGAATGTGTGTGATAGGGAAGAAAAAAATAAAATTAGGAGAAATGAAGTAAGAGATCACAAAAATCTATTCTTTTCCCATTATACCTTGCTTATCATTTCTGAAAACTTAAATAAAATACACACTACTGATATATTTGTCTTTCTATACCTCTATGCACCATTCTTCAGATCCAAATAGGACATAAATGTAGTAAAACTTGCACAGCTAAATATTCTCCAGCTTCACTGTTTTTAAATGTAGCACGTTCCCTGGTTAAGCCATTCATCACTATTTGTTGACATTCATAGACTGTATTTTTGTACATGCATTTACTTCATAAAATATAGCAGAAACTGCATTATGCAGGAACAAGGTAATATCTAGCTCAAATGGAAGATAAAGATTCTCAACATTATCATTACAATGTTAATGTCCTGATCCTAATTTTTCCTACAAAGCAAACTGTCTGATTTGAAGGGTCTAATTGATGAATATAATTAAAAGCTAAAGTTCTTTGTGAGGGGAGCAAAGACCTTCCCTTCAGTAAGCAAGGAGCTGAGTATCAAACTATTGTTTTGTCTCCAGTATAGTAGTATTTTGTTACATGACAGCATTTATGGCATCACAGGTTGGATACTGTTTGTAATAAGGGTAAAACTGATAACAAATCATATTGGCCTGCTTAAAATGGAAAAAGCTAATGATTCCTTCTCCACTGTATCATTGTTTGTTAAAGCATAGAACTGTTTTGGCATTTGGAAAGAAACAATTCTACCAAATATTGCTGTGAGTCCATAGAGATAGTAAAGCTTTTATTGTCTGGATGAGACAAAAACTGCCTATGTTAGGAACATCCAAGGATCACCTATCATTCGTCACACGCAAGGTAGCAGCCTTCCTCCAAGTTCACTCAAGCAGAAAATGAACAGCTGCCCATGGTGATCAAAGAGAGAGAAAATGCCACTCCAGGAATGAAAGTCTCCTTTTCATTTTTAAAACGTTAAAACAATATTTTGTCTACTTTTGCTGAAATAGCAAGAGAACCAGATTTGATAAGGTCACAGGCACGGAACTGATCAGTTATCCCTTGACGTGTTTAAAGAATTTTACAATGATATAACCAGCAGATGCTCAAAAGTCATCCCAAACCAGAAAAGACAAACATTCCATTTTCAATCATTGGTGAATTATTGTGAAGTTTCAAAGCATATTGTTCAGAATGAAATTTTACCGAGAAAAATCTCTGGATCTTGAGTCTTTGGAGAATTATAAACTATATCAAATTACAAGCCTGCATTGGACATTTTCAAAATATTTTTTACCCCCCATAAAACCACAAGTCTTCTTAAAACAGACACATTTCATAGATCAATTTTTGTTTTTTGTCCTTCAGTAGTCAATGGGTTAAAAAATAGAGCTGGTGCATCAGAAAAAAAATATTATGTCATTAAGGCTCAAACAGCTAGTAAGAAAACCTCAAGGGATATAGATAAAGCATGCCATGTAATAAGCAGCTTCAAGCAATTGGTGGTTGAAGAAACTACTGGAAGATACAGCCCTGTCCTTTACTGGGGTCTTCTGCCTGCGTGGACAGAGCTGTGAAAGGGCAGATGCAAAAATACCAGGGAATGAGAAAAAATATCTTGGGAAAAAGAAGCATGCTCCATTGACACAAAATAATGAAGAACTTTTACTTTGTGACTGGTTGCTGATTAGAGATAGTTCCAAAAATATTTTGAGTGACATGGTAACTGTTACAGTTTAGATATAAGGTACTGCCAAAATCCTCTGTGTTAATTCAAAAATGTTCAGAGGGAAAATGATTAAATTATTAGCACTGTAACCTAATAAGTGGATTAATCCCAATGATGGATCAGTAATCTAGTGGACTAAGTGGGCGGTATCTGTAGGCAGGTAGGGTGTGACTGGGAGAAGTTAGGTCACTGGGGGCATGCCTTTGGGATTTTTATTCTATCCCTGCCCCTTTGTGCTTTCTCCCTTTCTCTCTCTCTCTTTCTGTCCTTCCTAGTTGCCACCAGTGGAGTAGCTTTCCTCTTCCACATCCTCCTGCCATGGCAGTGTTTCATCTCAGGTCCAGAACAATGGAATCAGCGACTAGGGACTGAACCTCTGAAACCTTGAGCCCAGAATAAACTTCTCCTCCTATAAATTGTTATTTTCAGGTATTTTGGTCACAGCAATAATAACCTGACTAAAAGCATAATGCTATGGAAGAAAAAAATTCTTCCATGTCCAAGATTTGGTGTGTTTGTGAAAATTTGTCCTCATCATCCTATGGCCATGTATTCTAAAGTTTAACAAAAATGAAGCACTTTTTTCATGACTTCTATAATCAGATAGATGAGAAATCATACAAGATTTGTGACTTGATGATTTTGCATCAAACTCAACGATAAATATCCTATGGGCTTAGCTAAAATTCAATCCAAACCTTTGTGGCTTTTTGGCATCACAAAGCAATAGATAGTGAGGGATCAAAAAATATAAAATTGAGTATGATCAAGGTTTATGCTTTTTCTTATATCAGGAGACAGAAAGCTGCTAGAACTGATGAAAGGATAACTAAAAAAGAAAAAAGATGACGACGACGACAATGGCTTTCAGTTCTAAAAAGACAGATCATTAATTTGTTATAGGAAAATTTATAATAAAAAAATGTGACCAGGAAAATATGTCCTAAAAAATTGCTCAGAAAAAGACCCACATGAATGAAGGACTCTCCACACGGGTCTCAGTAACGCTTGTCAAACTGTCCAAAGAACCCCAGCTCAGGTATGTGATCTTTTCAGTACTTTTCATTTGTTGCTATAAATCAGCAATTTTGAAGAGAAGAATTCTACAGAGTTCACTGTACTTTTAATATTAAATATAATTGATGGTGATTAATTCATGAGACTTCTAAAATTAAAATTATATACACCAGAGTTTGGAGAAAACTTTACATTTAAGAGTGTCCTATTAGATAATGAAAAGTTGACTTAAAATTTGATTACATACATGTGTGATGATGCTTGTGATTTGGGGCATTGGGCCATTAGTTACAAATGTAATCTCCATTGTAATAGCATTTTGGGAGAGCAATTAGACTTGATATGTCTCATTTCAATTTATAGAACCTATTCTAGAAGCATAATCTGTCATAATCTGTCAAAACTGCCAGGACTGTCTGCAGCACTTCAGTGTACTTTACAGCTAACGTCACCACCGCCCACCACCCATCTGCATAATGCATTTAACTTTACACAGGATATTTGCATCTATTAACTTATGTCATCCCAAAAATGGTCCTATAAAAGTGGGTGGAGCAAGGATTATGAACTGAATTCTACTTATGAGGAAAATGAGGTAACAATGCATTCGTGGCAAAATCTGGATAGACTCAAATCACTTGGCTCCAAACTAGTGTTTGTTCCTCCAAAGAGCAGCTGGGTATTTCCAGGGACTCAGTGCAATGGGCAGATTGAGGCCATGGGCTCCAAAATTGTCAAGAAAGTCAGGATGACTGTCAATGAAAATTCTCCTGGAAGAAGATGCATCCTTACTCTCTCTTAAGAGGATTCACTAGCAGCAAAGACAAGATTTCAAACCAAGTAGTTCTCTCTGGGTAAAATCCAATTCAATGGTCAGTAAAGTATTATGGCATCTAGAATATACCTAGTAGTTTTGGTTTGTCAAAATTGATGGTCAGCAAGATGTTATATTCCTTATTGCATAGCATTATATATCTTCCAACTAGAGAGTGAGTTTCTCAAAGGAAGAACCTTGAACCTTGCTTGTTCTTTCCACTGCTTGGTGCCAGGAACATTGAAGTTAGTTGCTCAATAAAATTTGTGGAAAAAATGAAGGAAGAAAGGAAAGAATGAAAGAGAAAAGGAAGGAAAAACTTTTGGAATTTCCTTCTGCAAACCACTCTGTTTCTGTGCTATGACCACAAAAAATTTCAGAACAAACAAAGCTAAATGTTTGAGGGTCATCATAATAAAGGATTATCTTAAAATCAAGTAAAGGACAGACTTCATTTTAATATTGATTTCAAAATTACCATTAGTTAACCTGCATTAAAGAGATCAACTTTTTAATACGAATCACTAATAAATTGGGTAACGACCAAAGTTGGACCTAGTTTCTCATTCACTCAAACTGATTTCTATGGTTTAGCTTCATGAAACTTATCTATCATTCAGGACAATAAACTACATAAGAACTATGCGGTGTTTTATATGATGTTAAAGAGAGAACACTATTACTGGCACTTGTTTCAAATAAAATTGCTTTCTTCGGCAAGCTAACTCAAACTAGGAAAATGAATTTGTTGAAACTCTTCATAAACCTTATATAAAGTCTGCAATCTCCTAAATGTAAAACTCTGCTTATAAACATTGTCAGGGTAAAATTTCATCTTAAAACAGAGTGATTGCTTCTATTTCCTACAATGTTTACACAGCAACTCCTGCAGAATTACTCTAAGAAAGAAATAGAAAAGAAAATCAATAGCAACATAGCACTATGAAATAACCTTTGTGGCAGGAACGGAACCAGAAGATTAAGATAAGACCATAAAAGTATGAAATAATAAAAAGGGCACCAAATTCAACCCCATAAAAAAGACTGAAGATGATTTCATATGTATATGAACTATAAACCAATGGAACATGGACATTTTATTATTTCACAAGAATATTTTCAAGTAGTGATTAATATTGTTTTTCCTAAACTTGTTGTATCCAGAAGCCTTAATCAGATATTATTTGTTAAAATACAATTTACAGCATTATAACAAATTTCTCATTTACCAAATAATTTCTTTTTACAAATGGTACTGTTACTTTAAATAAATTTTTTGAATTAAAAAATTATTTAATGTCTTCCTTTTCCTTCAAAATGCCAATTATTAATCATGGAATAATCATAGCTGCTTTTTTACGGTTTATAGTCAGCATCCTTCTTCACTATTTGTCCATTTTTGTTTTTCTCTTGCAGAGACTTTGGAGGTATTACTGCATTACTAAAATCTAAAATCCCTATCAATATTTATCTAAATATTAATTTGAGTTGAAAATTAGACATTTTCAAAGGTAGTATCCTCAGTAATTTGAAATTAGGCATGAATTTCCATATGTTTCTTTAGGTCAGCAGATTTCCAAAGCTCCAAGTTTGGAGGTAACTGCCCTAATAGTCATCTATTACTAACACCTGGTCCAATCAAGATGAGAAACAAATGATCTTTCTTCTGTCAAGTCACCCACAAGTAACAACTGAATTTCCCCATCAAACCAATGCCCTCTGCAATGTGCAGAGAGTGAAGAAGAAAACAGATCTACTTGATATCCACCTAAAGGTTACTGAGGTTCTCTGTTTAATTTTGCTAACATTTTTTGAGTCTTTTTAGCCAATGTCACTATCTACTCTGAGTCTTTTTTTTTTTTTTTTGATACTGGAGATTGAACTCAGGGGCACTCGACCACTGAGCCCTATTTTGTGTTTTATGTAGAGATAGGGTCTCACTGAGTTCCTTAGCAACTCGTCGTTGCTGAGGCTGTCTTTGAACTCGCGATTCTCCTGTCTCAGCCTCCCTAAGTGCTGAGATTACGGGCTTGTGCCACCACACCTTGCTACTACTCTGAGTCTTGAATATGGAAAAGTTCTATACGTTCTTTTACAGTTGAGAATTCACACTTGCTTCTTCTTTTCATTGGTAAGTATTCCTGCAAATTTCACTTGCCTAAGCAAAACCTCACTGAAATAGAAATGGGTCTTTGTTCAACATGCACAAATTGTCCAAAAGTATTTGCTTTCTTGTGACGTGTTTTAACATATACACATCTTAGTCTGCTCTTGATGGTATTAATTTAGGAATGTGAACTTCTAACACTATACAAACACAAGACAATGAATCAAATTCTTAAGCAAGAGGGCAATGTGAAGACAACACATACACTTGATCTGCCACAACCACTTCACTGTGCTAGGTTCATGGAGCAGAAGGAGAGATCATTACTTGCTCCTGAAAGCACATTCATCCTATCCAGCCTCACAGCTTTCCTTTCCCATTGTTTGGGTATGTTGATTGGCACCATATTTCAATCTTGAAATTCACATCAGACCAACTTTACGTTGTTTAGTAACTTCTAACTTATACAGTATTAAGATCAATTCCATTATAATCAATATTCTGTCATATCACTTAATTACACTGGCATTTATAGCAATTATATCTAATAAGTTAGACATATTTAAATAAATTCTAGCAAAGAACTTAAGCAAATGAGAGCCACCTGGCACAATGACAGAAAGAAACTGCTTCAGCATAGGAGTGGCAAAGGTGCTTTATGCTCTCCATGTTAAAATGATTTAGTTTGACAGACATTCTGTGGTCAGAATATTTTCTCTTTTACGTAAGATATAAGAAGAATTGGTTGGTAATGATAAAGCAGAGTAAATGAGAAGAAATATGGGAGCTCTTTTTCTCTTTACATTAATGAGTTATCTAAAATGACACTTAGTCCTTGACAATCATTTTTTAAAGGACATTTACTGAGGGCATACTATGCAATCAGAACTTAACTGAAGTATCAGATTATCCAATGTTTCCTGTTGTTCTTGCTTTGACAGCTTGAACATAACTATTAGGAACATTTAGAAAATTTTCATATTCTAAATAATACGGGGTCTGATCCCCTGTTAGAGACTGGGATGAGCAGGAGTCCTCCCCCATGGCCCAACCCCGACAATCCCCCTTTCCCTAAATACAGTCTCTAATCTCCATGATTTGAGGGTTGAGAAAGATACATGGTATTCTTAGTGGGGAATGCAGAGGGTGTGTTCTCTATTCCCCATCAAAGTAAACAAAATTAAATGAAGGAGAGCTTAAAAATAAATACTAAAATCAAAGACGTGAAAGTGACATGACTTACTGTCATTACAGGGAAGCAGAGCCAGCCGAAGAACTTGTGACTGTGTTTGATACATACATGACCTGAAGGTTTCTGAAGACAGGTCTATGCTAGTGGTGAAAGAATCTAAGAAGAAAACGAGACAGAGCCCCTCTATTCCTCATATCCCCTTGAGGCTGCCAAAGAAGACCACCATGACTAACTGGGCATCATATGCGGGGGTATAAAGGACAAGATAGGAGAAGAACCATGGCATGGCCTACAGAATAATCACATTAGGGGATCCTCAAGGTGGACAGAGGTACACAAGCTACTTATGGAAAGCAAAGAGTAACAATGTGTAGTATTTGCATATTTTGAAATCAAGCATATCTGGGTTTAAGCTTCAGTTTGGATACTATTTATGATATTTATGATACTTTGATACTTGGTTAATTCACTCAAGGTCTCTGAGCCCCAGTTTCCTACTCTGCAAAATGGAAAAAAACAAAACAAAACAGTGTAGCTCACAGGGCTTTTTATAAAGAATAAATCAGATATTGCTTTTAGAAATGATTTCCAATGATTATTCTATGCAAATGCTGTTATTATTGTTTAAGTCATATATTAGATATACTTTTTTGCCTTGCCCCCAGCATCTTAGTGAACTGTACACAATCTTATGACAGCTATACTCGTGCACAACTTGATGGATTGCATATTCCCAGAGGTGCCCTAATCAGCAGAATGTACGAATGACCTCCAATGATCCTCATCCTTGTGTTATTCTCTTCTCTTTGAGTGTGGGTGGAACCTGTGAATATGATGATATATCAAATAATGTATGCTATATATATGATAGGAGAAGCAAAAGAAAGAAGCTTGCCTGGACATCTAACCTTTAGAACTGTAAAATAACAAATAAGTTTTGGTTTGAATTACTAAAATTGTGATAATCTATATAATGTAACAATAGAAAACCAATATGGCAATAGAAGACCTGATAGATTTTGGTATCAGAAGTTGGATGTTACTCTAAGAGATACCTAAAAATGTGAGAGTGGTTAGTAAGTGAAGTCAGACAGAGCCAACTCATGAGGAAAACTTTTGAGCTCTTTCTTGCTTACAGATGAAGAGTACCATGTGCAAGAATGAGAGCTTCCTGATCACACTCCCCAGCTAACACTAGCTAGGAAAATAGGACCTCAGTCCTCCAGCTGCAAAGAATTAAACACTGTTGACAATCTGAAAGAGTCTGGAAGCAGTTCCATCTCTACATACTCAAGACAAAAGCTCAATGGAAGGTGATACCTTTCAGTACTCACTTTTTCTCTGAGACAGAGAACAAGTCAGCCCACCCAGCCTTCTGACTTCCAAATGTGAGATAAAAAATGGGCCTTGTTTTAGGCTTCTTGCTCTGCAGTAATCTATTATGCAGCAATAGAAAACTAACAAACTATTCAAACTATTTATTTATATATCGAATTATACTGTTTATTAAATGAAAGCCATTGATTGAACATTCATAAAGCAATTGGTGTATGTCAGGGAACATTTCATGTGAGGTCAAGGCTAAAATTCACCTTAAGAGTTTTAAATTCTCAATTGTTGGAATTTGAAAAAAAAAAAAACAGTGTTGTAAGCTAACTACAACTAACACTAATTGGGGGACATAAACACCCTGGTGTTGTGAAAAATATTTGTTGGTGGCAGTACTGTGGAGCTGTAAAAGTGGCAGTCAAGTAAGACGGAAGGTCAGCACCAATATAATTTGGTCATTAACATCTATGGTTTGCTCGCAGGCTGATGACATACAGATTACTTACAAGGAAATAAAAATTTTGTAGTAAGGATTGACATCTCACAACACTTGAAGGGGTTGATTGGTCATTTGGAATGGCTTTATGAGGAAGGCAGGGCTTGTATGGTGTCTAAAATAAAAGAACTAAATTACTAAAATAAAAGAACATCAGTGATGAACTGAAACAAAACTGTAGATAAGATCAAATTAGCTCCCTTCCTTTTCCCCCATGCATTATAATATCTCATTGTTCCCTGCCCAAAAAAGAGCATCCCTCTAACTCTAGTTTCTCTCTAGGGAATAAAATCAAAGAACACTCTCCCAGGAACTTAATTATCCTTCCTTGGAAGAAAGCCTCTCTTTCAGCATGAAGGCAAATAGTAAAGGCTATTTCATCTTGTTCTGCTTCCATCTATGCCTGTTAATTTTACAACACATGTTTTGATATCAGAATATTTTTAATATATAGCTTAATACTAGCATCTGGTGCTATTGGCAAATAGTACAAAGTTAACCACCAATGAGAATTAAAAAATGAATTTTTCCTAGAAGGAATATCATAAAAACAATCTTCTGATTATTACTTGGTCCCTAACTCCCAAAGAAAAAGTACTGTCAAAGAACTAATTGACAAATCACTGGATTTATAATCCTTATCCACTGGATATTTTTAGAATCAAAGTTCTCAAACTTGACTGATGATAAGAATTAACTAAAACATTTAACAATTTCTGGTGCATGGTTTGTACTCTCTCCAAGATTCTGAGTTTTGGGTTTGGATTGCAGTTTGGGTATAGTGATTGTTTTAAGATCTCTCCTACATGATTCTAACAAATGGCCCAATGGTTCATCTCTATTTATTGACTAGTTTTGTCACACCTGTTCTGAGCTATGGCCCAGGATTACAGATCTGATTTATTCCTGGGGAAATAATATGTGAGTACAGCCTACTAGAAGGGCTAGATTCTAGAGATAGCTCAAATACAAAAATCCATGAGTAGATAAGATCAAATTACAAACACTCCTTTGAATGTTCTCATATTTCCAAAGGTGTTTTTCAATTTCTCTAGGCACATCAAGGCAATGCTTTGTTTGAATGCAAACTGAATCTTCTTTTTAATAAGAAAGATGTGTCTCTGCCTTAGGACAATGTACAAATAAATAGTCTATGGATGCCAGACAGTGGCCCAGGGATGTATATGATGGGTTGAGACATGACAGATATTATAATATACATATAAGATCCTAGAAATTACAAAATTAATAGTTATAACTTGTAAACCAAGTTTAATTATCTTAGTAATGATTTAGCAATCCCTTATCTATCTTCTATACCATTTATGGGGAATTAATGCCCTTAAGCTAAGAACATAGCCAACCAAAGGAAGCTTTATACTTCACCTTGGCTGAATTTTGATATTAACACAATTTGGCTTTTAAAAAAATCAGAGTTCATTTAAGGTGGCCTCATTGTAGAGAGGGAAGTGGAAACTTGAAAGAGGAAAGCTATTAGAAAGTACATTTATTGGAGAGGGAATGGAATTAATGGATCTTTGATTTTTTTCCCATCTTACATTTTCTTTTGTTTTTGAACTCATATACATATTGATGATGAATCAATTAGAACATTTTTAAGGCTGCCAGAATCTTCTGAGCCTGGAGCCTAAATAAGGTTGTTTGTTAGCAAGTTGACTGATGTACAGTAGAAGTTGGAAGGCCAGAGGCCAAACCACATTTTGCAAAATGCCTCTGAACTAAGTGGCTGACAAGCCCAGGACTTATGTAAATTCAACCCCAGAAGAAAACCTGCAAGTGCTTCTTCAACAGTCAGATAATTCGAAGACTCTTGCTTGAATTTCAAGGCAGCTGATGGGGATTTCCTCTTTCCTTTTACAACCTACTTATTCTTCTTATAAAAAGAATGCTATACCCTTTCCACCCCAACTTCAATAGTTCACTCTTTAGGAACTCAGAAGCATTGGGATAGGATGAATAGAATTTTTTTTTTTTTTTTTTTTTGCTGAAGGCAACTTCAGACAGAATGCAGAATGAGTTTTTACATAGAGAATATTCATTAGAAGCAGAAGCAAGCAGATCACTATAACATAATAATAGCTCATATTTCTGGCCTGTACCTCACATTTACTCATTTGAGTAACCATTGTGTGGGATTGAGGCTATTTGCATTTTATAGATTAGGAATCAGAGACATAGAACTTAAATAACCAGGTAAGCCAGGATTCAAACATGGGCAATTTTCCCCCATGGTGCCTACTTCTTAATCCATGCACCATGTTGTAGTCCTTGAAGAAATGAGTATTGGTAAAGGGGAACTCCAAGGGGGAACTTCCTGGGGGCATTCACATATGAACTAAGTAAAAATGTTAAATAGAAATTACATGGATGAAGTGAATGAAAGGAAGGGGAATGAAGCTCATGACAGGGTAGGGAATAGCTCATGTAAAATCAAAGAGGTTAAAGCAAAACAAAACAAACACGCAAACAAAACCACCTTTACATTGCATGTTGGGTGGTTTGTATGGTTGACAGACAATATCTAACTCAGGGAGATGGCACTGGGGAGGTAAAGTGGGGGGAATCACAGCACTTTTAGAATCATACCAAAAAATTAGACTTTATTCTACAGACCAGAAAGTCTCAAATGTTTTTAACATAACCCATAGAAAGAAATAGACTTTACATGGTAACTAATATATTTATATTTATATGTATAATTTTAAAATTGAATAAAATTTCTCAAGGGAAAGTAACCAACCTTACTACTAGATTATTTATATTTTATAATATATTTTATAAACATCCTCCTCTATTTCATTTGTGTAGGAAATTAATAGGGCTCCCTAAACCCATTTTTAGGTCTCATTAATTGGTTATAATTCAGTTTGACTAACACAGCAATAGATGTTTAAGTATGGGGGTGATCATCAAAGGATTTTAATCACAGGAGACACCAGCTAGATTGTCACTTCAGCTGGGTCACTTTCATAGCATGCAACAGCTGTTGGAGGATGATTTTGAATCATTTTGCAAACTCATGTAAAAGGAAATAGAGAAGGAAAAATCAAGTCTCATTAGACACTATGAAGAATAAAATTTAAAACATAGTCTCCACTAATGGGGCAATTCTATATTAGAAGAATGTTAAAAGAATAGCACCTTCTTCCTGGACATGTTTAAAAGTGTAATGAATACTCAATTATCTCAGTAGGGTCACTGACATATCCGCCTGAAAAAATGGAAACCAACGAGATGACCATTGATGTCCACTTCCAGCTCAATGCTTCACTTTCTGGCCACTAACCATCTGAAACCCAATTTTATCTGCCTGAGAATAAAAAGTCACATGTACACAAGACTGCTCTAAAATAGGGCCTGTAAGCTGGGCGCAGTGGCGCAGGCCTGTAATCCCAGCACTTTGGGAGGCTGAGACAGAAGAATCACGAGTTCAAAACTAGCCTCAGCAAAGGCAAGGCGCTAAGCAACTCAGTGAGACCCTGTCTCTAAATAAAACACAAAGTAGGGCTGGGGATCTGGCTCAGTGCTTGAGTACTCCTGAGTTCAATCCCTGGTACCAAAATGAACAAGGAAAATAAAATAGGGCCTGTACACATTTATTAGAAACATGAATAATCATGACCTTCTCTGCTCAGTCTGCTCCTGTACGAATGTCTATGCGACTATTAGCAGGAAGCTCAAGATGTATTTCTCAGCAAAAGATTTCTTTCTTTCTCTCTCTCTCTCTCTCTCTTTCTCTCTCTGGCTTTGTTTTTTTTTTTTTTTTTTTTTTTAATACTAGAGATTGAGTCAGGGTGCTTTTACCACTGAGCTACACCTCCAGCCTTTTATTTCGAGATAGGGTCTTGCTAAGTTGCCCAGGCTAGAGATCCTTCTGTCTCTGTCTCTGTGTAGTCACTGGGACTACAAACACACCATGCCTGGCTCCTGAAAGAAATTTTCTATGAGAAGATAATGGGTTTATTATAGACAAGGCAATAATGCCTTTTGAAATACTGCACACTGATGAAGAATAATTATTAATAACATTTTTATTGCTATTGGGTTATTATGTTTCTCTAGTTTGAAAATATTCTAGCATATTTGTACTCTTGCTGTTCTCTTAGTCTGTGCCTCATTTTTTAAGCACTGATTTTAATTAGAGAATAAAAACAAAACAATGGAGTCACAAAGCCACACGTAAATAAATGAATTGAACCCAACAAAGACACCAGAGGTTCTTAAAAGTACTTTGCAACCTAATTTTCTCCTTGAAATCTGGGGCAGGGAAAGAATCCTATAGTCTGTGTCTAACCAACTCTACCACTTCCAAAAAATAAAATAAAAGTAGAAACATAGCCACAAAGGTTGGCAATTCTGGGTTGACTGTTGATGTCTGGCTTTCAGAAAACTTATTTTTCCTGTAACTCATTTATTTTAACTCATTTATTTTAACTTTCAACCCTAAAGGAATCACCTCCTTACTAGACTGGTATGCACAAATATTTACACAATCTATGTTTTCCCATCACCCTGTAATTATTTTCTTGACACTACAATAGTATCTTCTCGTCCATGAGTCCAAGCAATCTGGACTGACTCTCAGGAATGTACACGTGCTACCTGAAGCATCACTGCCTAACAACAGTGATTATGAAATTCAGAAGCAGCAACTCTTCAGAAAACATCTGAAACCCATTTCAGACAAGATAGTGTAGAAACAAATCAATACACATAATAGGAAAGTTGCTTCTGAGAGAAAGCAACTTTTACTAAATCTGATGAAGGAAAGACTTTGATTCAGTTGACTATGAGTGCTCCCAGTGTGAAATATCTTAGGCCTTCTCCATGACAATGGATAACTGCAATCATATAGATCAGTGAGCAAAGCAATAAGGACACTAATGACACCTAAGGATACTAATAACAGCTGGCTTTTACAGGTAGTCAAATTTAGCTTTGAAATAAGACAATGACTTTCATTCAACCCACAAAAACAGTTTAAAACATTGAACCAATGACATAACAAGTATTTTTTTTGGTAATAATCATTTGGCATGCAAATTATTTTAAATCATTAGGAGGTAATGCATACCTACCTGCATAATGAGTCCATTTGTTGGTTAGCATACCCCAACGGACTTTCCTGCTGTGTGTTTTATACTACTGCTGCTTTATATTTTCTATGTTTGCATTAATGTTTTAATTTTCATATACACATCCTAAGGCCATTTTATGAAGGGCATGACTTTTTAAAAATTCGGTCGATATATTAAATTAATGTAAAAAAAGGTCATGAAGCAAGTAGACCTAAATCAATTCTCTGTGTTCACTCTGTAAACTCAAACCTCCTCCTCTGGTTTGCTATGGGCAATGCAGAAGCAAGATCTGGACCCTCGACTCTGGCCCTCTGTAAGGTTAACCTGCATATGCACCGAGTGTCTTTCTTCAGATAACAGATCCTACTCAATTCCTCTCTAGTACTATACCATCCCCTTCCCCACAGAAATAAAAAAACAATTGATTCATACCAACAATGTATACATAAGATTGGCTTTTCTCTCTAAATTGACTTTATGATTATGATACAATTCTGTCACCTCAGAAAACCTATCCAATATTATATAAGGAGAAGAAATGGAACAAAATGTCCAAAAAAAAAAAAAGACAACATAATATGGTGATTAGAACCATTCAGTCTCCATCAAACTCAGTTCAGTCACTGCCTGCTGCCTAACATAACTCTGCTCTAGTTATTTCACTTCTTTCATCTTCAGTTTCTTGTTTTCAAAATATGGACAGTAAAAATAAGAGTACTTACCACAAGTTTATTGTTAAAAAAAAAAAGTAAAGAGCCATGTAAAATAGTTGTATTTTTTTCAAAATGTTTGTTGTCACTACTAATGAAGAGACGACTTCAAGTGGTACTATGGAAAACCAAGTGAGGGTGTGGATATCATGCTACATTTAGATTCTGATCCTGCCAGCTACTACATTAGGCACATGTATGTCATATTAATGTCACAGCCCAGCACAGCAATTAGAAACAAGGGTCTGGTTTTAAATCTTAGCTTGATCACTCACTCACTTGTTTCATTCAATAATCTTAATGGCTCTATAAAATACGTAACAGTATTACCTACTTCCTACTTTATTTTTTGGGAAGATGAAATAAGTTAGTACATGTCAAGCTCTCAGAAAAATATCCCTGGTATTTTGTTAATATATAAAAAATATTTGCCATTGTAATTATCCAACTTATTTCAGAAGGGAGAATGCCAAAATATTTTAAAATCCAGAACAATAGAACCAGTCCAGTTGTAATTAAAATAAAAATAATTTAAAAATTCATACTAATAACTATTAAAGTAGTAACGCAATACTTAGCTCAGGCACGACAAGTTATTGTCTGCCTATAATTTCACAAATAATATTCAACACAGACTTACTAATAAACCTATAATATGGGTAGGATGTATTATTATTTTCATATTATGCTGTATGAACTTGGAACTCAGAGGCTAGTGACTTGCTGAGCCACACGATAGTCAGTGGTAGAGCTGGTGCTAGCATACAGGTGTGGGCCTCCTGGTCCAATGTCCTTTGTGTTACACTGCTTCTCAATGGCCAAAGCACAAAATCATGTACATATATGAATACACCACAGTGAATCTGAACATTGTGTACATCCACATGATTGGGATCCTAATTAGCGTAAGATACACTCCATGTTTGTATAAATATGTCAAAATAGACTCCACTTGCATGTATAACTAAAAATAACAAACAGAAATTTTTAAAAAGTAAGGCAATATGACATGCCATCCCAATAAGAATCCCTCCATAAATAAGACAAATCAAGAGCACAGTACTTTCAGATTAGATAGCCCCAGAGAAGAGATAGATAATACCCACAAAATCTGCACAAACCATCGGGTCATCACTACAGAGATGAATTTTAAAGCTAATTAGTTCTGGGTCTGCAGTTGTGGCTCAGTGGTACAGCACTTGCCTAGCATGTGTAAGGCACTGGATTTGATCCTCAGCACCACATTAAAAAAATAAAATAAAATAAAGGTACAAACAAAAAAAATGTTTAAAAAGTTAATTAGTTCTGGTGGGTCATAGTCATGGACAGGAGATTGGGTGCCCCTTTCCTGTTGACACTTCATATTCACTTTGTCTTCTGAATCTATTAATGGTTATTTATAGCTAGATAGGACATTTCCTGAATAGGCTACTTTTAAACATGTCAATTAATTTCCAGTTTTTATTTGAGCAGTGAGATTTGCCACTTTGAGTTTGTTTATGTCATTATAAATGAAATATTACATGTAGGAAAAATATATTCACTTATGCAAATAGGTATATAAACACACATACACATATATATGTACTGCATGTATATTTGTGAGTGTCTATATATCTACCTATTTACTTTCATTTACAACAAAGAAAAATGGATTCACTTTATAGAGAAAGAACCAGACCAGGTAGCATTCAACTCAGAATTTATACATAAGTAAGGAGAAGGGGGAAAAGGGAATCAGTAAACACACAAATCTTTCCACTGCCAAGGTGCCCTTTCTCTGCTTCCCATTTTAACTCTGATTTTCCTCTCATGTTATGGGTGTTAGACAATTCTGCACATTTTCTTTCTCCTGGAGAGAGGTCATCCCCATCATATCATTCTTGAGAGAGAAGCAGCTCCTGAATGCTATTGGGTGGGGAGGCAGTTATAAAGCATTTAGTCAGTCCTGAGCCTACTCAGCACTGTGCTAGGTGCTTAGAACTGAGTCTCCCCTGATGTTCATTAAGGAGGGAAAAGTTGGACCTGCTCGCATCATCACTGGTCTCCTTAAGCCATGAATAAAATGCAAAAGGTTTTGTCCCCCATCCCACAAGTTTAAAAGAAAAAAAAAACTTTGCTGTATCATTTTGGCCAAATATATTATGGTTTCATATACTTCAACTCTGAATGGAATTTTATAGAACAAATAAATGCCCATATTTTTGTGGTCTATAAACTTTAAATTTATAAACAAATAATCCATTCAGAAATTTAGAAAGATTTCCAAAGTTCAGAATTTTAGATGGGGTTTCTTAACACTTTTCAATATTGATGTTCTAAACTAGAGAATCCTCCGTAGTAGGAAGCTGCCCTGTGAATTTTACGTTGTGGAGCAGAATCCCTGACTTCTACCCATTTTAGATAGTCACTGTCAGCCCCAATCTACTGAGACAACTAAAAATGTCTCCAGACATCGCCACATATCCTTGGGAGCAACATTATCCCTGGTTGAAAACTCCATCCAGAACCAAACCTGACCAAACACAATTGTTACTTAGGTATCTTTAAGGATGGCAAAGGAGGGTCTTCAAATATAATGACCCTAAACTTAATGAGAATCTTTCTCCCTCCTCCTCCTCCTCCTCCTCCTCCTCCTCCTCCTCCTCTCCTTCCAAGGCAGTGTGGAACAGAAAGAGAGCAGAAGCCTCAAAGGAGATATCAATGAGTTGAGATCTAGGCCTATTTGGTATTTTAGAAAGATCTAATCTCATTAAACTTCTGCTTTTTCCATATGCAAAATAGCAGTGGGAGCGCTGACTGTAAGACATACATAGTCTATTTAAACTTTCTCTAATTCTCAATGTGTTTAAAATGGGGGGGGGTGTAGAAGAATCATCTTGAATTTGAGGTTCTAAGAAAAATTAAGTGAGTTAAGTTACTCATTTAAAATCTGTGTGAGCTGCCATTCTGGAGAATAATTTGGCCAGCTAGCTTGAATATCTTTGCTGATGCCAACAACAGACTGTCTGGATGATACTGCACAAGAGAATCTCTTCAACACAGTCTGCTCAATCTGGCCTATCCAATGTTCTGCCTGGGATAACTTTAAATTTCGGGGGGCCTTAAAAGTAGTCCTTGGTCTTTCACAGACTGTAGAGAGGACAGTGCATGACAAATGCCATCTTCATTAAAAGTCAATTCTTGCCAACTTTTTCTTGCTACTTTTGTTCCACAATACTGCATATAATTTGAGACATGTTCACAAAACAGAAGCTACAGAAAGTTAGAAAACCCATTCCACTTTCAAAGGCTTATAACTCTAAATCGGGTTCAAAGGGAATGCATTAGAAATTTACTGTGGAGTTTGGATTATGAATATCCCACTGGAACAGCAGACATTTTTTCTGTCTTATTAGCTAGAAGTGGGACAATAAGAAAGCAAGCTATCAGTGGATTACAGTCGAGGTTAAAATATCTCAGGTTACCATATATCACCACCACCCTGGTCTATAACATATGCCACAACATATTACTCCAAGATTTAGCTATAATTTACAATGGGGGTGAGTCAATGAAAAGAGCTTTGAGAAGAACATGGGCTTGCGTCTGTTCCACAAAGAACAGCAATAGCTCAAATCAGGCTGTAGTTTCTGGAATAATAGAGGTTCCATGAAAAAAAAAGCCATCTATGAATTTCACTCTGTCTTCTATTGCAAAGAGAAAGTACTCCTCATAAAGAGAAATAAAGAATAATGCCTCAAGCCTGTAATCCCAGCACTTAGGGAGGCTGAGACAGGAGAATAGCGAGTTCAAAGCCAGTCTCAGCAATGGCGAGGTGCTAAGCAACTCAATGAGACCCTGTCTCTACATAAAACACAAAATAGGGCTGGGGATGTGGCTCAGTGGTCGAATGCTCCTTAGTTCAATCTCCAGTAGCAAATAATAATAATAATAATAATAATAATAATAACAATAATAATAATAATAATAAATAATACACTTTATATTCATAATGAAAACAAAGAAAATACTGAAGACTGTATTATCAAACATCGAAGTTGACAGAAACCAACCTTCTGGTTAGCCTAGCTAGAAAAGTCATTGAGGATAACAATGGCAGAAAAGTGGCTTTAGGAATAGAAAGGCAAAAACCTCATAAAATACTCTAATAATACCTAGCAGTTCTTTTCACATAAAGATGGAACTGTTCTACATTTCAGCATATCTCCCAGGGAGAAGGGAGAAGATGTGAGTAGGTAAACATTCCTTATCTATCTAGTCACATCAGCATATTAGCCACAGAGAACCAAATTAAATAAATCCCAGGACCACCTGAAGTGATTTGTTGATCAACTGTGTGCATAATTACTGCTTTTGTTTCATTAATTTTAATTACCTGTTTTTCTTTTGTCCTTATGCCCTGAGATGAGTTTTTTTTTTTAAATCAATAATGGGCATGATTTTAGGAATATCAAATGCAAACAAGCAAATTAGACCCACTGAACTTGGGAGAACAGTTCTTTCACTTCCCTCTTGTAAGGTTAGCTGTTATTTTTTGAAAGTGATATCGATTCTATGGTAACATGCACAAAGGTATTAATCAGGAGAACAGGAGCTTTTTGTGAATTCAGGAAAGCTTATAAAGTACCTCATTATTATATACTACCACTCTCTGACCCCATAATAACAGTCCCTAAATTATAAATAAATTAGATGTTTAAATGGTCGCCTCTCTCTCTCACCCCACACATTGAAGCACTCTTTACAATTTTCATGAGAGCCCTTGAGGAAAAAAAGAACGTGAGGAACAAAAAGTGAAAAGCGACAGCTGTTCATGGGAGCTTCACCTCCTGGTAGACACAGGCAGGTCTGAACTGCCTGTTGCTCCCCCTTCCCCTCTTCTGCACTGCCTACAAGCAATCAGGTTGCTTTTTCACACCAATTCTATAATGAAGCACTGTATTCCATTAACTGTGAGCAAATAGTTTTAATTGTTTTTATTTTCAAGTAATTACTACCAAATTCCAATTTTTGTTTTTAATGTTAGTCAATTCTGGTGAGGGTCCTTGAAGCAGAATTCTCCCACCTTACTGATGGTCCTATAAATGTGTGTATCCCTCAGAATTCACCTGATGGAAACTTAATCACCAATGCAGCAATGTTGGTAAATAAGGCATAACAGAAGATGTTAAGGTCATGAAGTTTCCCCTCATGAATGCATTAATAGTGCTATCATAAGGGTTGTGGGAGTAGGTTTTCTCTCTTTTGCCATGGGGGATATGGGGGATAGTCCCCTTTGGAAGATGCAGCATTAAAGTTGCCAATCTGGAAGCAGAGATCAGGCCAGCTTAGACTAGCATCTAACCAGACAGCAGATGCTAGTGCCCTGATCTTAGGCTTTGTCATCTCCAAATGGGTAAAAAATAAATATCTGTTCTTTATAAAGTACCCAACCTCAGGTATTCTGTTACAGCAACACTTGCAGACCAAAACACCACCTTAGAAACTGTATACATATTGATAATTATTGATCCATTAATGGAATCATCTGGGAGAAGTTGTTCTAAAGTAATTCTCTTAAATGAAAAAAAAATGTTTTCTGCTCATAGATGTTCAAAACAGCATTACTAACAATACCTGTGTCTGGGTGGTAAATTCATTATGATATTTCTTTTTGTGCTTGGGTGTTTTCCAGTTTTACTTTAGAGAGAATCTAGTACTTAAGAATTAAAAATATTTTCTCATTTAACAATAAAATGAGCTTTAAGGTACTCAAAATAATTCGTTATTAGAGCTGAGCAGCTTTAACAAATTTCTTCTTTCCACATGTACATGACATAAATGCATGAGAATATTTACTAAAGGAAAGAAAGAGAACCTTAAGTATCTTTACAGCATGGAAAAATGTTATTTGAGATAAATTGTCTGAATTGTAATCAACTGACAAATCCAGTGTTGAGATAAAGGCTCTTGGTTCCTCTGAAGCAAAAACTATGCCTTATTTATCTCTTTGGCCCCTTTTTGTTGCATGGAACACAATATATGTACAATAAATTTTAGCAGAAGATATGAATGCAGTTTTTTTAATAGGTTCAGAACTGTGGATGGCAGATCAGTTGCTTTAAATAAAAGGCATATCATCTTGGGGCTGGGGTTGTGGCTCAGTGGTAGAGCGCTTGCCTAGCATGTGTGAGGCACTGGGTTAAATCCTTAGCACCACATATAAATAAATAAAAATAAAAGCCCATCAACAACTAAAAAGATTTAAAAAGAAAAGACATATCATCTTAAGAGGCAAGGGATCTGTTTGCTTATCCTCAGTCAGTTTCATATTGACTTCATTCTGTGGGCAAATCTGTTATCTTCTCTGGGTCTCTTTTGCATTATTGGTAAAGTAATTCAATGTCTTGACTTTCCAATAGGATTCACTAGATGAGATAAATTCTGGTCATTCATAGCTCAGACCTGAACTTTTTTATCTTTTCACTATGATCCACAAGTAATTATTATCTGACATTACTGATAAGCTTTACTTCTTTGTTTACTTCAGGGAGGACAATGAAGAGGGAAAAAAGCTCAATAATTTTAATTTATCAATGTTCCTACTTCCCTATTGTCTTCATTCTACAATTCTATTAATGAAACCCTATGAACTTGATAACTCTATCAGATTATCTTGGAAAATAAATACCCTACTGTTGGGTGAAATTTGTGACTACTAGAAAGGTCAGGGACTAACCTGATTTTATAATTATAGATATAGTTTTAAAATTTTATTCAAAGCATAGTACTAAGAACCTGTTATTAATTTTTAAAATTTAAAAAACCGAGTTTGCTATACCTGTGTGTGTGCACATGCATGCTTCAAGGGAAAGGAAATGAAGAGGAAAAAAAAAACGTGCCTTCTCTCAACTAATTTCATTAAAATATATTCCATGTATTGTAAAAAATATCTAGCTCCTTGGTCTGGGAATACAGCTCAATGGTAGAGCACTTGCCTAGCACGCATGAAGCTCTGGATTCAATACCCAGTACCAAAAGAAAAAAAACAAACAAATAAAAAAAAATTCACCACCTCCTTTTGCATCCTTGTAGATTTTATCATAACCAGATTGCTAATCTCTTTTTGCTGATAAATAAAGCCACTCTTAGGTTTTGGCACAGCACCTAGAGCTTCGTAGAGACTCAATATGTGTTAGGTCCTTTTTCTCCTCTTCCCTAATCTGTCCTAGTACTACAAATTATGTTTTATAAGACTTTGAATATTTCCTTAACCTCCTAGATCAAAAAGCAAATCACATATTGAGAAAGAGGATCCTAATGTTTAGAATCCTAGATGAAGGTATGTGGGTGTAGGTGAAGCTGAGTGGTCCCCACGCTTTGGATGCAATGGTTCCACGTCCCTTATGGAATATCTCCTTGGACTTGCCATTTCCTTTTTCTCATAACCCATTGCTCCTGGTGTGTTGGAATTCTTCCTTACATTTTACTCTCTCTTTGGTGGAACCTTAAATCCAAATTTCTCCCAGTGGATCTGTCCTCATATTGTCACCCTTTAATATTGAACTATTTTGTTCCTCTCCTGAGTGGCCCTGAAGTCTCAAAAGCCTGCTCATCCCTCCTTCTGGCTGAATGTCACCATCCCTCATTCATGATGGAAATTCACAATGATGAATATTATCATAGACGGATGTCATGAAGATCTTTATCTTATTCTATAGAGCCAATAGATACATAGTAAAAAAGCCCTTCCAAATAAGAGTTACAATATTCTACCTTTCAAAGTTATTGGGAGGCCTTGGGAATAGATCTCAGGAACACTTCTATCACATTATTCACTATGAAGTAAAATTCAGTAAAATAAATATATTAATTGGAGCATATGCAAGAGCACTAGATGCTAAGACAACTAAATGATCTTATTATAAGGCAGTTTCTACTGAGGGCCATTAAAATATGGTTCTAACAATGTACACAAATGAGAGGGAGAATGATACTGGGTCTAAATCTACAATTAAGGCATTAAGGACTCACATCATTAGAAATATGCTGTGACTTGTGTTTCAAACATTTTTAGGAGGTATTTAGAACTAAGGATTTCCTGAAATGTGATTTTATTTGTGAGCAGGGAGGAAAAGACAGGGGAACAAAGCTATCATATATTTTATTTTTCTGTTAGGACAACACTGAAAATTTGTCCAAAGCATCTGCTCTTTAAATGACACAATAGAACAAAGATTGGCAACTGAGGTTTGGAAGTTAATTTCAAAGGTTTATTATACCACGGAGTTCATATTTAGCAGCTGTCAATTTGTTACTGACAACTGTAATAAAAATCAGCAAAACCTGAAATCTTCTCCTGCCAAAGAGACAGCTGTTTCTGAATGTTAGAGATCCTCCGGGGTGGAGTTGGAGGTGGGAGTGTTTGTTTTGTTTCCTTTTAACCAACCTATATTTGAGAAAGACATTCCTTTTATTTATTAAAGAAACTTCATTTGACAAAAAGACTGATATGCCTTTAATACATTTTGGAAAAAGTAAGCATATAAAAAAAGGTGGGGTTTTCATGTTCTTGCTGTTCCAATATTGGTAGACAATGTTTCCAACCTGGGGTAATTCTGATCCTCAAAGAGGTAATTTGGCAGTATCTAGAAAAAAAAATGTGTTTGTCACAACTATTGGCATCTAGTTTGTGGACACCAGGAATGCTGCTAAACACACTATGATATATAGGAAAGCTCCCACAACAAGAATCATCTGTTCTCAACATGTCACCTGTGCCAAGGATGAGCAACCTTGTCTAGGAGAAATTGATGTGATGTAGTTAGATGACAGAAAGGTTTGCATTTACAGGCTCTCTAGGCCACAGTTTCCATCAGTAGTGCTCTTCTAAGGAGGCTGTAGCCAGGAACTGGGGGTTTTAAGTCAGGCTATTTGAACAACAGAGTGAAATGCCTTAGCCTGGAATTATAACAAGTACAGTTGCACTGATGTAATTAAGTTTATGTCAGCACTTACACTGAACATGCTTCTATGCACAAGATTTTGCAACTGGGCTATATAAATGAACCTTTAACTAAAATTGGAAAGATAGGGAAGTAATTATTTTTTAAAACGTACATTAGCTAATATTCCACACAAACTCCTTAATTCGTTATCACATAAAGAAATTGAATATTGTTTTACTTTTATCCTTTACCCCATTTTTTTCTCCAATTGAAGGTATTTACAAGCAAATACATATCAAGTAATAATAGATCTATATGACTCATTTCTCAAATTACTTATTTCTCAAATAATTATTTTAAGCCTATTACATAACAGCAATAGCTACTTTAAGAATAAGAATAAAAACCAAGGATCTATATTCTGTTGACTGTCTACTTTCTTTCCATCACTGAAAAAAGTACTTTTTATCCTGTATCTATTTCCTTCAATAAAAATGTTATTTAACATGTGAACATATTTAGAGAAAGAATACTACTTACCCATACAAATACAAGAGGATGAGTTAGGAAGAAAATCAAATGGACCTAGAGCTACTAGTTAAAATATATTTTTTCCAATAAAAAACTGTCTTTGGCAAATTGTACCACTAAGAAGAAATTCAGGAAAGATACATTCCATGGTATTTTCATTTACATCAGGAACATATTTCAAAATCCAAGACTTTGAAAACCCTCTCCTTTCATTTGACTCTTCAAATTAAATTTAACAAATACTTACATAGCACTTACAATGTGTTATATAAGTCTTTCTATTAATCTAACAAATACTTACATAACACAATGTGCCTAATAATTAAGTAAATATTTTATAGGTACTAATTCATTTCATCTTCCTAATGAGCCTATTGATAGGTAACAGAACAGACAAATGTGAGCAGTGGAAACAGGAGGTTAAGGGGATCATTCTATAAAGTAGGTCCATGTGCTGACCCCTAAATGCTTTCTTTTAAAAAGCAATTTACCTGCATCCCTGTCTGGCTTAATTCACTAAAATATGTTATATTCCTCAACAAACAACCTGTTAACTACAGGAGAAATTCAAGCCAAAAAAATTCATTATTGTCAAAAAGAAGAACACCAGCTACCCTGTAGGGGAACTTCTGTGACCTCTCCACAGACCAGACTCCAGAACTCAGGGAGACAGGATAATGAAAAGCAAAGCATCCCAATCATAACATCTCTAAGAACAAGTTCCAATTAGAAATGGTCAGTGTGGGCCAAAGAGACCCAGAGTTGCCTTGGATATTAGCATGTCATTATAATAGTAACATCTTTCCTCCGTGGGGTAAGACCTTTTGTGGTGGGGATTTGGAAGTCTGATTGTCAGCAATTCTGTTGTCAGTTAGAAGTGGACCTGGACAAGACTCTCTGGAAACTTCCCTTGGAGCCCCCAGTAAAACAGGAGGGTAGGAGAGGTATGCCCTCCCTCCTCTGAGAGAACCCACTGTCTCCCACGAGTGTGTCCCCTTTCTCTCTTTTCCTATCTCCTTTAATAAGCTCATGCCTGTTACTCAGTGACCCATACAAAGTCTTCCTGTTGTTATCATAAGGATCCATGGTTGCTTTGGCTTCACAGATGGCCTTCCTCTACAACACTGTGATGAGGGTACACATACTATCTATATTTTGCAAACAATGAAACTGAGGCATGCAATGATTAATTGGCCAAGATATCACAGATAGCCCAAGGCAGAGGTGAGGTTTGTATCAGGGCAGTCTGATCCCAGAAGAAGCCTCTCTTTTTAGTTGTGTGTGTGTGTTTACCCTTCTTTATCACACATCACTATAACTCATATTTTTCTCAAGTCTGCACAGGCGGTGTGTCCTTGGTAATGAATATGTGTGGAAGGTTTTAGGCCAAGTATGAAAGGTGTGAGAAAGTGATGTGGAGGCCAGGAAAAAGAGGATGGCTATACCGGCAAGTCTACCCATGGAGTTCATTTGCCCTGAAAGCTCCTAGGAAAAAATGTTCATCACCTCTAGCCATTAGAGAAATGCAAGTCAAAACTACTCTAAGATTTCATCTCACTCTAGTCAGAATGGCAATTATCAAGAATACAAGCAGGGGCTGGGGTTATGGCTCAGCGGTTGAGCGCTTGCCTCGTATACGTGAGGCACTGGGTTCGATCCTCAGCACCACATACAAAGCAATAAAATAAAGATATTGTGTTCACCTACAAAAGAAAAAGAATAAACAACTGCTTAACAGGTTGTTGAGATGATTAAATGTTACTATATTTATAAAAAAAAAAAAAAGAATACAAGCAATAGTAAGTGCTGACGAGGATGTGAAGGAAAAGGTATTCATTGCTAGTGGGACTGCGAATGGGTGCAACCACTATGGAAAGCAGTAAGGAGATACCTCAGAAAACTCTGAATGGAACCACCATTTGAGCTAGCTGTCCTACCCCTCAGTCTATACCCTAAAGACTTACAAACAGCATACTACAGTGACACAGCCACTTCAATGTTTATAGCAGCACAATTCACAATTGCTAAACTGTAGAAGCAACGTAGATGCCCCTCAATAGATGAATGGATGAAGAAACTGCGGTATAAATACACAATGGAATATTATTCAGCCTTAAAGAAGAATGAAATTATGACATTTGCAGGTAAATGGATGGAACTAGAGAATATCATGCTAAGTGAAATAAGTCAATCTCAAAAACAAAAGCCAAATGTTTTCTCTGATAAGCAGACGGTGATACATAGTAGGCAGTGGGGATAGGGAAGAATGAAGAAACTTTGGTTTGTGTAGAGGAGAGTAAGGGGAGGGGTGGCATTGTAGGAATGGTAAGTAAGGTCAGTAGAATGACAATAATGACATTATTACCCTATATATGTATGATTACACTATTGGAATGACTGTACCACGTACAGCCAGACGAATGAGAAGTTATGCTCCATTTGTGTATAAAATGTCAGAATGCATTCTATTGTAAAATAAATAAATACAAAATTAAAAGTTCAAACGTAGTTAGATCTGAATTAAATATATATGATCTTTCATGTATTTATGGTATTATGTTGCAATAGATTGGTGTTTAAGATCAGGGACTGTAGCTGGGGACAGTGGCATATGCCTGTAAACTCAGAGGCTCAGGAGGCTTAGGCAGGAGCATCACAAGTTCAAAGCCAGACCCTCTGAGTTTTTCCATGGTACCAAAAAAAAAAAAAGATCAGGGACTGTGGAGTGGAGTTATTACTCCTGGACTGGTCCATAGATGTGACTTGCTATTATTATATTTCTATTGCATTTCTTCACTATTGGGCATAAACAATATTATATGATCATGATGTTTATTCCTTCCTGGGCTGTAGGAGTACTCTTCAATACCTTCAACCTCTCCCTTCCATCTTTACCCATTCTATGCTAATAGACTCTGCTCTTGCCAAAATGCACCCCTTTGTTTGTGACCTTTGGACCTGATTGGTCCAAGAGTGTATTTAAGTTTCTATACTTTCTGGAATGAATGGTGTTTTCTGCTTCTCGCTCCGGTGTTTCTACGTCTCACTCCGGCAGAGCAGATTTTTACCTACACCCTGGGGCCTAGGGAGAGTGGCCCCGCAGATCGCCACCGTCCAGAGAGACCCCATATCATCTTCCCCAGGGACCCCTTTCCGTCCCTCTGGACCCCAACTCATTGAGAAGACCCACATGGCGCCTCCCCCTTTTAAGGGATAAATGGCAACCTAGATGGGACAGGTTTCTTGACTCCTCCTCGTTCGGTAAGAATTCATAGCAATTCCCCTGTTTGTCTTGCTGGTGAAGGTAACACCAGCCCTGTTCGTCATTGTCTTCTCTGTTTGCCTTTATTTAATAAAGTCAGGTCAGGGAATATTTGCTTCTTGGTTCCTCAGGCAGTCACAAAGGGTCTGATCAGCCCAGTGACTCCAACTGTAGTTCTAAACATTTTCCTGTTTTTATCTCTCCTAGTGTTTCCTCCTACTTTCGGGAGGCTCTCCCCTTTCTTTGGCTGTCAAACTACGTGGGCTGGTCTCACCTTCTCCCCAGCCTTCCTCTCCCCGCTCCTCAGAGGCCCTGGCTACTTCTGCCTCTCAGATTGGCGCTGCCCTGCAGGGCCTTTGCTTGCCAAGCTTGCCTTCTCCCAAAGTGCAGGCCCCACCCAGGGAGCGCACAGCCCCCCCCCACAACTCACTAGGCAAAAGAGTAAAACAAATCACTTTTGCAGCGACTCTGCCCGTCAGCCCTGGTTCCAAGCGGCATTAGTCCCACCTGCCTTTTAGCGTCTGCATGGCTGCACGCGGCAGGTGCGAGCCTTGTGACCCTGCCACTCCCACGACCCAAGGCCTTGCACGCCCTCTACAGCCCCGCCTGTGCTTGTCATTGTCCGGAGCACTCGCAGGCCTCTTTGCCGCCAGCCTTACAGGCTCCACCAGCGCCTGCCAGTTGCAGGCACCAATCACAGGCTCTAGCCCTGCACCACGGCTCCCCACGCCAGCCTTGGCAACTCCACCCACACGGGCCATAGTCACTAGCACCAGAGGCGGCTCTGCCCCTGCTCGCCCCAAATTTGGGAATAACTTTGTTCTTGGACTAATGCCGACAACACGCAAACGCAAGCTGGCCAACAAAAACTGTTCCAAATCCTTAAACCGACCTTGCCCTCGCCACAGTGCTGTGCGGCCCCGCCCCTTGACGGCCCCTGTGTCTGCCGGCCTCGCAGCTCTGCCCACTTAAACTCTGCCTCTCAGTGGAGAACTGCTTGCTACCGCCAGCCTTCCCAGGGAGAACTAAACAAAAGCACTGCCATAAAAGTCTCCTGCGCAAAATTTTTTTTTTTGCTCATGGTGATAAAGGAAAATTTCCAACCACACTGCGCCAGTACCTCCTCTAGCCAAGGCCACAACCCCTGCCTCCAGTGAGCTTCCTGACGCAGGTGGCCCAGAATCACTGCCTACCCCACCCGCGGCTCTCCCTGCAAACGTAAAGAATACAATCTATCGGGCTTTCACAGAAAATTCTTGCTTTCACTTTGGAACTGCCTCACATTCTCCTTTTTCTTCTCACAATCAGCAGACTCCTCCCATCCCCGGTTCTTTCTAGCCCCTCCGCCTATCCCTCTTCTCTGCGCCACCGCCTTCTTGTCCCTCCGGAGGAGAAGCACTTCTGCGGGCCAGAGGGCAGACAGGCAGGGTCGACAGAGGACAGCCCTCAAGCCACAACCAGCCTAGTTGGCAGGTGACTTTCCACCGCTACAAAGCGCTGCACCTGGCTCCCTGATGGTTGGAAAGGCCTAAGGCAAAAAAGGTGACTGGGAGTTGCCTAGCTCCTCTCTCTCTGCCCCGCCTCCTGAGGGGAAGGGATGTTACAGGCAAGGGAGACACAGGTCAAACCCCTGCCCAATGTTACAGGCCCCTAGCTGCAGCTCCACTCCATCGGGGGCGAGCTCCTCCCACGGCATGACTACTCGCCTACCTCTGGCCATAGTGCAATTTACACTATGGTTTCCTATAGCCACACATTATCTGACCTTTTGTAGTGTTTTGTTGTTGTTTTACTTTACTAGGTGTGCAGCTTGATGGTAAAACTCTATTTGATCTTGGGTGTTTCTCATGTTATAGCATTTATGTAAAAAAAAACTGATCCATGTAAATACTTTCCATGTTTTTTCATCAATGTTTAAACCACTAGTTATCATATGGTATCTCTCTCACACCCCTAATGATTTTGGCTCTCAGGACAGCTCTGGACACCTCACCCTACTGGATGGAGCAATGACCTATTCTTGAGCCTAAGCTTTCAGCATTAAAGAACCTTGTCCATGAGCAACTAGCTTTAGGTCATATTGAGCCTTCAACTAGCCCTCATAATTCTCTCATTTTTGTCATTCAAAAAAATCAGGCAAATAGAGATTATTACAGGACCTTAGACATATCAACAAGAAAATGGAAAAATGAGCACATGTCAAGGTGGCCTTCCTTTCCCCTCAGCCATCCTGATATATCACTATATTGCTATCATTGACATCAGGGATTGCTTTTTTTCTATCCCTCTTCATGAGGCAGACAGGCCTTACTCCTCCCTTGTATACGCTACTGCCCTTGTAGGGGAGAAAAGCAACCCATGTAATTAAGCCTCCAAAGCAAGCAATGCTATTCATGGGTGTCCCGTGGTCAATCAAAACAGACAATGGCCCAGCCTGTATCTCCCTCAGATTGAAGGAATTTTTAACTTCCTGGGGAATGTCTCATACCAAAGGGATTCCCTATAACCCTCAGGCACAAGCAATCATTGAGAGAACCAATCGCACTCTAAAGGAGAAGCTTCAAAAATTTGATTCCACTGAGAAGGATCCTTCTTTGAGATTATTGGATGCTTTATTTACCCTTAACTGTCTCACTTTTGACAAACAAGGCCTCAATGCAGCAACCCAACACTGGGGTCCATGTACCTTCCTTACCTCTCTTCCCTCGGTGTGATGGAAATACCCCTTGACCCTTCAATGGAAAGGCCCAGACCCTCTGCTCACACAAGTGTGAGGCTATGCTTGTGTCTTCCCCCCAACAGAGTCTAAACCCCTTTGAATCCCAGCAAGGAATATTCATCCAAGCCTCTCTTGAGAAGACAACCTGCCCCACTTGAAGTAAAAAGCCCCTTCTGTGAGTACCTAAACCAAAGCTAATGTTGTGTTTGACCCTTCTATTCTTCAAAAGGTGTGGAGTGAATCATCAACCATTAGATCCATTCAATTGGGTTATCATTGGGCTCAGGGTTCTAAGCCTTCTTCTGGTTCTTCTCTTTGTCAAACTGAACAAGCTCTCAGTTCATATCATTAAGGAATCACAGTTCATATCATTAAGAAATTTATGCCACATGGACCGCAGCTCTCAAGAACATGTAAGAAGCTCGCCCACCTCATCTTCGCTGGAAACACAAAGCTTCACAGCTTCGGCCGACCCTAACCCCTTCCCTTCCAACCCCTCCCAACTCCATCACCCCTTCTATTGGGAGAGAGCTCATTTTGGGGCACGTGCATAGAGGCTGGATAGTCAATAATGGGTAAGATGCTCAGAGGAGCACAACCTAAGACAGATTACAGTTTCATTAGCGACCCCCACCCTCTATCATATGTGGCATGTAGGAGTCTGGAAAATCCAGCAGACTGATTCTCTCCCATGAGGAGATTATCACAGATCTCTCCAACATGCTTGCTTTGGGGCTATACAGGCCCCACTGACATTTCAAATAAAAGTAAAAAGAGAGATATGTAGGAGCACTCTCCAATACCTTCAAACCCTCCCTTCCATCTTTCCCCATTCTATGCTAATAGACTCTGCTCTTGCCAGAATGTACCCTTTGTGTGTGACCTTTGTACCTAATTGGTCCAAGAGTGTATTTAAGCTTCTATACTTTCTGGAATAAACGGTGTTTTCTGCTTCTCACTCCGGTGTTACTGCTTCTCGCTCCGGGTGTTTCTGCATCTCACTCCAGCAGAGCAGACTTTTTACCTACACCCTGGGACCTGGGGAGAGTGGCCCCATGGATCGCTACCATCCAGAGAGACCCCATATCATGTTCCCAGGCGACCCCTTTCTGTCTTTCTGAACCCCAACTCGTCGAGAAGACCCATGTGGCACCCCTCCACTTTTAAATGATACTGGGAACACTGTCAAGTCATATTTTCCTACTTCTTTCTAACTGTGACCATGTCACTAGTTCTCATCAATACTTTAAGTGAAATAGCATGATACCTACAATCCAAGAGTCCTAAAAGCAATGTACTCTTTCTGTGCTTTCTTTCCTGCCTTGTTTAATATCTGATTGCAGGAGATTTGGATCCCGTGGAACATTCCAAGGACTTTGGGGATGCTGGACCCACGACATGAAATGAGTCCACATCCCTGAAACACTGCATGGAACAAAGCCCCCAACCTGAAAATGAACTGAATTTGATGATTCTGTGAGGCAGAGATGATCATTTCTCATGTTAAAGCACTAAAATTGTGAATTGTTTCTTATAATATGTAGCTTTACTTATACTATTATAATATATATCTACTACATCATCTGAACGGTCACTCTTTTAAACTTCAAATTACCTTGGCTTAACAGTTTTATTCTATCTTTGTTCCTCTCCAGAGGAGCTCTGAAAAATTTCATGGTCTGCAAATCTTCTTCCTTTATTAATTACCCTCTTCTACCACCCAATAACTTCAATACTTCTTTATAGTTTCAAATGTTAAAATAACTCTATAGGCATAAATATTTATAGTGGTTAAATATTGGTTTATAAATCTGTACAGCACCAGTATAACTGATGGAAATACTCACAAACTAAATAAAATACTTTGAACTTATCTGCTATAAAACTTGACTTCTTAATTATTTGCATGAGTAAGCCACTTGAATGAATGAATGAAACAAAACATGATTCATGTCATAACAATAAAGAAACACAACAAAAGAAAAACACAATAAAAATGCAACATAATTATTGCTCATGATAAAAGCATCCTTTTTGTAAATAATACTGCTCACAACTTACAAGGAAATCTTTATTTTGTATCCCCTTACCAGATTAATGAATGAATCTAAATTTTCATGCTAACATTTCAAGGACTCTTCAACGCTTATAAATTGCCAAAAGATAAAATTCCACAGGATATGGATCTATTAAAAAGTACTTGGAAGAAATGTTATGTTCAGGATTTCAAATCTCAATTCACTGTGTTCTTTTGAGAAGTTACATCCTCAGGGTCTTCTGTTTGTGCTGGTTCAGTACCAAGGAAAGGAACAATTTGTGTATTACTCAGCCCTGACAGATGAGTAGATTCTCCTATAACCTTTTCATCTCCAAATGTCTCCAAAAGTTTAAAAACTAAAGGATCATTGCTTGATTTGGCTGCATTCTTTATAATTTTGACAATAAGAAGCTGAGAAAATTTTCCTTTGTGGCCCAACATACATGCCTTATTGAAGGCCTAAAAGGATATAGACCACTCCTTCTGAACTTTCATTTAATCACCACAGTTTTTAGGTATATAATATTCATATGTTTTATTTAAAAGATAAAAGAAATATTTCTTTATCTGTGCTTTTAAATTGCCCATTAAGAGTGAAGAAAAAAGGGAAAAACTGGAGACTGATATTGGCCAAATTATATTGTTAGGTTATGTTCACGTAAGAAGATGTAACAATAAATCCTTCCATTATGTACAATTATAATGCTGCAATAACAAACATGAAGAGCGAGAGAGAGGGAAGAAACCCTGAGTACACTGCCTCATAGGAAATGCTGATTCTCCTTAAGACACCCACTACCAATACCTATTTTCTGTAGGCTTACAAGAAGAAATTGATCACAACTTGAAGTATAAGACTAGTTCCAGGTAATGAAAATATTTACCAAATTTGTTTTGGCAGGAGTCCAAGAAGGATTCATGAGTGGTTTCTAGGAATATAGGGGTGTTAGATCAAAAGTGGGGGAAAATATGACTTTATTAAATATCTTTATAAAAAATCACTTTTCATATACAACTTATTAACACAAAAATAATCAACAAAGATTCATGATTTAATGTGCTACCTTGAACTTTTGAGTGTTTTATTAACACATACTTAGGCTGATTGATTTAAGTCTGAACTTCATGGTAGATGAGATGTCCTCCTGGGGAAGAGAACTAAAACTCAAGGAGATGATGACCTTTGAGAGATACTTTGGATTTGTTCAGTCACCCATTAACCTGTCCCTCAATGACAGGATCAGAGGACACTGTTCTCACCAAGTATATATGGAAAAGAAACATAATCCTTGGAAAATTTCAAAATAATTCAACTGAATATTCTCAGAATAAATTTACTTCAAATAACTTTTTAGAATTTCATAATCATTTCTTTTTTCTGCCCAGTTTTTTTCCTCTTTTAAATGAATGCTATGTGTATAAAGTCAAATCCAATGTGGTCCCTGACTTTTAAAAATATATCTGCAAAATAACATGAAGAAAAGAGATATTTCTATAGATATATAGAGTCTAATAAGACAATACAAAGTCAAGGGTAATTAAATCATAAAATCATTGACTGTGTTTTAAATTTAGATGGCCAAAGCAAAAGACTCTATGACTAACCAGGGGTCATAAATATCACACATGTTGAAAAACAGTTTTCAGCATGCTTTGATCAAACGTTCACAAAGTCAAGTTAGATAAAAGAAAAAAGGCTAAAGTCTTTGCTCATCCAGGCCAAAAATGTAGACATATGTACAATTAGCATTTGAATAAATTTGCCAATGTCTCCAGAAGAGTTCATTACTCTATCTTAAGGGTTAGCAGAGAGAGGATTTCAAACTTATTACTTATGTTGTTAGTATCTACTTATGCAAATTCCTTTTTCTCAAGAAGTTACTGATAAAATTAAAGTATTTCTTAGCAAGTGTAATTTCATATTATATGAACAACGAAACAAATATACCAAAACAAATCAGTATAGCATGATGGTAAATGGTCAACTGGAGAAGCCTTCTAGATGAGCCATCTAAAGACTTTTAATAGAATGATAACTCAGCCTCGCAAGAAGGGAATATAGATTTGACAAGATACTAGAACAGCACAGAAGCTTAAAAAGCCTTTAGTGTTCATTTTATATACAAGGGAACTGAACTTAAAAGGGAAGCAAAGTCCCTCAGACACATTAGATTAGTTTGTCAGTAGGTCTGGGGCAAGAATTTGGTTGAATCTCCAACTGATTTCCTTCACACTATACATTTTGCACATGGAAGATTCCCAGATAAAGTGTTCTGACTGACTTTCCTACGTTTCACAAACCAAAGCAAAACAAAACAATCTTGAAGGAAGTAGTAAAGCTTGGTAGTAAAAGTAAAAGTCAGAAGTGTGTTCTAATCCTACCCTACTGATGAGCAATGAGACTTGTAACTTCAGGCTACAAATTTTTAAAATGGAAGCAATATATTTTCATTTGCTCCAAATTATAGGACTAGGGAGAAAGAAGAGTGAGATAATGAATGTTGTGACTATTGCAAGTTATTATTCTTTCCAATTGTCACAGGAAGTTTTGCAATTAAATACCACTTCTCTTTAAAAGACAGCAAGAAAATGTTTAGATTACTAAAAATTTTCTTCTATATCTTTTATTTTTCTTAAAGGGGAATGCAATTTTAATGCATAAATGAATTAAGAATGCTACACTAAATAATTTATATACTTTCCTCAGGGAAACATAATAATTATTTTTCAAGGATATGATCTAATTTCTAAGATAATTTTGTCTGAAATATGTATGGCACTCCTTAACCTCCAGCACATAGCCAATTATCATAAAAAGTAGTTTAAACCTGGACCAATGGTTGTGCAGTTCTCAGTATTAACCAAGGTCCTATTGGTGGCAACATAGTGCCTTTAAAACAAAAACAAGGCAATGATATTTTCTATTAATTTAGTCTTTCTTCTTTCAAGCTACTCCAAGACTTAACGTTAAACTCTTCTAATATTTTTTAAGTTTTAACACACTTCCTTTACTTATTAAATTTTTATTTTGAAGTATAACTTTACTGAAAATCACAAAAATATACCAGAAAGTCCTGTGTACCCTTCACTCAGTTTTTTTGCAATGACAATATCCTATACACTGTAATACCAAAATAAGGAAATTGACATTAGTTTCGTGCTTACTTCAATTTCACCAGGTTTGCATGCATTCATTTGTGTGTGTATATATTTCTATTCAATTTATCCTGTGTTACAAATACATGTGGCCACCATGAAAATTAAGTTACTGAACTGACTCCATCACCTTAAGGATCTATCTTACCACCTCTGTATAGCCACACCTCTTTCTTCTATCTAATCTAACTAGCCACTAATCTCCTCTTTATCTCTATATTTTGTCATTTCAAGGATGTTGTGTAAATGGCATTTTATTTATGTAACTTTTTGAGATGGACTTTTACACTCAGCCTAGTTCCCTTGAGATCTATCTAAATTATTGCTATGTGTCAAAAACTTGTTTCTTTTATTGTTGCATATTACTCAAATGTATAAACTTATCACAGTGTAACTTTTCAAACAAAGTGTGGTTTAATTTTTTTCAAATATGTAGCATTCCCAAAATAAAAATATTGGCTAAGAAGATGTACCTAAATTATAATGAATCAATTTTTCATATGCTACATAAAAATATTTGAAAAGTATATTTCCATACATAAGTGAATTAAGAATGCCACACTAAATTTCTAAAAAGAATGTTTTTAGAAATGCCACACATGCATTTCTAAAATTCAGCTCAGTTTCTATGTTCTGAAAATCACATACATCCTATTTAGTAGTTCAATTTGTAGGTGGAAAAATTGTTCCTATATCCCAGAAAGTCTTATAAATATTTTATTCTTCATTGCAGCATTTAATTTGTTTATATATCAGACTAGGTTAGACTATTCAATCTAATAAGAAATACAGAAAGCAATTCATTTTTACATTTGATTATTATAGTATCATTTTCTTTGGAGCACAAAATGTACTTTTAAAATGATCATTATAATTTGGATGTGAACTGTTGTTATGGTTTACATATTAGGTGTCTCCCAAAAGCTCATGTGTGAGACAATGCAAAAAGGTTTAAGAGATGAAATGATTTGGTTATGAGAGGTTTAGCCTCATCAGTGCATTAATCCCCTGATAAGGATTAACTTTGTGGTAACTGTAGGCAGGTAGAGTGTAGCTGCATGATGTTGTTCATTAGGGAGGTGACTTTTGGGCAAATAATTTTATGTGCTGAATCAGTCTCTCTCTCTCTCTCTCTCTCTCTCTCTCTCTCTCTCTCTCTTTCTCTCTTCTTCCTGGTATGATGTCTTGCACTGCTTCTCTCCACCACACTCTTCTGCCATGATGTTCTGCCTCACCTTGAGCCCCAAGGAACAAAGTCAGCCTATATTCATGCAGGCATTTTTCTATAACATGGTCAATATTCCTGTGCATTATTACTCTCCTTTTCTTATTTAGTTGTAACTAACACGTTCACTTTATTAATTTTCATTTTAAAAGTGCAATCGTTGAAACTCTTTATATTTTCATCACCAACAATTGCAGTGTTTGCATGACATTGATTAAACAAATTGCTTCAAGATCAAAACTATCATAACTAAAAGTCTTCAATGTCTTAGTTTCTGTAAATACAGAAAATTCGGTTTTTAAACAAGTATTTAAATGATGTGAGTGTACCAATATTACCCTATTCATATCTTATGATTTCTTCTGCCTTTATATTAAGTAAAGCTGTTGTGCAGTTGGATAGCTATTTACCTTTTTTAAAAAATTTGGCTTCTTATTTCATCATAACTTTTAGTGAAATTCACAAACTATGGCATATTACTGATTAACATCATACATAGCCGTGGGTAGACTTCAGGGCAGGCCCATTCTCTTTTTCCTCTCCTGCCTCTATTGGCAACATATAAAAACTGCTAAATCAGTGCACCTGCCGTTATTGCCCTGTGTAAAGCTTGCAATTTATGGTGCCACTAATATCTAATTTTCTTTTGAATTAAAAACTTACCTTTCATTTATTAAGCATCAGGATTTGTACTTCAAAGTTATCCATTACAAAATTTCTCAATTAAAAATATGATACTCAGAATAATAGGGTCAATTACTGGCATAATTATTTTCTTTTAATATTTTACATCCATTATCATTCTGCAACCATAAATCTATCTCAAGGACATATTCTCTTTTAATTTTGAATTAAAAAGCTGGGCTATTTAAAAGAAGTTGTATTAACCACTTCTAGAAAACAAGGTGGCTCTTATACTGCTGATGACACTAATATCACTACTACTACCAATAATAATAAAAACAGCAAATGCTTTATAGTAAATACCATCTATCTGTTTGTACTTTAACCCTTATTGTCATAACAACAACCCTGAGTTAAGTGGTTTGCTCACCAATTTACTTAGTCTACCCCAGGTCACAATCAGCACACAGGGAAAAAATAACTTGGACCCAGATACTCTGGCTCTTGTTACGTAATAGTAGAATAGTTATTACAGAAATTTATCAGAACATGAACTTCTTCAGGAGTCATATTCTTCTAAATTTTATGTTGCCAATACTTCCTTGATTTGCAAACTTAGCCATGCCTACATTGGTCATACCCAGCTTGAGAACTGCAATTCACTAGTTTTCCAACAGCTAATAGAAGATCTGGCTATCTCATGTGGGCATTCTCTGGGATGTTTTAAACCTCACTTCACTATATTTTGAGCTTACCTTAGGGGTTTAATATCATATACAAATTAAAGACTATACATTCATAATTTCTAACTACTCTATGCCAAAGGTCATCTACATATTTGCTTTGAATAATATTAAAAGTTCAAGAAATCATTTCATCTTCTATACCCCTCTCATACTCCAACTTCAAAATCTTGTTAGCTTTCACAATTTATACATGAGATAGTATTCTAAAGATGTGACATTTCTCTTTGAAAAAGAATGTTTGGAAAATAGAAGAATTGACTGTGAGTCTCATCTGTGCTCTATGACATTGGATAAGTTACTTAACCTTTCTAGATTTTATCTGATTCACTTTTAAAAATTAACTGTATGACTTCCATGACAAAGATATTTTTATCAAAGATATTTTTAGAAGAATCTAAGGTGAATTAGTGCTTCCTTTATTATGTCCATCTGAGGGGCATCCATGGACTGGCCCAATTTAGAAAGATTTGTTCAGTTATCTGGTATTTTCTTTTCTGTTCATTAAAGACAAAAGGCAAGTTTAAATGTTTTTATAATTTCTATAAACTAATTGACAGAGTAAAAGTTATATAACTTAAGTCTATGATCAATTTAGTGCCATTCCTGGGGGAAAGAAAAACATTATCAAATTAATATGGCTCAGTACATGAGGGTTTATACAGTCATTTTCTGTGCCATTAAGAGAAGTACTGGTAATCTGTGGGTGTCTTTTTTACCTGAATAGTTAAAGCCTCAAATATATCCTGGATTGAAGTTCAGCCAACAGCTCTTCTCTGGACCATGCATAATTAAAATCATTCTTATGCTGTATCCTATAAATATGCAGAGGGTGCAAAATGAGAACCAAACACATTCCCCTGAGAAGCTACTTGGGCCCAGACAAACCTCATCAGAGATGACTTCAAAGATCAATTCTTCATGTCCATAGAATCAAGTTTAAATGATTGTGTGTGATCAGGCTGGTCCCGGTTTCCTTGTTGCATTATGCATGATCTTTGCTCATAATATAACCAACTGCAGTGTTTCAATAGTAATTTTGCATTTGGTACTAAACTTTGACATCCACTGCCATTTTATAGGCTAATGGGCTATTTATTTTACATATTTGTAATATCTTTTTTTTCCTTTCAATAGTAATATTCATTTTAGATAGTGAGAAAAAAAGACTCCTTAAAATATTTATACAACTATACATCACAGAAAAACAAAATATCTTGCAAAGACAGCTTCTTCACCGGCATTACTTTTACTTCTCACCCCTTTTCCTCCTCCCCAGCTAGACATCTCTATATTTGTTTTTATCTTGTATAGACTGAGAAGCTGGAGGTAACCATGCCTGGAAAACTGTTTTCTAAGGAAAGACATAACCTGATGGTGCAACCATAAAGTGATCCAATTTGTTATTACTGTTAGAAAAACTAGTAATACTAATGATTTAAAAATACAGGGTTGGGGATAACGCTCGGTTGGTAGAGTGCTTTCCTCACATGTGCAAGGCCCTGGGTTCAATCCCAGCACCACACACACACACACACACACACACACACACACATACACATAATATTAACATATTTTCTATTCCTACTTAAGAGTAAGAAGAAAGGAATGTGCAGGTAGAATACATTAGTGATACTGTCTGGAGTTAATTCCTTAGATGTCTTTTCTGTAAGTGTATTTATGAGAGATTGATTCCTTGAGGCCATTCAAATGGTTCTAATTTCTATAGGTGAGACATGCCTTAAGATGTCCTTGTGTTATCCTCCTGAAACATTATCACTTATTAGAATTCCAGAGAAGTTCCCTAAACATCTCAAAAATGGTATGGCAAAATCATGTTTAGCTTGTCAGATTTTAGTTAAACTTTGATTATTGTCTAATCTGCTACTCACATTTTGTGACTGTACATCAAATGATTTTCCGGATTTTTCCTACCCTACCATGCACCATCCTCATCAACAAAGGACGGAAATACATTTAACACCAGTGCAAACTGCAGAAGTGAGTCATATAACATGTAGTAGAATACAGACAAAAATTGCTATACATAATAAACATGTTGCATATATGTGTATCTATATAAAACTAACAAAAATTTGCTTAATATTGAGAAAATTGTGGTTTGTCTGATAAATATGATTTCAAAAAGAAAGTTTCCTTCAAGTAAATGGCTCCATTTTGCTTTCTGGGGAGAATAACAGTTTACATTTCCATCCTATTTTGTATCCTGGGAAAGGGATTAAAAGCCTGGTGCACACTTGACTAGGAACCTGAGGGTTTCAGATTCATTTTTACCAGCTCACTAACATATCACTCAATCAAGGATACTTAAATAAGGTTATTTGAGTTATTTATTTTTATTAATTTTCTTTGTCAGAGCTGGGAAGGGAACCCAGGGCCTTGCTCATGCTGGGTAATCCTTGTCCAATGAGCTACATGCACAGCCCTTATTATATTTTTTAATCAGTGCATGAAAATTGTACAAATTTATGGGGTATGATGTGGCATTTCAATACACATATACACTGTTTAATGATCAGATCAAGGTATCTGATGTATCTATCACCCAAGGCCCACATCATTTCTTTGTGTTGGGAATATTCAATTTCCTCTTTGTTAGTTATTGTGAAATATTCAATTAATTGCTGTTAATCATAATTATCCTGCTGTACTATAAAAGTGAAAATTTGTTCCTCTTATCCAACCACCCCCCTTGTTCCCATGAACCATCTTCTCTCCATCCTTAGGTAGTTTATTGTGACTCAGTTCTCTCATCCTACAATCAGGTTAGAAAGTCTCTAAAGAAGCGTGTAGTGCAAAAATGTTGATGAATCAGAGCTGTCCTTTTGTCCATTTATATAATGATGATAATGATGTCTACATTTAAGATTAAAGTAGTGTTACTTTCCTCTTCTCACACTGTTATATTTTCCTGTTTTGCTGTAAAAAGTTTCATTTTATCATTATTTAAATCTCACATTTTTGTCTTCAGTGACTTCTTTCTGAAGATGATGGCAGTGATAAGCAGAATCCTAATTGTCCCATGTGTTTTCTGCCTCTTGACTATTTTCTCCCACAGATGGTTGGAGCTATTTCTTTATTCCAGACACAATTCTCCCCTGATAGTTTCATCAATAAATAAAGACACATACTGTTATCACAGCTGCTTGACACCTACCAAACCCCTCATTAGCTTGTGGACCACAATATAAGAAAATGAAGCTGTTTTAAAGTGGCTTATTGAAAGTCTGGTCACAAAACTACACTTTACATTTTAACACTCCAAGTTCAAGAATATAAAGCTAATCTTCATTTGAAAAAAAAAAAAACAAACACAAAAACCAACAACTTCTATGAAAGGAAAGAGCACAGACTTTTGTTATTTTTATTCATTTTATAGTATCCATTTTGTAGTAAATGACATGAAAAGTGAATATTTCCACACGTTGTCCTTCTTCATTAGAAAAACAAATCCAACTGATTATAAAGCCAAACCTCTTATCTTCTTATAGTGTGTGTGTGTGTGTGTGTGTGTGTGTGTGTGTGTTTAGGGATTGACTGTCTTCTCCTAGCTTTTATCCATCCATCAGCACTAGAAGTATAAGACATTGCCATTCTATGGAAATGTAATGACCGATGTCCATTCTATTCTCCTTGTGTCACTATCCATCCACAGCCTGCTAGACCCAGTGAAGCCTCCAAAACTTCAGATCATCTGTGTGGCACTAGCTTCACTAGATAGCAATTTAAATACTAGAGCTTTAGGCTTCCTGGGGGAATTTTATAAAGAATGAGAAGAATAAAGAATCTAGGTTGTCACTCTCATTCTTATGAAATCCTTGGAGTGATAGGAAAATAAAGGACCAATGAGATCATATACATCCAGTTCACTCATTCTAAGGTTATAGCCCCTTGGGGAAAAGTGACTTGTTCAAGGAAGCCAAGTTAGACAAAAGCACAGGTAGAAAATGAAGACTGTCCTAATACCTCACTCCAGTACTATCCTTATGGCATCGTACATCTCCCCAAAGCCTCCTTTATATTTTCCTGTGATCACTACTTTTATTTCTCCCCAAACTCTGGGATGTCCTTTATAGAATGGGAAAGATATACAATTTTTTAGAAGTAACTATGGTTTTCAAAGGCAACTCAATGATTCTTAAATTGCGTACAAATGATTTTTTAACCAGTTTGTTTTGCTAAACAGCTTTGAGAAGAGCCATCACTCTAACAGTTGAAGGTACCAGAGAAGCAGCCCTTTGTTATTCATGATGTCATTAAAGAGCAGTGATCAAAACCCCATTCTAAGCCTAATGCAGTGGTGCATGCCTGTAATCCCAGGGCTCAGGAGGCTGAGGCAGGAGGATCCTAAGTTCAAAGCCAACCTCAGCAATTTATGGGCCCTAAACAACTTAGTGAGACCTTGTTTGAAAATAAACGGGATAGAGGCTTAGTTGTTGAGCGCCCCTAGTTTAATCCCTGATGCCAAAAAGAAAGAAATTATATTTTGAAACTAGACTTGCTTCAATTTAGTCATATCTCAGAGAAATATACTCTTTTTTAAAATTAATTTATTTTTATTTTTTAAAACAAAAGAATGCATTTCAAGTCATAGTACACATATGGAGCATAACTGAGAAATATACTCTTTTTGAAGCTCCCCCAAACACAACTTGCTTTTGAGAATGTTAAAGAAAGTGCATGTCTGCCTATAAAATCTCTCTCTCTCTCTCTCTCTCTCTCTCTCTCTCTTTCTCTCTCTCACACACACACTGACATCAACATGTGAATAATGAGCATATTAATGTCTTTATTTAAATTTCTTGGTGTAAGCCAAACTCTTAATGTTATTTTAATGAAAGATTTGCCCATGAATTCTTTCCAAGAGTGGCAAGAGAGCATGCAATGACATTTTTATAATTTATGATTTCACTTTAAGGTATAGGAAGCAGCACATTAACTAATGGAATGATACAAGAGGGTCCATCCCTCTTTCCTAAAAAAAGGAGACCATTTCTCCCTGAGAGACTATATTAAATGCAATTTATTCTCTTTGTATGAAATAGCTTATAAAACAAAAAGGGGAAAATTCACCCTAGAAAATCAGATATTAGAATTCTGTAATTTTATTACTGTTTCTGTACAAATTTTTCTAACATCCCTGCAGCTTTCTATTATGATTCACAATGCCTGCAATGAGAAAGTAGATATGGGGGAAGAGCCTATTAAGAAGCAGTTACTATACAGCTGGACTCAGCCAATAATCCCTTTATTTTTCATGTTTATTACTCTATAGTTTAGAATGACAATCTACTCATTACCTATTGTTACACATATTTTGCTTCAGCAATGGAAATATGCATCAATAAACAATACCTACTGGAAGCTTTCTGCAATACTTAGCAGCCCATAAATGTGTATCATTGTCTTTGCTCCTACTAGACTTATTTCTGGAGAATCTATTTAAACTCTTAATCTTAGCCATAATACCTGCTTGCAAACTTAGCATCATTTCTGCTGCTTTAACTGTGTTATATGCTGTCTAGAGTTAAAATGAAGCTGGTTCATTAATTTTTCTATTATAAAATACAGTCTTCTAAGCTATGAATATTCTTTCAAAGCTAGACTTGACCTAAAAAAGGTAAGAGAAAACTATACTGTGAATCAGAACTTTTCTAATAATAACATGAAGTAATCAATGTTTTGGCCAGAATTGTGTCAAGCCTGCAGATAGCTACACATAATTCACAGGGCATAAATGGAGAAAGCTGAGCAGACTCACATCAGTATAACCCTTCTAAAAATCTCATAGCCTTTTTCTCCCACTAGCTAATATCAATGTCAAAACCTTTCACTATATCAAAGGTTTTGTAGCAATCTGGAACACTATCATTTGGTCTCCTATAGACCATTTCTACAAGAAGTAAATATAACACAGATATAACAAATGAAATAGTATCTTGGTGCACTGAACTATGGCTTTCAAAAATCACAGCAACAATGTCAGAACACGAAATCTAAAATCATTCCTAAAACTTTCTGGAGACCAAGAAACTAATATTATGTTTACAAAGTCTTCTTCCCCGCTTGATTCTTTCCATTTTCTTATCTTTTGAATGTTTTTCTTTCTATTAGTCCATACTAAATAAGAACATACAGTAAATACTTTTGGAAAGCCTCATTTTCCTCTTTGGTCTGTTCTTTTAATAGATCTTCTTTGGGTTTACACTTGTGGCTAATGTCCACAGACTCATTTCTGAGGCTAAAAACTGGAACAAGACAGGGATGCCCTCTTTCACTGCTCCTATTCGACGTAGTTCTGGAAACTCTAGCCAGAGCAATTAGACTGATGAAAGAAATTAAAGGGATACAAATAGGAAAAGAAGAACTCAAATTATCATTATGTGCCGACGATATGATCTTATACTTAGAGGATCCAAAGATTTCACCAGAAAACTACTAGAAATAATAAATGAATTCAGCCAAGTAGCAGGATATAAAATTAATACCCCCAAATCAAATGCATTTTTATACAACAGTGATGAAACCTCTGAAAAGGATATTAGGAAAACCACTCCCTTCAAAATAGTCTCAAAAAATAAAATACTTAGGAATCAATTTAACAAAAGACGTAAAAGACTTCTATAATGAAAAATACAGAACACTAAAGAAAGAAATTGAAGATCTTGGAAAATGGAAATATCTTCCATGCTCCTGGATAAGCAGAATCAATATTGTCAAAATGGCCATACTACCCAAAGCACTATACAGATTCAATGCGATTCCAAATAAAATTCCAAGATCATTCCTCATAGAAGTAGAAAAAGCAATCATGAAATTTTTGTGGAAAAATAAGAGAACCCAGAATAGCCAAAGTAATCCTTAGCAAGAAAAGTGAAGCAGGAGGCATCATAATACCAGATTTTAAACTATACTACAAAGCTATAGTAACAAAAATGGCATGGTATTGGCACCAAAATAGACATGTAGACCAATGGTACAGAACTGAATACACAGAAACAAACCCACATAAATACAGTTATCTCATACTAGACAAAATCACCAAAAACATATATTGGAGAAAAAATAGCCTCTTCAACAAGTGTGCTGGGAAAACTGGAAATCCATATGCAGCAAAATGAAATTAAACCCCTCTTACTATGCACAAAACTCAACTCAAAGTAGATCAAGGACCTAGGAATTAGACCAGAGACTATACTTTAATATCCTCTTGGGTGATATTTCTAAGATGTATTTTATGGCATAAGATCAAAAAATAATATTTATTTGCCTCCTTCTCTGTCCAATGCACTGTGCTAACATTATGCAAAAAGTTAAAAGTAAGCTCACTGCTACATAATAGGTAAGAATCAAATGGAGAGCAAAGAAATTATTACAATCATGAGGTAATTCAATTTTTCAGCCTGGGCTACACAAAAGAATCACATGAAGAGTTTCAAAAGTGTTCATACTAGGACCCTATCTCAGTCTTCAACTAGAATCTAATATGGCCACTGATGTATATTAAAAAAGAGAGAAAGGTACCATTAAGTTCCAGAGGCCAATGTCTGAATGAGGACTTTTTTGTAATATCATGTCAAGAGTCCCTAAGGGGCAAGGGTTCAGTAAGCTTTAAATCTATGTAACACAAGGAACAATCATACATTAGCAATACTCTAAAATAAATCCTGGAGTTTTCTCTTCTCACACCTTACATTATCTGACTTCTCATAAGATATTCCATGTCTCAATGAAAGGAAAGTGCATTTGTAATCTATTTCTGTCATCAGCTAAAGGTTGTGGCCTACTGGGCTGGTGGATTTGCTTCCAAAGTTGCTCACTCACAGGTTGGGCATCAAACCACTCTTAGTCCATTGGTTTTGTACTTCTCCTTTTCATCATTATATTTAAAAGTTTTATCCTTAAATTATATTTCCCCATCTTATGATTTCTAAGAATAAACATCTACTTTATTCAATACCTACTGAATACCTTCCCTGTGCAAGACACTATGCCTGTTTTTCAAGTTTGAAGACATCACAAAATACAGGGGAAAATGCATATGCTCATACAATACAACCATGCCTACCTTAATGGGCTTCAGTGAATGAAAAGAGGAGTGATTAAGTCACAAATGCATGGCTTACAGAAAGAATTTAAAAATGTGTTGGTATTGAACTTGAGAAGGAATGATAGAGGTGATTTTGAGAACAAGAAGAGGAACTAAAGGCTACTTGACTTAAGTCTCTTTCTGGTGCCACTGTTGTTCTGTCTCATATTCTAGAGTTCAGTTAATATGTTTCCTGGCTAAAAAAATCAGACAATAAAGCAAGACTAATGGATGAATATGAAAGATGATATTTTTAAAAAATAGTGTAAGCATCTGTAATGATGGGTGGATATGGGTAAGGATGAAAGGAGGCAGACTGATAGCCTCAGCCTTGAATGGTGAAAATAAAATAGTTTCTTAGCAAATGAGAGAGGAAGGGAAATATGTTGAAAATTCACAGCAAATTTAAATTAAACTGATCACTGTCTTTGGTTTGATTTAGTTTATAACTTTAAAAAAAACTCTATAATACTAAACAACCTGAGAGTACAGTGAAAAAAGTAAACAGTGAAGGGGACACTTTCCAGAAGATTAAAAATAGTTGGACCTCAATGGGAAAAGAAATCAAAGGTCCCAGACAGGGAAGTCCAGAAAAATGGCAAGAAAGATCTCCGGAAGCCTGGGAGTGCATGATGGACAGCACAGCCACGAAGGGCCTGAAGAATCGAGGTCACAGTGCAAGAGAAGAGCTAACAAACCTATTGTCGGCCTTTCTGATAACTGAATTAAAGTCATAATTGAGTTCTTAGGGTCAAAGATTGAAAACTTGGTATCCTTACACTGAAGTCAAAGAAGAATATCTATTTTCCTCAAGTTTCACAAAAGTAACAACAGTAAGTTAAATTGGCCTAACTCTTTTTTAATAACCTACTGTAGAAAACACAGTCTCCCCAAAACCAACAATCAAACCAGCTCTATAGTTTGTGAGGTAGGTCTCCATGTTCCTGAATGTGCCTTCTGTTATGACTGAACTTTGTTTTTGTATCAGGGCTCATGATGGAATGGATCAAGTACTTTTAGACCAGTCAATATTTCCCCATTCTAGCAAAAGTCTAATGCTGAAATTCCATTTTTAACCACTATTTCTATACACTGTGTTTTCTAGGACTTGACTCTTGATGACAGTTTAATTCTTGCCTTGCTTTTTGGGTATTGTCTTTTGGCACATAGTCACACTTATAGTTTTACCTTAAACATCACACAGATTACACTTCCGACTCATGAGAGGCAGCACAATGCTGTGCAAGTCTATGTTCTTAGAATGTAATGATTGTTATTCAACTTTATTAATCCTAGCAGTTGTGACTGGGTCAGTGTGGCTGGGAAAAAGTAATTTTGAATTCCATAATGTTTAGGAAATAATACAATGTGAATCTGAGGGGGAAAAAAGGGAAAACTAATACTGTGTGAAATATTTCAGAATACACACACACACACGTATTTACAAATCTTCAAATTTCTAATTACAGGTAATGTAGCTTTCAACTCAAAGATCACTGAAGCAAATGTAAAACCACATACAGAAAACTCATCATGGAAGAACAACTTCAATATTCAGCTCTTAGCTTATGCTAAGAGGGACCACAATAATATAAAATGTCAATGTTATAAAGTTAATTTTTAAAAGCAGCACTCAAAATTCTAGAGGTGGTGTAACATCCCCAAAATATAAAGTTGAAAGGAAATATATGGGTGGATTTCGAGTGATGGTTCTCTCCATGACTGTCCTTCTTTTTTTTATTTTTTTCAAATTCCCTTTGAAAACATGCATTTAATAATAATGTCATATATGTGTGTGAGAGAGATATAAAAAAGGGCTAGGAGGTACAAAAGGCTACTAACTCAAGTGCAACTATTGATTTAGTTCAAGCTTTCCTACTTGTCTATTTCCATGAGCTCAGACAAATGAGACCATTTACTGATGTGCTGCTCCCTGGGTACAGTGAGAACAGCAACCTTTAAAAGCTTCCTTAAAAATGAAAAGTGTCACATGGATTGATATTTTAGCTGTGTATGTGTGTAAAGTTTTCTAGATGTGGCTTGTCATTTGCTTGGGCACTTATTTTTGGCCCACTCAATGTGCATAGGAATGTGTGTGACTTCATATATGTGAATAAATCTTGGCATTTAGATTACTTTTGGCTGAAGAGTACGTGTGAAATTAGACACCTTCTGGGGCCAAAAATAGCCAAATGGTAAGCCAATTACATAATGTAATCTGGCATACCAAAAAACTATATCTGAATTAGTTATTATAAAACCAATGTTAGTCCTGGTTATTTTGACTACTACTATTAACTTCTGCTACTAAAAGCACTAATCTCTATAGAACACATTATGATGTAAAATTTAAGTTTTACAGGAACTGTTTCATTTTTACCAAATCAAAATCCTGAGTTAAATACTATTATCAATACCAATAAAAGAAAAGAAAAACAATGCTTTGAAAGGGTAAGTAACTCAGTAGAGACATACATGTGACAGTTGAGATGAGAACTCAGTGAATGTGAAAATTGAGCAACTGACCTACACAGAAATTTTGTTATTAATACATTAAGTGACCTTGCGAACTCATGAGCAACTTTGCATTTTAGTTTTACTGCCTATAAAATGGGAATAATCATATCATTCTAGAATATGTGTAAAAGTACTTTAAAGTTAAAAAGTGAACTGTGTGTGGTGGTGCATGCCTATAATCCCAGTGCTGCGGGAGGCTGAGGCAATAGGATCACAAGTTCAAGGTCAGCCTCTGCAATTTAACAAGGCCCTAGCAACTTAGTGAGATTCTGTCTGAAAATAAAAAATAAAAAGGGCAGGAAATGTGGCTCAGTGGTTAAGTACCCCTGGGTTTAATCCCTGATACAAAAAAGAAGAAAAGAAAAAAAAGGAAGAAAGGAAAGAAGGAAGGAAGGAGCAAAGAAAGGTGATGAGATGTGTACAAGACTGGAAGCAAAATATATTTTCCTTTCCTATCAAGCCAACAGATCAGTCACTCTTTCATCAACTTAAGAAAAATTACTAATGATCAACAGATAAAAAAATGTATGGCTCTATTTTTAAGATATTTTTCAGCTTGATGGTACATTGTGCTTCATTTGAATTCTTTCAAAATTCAAGAACGAACCTCTAAAACATAATGTGAAGAAGAAATAGCAAAAAATGTTAAATTGTGTAAAATTATATATAAGATAAATATATATAAAAACAACAAATGCTAGCTATTGTCTACACAAAACCTGTGCATGAATGTTCACAGCATCATTATTCATAAAAACCTAAAATAGAGATAACCCAAACTTCCATAAACTGATAAATGGACAAACAACTATACTATATCCATATAATGAAATGTTATTCATCATCTAGGTACATGTTACAACATGGATGAACTTAGAAAACATCATAAAAGGAAAAAAGCTACTCACAAAAGACCACATATTCTATGATTCTTTGTACATCACATGTCCAGAAAAAGCAGAGGAGTATGACTGCTTAGAAATTGGAAAAGGGAAAGAGAGGGGTTCCTCAATGGGAAACAAAAAGCTTTTAAATTTGATTATAGTGATTATTGCACTCTGAATGTACTAAAAATATTACACTTCATTATTTGCATGAGTGGATTATATGTGTATTATATCTCAATAAAACTATTTTAAAACACATCATTTGCCTCTACCACTGAAATTGCTAAATAGCTTTCTCATTTGCAAATTTTTCTTCCAAAAATTATTTTTAATTTCTACACAAATGTATACCATACAATAGATGACAAATACACAACATACATACAAACACATTTTTTTTCCTAGCTAGAACTTTGAAAACCAGTTTTAGGACAGATATTTTAGTAAAGAATCTTCACTAGATGGTCAGGCCAATGTTAAATCATCCAATTCTTGGCATTTTCACTATTTCCCATGTAAGAATATGTCAGAAGATAATAAGATCTCAGAGGACATTTTTTTCCCATCAGTTAAAATTCTCCTAGCTTAATTTCAGTGTTATATCCCTCCCTTCCTTATTATGTCCCTCTGGACAACCTAATTCCATTCCCCCTTTGCAGTCATATCTTCTGTCTAAACCTGGGATCAGTATACCATCTCCTCTGCAATAATCACACCTTAGCACAGCAAGTAGAAGGTTACGGGGTCTCCAAATAGATTGACATTATGGACTCTCAGGCTGGGAATGTGAAATTATGTCTGGAAGATTTTCTTTGTCTAACCTTGTTCTAGTTTTCAAGTTATGTTTTAAAATTTGTCACTTATTAAAATGCTAACAAAGCAAATATATATATAATTTCTATAACATGTATAGCATATATATATAAACTATATATGCAGACTTAATATATAATGTTTTATTTATTATGAATCCAATGAACCTAGTGTGTATATGTGTGTGTGTGTGTGTGTGTGTGTATAAAAAAATCAAGCCAAGACATATATACCCAGTGAAACCTAGGCACTGCTCATTTTAAGGCCATGTAGCAATATGCAAATCTATATCCTTATGTAGATTAGGCTAAAAATAGTTGCCTTCCTAGCACTCTTTTCCCAGAGAAAATACATAGAATGAATACAGCAAAGTATTTTAGATGCTAAAATTCACCAGGAGCTTACTGGTAGAAAGTAAACAAGATTAATGCCGTGTGCAAAATTTCAGGAGCTATAAGACTATGTTAACCAAAACTATTTCCACATTTTATCTGCCTAACATTTAAATGTTGTTCCTAAGGTTGAAATAGATATGTGAACCTATGAAAATATAAATAGAAAGGTATGATTAAATTGTTGAAATACTCTTCATATTTACCAACCTTGTCACAAAATGAATTTTTAAAAATAGCACCTTTCCAATTTACTTTTTTTTTTTTTTGCAGGGAGGGTAAGGGTTAACCGGGGATTGAACTCAGGGGTACTCACCACTGAGCCGCACATCCTCAGTCCTTTTATGTACTTTATTTAGAGATAGGGTCTCACTGAGTTGCTTAGCGCCTCACCATTGCTGAGGCTGGCTTTGAACTCACAGTCCTCCTGTCTCAGCACCCCCAGTGGCTGGGATTACAGGAGTGCACCACCATGCCTGGCTTTCCAATTTACTTTTGATTAATCCCATGTGGTAACAATGGGGAGAAATTTGATACTTATGAATTTCTTATACTCTGTTACAATAACTTCATATAAATATTTCCTTTAATTGCCTTTTAAGAGTTTGCCATTATTATTCTATTTTTACAAATAAGGAAACAGGACAACACATATTAGATATCTTGTTTGTGGTCTTCTGATTGGTGTCGATGGAACCTGAATTTGAATGAAATATATATTACACTTCAAAGGCTCTTGAGTCCCAGCATGATGGGCTCATGCCCAGAAATTCCCTGAGATGTCCCATGAGCCATTGAGAGACATATGAAACTTCACCTTACCAAAAAGTGGATGTGCAAGTTATTCCATTCCTGCTAGCTCTGTCAGCTCATTTACTGACCATGCAGACATCAAAACAAATACAACCCTGGTCTTCTCATCAGATCATCATCTCCAGTCTTTAATAAATCCTTCTGACAAAGTATCCCTTTTTAGCTTTAAGAGGAGGATAAGAGTTTTTCTTTAAGCACATTACATTCACTAGAAAGCCATCTGTCCTAGTTGTCTCCTCATCTGTATTCAGAGTGTAGGTGATAGTGGAGGGTCTTGGCTCCTGATCCTTAGCTTGTAAGGGTTTTGCTTCACCCACCTCTCAGAAGCTCTAAGAAAATGTGAGACTCATTTACCTATTGTCCTCTCAGTGCAGGGCCTGAGCTATATTCCAAGACTAGAAAAAGCTCATCCCACATTCAATTACACTTGGCTATAACACAAGTCTTCCAAGTTCTACCCATATTTAGAAAAAAATCAAGCCAAGATATCTCTGAAAATGTGTTAAATGTTTCCGTGTTAACACATTTGATGTTAAAAAACTTGGGTTTTGTCATCTATTTTAAGAAGCTATAAAAGGTGAATAGATGTCATACATCAACCACATTTAATATAAAGACTATGTGTAATTTCATATGAAATATATTAAGATTAAATGTATGAAATTTCATTTCCCTTTCAAATTTGCAGCAAATGTGACATATTAACTTGGTTTCATATCATTCATTTCTTTGTCTCCAACTGTTCTGGCCAGTGCTTCAGGTCGAAAAAGTGAGATTCCATGCCCACACTCCAAAAAGGAACAAGATTATAAGATTGTGAAGTCCTCTGAAAAGGTGGAACATTCTGTGTATTTCTGTAGTCTTCACTGCTGGAGTACTCCATCTCCTTGACAAAGCTATGATTTTCACAAAAAGCCTAGCAAGGTGAATTTGTTTCATTTATCTCAGGTTGAGAGGAAGTTAACTTGGACTTGAGCAAAAGCTTTGAGCATCAAGGATGTGATATATCAACAGATGCCACAAGTTCTAATTCAAGAGTCATTAATGTGAAATGATAACAGCTACCATTTATTCCATATTTACAGTGCTCTGAGCACTATGCTGGGTCCTCAAAGCCCTTATTCCAATAGTCCAACTCCATGAGGTGGGTATTTTTAGAGCCCTCATTTTATAAACAAGAAGATTAGGATTTCGAAACTAAGAAATTCAAGATTGTAAAGGTAGACATTATCAGGACCATAATTCAAATTTATCTATTAAAGACAGTTCTTGATTATCTACTATGTCCCAGGCATAGGTATTTAAATAAAACAAAATTACTGCCCTTCAGAAATTCTGTTCAATTCTGTTACAAGCCACTGCCTATACTCTTATCGCTGAAGTATACATGTAAAGAAAATATGTTTCAATAAAACATGCAAAATGTTTAACATATATTTGATTTATTCTCATTAGCCAAATCACCTTTTGGTGTTTTCAAATTACTTATGTTATTACTTATGTTTGCTCTAAAAAACGTGAGTGGCGTGAGAAATGTCATGAATTTAAATGTTAGTTAGTTATACTTAAAATCTCTGCCACAATTCACTTTTCAACCATCGTATATATTTATTCATGATATATTAATGAATGATTACAATATTATATTCTATATGATACTCTGCTGGTAATTACAATCCTGGATTAATGATACTATTAATATTGTTTATCTTTCAAATCTAATATTCCTTCCTTTATGCAAAATAAAATTGTAATTGCTAGGGTAAATATTACCATTTGCAGGCAAAGAATAAGAATTGGAATAAAATAAAACTACAGGCAATCGGAGGCAATGAGATCCCACAGTTTACTTTTGCTTAAAGAATAGACTAGTGCTATTCTCCAGTTATAGCCAGTTACTTCAGTGTTTAAGTGAAAATCTGATTATTGAAAATTCATAATAGAAATAATATCTCACCATACTACTGTTTGATTTATTAAAAACTACTCTCAGCCGGGCGCGGTGGCGCAAGTCTGTAATCCCAGCACTTAAGGAGGCTGAGACAGGAGAATCGCGAGTTCAAAGCCACCCTCAGCAATGGCGAGGCGCTAAGCAACTCAGTGAGACCCTGTCTCTACGTAAAACACAAAATAGGGCTGGGGATGTGGCTCAGTGGTCGAGTGCCCCTGAGTTCAATCCCCAGTACCAAAAAAAAAAACAACTACTCTCAAATCACGAACTTCAACTTTCTAACTAGAGTAATGCAATTTCAATCTACTGGAGTTTCTGTAGATGAGAGGATTGGTAGTACATTATTCTAAAAGTTAAATCTGATTAATACTTAATTACATCCATATTCACAGGTATTAATTAGGAGTGCTTTTCTATGAATCACAGCTATTACTGGAAAACCAGGAATAATTTTATAATTAGCATAAACGAACTGCAATTTTGAATAATCACAGATAGTGATCATTGAGCGGACCTTGTGAAAGTAATAAAATTTTTAATCCATATACTAATTTGTATGTAGACTGCATAGGTTCATTATAGTGATATTTTTGAGACAATTAAAGATTACTTATTCTTTTACAGCCACTTTGAACATATATTTTATAGTGCTTTGTGAACAAAAACTTCTCTCAGCTAAATAGATTTTTAAACTAATAATTAACAGATTATTTACTAGTCATGAAATTAGGTAAAGCAAATCAAAAATAGAATTTTATTTCCATTCTTGTATTACTATGTGAATATTTTAAGATGTCTTTCAAATGAAATATATATTTAGCTTTCAAAAATAAATTTTGAGGAAGTTAGGGGTGTAGATCATTGGTAGAATGTTTGTCTGGTATGTGTGAGAACCCAGCATCACAAGAAAAAAAATTAAAAAAACAAAATACCTAGTAATTGCTTTTTGGATAAAAGAGACTTGTAGCTATATTTCATAAAATGGCAGGCACTGACATGAACACACATCATTCAAACAGTTTAAAAAAGTCTATGTGATGAATAGTTATCAGAAATTTCCGAGCAAAAACAACAAAACAAGTACCCTAATATACTGATAAGTAAATAAAGCTCTGTTAACAAAATTTTTGAGTAATTATCATTATTTATTTCTCTAAATTAATTCTAGTAATAACATTTGGACATATCAAATTGATTTGAAAAAATTCAAAAGTGACCACTAGATTCAAAAATAACTTCACTTTGGAAGAAAACTGGTTGAGGAAGTTCCTTATTTAAGAAATCATCCAACTGAATTGACCATAACAACTGTTTAAAATCTCCCCCTAAATGGGTAGATGGACTCAGTGAACACACACACACACATACACACACACTTGCACGCACACACAATCATTTATTTATATGATTTTGATATCATGTTTAGAGTATCTATATCAAATTTAATAGTACATTGGAAGCCAGAATGCAAAATAACATTCAGTAATCAATTGTCTGTATTAGAATAAAAATTTATTAGAATAAAATTATTATTTATTAGAATAAAAATTCTTGGAAAAGATGATTAAATCTTTTATATACATTCTAGAAATATGAATTATAAAAATTATAATTTCCATATTAAATGATGATAAAATATAATATTTTTGATTTCTTGTGTAATAGCAAAATAAATATGATTACTATGTAATTATGAGTATCTATTTTCATATATATTGGGATTTGTGAAGGCTTTTATATTAGGAAGCTCTAATTAAACCTGCTATTCTATACTAAATACATGAGGAAATATCAACATAATAAAACTTCAGGTTTGGAAATAACTGAAAATATCAGTATAGTAAATTCTTCTGGAGACAAATTTCTGAAGTATCAATTGTACATATAACATTTATCACTCTCATTTCTGTATATTAAATATCTCTCATTCAATCAACCATAATTATTTTGCTATATAGTCATTTTATCTCATTAAGAAAAAGGAAAGAAAAGAACATAATATTTGTTCTTCATTCATTTAATAAATGTAATGTTTGACAATTTCAGGAATATTCTGTGATTACACTACTTACAAATCCTATTTTCCCTTCTGCTCATTCACAAAAGCAAATCCATATGAACACCTAATTCATCATTAAGAGCTACACTAGGCAGAAAATTTTGCTTTTTGGCAAACTGAATCCACTGTGTATTTACTATTAATTGTTCCTGTCCCCCAAATTGCACCCCCAGGACACAATTTAAAAGTCTGGGATACACCTAACTCTATTTTCCTAGAACCAAAACTTAAAAAAAAAAAAAAAGAAGAAGGTTTGGGAGCAGTCTATATTTTTTTCAGTTTTAATTTATACCAGTAACTTATTTATGAGTGTCACAAAAACGCTCAGAAAGAAAGCAAAAAGCCAGCTGGAGGAGCAGTTTTAAGGCAGTAATAAAAATACATCTTAAATTTGCAAACAAATTGGTTTGCCTTTTAAAAAGCATGTCACCACTCCAATCTCAAAGATTATTTTACCCATTACATTATCATTTATCCTTAAGCAAAACAGTTAATATTGAATTCATATGTATGATTCTACAACACAAGTCTTATGAGACAATTATGCACAATTTTTTTTCTTTATTTTGTTCTTTATTTTATCCCCAGTCTCCAAGAAAGTGTTAATACTTGGGAATTCTTGATAAACAACTTCATTGAAAAAATGGAAACTTTGGTACATTCATTTAAATCTCTAGCATCAAAACTCATAAAAGATATTGAAGGTGGTAATGGGATGTTTATGATCAGTTTATTTAAGTGGAGGAGGCAGAAGAAAGGTGTTCTCTTAAGAAACAAAAAATGTACTACTTAAATAATTGGAAAGAAGTAGTAATGGAATGAAAGAAGAAATTTTGTCAATCACACCCAGACCCTTTAACCTCTCACAGTTTGCTTGTATCACAAGGGCAACTGAGAGCCAAATATGAACTGACCTCATTGTAAGGGTCAAGTAGCACGTTGTTAGTGTAGTAAATCGCTCCTTCATCACGAGGATTTCCATACTGAGAGAATATGCCTGCAGACTTCAATTTGAGAAGTAATTATTAAGTTCTAATAAAGATAATGTCTTCGAAATGTTTTCTCAATTTCTAATTTCCCATAGATGCTTTGTCTTTATAATGGTTAGTAGAAATCAGCATCAACACAATGGCCAACAAGAGCTGAATAAAGTTGCCATTTTAACATTAGAACAGCGCTGCACACACTTGAGAGCCCAAGGACTGTAGTTTGGGAAACAGTGGTCAAGTGGACCATGTGGGACCAAAAAAGAGCCTATCTTCAGAACCTGATCTATAGGAGATTGTATAATCTGTTATAGCAGTATGGAAAGTGTCCTTGCTTAACTTAAAACCAATGATTGTATTATTATGTCTTTATTCATTCAACAAATATAAAATTAACCCAATGAGCTAGGCACCATTTTAGAAGTAGACAGGCAAATTCCTCACTTGTAAAAGCTTGCATTCTATTAGTACTTTACACATTATATTGGTTCAATTTAGGGATAATAACTAGCTTGTGTTCAAGAACAGTTATGCTTATAGTGAGAGATTGTATATCTTGAGTATACCCTCTGGGCATATTTTAAAATAGAGATCAGTGGCATATAAAAATTATATGTTCTGGGTCAATGTGCTTCTTCAAGATCAACAGCTGAGTTCAATTCATACAAACATGATCTGCTGTCCAGTATGAATATTACGGCTCCCTGTACCTAATACTCTCCCAGTCACATAGCCATGGGGAAAACGTTTAATTTATAAGTGAAATTATAGTAGAAAAGTAGTTGGGTTGGAATCAGAAGACCATTCTGATCATTGCTCATTCTCTCACCAATCATGATTTTATCATTTCTAGGCCTTTGTTTCCTCATTCATTAAATACACACAATAAAAAGCATTTTCCGTACCTTTTGCAGTTTTGTTTTTCTTTGATTTTTGGTACTGGGGATTGAACTCAGGGGCACTTAACCACTGAGCCACGTCCTAGCCCTTTCTACTTTTTATTTCAAGACAGGTCCCTGCTAAATTGCTAAGGCTGGCTTTGAACTTGGGATCCTCCTGCCTCAACCTCCTACGCCACTGGGATTATAAATATGCATCATCGTGCCTGGCACTTGGAGTTCTCTTTTAAAGATTATACAAAAGGGTATACACTATAAATATACAAAGTAAGGGATCATGATATTAATAATAATACTAAAGAATCAAGACCATCTGAATTAAGACTTTATTGCTATATAATAAAAATTGCCTACCAGGCAATTATTTTCACTCATTCTTCTGTTCAACATTATTTATCCTATACTTTGCCCTATAATAATGCCTTATGAAAAGTAAAATTTAGCAAGCATATAATTGGCATATTTCTTCTGACTCTCCAGTTAATGTTCATATAGTTTAAATGCTTATAGCAAGTGAAACCAACAATCCTACTTTGGAAATAAGAGTTATAGGAAATTTGAAAGCAGTTACATACACTAGGTACATTAGACTGGGAATCTGTCCAAATTCATAATTTGAATATTTTAACCTTTTGGGCAGTTCTTTACAGAATAAAACATTTATTAACAAGTTATCAGAAATAGAAGTTAATTTTACAAATGAATGTGACTAAGCCTCAGATTTAGTTGGTTAAATTACTTAAATATTTAAAAGAAATAAATATACCTCTAAGCAGGAAAAAAGTGAGGGAGTGAGGCAGGAAATGAAATGAGTTTGTTGTTTTGATGTTTACAGATATTTTAATATTTATTAGATTTTAGTCAAATGGATACTCTACTTTGAAAGAGCAACACAATATGGGAAGATGGGTCTAATTAGCAATTTTTGATTTCAATGAGAAGACTGTATTTACACTCATTAAGCCATACATTTAAAATATTTGCAAACTAGAATTAGAAATCAGAACTATTGCTCTCTTTGAATTACATTTTGGTTTCCTAATACCAAGTAAAGAGACTCTATGAGATCTACATTATTTTAAAAATTAAAAATGAGCAGAGACTGAAACATGCCAAAAGACAATGTTATCTTCTTTAGCTTTCTGATTTGAAGCCATTAAAAAAAAAAAATCAGAGTGCTTTATTGAGCTCAGAAAGCTATAGCCTCAGGGAAGAACAGAACTTCCACACTAATTTTCTGCATATGCCAGTAGAGTGGAAAGTTCAGATCAGGTTTTAAAGATCAGTGGCACCATGTTAACATAATTCCAAAAAGTGGGTTTCAGATTTGAGTGTAATTCCAAACACGCACCAGCTCTCCTCAAAAGCATAGAATTCAAGTCCAGAATAACCACAAATTCTACATTATTGGAATATATTGTGAAGGATCATTCTTATTTTTAGAAAGGGCAGAAATACCTATCACAGAACTTATTTTGTGTGTTGTCAGTCTCTGAAAGATATAGTTAAAAACAGATTCTTAGTAATATTTCAGACAGTCAAATGCCATGACCTTGTCATGTTCCTAGCAATCCTGGTATAATACCTCTGTCAGACACTAGTGAAGATTAATAGGGAAATTATAAAGGGATCAAAAGTGTTATTGTAGCAAATCAGATACAGCATAAACAATGCCTGGTAATACTGGTGATATCCTTCACAAGTTCTCTCCCAATCCCTGACTGAGAACCATAATATACACAGAATAGAATAAATTGTGGCATTATTATGAATACAGTGAGTGCTCAAAAAGCAGATTTATTCTCAATTGTGTCTTTAAAACTTACCACTGAACATGCTATTCAATGTGCATATCAGAATTATGTGAGAATAATAAGTATCTACACCATTGTTACTACTTTATCTGTGCCCAATGAATTTGTTGAGAAGCCAAGTGGTTGAAAGAATAAAGCTTGGAAAAATACCTAAAATCAGAGGACCTTTGTTTATCTTACTGAATCTATAATTACTTGCTTTAAAACTCTCTAAATGTGCAATTACAAAAATATTTTCTATAAATAGGGCCTCAACTCTCACTTTGGATCACCTTTCAGAAATACCTAAAGAGATAGACAGAGCTCATTATACAGGGGACCCAAAGAATCCATCCTAGGACATCAGGTACTTTCTGTTGGTCTGAGCAGCAGGTCTATTGCCAGGGTGCATCTTTGAAGGTCATCTTTACCATCTAGAGTACTATCCTGAAAGACATTATAGTAAAGCTTTAGAATGTAACCTAAAGTCTCTCTGCAGTATGACATTCCTAGCATGCTTTTATTTATTTATTTTTGGGGGATTGAACTCAAGGACACTCAACCACTGAACCACACCCCTAGCCCTAGTTTGTATTTCATTTAGAGACAGGGTCTCACTGAGTTGCTTAACGCCTTGCCTTTGCTGAGGCTGGCTTTGAACTCAGAATCCTCCTGAGCCACTGGGACTATAGGCATGCACCACTGCACCCAGCATTAGTATGCTTTTAAAAATCCTTTTTACTCCTTTTCTTTCTAAGTTTTTGTTATTGAAAAACTAAACAATATGCTTCTCCTTTAACCATTCATTGGGAAACCACTTTCTGATGCCAGCTCTGGACGACATTCAAAGGCACACAATAAGAAAGACACAGCATGTTGCATCTAACCTTAGTGGATGCTATTCCTAGGAGCCCCTTTTGTCACCTCTGACAGTTTGGCAAACTCCTCATCCATATATATCTAAAGTACCTCCTCAGAAAAAGAGTCCTTGGAGGTGCCAAAAAAATTTACCATTTATTTACCAGTTTTTCTTACATGTTGTAGTTTAAGTTTCAGTGCTTTTCATTAATGTCTTTATTATACCATTCAAAACCTTTCTTCAAAAGTCTGTTTTCACTATTCTTCAAGTTTTTGAATCATGTACTATATCTGATTCACATTTATATTCCAAGAAACTAAAAAGATTCTGAGCATTTGAGAAATTCTTAAATGATTCATGAAGGGATTGCAAGACTATCTTCAGTGGGAACCAGAGGCCAATTACCTCCCAATCATCCCTCAGGAAAGTTCTATGAGCTCCCTGGATTGCCGTCATCTCTGTCAAACATGGATGATTCTCTCTGAATGGAAGAATTTGACCACATTCTCCTTCAAGTTCAGCACCTTTCTTTTTTCTAAGAGCCCAGTGCTCTTCAGTAAACTTCAGATTCAGTGACAATAAATACATCTTCCTTCGACCCCTATGATTTTGCAAAGAAAGACGTTTGCTTTTCTCAAGAGTCTAAGAATCTAAACTGTCAGCAAGGTCATAGCCTATATAGCAGCATGATCCATTTACTTTCTAAAGAGTAAGGTATCTTTGGTTTTTGATTAGGGGTTATAAAATAAGTGATCCTCCAAGTGAACTGCCTTTCCAGGTCCTGAAACTTACCAGGGATCTTATATCCTCAATTTCATACCTAATGACATTTTAGCTGACCTCATTTTAAAACCCTATTTATTCTCATTATACATATACAAGAAAAGTAATTTTATTCCATATCTGAAGACAGTTCTAAAGAAAGATTAATAGCCTTTATATTGTTTAATCTCCCTTGCCAGTGAATTTAGACTTATGATTCATTAGGGTATTCCAAATACACAAAACACAAGCTACAGGTTTTATTCTCTGAATGAAAAGTTATCACATTTAAAACATTAATTTGATTTTAAGTTAGAGTGATCTGCTATCCTATTCAAACAAGCTGAGACCCATCTCTCCATCAGGCACAGCAAAAAGACAAATGGCCACACCTAGTTGTCCTACATTCTCAATAACTCTAAGATATTTTAATGATAATTTGTTTTATGACCATACTACATCTATGGGTTATCACACAAATTTCACTATTTCAAATATTGTCTTCCTATGTACCTTTTGGTGGGGGGATAATATTCCAATTAATAATGAGACTTTTCTTATGGGTTTGGAAAAGACTCATAGTCAGAATATGATAATTTCACCACAAATAATTTGTCATCAAACCCACTTGATAAGAATGGCTTATGAGGGTAGGTTTATACAATTTTATTTTAAACAATAAAATTAAGTGTAAAAATGTGATTATTGAGGTATATACATCCTTAGTATAAACTGGAAAAATGAAGTTATATCAAGAGTTTGCAAATCTCCAGATCTTAGCATTCTGCTTAAAGATATTCTTGATCTTCATTGCTATTTGCCAGAAATCACATGTTGAAATGACCATTTCTTTAGGAATATATTCTTACAGGCATGCTTAAAGTATGTCACCTTAATAGAAAGCATAACATAATCAGCCCAATTCCCCAACCACAGGCTCTGAGATTCACCATTACCAAAGAGAGAGCGATTTGAAATTGCAGAAAATGCTTTGTTTTCACTACCCTTCTAAAGGAAAAATTACTAATTCTCTCAGCTGTGCAAACATGGAGGACTTCCCTGAATTCTCAAAATTAGTATGTGCTGTTAAGGCATAGATAAAGATTGTGAATAGTAACCTTGGTGCCAGGAAGAGACCAAAGCCATGAATGAGTGCTCATGCAGACCCCGGTCACTGATTATGCACCTGCTAAAAGAGAAAAGCTGAATGGATGCAGGATCCCTTGAACTACAATTGCTTCTCCTCATTCAGGTAATTGATAACTGCACTGGAACATTCCATGAGACCTTAACCAAGTTTTTTCACACTTTGGATTCCAGGCTAGTATAATCTTCTCCAAACAAAGTGGACCAGGAATCCTTTGCATTGAATAGGATGTATCCAATTTCAACATTTTCACAATTTTCAATATAGCTATACAAGATCTTTGTTAGAACCCATTTCAAACAGTCCATTATCAAATCCACATATTTCTGTGAATCTCAAAATATATTAGCTAGACAGTCATCTTATTTTAGCTTCAGAAAGTATAGTGCTTTTTTATTCCCAGACATAAGCAATTAAAGATTTGGAAAATAGCACATGGAAAGCTCCAGAGAATTGATCTTCAGAGAGCAAATCTTGCAACACCAAATAACCTCAGTCTCCCTTGGGCACCTCTGCTGACAAGAGTTATTGCTAGTTACACAAGCCAAATGGAAGATATGTACACAAGCCATCACAATTAAATGCCCTGCCTACATAACTGATCTTTGCTTAGAAGCCAGTAGAATTTTCTTACTAACCTGGGGTTACCACATTGCAGAGTTTCCTTGAAGGTAGTACTCTGCCCATATCATACTGAATGTGTGTATTTTCTTGCTTTGTAGTTATATGTGTTGTGTGTTTTACCCAATCTCAACCAGTTATTTTACTTTAAAATCTCATGGGCTTTGTATCCCAAAGCCAAACAACCTGTTGGAAATAAACAGCAGAGAACAGAATTCTTCTTATCTGCTGCTGCCTAACAAATCAAAACACATCGAAATCTGGGATTATTAGAAAAGGTTCAGAGATAAAGAAATAAAATAAAAACCGACTTGTCAAATGGAACTCCCTGCTGCTCAGTACCATGTGTTGCCATAGCAAGTTGCATCTGTTCAGCTATTTAATATGTTAGTGAATATGATACATGAGATAGCTATGGCATTATCAAATATTATCAGTACCTATCAACCTCAATGGTTTACATGGTATATTATTTAAAATATCTACCTCTATATTTACATTTTAATAGTAAAACTCAAAGCTACAGTACCTTGAAAACAATTTTAAAAGTGCAAAGAAAACTATAGTTCTGATTATATTCCACATGTATAAATGATATTCATGTATTATTTTTTTAAAAAAAATTGGCAAACTAACCAAAATGTTCTTGAATTATCAAATATGGTTCTCACTATCAGCTATGATTTAGCTCTCAATGGCTGCAGGACTGAAGTAAATAATCACACGTAGAATTTAAAAAACCTTTAAGTACAGTCATCTTTTTTCCCCATATAAAAATTTTACTCCCCTTCATTTCAAATCTTAGCTATTATCAAATGCCACAGAATATCTGAGCTGGTGCCTGGGTATCATACACCCTCTGAGTTCGAGACTTTGTCATTTAAATAGTCTATTAAGAGATAAGCCATCTATGACTTAATATATGCTTAGTAACAGAACTGATCTGCTGCTACTATTTGTTATATAAAGATTTACCACAATAATGTTGACAATATTAGTGCATTTAAAAACCTGTCACATCCCACTGCTGCTCATGAGTCCTGAGGACACCATGATTGAAATAAGAAGTGACTAGGGGCAAAATTAAGAATTATGGGATGTGTAGGAGGTGAAGAACACAGAGGCTGACTCTGATACAAGGACTGTTTTCCCATAGGGCATTAACCTGAGCATGTGTAGCAGCCACTGTTTTACTGGAAAAAGCAGCGTGATTCATGAACTTGTTATCCAGTCTCCTTGGCTATTGTTGCTCTGTGAACAACTCTGTCAGAATAGGAGAAAGTTTGTGACTAAGGTTAATAATCACCTGTTTACCATGTGATTATTCAAATGGAAACAAACTCAAATCAAAGACTCCAGAGAGGAAATCATTCTAAATAGCTGGACATCTAAAGCAATCATAAGGCCAATTTGTTTTAATACTAAAACCTTCTAGTTTGTGAATATATATCCTTATATATTGGTGGCGAGTGTACTCAATAGTTGGATGTTTTTTCAAGGACTAATTGGCAATATATATGGTGGTTCTCCTTGTAGGAATTTACCATCCCTCAAAATATGTACTTTCATATATGTAAAATAATATTTTATAAGACTTTTTTAAAAGTTTGCAATAATTAAAATTTTGAAACAATTTAAATATTCATCATGTGGAAATGGTCCAATACATTGTGGTGTGCACATATACAATAGGATATTATGAGGAAAATATAAGATTATATACTCTATATTGTAATGATGTCAAACATGAAAATAACCAAGTTGCAGAATTGTGCACATCACAGGATAATATTTTATCTTTTAAAATAATGTTCAAATGTGTTGACATATATATAACTATTTATACATATACCATATACATAAAAGCAAATAAATGTATCTGTGTATACATAAAATTAAAGATCAGAATTTCAGACACCACAGTAAAAAAACATGATAATCAGTTTTTAACTTTCATCCTCATTATTGTTGTGTTATTTAAATTTTTCTACAAGTACTTTTATGGTTTCAAAAATAAGATTTATTAAAAATATGAGTTTTTCTGAAAAGCAAACACTCTCATCCATAATGTAACCAATAAAAGGCCATTCTTTCTGAGCATCCTACTATAAAACATTGTGGGCCTTGTAGACCCAGCTGTATGCATCACCTGACTATTGCATCGAGTTTATGTTTAGAAAGTTATAAAAGAATTTTGTTTAAAGTCAGTAAATAAAATAGAGTACTTAAACCATGGAAATACAGTCTACTGAGATGCAGGAAGTTTACTGAAAACCAGTTAATTATCAAGCCATTGGTTACAATATATTTCTCATATAACAATGAATGACACCTATGTAGCAATTTTAAATAACAAAAACATCCAAGGCCTCTTCACTTGACCAACACCCTTCATGATAGCCAGTTAGAAATAACTAATCAGTAGTTTTGAATTAGGCATTGAACAGGGGGATTAAAATTTGCAACTTTTCCTTTCCACAGTGTGAAAAATCTCTGCAATGCCTGTCCTTTAAACATTAGATGAACTCAGTTCTGAAAACTGCATAACAGCTGCCTGACCTTACTTCACATATTACTGCTAAAATTTCAACCCCATTTCTGCACTAATGCCCCATGGGATACAGAGCCCCCAAAGCCTGCTTTTACTGCTAATTAACAATGATGAACAGGATGACATACTTTTCCTTTGAATACCTCTGTCGGGAAAAATGTCCAATCAGCAAAAGCTACAAGCAATGGACAAATGTTCCCTTTCTCTTTCCTCATTTACATACTTAAATACACAAGACTCTATCCAGACTTTTTTTTTTTAAGTAGGTCAAGCCGTCTAGGCTTTATGCATTAGCTACAGTACCTAGGCAAAGCTGCAGGTTGTGGCTCCAGCCAGTTTTCAGTGTAATGTGTGCTTTTTAAATTTTCATCTACACATGAGGTGGATATTTTTGTGGTAATATTAGTTTAGATATACATTTAGGCACAACTCAAAAAACAGTAAAAAGAAAACACTGTACTTCCATCCATTGAGGGAATTTTTATATAAAATATTGCATGCTATGTCATGACACTTTTTGTTATTTAGTGCATGCATTTTGAGGAACACAGAATTTACAGCTTCTGCATGCTTAAGGAATCTTCTAACACACTATGCCATAAAGATTCACTGGCTTAAGATTTGTATTTAATGATCATTTGGGAAGTACTTGGGCTTGCCCTAAATTTTCCTTTGCACTAAAAAAAAAAAAAGGCTTTGAAGTCGTACAGGACTGGTTTACATCCAGGCAGTTATTTATTAGCTATGTGATATTGGTCAATTTATTTTAAAATGCAGTTTGCTCATCTGTAAAATTGAGATAATAATTCATATCTCGGTGGAACACAATGAAATATAATTTTTATGCAAAATGTTTAAATCAATATGTGGTTCATAGCAAGCACTCAATACATGCTAAGTGGGATTATTTAGTTATTGTTCCTTTATTAAAGAAATGAATTGAGTAAGCATAATTTCAGAAGGAGAGTTGAACCCTACTTATGATAATTAACCATTAATACCTTCAAGTATTTAATATATTTTAATTAAAAATTATTGAAAACATTTAATAAATGGAGATCCTATTTTACCTCCATCATATAAGCAAATGGCAAAGGTTGGCAAAGGAGGAGGAAAAAAAAACGATCAAATTGCCAGAGTAGAGGTGGTTGATTAGCCTCCACATTTCTAATCAGCTAAGCTTGATTACCACAGGAGGAGTTTTGTTTGTTTTCATTCTCCAATTGGATTAAGCTCATCAAGTTAGAATGTGGATAAATATATCAAGGATATTTTATATAGATTCTGAAAACAATACAGACAGCAGACCAGTAAACCTAGACTAGATCTAAGAGAAGTAATGACTTTATTTGGAATATTTGATCCTGGAAGTGAATCTGATCCATGGTCTAATGTGAGAAAAGTCTTCCTTCCCTGAGAAGACACCACATGGATAAAGAGTGCATTTCACGATAGGCCTCAGCACTTGGGCCTGTGCCTTGTGGGTATGTTTGTTCCTCAGTAGGTTGTAAACCAAGAGTCTCATGAGGGCATCACATGCTTTTGCCATTATCCTCTGGGAGTCTACCTCATGCTATGCCCCAAGGAGGCAACTGCTGGAGTGTGCCCCTGTGTTGCAATGGAAAACTACCAGCAGCAGGGCAAGGAGGTCACCAACCAAAAGAAAGGGAGTCAGGGAGTTTGCCTATTTCTCCATGTACTCAGGGATACATTCCCTAATCAGAAGACATATTAGTAATCAAGCACCATGCTAGTGTCTAAAAATATGTAAAGATACATAATATGTGGTCACCAGCATTGAAGAGTTCACAGCTTAGTGGGCCAGAAGGACTCATTAAAAAATAGCTGTATCTATGGTAAATAATATAACAGAATTAAGTGCTTTGATAGTACCAAGGAGAACACAAGTAGCTTTGCCCTAGAAGACAAAGAAAGGTTTCACAAATATATAAAGTATATGACTCAGGCTTCGAAAATGGAGGGGAAAATGGGATTAGAGATGTAGCTCAGTGGTAAAGCACCCCTGGGTTAAATCCCTAGTACCAAAAAAAAAAAAAAGGGGGCAGGGGTGGGTGCATGATGGGGGGACCACCAGATTAGGAAGAAGGGGAAGGTAAGTATGAAAAAGAAAGAATAAGAATATTTTGAATACAGGAATAAATGGGATGATATCAAACTAAAAAGCTTCTTCTCAGCAAAGGAAACAATCAAGAATATGAACAGAAAGCCTAAAGAATGGGAGAAAATCTTCTCCACCTGTTCTTCAGATCGAGCATTAATCTCTGGGACATGCAAAGAACTCAAAAAACTTAACACTAAAAAAAACAAAACAAAAAACAAAAAAACCCAAAAACCAAAATAACCCAATCAATAAATGGGAAAGGAACTGAATAGGCACTTTATAGAAGAAATATGTCAACAAATATGTGTAAAAATGTTCAATATCTCTAGCAATTTGAGAAATGCAAATTAAAACTACACTGAGATTTCATCTCACTCTAGTCAGAATGACAACAATCAAGAATACAAGTAACAATAAATGTTGGTGAGGATGTGGGGAAAATGGTACACTCATACATTGCTAGTGAGACTCCAAATTGGTGCAATCAGTCTGGAAAGCAGTATGGAAATTCCTCAGAAAACTTGGAATGGAACCACCATTTGACCCAGTTATCCCTCTCCTCCATTTATATCCAAAGGACTTAAAATCAGAATACTACTGTGACACAGCCACATCAATGTTTACAGAAGCTCAATTAACAAAGCTAAGCTATGGAAAAAACTAGATGTACACCAACAGATGAATGGATTAAGAAAATTGAGTATATATACACAGAATGACTTTATGACTTCTGTCGGTACATGGGTGGATCTGGAGAGGATAATACTAAGCAAAATAAGCCAATCCCAAAAAACTGAAGTTCAAATGTTCTCTCTGATATATGGATGCTAACACACAATAAGGAGAGAGGGGAAGAAGAGAAGTTCAGTGGAGGAGACAAAGGAGAACAAAGGGAAGGGAGGGGGAACAGGACTAGAAAAGACAATGGAATCAATCTGACGTAACTTTCCTATGTATATATGTGAATACACCACATGAATCTCTACATCATGTACAACCACAAGACTGGGATTCTAATTAGAAAGGATGTACTCTATGTTTGTATAAATATATCAAAATATACTCTACTGTAATGTATAACTAAAAAGAACAAATGAAAAATTCTCAAAAAAGAAGGCCATGCCTGAATATTTTCCTGGCATTTAAAAACCTTTAATTGTGATTCTACACCATGACAATTTTAAATATCAGCCTATATGCCTACATTCTATTGCCAATATGCTATTACAACAAATTTTGTACATGGAATTCTAAGATATTTGATGTCAAAAGTCATGCCTCATTTGACTTTGTATGTCTAGTACCCTGAAAGGTGCTTGGCACATAGGTACTTAACAAATGGCTTTGTTGCCAGGCATGGTGGCACATATCTGTAATCCTAAAGGCTCAGGAGGCTGAGACAGGAGGATGGCAAGTTCATAGCTAGCCTCAGCAACTTAGCAAGGAACTAAGCAACTCCGCAAGACCCTGTCTCCAAATAAAACAATATATAAAAGGGCTGGGGATGTAGCTCAATGGTTGAGTGACCCTGAATTCAATCCCCAGTACCCCCACCCCAAATGGCTCTGTTAAGTGCATGTTAACAAATTGTTAAAACAATGATGTGAGTTAGACTGGGGAGTAACTGGAGATGAGGAGAATCCAGCCAGTGGATTCATAGTAGGACCAGCTAATGGTGGCTTTTGAATTATGTACAGGACAGGACAGTGTTTCTCCACCAGAACAGATTAAGATATGCAGGAAAGGGGAATGGGTATAGTAAAGATGGTTGATA
>CM053411.1:43983954-44022841 GCA_028644305.1 Xerus rutilus | reverse complement strand
AAAAAAAAAAAAGATATGGATCACAAGACTCTTGCTTCAAAATATCTACGTACAAAGAGGGAACAAATAAATTAGAAACATGCTAGAAGTTAGCTAAGATTTGTATACTAACTGACTCATGAAATATTAAACATAAACCAACTTCTGAAGGAGACAATGGCCTTGACCTGGGCAGCACTGATCCATTACCATTGAATGTTTTCAAAGTGTAACACAGAGTTATATTTGGCAGAATTTCTAGGGTCCAAAGACTATTTCAACAAATACAAATTGATTGCTTGCTAAATTCTAGACTCAGGCTGGATTCAGGGAATAAACAGTGCACAAAATTGATGAAATTTCATGTCCTTATGAGGCCTGCTGCCACTCAGCATCACCCTGTTTGGTATGAATGAAGAATTTGTCATCAGAATTTAATACTTTAAATCTAAAATTCTGCCAGAGAAAGTTGCTAACAAAACCAGAAGAGACTACAAAGTCTACCAAAAAAAAATTTTTTTTTCCCAACTTTTTTCCAAACATTGACTTTGCTTTGTCCTACAGAAATAAGTTACCAAGTGTTTCTATATACAATTTTGACACAAGTTTTATAAGTACAAAATCAGTTTCTTCTCATAGTCCATCAAATAAGCATTGGGAAAAATATGACTATGAATCCTATGGAGGAGTTCCAAGCTGACAGCTTCGCAGAGATGGGAGTCCATGCCTATCTCTAACCAGACTCATTTGCAAGTAGGGACTTGAGACACACCCTTGCAGAGCAGTGCAAGGAATGAGCGAGACTTTGGTTACAGAGCCCGGAACTATACTTTGCTTTCACTACTTGTTTTTCACTAAGGAGCAGCCTCTTACTGCTAAAGATCAATGAATATTATTTAGTCAGGTATGTCTTGAACCAGACAAGGTTGACACCTGCAATTAAATATAAAAAAGCTAAGGTTGAAATACCAAAATTTTGTTTTACAACAATCATTCTGCTGGCAGTAGAGAGGATGGATTAGAAAGAGGATGCTCTTTGTTGATTAGAAGACTATTACAACAGTTCAAGAAGAGGCCATTAAGCTGAAGCTGTGAGAAGGGATACAAAGCAAGCAGATAAATTCTAAAATCAGTAGCTAGAGTAACCAGTAGCCATATGAGCACTTGACATGGGGCTAATAGGATTGAGGGGCTGAATTTAAAAAACTGAAGGACTGAGTGTAAATTTATTTAAATTAAATTAAGTATAAATTGAAAGCTGATAGAGGATTCAACTATGGAACACTTAATTTATGTTTAGAATAACTCGAGTATTTGAATTTACCACTGCATGTTTTATGAAATACAAAGCATTTCTGATGAAAAACTTAGATTCTGAATGGAGAGGCAAAACATGAATATTTATTGATTACATATTACAATTATCATAATCCAAATCAACTTTAATAAAATATGCTATTAAAGGTGATTTTACTTATTAAAATTAATTTTATCTTTTTCTTTCTTTAAGGTGACTGCTAGGAAATTTAAATAACATAAATAGTTCACATTATATTTCTTTTAGAAAGTACTAATTACAGAGGTATCTTGGGAATTAGTTGAGAAATCATTTGGGATGTAAAGGCAAGCACAGGGTTAATACATCAAGGTTTTAGTCTAGGACTCTATAGGTGGGCATATGGTTGGAAGATGATGAGTTTACTTCTCATGTGGTAAGTTTGAGATGCCTGAGAGACATCCAAGTGAAGATGCTGATCAAGCTATTGGAATACTGGTGTGTTGGTCAGAGAACCCACAACTAGAGAGTGGATTTGGAATTGAGCAGTAGACATTGATAGCTAAAATTCAGAGCAGGTTCTTAGGAATATTCAAACAGACTTATTTTCACAGAACAAGCCTTGCTAATCAATTAAATTTTGATTTTTCAATAATTTTGTCTGTCTATCTTGTATTTCCACCCTTCATTGAGCAGGAAGGCTCTTAGAGACAGGTCCAGGAGGAAGTATTTTTTCTTCCTTCCTGCCTCCCTCTTTCTTTTCCTCCCTCCTTCCCTCCCTTCCTCCTTCCTTCCTTCCTTCCTTCCTTCCTTCCTTCCTTCCTTCCTTCCTTCCTTCCTTCCTTCCTTCCTTCTTTCCTTCCATCCTTTCCTTATCTTTTTGGTACCAGGGATTGAACCCAGGGGCACTTAACCACTGAGCCACATCCCCACCCCTTTTTACTTTTTATTTTGAGACAAGATCTTCCTAAATTGCTTAGGGCCATGCCAAAGGAACTGATTTTCTTGATAGGAAGAGCCCTCTATTAAAGTGTCTACACAGAAACCTAGGTATATTATGTTCTTTCAGGGCAGCTGAGCATCACCCTGTCAGGGAAATACTTTTTTGACAGAGAGGTTAAACAGTTTGTCCAGCTCATCTCCAGAGGGCAAAGGCTCCCTGTCTCACTGATATAAGAATTCCAAGGTCTACATACTGCCTCCTAAAATAAACTCCTGAAGACATCATAAATTGCATTCTATAGCTCTAAAAATGTATGTCTATATCAAAAGAATTTTCCCAGGCCTCATGAAAATTATCTCCAGTCCTCTAACCCTAATTTATAATCTGGATTACCTATGCCTTATTACCTTGAGTACTCCCTAGTATATTCACCTAGTTGAAATGAACTTCTCACATCTGCAGTGTTGGAATGAACTGCTCCCATGCAGAGTGACCCAATATCAGCATTAACAGGATTCTAATGCATAGCATCACCATCATCTCGTTTCCTGATCTTTGATTGACATATTTGCTGTGCTACTTGTATTTTTAACTACTGCAACCATGCATTTTGCTTGTTTTTTTGTGCAGTAAAAGGAATTTTCCTGAGCAGTGTACAAATGACCCCTTATTCACTATGCATTCCTCAAAATAGTTATTAACCCTGGTGCAATGTCTTCATTTCTTTTCCATTAATCTTGATTGTGTTTAGACTTCTGAAAAGCTTGCATACTTAGTAACTGTTTGCATATGCTTTAACTGCTGCCCATCATTCCTTTCTGGAATGTGTTTCCTTTCTGGAACACATAGACTATGTCTTCCTTGCTGTAATACAGAGACTTTTATAAGTATTATAAGAGTGAACATACCAGATGCCTTCAGACCACAGGAATTCTTAACCATTATGTCTCCTGGGAATCCCTAAGTAACCTAGATAATGTTCTTGAATTCCTGAGTCAGTATAAGATTACAAATGTTTGCTGTTTTAAGTTGCTAAATTGTGGGAAAATTTGTTACACAGAAATAAGTAACTAATCATCTGTAGTGTAAATTGTATTATATATGATCTATAATGATTTATCAAATTGGCCAAAGGAAATGTTTCCTGAAGGTTGGGCTATAAGAAACAGTTGAGAGCTATAGGATAAAAAAGGAGGTATAGTCAGTAGTTAAAAAGAATTCAGCAAAGGAGTACCTTGCTTTGGCAGTTTGGCATAGAAAAGAGGACTTGCTGAGGCAACTTGTCACTGGCTAACAGAATGGATATGAAGTCATTCTGTGCAATAGCTTGGAGCCTACTACAAAGCAATGGGTTAGAAAAAGTGATCATAGAAAAGAGTGATCATAGAAAAGTGATCATAGAAAAATCTATGGACAAGATTTTTCTCTAGCTAAGGAAAGCTCTGGGCATGTTTCTCCAGTTCTTCTAAAGAGATTCTGGAATCCTAACTTCTGGGAGGCTAGAAGATTCCAGGATCAACCTAAAAACACTCAACATTTGATTAGAAACTTAAATGACTGAGTAGAATCTAGATTGTGATAGATAATGGGAAAAGAACTTTTGTCCAGGAGTTAGAAATAGATGACAAAAAGAAACACGTTGTTTACAAAAGTGGATTAATACATTTTTCTAGAGTGGAGAAATAAGTAGAGAATTGTGGAAAATGCACCTGTAAAAAGGAAATTGAGATCAGAGATGCTGGAGGCATAACATTTTTAAATTTTAGGCATAGAATTTGCCTATTCCTGTGCATAGTTGAGAGGTATGAATGTGTTTAACAAAGGAATAACATGATAGGAGATTCAATTTAGCAAAATTTAATATGATCAAAGAAGTAATTTAGTAAACTAACCAATATAAATGGATTGGAAAGTATTCAGAATAGAGAGCAGATGTTGACTGAGGAAGTGAGACAGAAGTACAAGACCTCTGAGTGATAAGTGGACCCACTAAGGAGAGACAGGTAGAAACAGTGTTTTTGTTTTTTTATTAAATTTTATAGCAACAGAATTTCAGAGGAAGGACAAAAAAATCTAGAAATCTAGAAACCATTTTAGAGAGACTAAATGATATACTAACTTAGAAAATGAGAAACCTAATTAACTTACGTGAAAGAAATGTAAAGGTGGTCAGTCTCAATTGTGGGTGTCAAATATTAACCTTTATAAATAAATAAATAGTTAAAGCCATGAAGTTGAACCCAGGGCCTTATGCATGCAAGGCAGGCACTGTCCGAACTGAACTCTGTCCCAGCCCCCAAGCCATGAAACTTTGTAGGGAGTGTCTTTACACAGGATTGCCTGTCACAAGGCTGCCAGACTGTACAAAGGCCACTGCTACCTAATACAAAAAGTACTTCTACAAGGACATCTGCCCAGCAAAGGGCTGTTCACCCTCAGACTGAGGCCACTCTTGATATTCATCACTGTGGTTAAGGATTATTGTTTCAAAATATCTGATGTAATTCCTCTTCATTTTTATCTTAAAACTTTCCTTTGTGTCAATGTCTTTGAATACATCTATAATTTACAAGGGTACACATATGCCCCTTTGCAATATTCTGCTATTCCCAAATAAATATAATTGTTCTTTGGAGAATCTTTCTGATTGTTTTTTAAATTTAAGTTGACTTCCAAGAAGAAACAATGAAAGGAGGAATTTGTATAGATTCATCTCCCCCCAAATAGAGACTGTACCACACATCTGGATAGCACTTCATCCCATAGAAATGTGGCCAACAACTTAAATTTTCTCCAAAGAGAACTTTGTTTTTCATATCACAAAGCTTGGACAAGAATTTCGCAATACATTGTGAAAAGACATTATACTTAGTCTTTCTTTTAAAATTCTAGTCAAATAGGTTGCATGCATTCTAATTAATTCCTGGGAGAACAAAACCAAACAAAATATCTACTGTATATGATTTTTAGGATTGAATTTAAATATTATATGGCAATGTGGAACCTTTATAAATTGGTGCATATGTTGGTTGAAAGAACATTTAGATAGAGCATCATTTCAATTTAAAAGAAGCCTGTGGGGGGGGCTGGGGCTATGGCTCAGCGGTTGAGCGCTTGCCTCACATATGTGAGGCACTGGGTTCGATCTTCAGCACCACATAAAATAAATGAAGATATTGTGTTCATCTACAACTAAAACAAAATATTTAAAAAAAAAAAGAAGCCTCTGGGGGAATAATTGGATTTTATCTTCATATAGGTATGCACCCATGTATAATTACTAACTTTAAAGAGATGTTTTTGGATTGAATCTTGGGGCACTAAGATAAAAAATGTAAAACAGACAGGCAGAGAAAGATGAGGAAGATTGACATGTTACCAATATTGGCAAGCTATTTTGGGACATGTGATATTTACTATAAATACACTGTATTTCTAGTAACACTAAAAACACTGATCAAAAGGTGTACTTCTAAATCAAAATCAATTGAGAGCTTGCTTTCAAAATACAGCTTCCGACCGAGGAAAGTACAAAGAAGAAACACTTAAGGCAAATATGTACAACAATTCACTAATCAAATTTGCAATGCTCTTTCATGCTCCCAAGATGAAAGGATTTCAAAGAGCACTCATCACTCTTCCTCTGCTCCACCCTCCATGACATCTCCTCTGGTCAGAACCAATGCATTCTTTAATATTCATGGCAGTGAAGGAGCTCACCTTTGCAGCCACTTTCTTCTACAAATCAGAAGGGTGTTAAATAATCTCCAATGAACAACACTAGACTAATACAGGAAGAGACTTTTCTAGAAGTGACAGCATCGGTACAATTTCATTAGATAGCTGATAAAATCAAAATTTAATTCAATTTTTTGCCTATTACATTAAGAACTTTTAGCAATATTGATTAAATAATCCTTAACATCGCTAATTTAAATATTTATAGTAAAACACTTTACGGTTTACAAGTCACTTTAGATTCTCTATCTTGAAAACCTATCATTTGTCCATTGTTCCTATGAATAACATGTATGTAAACAAGAAGGAGAGATGAAGAAATATCAAGACAGAGAAACACCAAGAAACACTAGTTACTTTGGAACAAAATGTTTACTATAAACAATCCAAGCTGCTTGGTGATGAGAATCCCATCATCACCTTGTCTAGTTATTCATCCAACAAATATTTATTGAAGTAGTTATTGAGTGCCCAGCTCATTTATATCTATAGAGCCTAACACAGACCTGGGCCATATTAGATGCTTAATAAATATTAATGAACAGGCTTCTAGCAAGTCTGAAATAAATGAAAAAAGCCACACTTCCATATTATTTTCCTTATTAATGATTATCATTATTATAAATCATGTTCTCTGTCATCATAAAGTTTATCTCCTTTGAAAGAAATGGGCAGATATGAAATTACTAGGGAACAATTCATGATAAAAGTGAGCTACAATAAATGAGGTAATAATTAAGGAGAGACAATTATTCATCTAACAAAAATGTTCACAACAGACCTGCTTGTAGCAACCAAATACCATGATCAATTCTTAGTTAAAGATTTATGAAAAGAACATCAATTAAAATATGCAACTTTCCAATAATCTGCTAAATATTGAATGTTACAATTTTTCTATAGTGTCAACAAGAACTTAGATGTGACTTTCTCACACTTATATAGAAACCAAATTGTGTCTATCAATTTATTTTGACTATGGGAAAGTTGAGGGGCTATATTTAACCAAAGCACAATATTTTCCACATTTAATTAAATCTTTTTTTTTCAGAAAACTTTCATTGAGCACCTTAATTCTAGGTACTAAATTAATTGCCCCTCATTTCATTTCTTTATCATCCCCTCATTGCCTCATAAAACTTTACAATTTCAATAGTCATATCAAGTGGCTTGAGCTTAACAGTGATTGCATTTATATTAATAGAACAAAAAAATCCATGTATCAAAACTAGGCCACTTGATTCAAAAGTCATTTTGTCATAAATTGTTATATTCTTAAGATAACAATTAATCAAAATTTAAATGTGATTACATTTTCAAGTGAAATCAAACTTCATCACTCTGAAAAATGGGATGAAAAACCTTATTAAATATTCAAATCTTCATTGAAATAATTTGCCAATCAGATTTTAACAGTTATCTAATTGAAATAGCATTATACGTTTTAGCAAGAATGCAATCAACTTCTCTGTTTATTGTGTCACTCTATCAATTAAGGATGGAAAAATGATTTTTGAATGAGTTCAGGATATAGTTTATACTTTGCTGATGATTTTGAAGGCTTACAAAAGTTTTCCTGGAAGTTTAATGGATAATCAAAATTTCTAAATTTCTAACTTTTATAGATAAAACATATGATCTATTACACAATCACCAGTTGGCTTAATTTTTTTTTTAAACCAGGATCAAACCCAGGTGCCCTTTATCACTGAGATACATCACTAGTTTTTTAATTTTTTTATTTTGAAACAATGTTGCAAAGTTGCTGAGGCTGGCCTTAAACTTGTGATACTCCTACCCCAGCCTTCCAAGTCACTGGAACTATAAGTGTGCACCACTGTGCCTGACTTAATTTTCAGATCAGTTACATTTGTAAACCAAAATCAGGCAACAGTAATAATCTAAAATTCTAAAAGTCTTGTTTTATTTTTAAATTTCCAATCCTGAAAAAAGTAGAATTTATTTGGGACAACCAGGATAGCTTCAAAGGTACATAAATAATTTGATAAGAGCCTTTGAATATTCTCAAAACTAAGTATTGATATTAAGAATAGTTCTGATTCTATTACTCACAGGTATCATCTTGAGCCTCTGTTCCCAGTCCTTTTCTTTCTCCTACATTTCCACCTTCTTGACTTCTTCCTTTTTTTTCTTTCAATATTTGTGTGTTTATGTATAGTACTGATTGAACCCAGGAGTGCTTTACCACTGAGCTACATGCCCAGCCCTTTTTATTTTTTTTAATTTATTTTTTTGGTACCGGAAATTGAACTCAGAGGCACTCGACCACTGAGCCACATTCCCAGCCCTATTTTTTGTGTTTTATTTAGAGACAGGGTCTCATTGAGTTGCTTAGTGCCTTGCTGTTGCTGAGGCTGGCTTTGCACTTGCGATTCTCCTGTCTCAGCCTCCCAAAGTGATGGGATTACAGGCATGCGCCACCACACCCTGGCCCTTTTTATTTTGAGACAAGATCTTGCTAAGTTGCAGAAGCTGGCCTCAAACTTGTAATCTTCCTGCCTCGACTTTCTGAGTAGTTGGGAATAGCAAGCATGTGACATTGTACCCAGCTCTTTTAATTTTTAATTCCTCTTCCTTTTTTTCCATGTACCCAGTGTTAAGGGAAAGAATTAGAGGTAAATTTCAGTAGTTTTTTAAAAAGTGACATTGTATTTATTTTTATTTTATGTTAAAACATTGAAAGAAATAACTTGCATCCACATGAAGGACTTACTGAGTTATAAATGGCTAAGCCACTCTTGTAGGCAATGGAAGAAAGGGAAAGGAGATCAAAGGTTTTATTTGGCCAGATTTGGACAAAAAGTGGGTTCTAGTAGTTGATACAAGAGCAGATAGGGCTAACAAATGATAGTATTTGGGAATCCCAGTGAATTAATGACCTTTCAAGAACAGGATCTAGGAACAAGGGAGAATTTCAAGATTTCAAATCCAAGATAAGGTGTGTAGAGACAGGTCCTGAATCCAAATTGAATGTCCAGGCAGGACCAAGAGAGGAATGGAGAAAGAAAGAGGCACTCATAGGGCACCGCCAGAAATCCACTGCCAGAAAAGGAGCTATGGATGGTTCTGAGCGGGTATAGACACACAGAAAGTCAATTCTTTGCTTATGAAAGAATTCTACACATTTGATCAGAATTGGAAAGAAGTATCCATTCTTAGAGACCAAAAACCTTTAACCACAAAACAAACAACAGGAGTTTCAGTAATTCAATGACATAGCCCCTTATGATTTCAGAGTGATCACTGTAGAACCTTTTCTCAGGCTAAAAGTGTAATTGGTTATGGATCAATAAGTAATTTCTTTTAGAAGGAAAAAACTCTTGTTTTCTTCCCTTTTTATTTATTTATTTTTGGAAGTAGCAAGGCTGTTAAATCAGAATTGAGCAAGTCTATTTTGAAAGTTGAGATGACTCTAAACAACAAGATTCCTTATCGCACTAGTTAAGTTTACCTCCACCGATCATTTATTTACAATGCCATAAAACCCAGATGCTTTCCATTTTGATTGTTAGATATTTGCTGAAAGGCAGCTGAAATTACTTTCCCAGAGTTCCCATTCTGACAACCCCATTCTGAATGGAAAATTTACGATGGTTCAATAATAGTTGTGCTGAGGTGTTGTTTTCTGTTTATTTTTTCAAGATTAGCAATGAATTTAGTTTGTGTGGTCAGTATTAACCCCTACTCAGTTTATTGCAGATTCCAGAAGCTTCATGTAAATGTAAGATTAAGAAAGCAATAAAATCTTTGGGAATTAAAACATCATTAAATTCTGTGTTCATATATTCTGTGGTTTGTTAGTTTTTCTAATTATTTTAGGATTGGGGCCTAAGTCCAGTCTCCAACAGGAGAAAACATAACGACCCCATCAAATGTCCTTTGAGGTATGAACACTGATAAAAGGGGAACTTATAGGGATAAAAAAATCAAACTTACATGATTACAAGATGCAGGGATCTAGATAAACTATACTTGAGAAATCAAATAGGGGGCTGTGGATATGGTTCTATGGTAGAGGGTTTGCCTAGCATGCTCAAGGCCCTGGGTTCAAACTCCATTTCACACACACATACACATACACACACACACAAATAAGTCAAATACAGCATAGAGAGAAGCAAATGTTTCTGAAACTTTCAGAAGATAAAGAGATAATCTTAAACAAAGAATAATGAAGATAAGAAAGCTTTAGAGGCTGTTTGTGGGGTCGAGGATTGAATCAGGGCCTTATGCATGCTAAGAAAGTATTCTCCCAGTGAGCTGCAACCCTAACCCCAGAGTTCTGGAATATGTGATGCTTTACTATATGTTATTTTGACATATTAGTAAAATATCAATATCTCTTAACAATAAAAGACTGTGCATGCTGCTTTGTAAGTAATGAAAGGAAATGAGGAGATAGAATTATAGCCATACTCATTAATAATTGTTTGAACAGACAGATAGAGGGAAGAGTCCCTGAAGTATAAAGTCAAATATGGCAACTTTAAAAAGAAATGAAAATGTTTTTCATTCATGAGCTACTATTTACCTTCTACTATGTAATGGGCAAATTCTTGTGGATAGTTTAGAGCTTAAAGAAAAAGGAATGATCCTGGGACAGAGTGGTTAAGTGTCTATAGTATTTTCCTGACACATATCAAAATGAGTAAAAAATGGCATAGAAACAATATTTTTGCAATTTTATTTTACATCCTCAAATATATTTAAAGTTCCCTTTCCTTCCATTTCATATAACTTTTAACAAATTTTCTCTCTGGCAAGAAGAGGAATGAGAATCCTGAATCCAGATCTTTGATTGTTACCAGCATTATGGCTTCCTGCATCCAGCCAGATGGTATAGTATCTACTGAGCAATAACTCATTTTATTAATTTGGCAAGTCTGCCTAAATACACAAAACCACTCCAAAAAGTATTTGCAAAGACAAAATTGAGAGGAATTCACACTCAAAAAAGTACTAAAACTTTTTGTTCTATTATAAAGTATATATTAACAATAGTAGTAGGTCTAAAGTTTCATCATCTCTAGGCTATATTTATATTTTCCATAGCACAGTACAGGTTTCTGGGATAAGGAAAAAACACAAGATAGAAAACTATAAATTATATATGAAAAGTTAACAGCAAAAAGTAAAAGCTGAAAAGTATTTAAAATGTACTTACTATATGCAGTTCTAGGTAGTCCCCCAGGCCTGAAGAACTGTCCACTCGCACCAGGACTGCTTCTTTCTGAACAGTGCTAAACCCTATGGCCAGTCTGTCTGCTCGTGTACTTGGTCGGTCATTAGGAGGCCACTTATACGTGATTTGTCCTCCACCTTTGCTAAAGATATACGTTGTCCCAGCTGTAAAACAAAAACCAAAACCAATTAGTCCCAATATATCCAATCCCCACTTCCCCATGTTTGTCAGGTTGATATATCAGTAAAGCATTAACTTTACACTCAGAAACTACGGCAAAGCAAATAATAAATTTCAATCAAACATGTTCAAGAAAGAGGACAGAGTTGTTTTAAAAGAAATAGAAAAGTAGCTCAGTTTTTAATACACTCATTAAATCTACCAGCAGGTGTTTCAGAACAAACAGTCGATTACAGCTTTTTCCATTGAGTTAAGAGAAGTATGGAATGTAATGGGGTTTTATTTCTTCCTGCCAGTTTTTAAAATAGTTTAGTAGGAAACATTGACTGGAGGCTTCCAAAAAGCAGCAGAGACATATATCAACTTGTTTCTGAAACAAGAACTGCATGTAGATGTGACAGGGTCATACAGCACAGTGGAACAAATCATAACAAATATGCTGCGAATCAAACTTTTATGAGAAAAAGGTCCATTCACATGTGACAGATGATAACTAATGGATAAACAGCTATAAGCCCCAGTAGTCATGTCAAGAAAATACAGATAATAGATCCCATCCATACCAGTCAGGTCTTATTTAACAAGCAATGTCTAACGCCTGTCAAACTACTCAGCATCATAAAGACCCACCCACTCCACTGTCCCACCAAAGTGAATACTAGTCTTACAGCACTGAGAATAATGTCAGATATCATTCTGTGAGTGTTCAAATTCTACCTCATGGTAGTAATATCAGTAAGTTAGCCATCTTAATTTAAAAAGTTTTATTTCAAACAAATTTACTCAGTGTCCAAATGCCCAGAAGTTCTACGTCATTGCACCACTAACAATGCATTCTCAATGAACAATAAAATAAATTCCTTGAGTGAGAATATTCAGAAGAGACATGCAAAGATTTGCACAGGGGAGAAGGAAAAAGAGAGCTTCTTCCACACTGAAGTAGACTACAGAAATGTTTATTTAATTGGCCTAGGAACAGATGTTAGAGATAATTCATAAAGGACTGTATAGTCTTACACAAAGAATGCCAATAGGTGTGTACCTACTCTGATGGATAATTTTACATTTCAATTTGACTGAGCTATGGGGGTGCCCAAATAGCTGGTAAAGCGTTATTTTGGGGCTTATCCATAGGGTGTTTCTAGAAGAGATTAACATTTGAATTGAAAGACTGAGTAAAGCAGGTGGCCCCATCCAATGTGAGTGAACATCACCCAATTCACTAAAGGCCTGAATAGAACAAAAGGTAGAGGAAGGTTGAATTTTCCTTCTTTCTCTGCCTGACTGCCTAAGCTGGGACATCATTTTTCTCCTGCCTTCAGAAATTCTGGTCTTAAGCCTTCAAACCTAGACTAGAATCTATACCATTGTCTTTTGGGGTCTCAGGCCTTCAAACTGCACCTCTGGCTTTCCTAGGTCTCCCTCTTTCAAAAGGTGCTTCACATATGTACAGGGTTAGGTAGATAGACAAATACAGTATTCCATATTGGTTCTATTTCTTTGGAGGTCAATTATACCTACTATGTGCCAAATAAGGAAAGAAAAGCAACATTAAAAATGAGGCCACAAGCCGAGTATGGTGGTACAAACCTGTAATCCCAGCAGGTCAGGAGGCTGAGGCAGGAGGATTGCGAGTTCAAAGCCAGCCTCAGCAAAAGCAAGGCACTAAACAACTCAATGAGACCCTGTCTCTAAATAAAAGACAAAATAGGGCTGGGGATGTGGCTCAGTGGTCAGGTGCTTCTCAGTTCAATCCCCTGGTACCCCCACGCAAAAAAAAAATGAGGCCACAAAATATCCTATTTTATGGAAAAATGACTTCTACTTAGAGTAATACCAATGTGTAAACATTTTATGTACACTATATTTTGTTTTGTTTTGTTTTGTTTTTTGTATTAGAATTTAATCCAGGAACATTCTACCACTAAACTACACTCCTAGCCTTTTTTTCTTTTTTCTTTTGAGACAGGTTATTGCTAAGTTGCCCAGGCTGGTCCTGAACTTGAAATCCTCCTGCCTCAGCCTCCCAAGTAACTCGGGTTACAGACAGGTGCCACCGTTCCTCGCTTAGCAATATGTTTTGTTTTTGTTATTTTCCCCATAGTTTTTAAGTTGGTGCGTTATAATTGTACATAATGATGAGATTTATTTCAGCAATATGTTTTTAAAATATCTACACATTAATATTCTATGATGACCAATTTGCCACATTTGCATGTAATTAAACACCTGATAGGTTTTGTGCTCTTGTGCTGGGTTGGTGCAACCAGTCTTTTTTTCCATCTCAGACATATCCATAGGCCCTTGAGAATCTTCAAACACCTCTATAATAAGCATATCATATCAAACACCTCTATAATAAGCATATCATATCTAAGGATAAAAAAAAAATCCTTTGGCATGTAGACCTTTGGTAGATACACCCAAGAAACAAGTCAGGAGACAATTGGATGTAAAAGAATTAAACCAGAATATTGTTAAAATGAAATGGTATAAAGACTGTGCACTTGTCTGTTAAATTTTTGGATGCTAATACATGAAAGAAGTTCATCTCATGTGAGAAAAAGTAAGTCATATTTCAAAGACACCAAGGTGCAAGCAAATAAAATTCAGAATATATAAACTGTATATAAGAAATGCCAGAGCTTTCCAGAGCCATTTATGTCCTACATCATCAAGTACTATTTGGTAAATATTTTTATGCTTGCTGAGTCTTGCAGATAACTAATATTAACTGTTTCAGTAAAGCATGTGTTAATAAAAATAGAAGAATATATAAAAGCTGAGGTTTCTTTGAAAGGGGGATATAATGGTTGCCAGCTATTTCTGAATGGTGATATTTACTTAATGATTAATTTACATTTCTCCTTTTAATTAATTTTGCTCTCTAATGATATGGCTCTCATGTGAAATAAGTGTTCAAAACTAGAGATAATATTTAACAATATAAAACATATCTAAGAATTCAGATGTTTTCTATCAGAATCAATTAAATAAAGCAGTACTGTAAATCAGCATTACCTTACATTTCATAGTGACTTTAACTTTAAAAATCACTTTCACAGTGACTTTTCCCTTTTCTCTATTTATGTAAAGAAAGTGGGATAAACAATTATCTCATGTTATAACTGAGGAAATTTATAAAAATTGACTTGTTATCTAAAGTTTCATATTTGGTTAAGTGGCAAAGCTGGCAAAGACTCCTGTTTTGGTGCATATTGTTTTATCTTTTTTATTACAAAAGAGTTTCTGTCACAACAAGATGGTAAAGAAAAAGTTAATTGGATATGTCAGCTGATATTTTCAAGGCCAACTATTATAACATTCTAATGTCTCATGTCTATAAAGTGTCATTTGCACTTCACATTCTTATACTCTCTTTCCACCTCAGAATGCTTTACAACAAGAAAAAAAAACATGTAAATGTGAAATGACAGAACATTTAATATATTCAAATTAACATTAAGTTGGGATACACTTCTGAAACTTCTGAAACTGTAAATGTTCCTAGTCACACAATTATAAAACTTAGATAATTATGTCATAATATTAGTACTCCAACTTTGATTTCCTCATGGATTCTACTCATTTTCAATATGTGTTAAGACTTGGTAAATAGCATGAGATTAGCTAACTTTTAGTTCTTTAGGTTTGACTAAAACAAAGAAATACAATTTTATAACTATCTGCCAAACCCTAAGATCATTTCTAGTTTCCTTTTTCTCCAGAATCACATATCTAGTCCTCCCACCACTCTCTTCTACCTACAGAAGCATCCTTATTTCTTTTTTAAAAATTTACTTTGCATTAAACTTGAAAAAATCTCCTATATTCTTAAATCCTCCTTCCACACAGCTATAAAATTATTCTCATAATCAAATATTGTCAGTCATTTGACTGAAGTTACAAAATCCAGCTCATTTTACATGCCTCTTTCTGAATCAAGGGCAAGAGATACTTATTGCAGCAGAGGAACTTAGAAATTAAGAACATAAACTCTGAATTTAGTTAGACCTAGGTTCAAATTCCAACGGCATCACCTTAACTGAGTGATTTATTCTAAGACTCGGGTTTTTATCTTAAAAAAAAAAAATGGGAATAGCAGCTTTATCTTCCAGAACTTCTGTCAACATTAGATGAGATATTGCACAATAACACCATAGTTCACATCCCAGAATATGATAAGTGCCCAATAAATCCCAGAGAGAACAATTGAAATTCTGTATATGTGTTGTAAATATATAAAATAACATTGCAACATTTTTTTAAAATTTAACATAAGAGCCTTTAAGAAAATTGGATATATTGAAAAGCAATGTTCAAATCAAATATCTTTAAAAAAAAGGATATGGTAGTTTTATTAATCTTTTCAGTATTTCATTCTTTGAATAGCAATTTTATATACAGTATTATTTATATGCACTATTATTATATGCGCTAACAGTTGACAATGGAAGTGATATTAAACTATCACCTGGGAACTTTCATGAGAAAAAGAATATTAGTTCATTACCATAAAACATCTAGAATGGAAAGATTTATAATATGAGGCCAAAAAAAATTCACTTGACCATTAAATAAGGAGGTAAGCATACATAAAATGAACTGCAAACTAGCTTTACTTTTTAAATTTTATTTTTATGGAAAGGTGTTTTATTTTATTATGTAAGTGAATTAAATGAGCAGTGGTAGTACATCTTAACCACAGTTCTGAAATTTGTATCAATATGGAGAGGAGCATGGAGAAATGTGTTGGCTTTATACTGATACATGTTTCCATATAGTAAGTGCTAATGCATCAGTGGCAGGACTACTAATGGATTTATTGCAAACTAACCTTGGCATCTATCATAGCACTGAATGTATGGATGACTCAAACTTAAAGTGGTTTTCAGCAATCTGTACATTTAAGGTCTGTAGCAAGTCTATGTTACTTTAAATTCATTAACAAAGCTGGCTCTGTCAGATGCAAATTTAGCAATGTCAACACACTTTACACTGCAGTAAACGTTTGTAAAAATTATACGTGAGTTCCAAATTCTGTTTGAACTGCCTGCAATGTGTAATAAGAACTATTTTTAGACCCCTAAATGTGTCCACTTTAGCCTCATCTTTTTTTCCGCAAAGGCTAATATATTTCCCCAAATGGATTGAATCTTTCTGAAAATCATCACCATTCAGCCTGTACAGGTCTGTTCAGTTATTGGTTACTCTGAATTCTTGCCACATGAACAATAATATAATTAACTTCTGAAAAGATTAGCTTCTAACCCATAACATAAGTATGTGAATAAAAGGTTTTTTCTTGAAAGCCTATAATTCCTCAAATGTCATTGTGTAGTCAATGTGAAACATTCTGAACCATTATGTTTCTATTAACTGAAACCAGAATGTAACACTTTCTTTTCCAGTAAAAGTTTGCCATTTCCTCAGATGAAAATTAAAAGTAATACAACATTCATAAATAAGGGGAGCTTTGATTCCTCCAACAACCTTGTTAAGATGTCAGCATTACAAATAAATTTTCTGAATATTTTCTACCTATGTGGAGATATTTTTTGGAGTAAAGTTCATGAAAACAAAAGCAAGAAAAAGATCACTTTGTCAAATTCACAAAGAGTTTTAGACAAGGGGAAAAAAATCTCTAAATTGGTGAAGCAAACAAACAAGAACCTTAAGAATCACTAAAGCAACAACTAACTACAGTTCATTGTCTTCCTAAACTATTTTAAAATTTTTGCAAGATCATAATTATTTCATGAAACTGAGCACTAGAGTTTTCTAATTTCTAAACTTTCATACAAAAGTATCAAAAACTTAGGCAAGGCAGGTATTCTATTAGAAGAGATTAAAGGAATCACAGTCATAAGATCTCCTACTTACAATCTGTAACCAACTCTAAATTTAAAACAATAACAAGGCTTTCTAAGACAGCCCTCAATGTTACATATACACCTGAAAGTGTGAAAAGAATGAGGAAAAGAAGAGAAAAATAAAGATTACATATCCTAAATTGAGATTTTTGGTGGAGGAGACTAGAAAAAACAAACTTGATAGAACTGCAGATGCGTTCCAAGAGCTCAAGAGACTAGAGAATGAGAAAAGGCTTTAATCACACATCTTTGAGAAAGAGAACGTAGGTCCTTAAGAAATAAAACGAGGCAAGAAACCTCATATTCTTTATCAGATAGAAGAAAATAAATAATTACCTAATAAAGCAAATCTGATCAAAATAGCCCAGGATGATATTCAAGTTAGAAAGAAAAATGGGAAGTTTGTCATATATGAAAATTTTTGTATTCTATCCTAACCCTGGACTCTTAAAGGTAAGGACACTTATTGAACTTTAAAAAACAAGCTGTTGACTATAAAATAATGTTGAGAAAGACAGGGGATTCAAGATTGTAAGCGCTCCACTGTCCCCAAGCAGTGACACCATACAGGGCCCCTGTACACACACTACCCCACCAATTCATTATAATTTCATCACAAAGATTATTGAACTCTATGAGAATCAGAGATATTATCAGATGCCAGAGTCCTTGGGGACTCGTTAGGCATTAACAATATTTCCCAAACTTTCAATGGCATTGAAGGAGGCTGAACCACTCACATCCATAGTACATCTGGAAGGTGAGAAAGCAGAGTGAGGAATACTCTCCAATAACAGCCCACAGAAGATTCAGTTCTAGGCCAGTCCATTTTAACATGAAAAATTATGTGTGCTTACTCAATAAGAAATTTCAATCAAATAAAACTATCAGGAAAATAGAACAGCAACAAGCTGTCATGATACCTAGGAGGTCAGAAATCATTTCTCTCGAAGATATTTTAAATAGTAATTATGCACTGCAGTAAAAAACAATTTTTTTCTTCTTTCTGTTGAAAAATTTTAATAAAATAACTTTCTAACAAATGTATTTTGTATATATGTACTCTAATAAAATGCTATAACATATTTATATTTGCATCATACATATTTCCAGATTTTGACATTTATGGAAAGATATGCTATATGAAAATTCAGTATTCATTCTTTTGAAAGCCAAGTGTACTCCTCTATAATACCTGATGTATTTTTTAGAATGCAAATGGATCCATGGGTGACCTACCTTGTCTGTACCCTATGTATTCAGGAGCACCACAGATAGCAGCACCGACTGTGGCCATCAAATAGAATGAGATGGGACTTGTTGTTCACTGGTGTCATACAAAGCCATTACTCTACATAATCTCAATAATTGATGTCAACTGAATTTATTTGAATAAGTCATTCTCTTTTTTCTACCTTAGAAGGAAATCAATTAACATAGGTAACATTCCTAAACCACCCATCTCTTGTTTGGCTGATAAGGGTCAACTGTGTGAAAGGAACTAGGAATATAAAAGCTAAAGCATTCAGATGTTTCTCCCAAGAACTGTACATTAAAGATAAAAATCATGCCAAATAGTTTGTGTAAGATGTCAGATGAATGGTATTTAGTCATGATACCATCTATTTGAATTTTTAAATAGTAATCTTAAAATGAGCAGGAAAAAAATGGTAAGAATAATATAAAATTATCTTACATATATATACATTTATACAGAGAGAGAGAGAAAGAAAGAATCAGATCAAGGTCATTTAAGTTGCTGACATTTTTGAGATAATGTCCAAGCCAGTGAAGAGTATTTTAGAAAATTTATGCAGTAAGTAATACTTCACTTAGTGGTTACTTTGCGGTATTCTTTCTTTCAAAAACTATTTATTATTTTTCTCTCAGACATGTTATTTAGAAAATATTCCCTCAAGAAACAGGTGAGTTTAATCATTTGAGTTGACAAGTGAGACAACTTTTTCCAAGATCACATTCAAAATCAGGGGAACCTTTTTAAAGTCACCTAGTCTAGGTTTGTGGTGGGAAGAAAAACAAGCAACTGTAGACCTCTGCCAATCAGATTAGGAAACATGCCACAAAACCCACGGAGACAATAGAGTGATCTAGAGCTGAAAACAAAACCAAGAAAAATAATCCCACAAACAATAATCTCAAGAACATCAAATGTTTATGTGTTCTCTTCTAAAACTGGACTCCCTCAAGCAGTAAGTGAACTTTATTAAAAAGTCTCTGGCAAGTAATTCAGTAATCGATTTGCATTAGAGCTATAGGCAGCAGGGAGGGAGAGAGAAGAAACCATACCACCAGGTTCTTTAAGAGAAATAATGTTTGGAAGAGCATTAAATAAACTGTATAAAAAAATAAGCTGTGTAAATTCTTGGTCAATTCTTAAAATTAGTAACTATTCAGTAAAAGTTTCAGATGCCTAGTGATGTCCTTCAATTTACTTATTTCAAAATTTAATTGTCAAAGTTCTGAAATTTGAGATTAAGACAGAAATTGCCCACTTAGAGCAGCCAAATCTGAAGTCAGTTCACCCAGTAAACCAAATACCCATCATCCAATTGAGACCAGGGCTAAAGACAGGTGGCTGATGATCAAAGAAAAGGAAATAGATAGATAACACTCCCTATCATCTGTTTGCTAACAGCTTCTGATCCACTTTCCAATACAAGCAACTGACCCTCTGGAAGGCTCTCTTCCTGCCTTTTAGACATGAAAAGAAAGGAAACCTGGAATCTATAAAGCGGGCATGAAACTCCTACTCCCTCGGGCACCAACTCTGTACCCCCACCTCTCTGGAGAAGCCCCCATCCCACCCTGCTTTTAAATAAAATCTACTTTTAACTCTTGCCTCAGCCTTTTTCTGCTGTTTAATCTTCAGCATGGGGGGTGGGGGGATGAGGACTGGATCTTGATTTTCAAGACCGGTTTCACATTTATTCATTCCTTTATCAGGTAGAACTCGCTGAAATTCTTATGAAACATTGTCCAATCTTTTTTTTTTTTTTTTGACTTTTTTTTGTTGTAGATAGACACAATACCTTTTTTAAATTTATTTTATGTGATGCTGAGGATCGAATCCAGTGCCTTACACATGCTAGGGAAGTGCTCTGCCACTGAGCCACAGCCATAGCCCAGATTGTCCAGTCTTTTGAGACATAGCTTTGAGTCAGAACACATGGTTCCAAAATTAAGACTACAACCTGATCACACTAGTGTGAACTGATGCCTTCCATGAATTTGGGAATTTAGGAGAGACCTAGGTGTCATGGAGAAGGTTAAGAAAATCATGCAAATATGAGCAAATGTCTTTCAAATACATTATTGATATTTGCATGTATATAAAATGATACACATTGTTTTTGTGATGAAAGAGAGGGGTCAAAAGATGGAATAGTGGGAATTATGGAAGGAGAGCTCATTTCTCTTCTTAGAAAAAAAATTGTTTTAAATCCTATGTGAGATTATTTTGAGAAGTTTCTTATAGAAACTGAAAGCCAGATGTTTTGTTGAGGAAATGACTTTCATTCAAGATAAGCAGAGTGGCTTTTTGACCAAAACAACTCAATAAAATACAATGCTGAGACAATAGCAAAGGGGTTTTGCAGGAGATAGAGGATACAAAGGCAGCAAAACAGCAACATTTAAGAATAAAAACATCTGTACACACAATAAAAATTAATTAAGCACGTACTATGTCTAAAACAACACAACAAATTCTGGAGGTGATAAAAAGTTACATGCCATCGCTCTAAAATCTCTTTCATTACCAGTTCAATCAGGTATCAACTTCCTGAATTCTCTTTCATCTTTCCATTCTTATAGACATAGTTCATGTCTGCATCATTTTCAATTTAAACACTGTAATAAGTAGTCATCTGTATTGATAGGGGAACTTCCTGCCTGTCCTTAACAAAAACTCACCTAACAAACCAGTATCAAATATGTTTTTGAAAGCAATATCTCTAATTCTTCCTCTATTCTAAGACTTTCAACAATTAAACCATTGTCTACCACATAAAGAAGCTGTCTCATAGAAACTTTGAATAGCCCCCATATAAACTAACCCTAAAGAATTCATTTATCTTCCAAAATACTCCCAAATTCTTTCTGAAGAAAGTAACATTTAATAGGGTTCTAGAAAGATAAGAGCTAAATTTGTGGGCTGGATTTTCATGAAGAAAGGCAAAGAGGGCACAAAATGTTTTCAACGAATAGGGAGCAGGTTCAACTATAGAAGTGGGGAATCATTTTTTTCTTTTAGAAGGAAATCTATGCCTTTTTAAGCACCACTGTTTCCTATCTCTTTGCCTCCTGAATTAAATCCCAAGATAAATACAGAGAACAAACCATACAGTAGAGATTAGGACTATTCAAGGTCAGTGTTAAAAAGAAATCAGATAAATTCTAGTATGTTATTGAAAATTCTATGAAATGCAAATTTTCTCTAATAATGAGCCACAGAACAAAAACAGAAAAATGTGGATGATATTAAATCTCTTTCTTAATATCATAAGAAAGAGATTATATTTAATGAGTGTTTTGATGACATTTTTCTGTTTATCACAAATCATTTCCTTGTATCTTCATCAAAAGGGAAACGACTTCCCATTTTTTTAAGTGCTAACCTATGCTTAGTAGAAAAGGTGCTATTAAGTGCTATTAATGTAGCAGCTACATTAATAAAAGTAAAATAAAATTTGTACCTTTGTTTATTCATTCTTGAACTTACAGTCTGTAACAGCTTATGAAGATGATAGCCAGTTCTGTGAGGTATCCATCCACATATTTTCAGAATGAACATTATAAGAAGAAACAAAACAAGACAGAGAAGTTGGGCCATTTACTTTGACAAGTAATTGTAGGTAGTTACAAGATTTAAAATCCAAAGATGGAAGTATTTGAGCCCATGAAGATCTTTGCTAATAAAATTCAACAAAGAAATTAATTTTGAAAGCGATAGATTAAAAAAAATACTTCTCTATGGAAATCTTTATATTTCACCACCCATATGAAGATTATATAACTCTGTGTAAGTGTTATTTTTGAAGTTGAAATGTTGAAACATTATAGTGTGGATTAAAGTGCCAAATCAGACCTGGAGCAAGTCAGGATCAAACCTTTCTTCTTTTGTATTTGGTTCACAAAATTCTATCTTCCTAGACAGAAATTATAAGGTGGTTTCAATCTGCACCTCAGATCTTTGAACACTCAAGTCCCCAACCTCAAAAGACACTGAGGTTGAAAACATGGTCTTTAAGATGAGGAGACTTCAAAGGGCTTCTATGGAAATAGCTGAGAAAGACCCACAAGACAAAAATCATAGGGCCCCCAGGAGAGAAGAAGGCTTCCAATTTAAACAATCTGCAGTGCTGGGCTCATTTTTATATGTTTAATTCGTTTTAAATTGGTTATTGTATTCAGATGAAGTTTGTATACCATCTGTCTTTGAAGTGATTTAAATTAAGTTTTAGAGCTCTTATGGGAAAGAGAGGCCATTTCTAACTCAGTATAGTCTGCTTACTACCATAAATCACTAATTAGAATTAATTATTAAGACTTCAATTCCTTTTTTCTCAAATATTCTAAATTATTTATCAAAGGATGACATGGCTTTCTATTCCTTCTTTGGGATACTGAAGTCATAGTCCTATGACTTTTGGGTAGATGCTATGAAGTAATGATTTTAGTCAGATGTGTAACAATAATGATATCTAAAAGCCACATTTAACCAAGAGAGCAGTATTTTTGGAACAGCAGGCAGTATAAAAGTGCTTTGTGAATATTAACATATTCTGGCAAATTAGTTTGCACTCATTATCATAAGCAATTACTTACTGTTTAGATGCAGCTTGTTTTAAATTGGCAAGCAATTTGCAAGAATTAAAACACAACATAGAGAGTTTTCTGAAAATTCAACAATATCCTGAGACAAATGATGTTCCCAGGTTCACAGAGCGTGTGCCAAATATGGCTGGCCTTTAAACATATTTAGCATTACAATCATAGGTGGCTACCTGAGCTTTTCACGTAAGTTATTTTGTTAGGATACTATCACTAAAATTGTACACTGGCAGGCATTTAAAAAAAAAATAAAAATATCCCAAAGAGTAAGGGAGAAGGCTTTTCTAAAAATGAACTGGATGTCAATTTGACTAAACTTTGGTACTTCACTAACCCATTGAATTTTCCTGAGTTTTCTGGGGCTACCCAATCTGTCCTTTGCAAGAAGTATCTGTTGTCTTTCTCATTCTCTTCATTAATCTCTACAAGAGACTGTTGATGTTCACAAGTATTCATTTTTACCTGCTTTAATAACGGAACTATTGAGGCTTAGCAGGCCATGTATATATCTGGCTAGAATCTGCCTTGCCAGTCTCCCTTGCAGCTTGCAGGGGTCATGTCACCAAGTCATGTCACCAACTCAAAGATCATGGGTAAAAATGTGATTCTTCCAGTTTGGGCCCTGAAATACCTGTACTCTCCTGCCCATTTCCCTCTTTCTTCTTGCTGATTAGTGACAGAAAGGGAGCTGTTTCTTCAGACTCAGAGAAGAAAGCCACAGGGTGATAAAAGCAGGCTCCTATCCTGAGACTGTTAAACTATAGCTGCTTTTATCAGAAGAGCTATCTTATATTTTGATCAGACCTGTGTATACAAAATATTTTCATGTGGTCTTTTTCATTTACATGATACTCAAATAAATTTGATAGGTAAGCTATAATTATCTCTATTTCATAAATTCAAAAGACATTGGTATTCACAGAGATAAAATCATTTGTCCATAATCACAAAGTATATTTGAAACTTTTCCTATCAAAACCTTCCATAGAAGGTCAGTAATAATTGATTACCCTTTTTATAGTAAGCTGATGTTTTCACCCTGGTGGTCCTTTGGGTGGTCACATGTTTTTATAGATTCATCCTGTTCCCCATTTCTTTTCTCTATTACAAAACCAAAATGGCATATATTAGCAAAACAAGGTGAAGGATGTTGCTTATAAGCCTGAAGCAAAGTAAAATTAACAGACCCACATAGGCCTCTTGGCTTAAATATAGAGCATTTATTTTAGAAAATGTAGAAATACTTATTTTGGCCCTTTGAGACAAAACTCTTCTCCCAGTCCCCTGACAGTCTCACAACTAGGAAAAGTCTTTGTCAAGGGCCAGTAAGCCTTTCCTTTGAGTGTAATAATCAGGGAAGATTGTGCCCCTCTCCCAGTCTCCCTGGAAGTGTAGGAGCCTAATTTCTACAAGTGTCAATTAGGAAACAGATGGCCTCATAATACTAACCTCTCCCACCCCTCAAAACATCCTTCAATATTTTCAAGCCAGTTCACCTGGTGTAGAAGTTTAAAAAGTCTCCTGCCTTTTGTTTCAGGGGAGCTGAGTTCAGTTTCTCTTCCTTGTTCTCTTCTTTATCTGCTTAACTTGTTGAGTATCATTTTTCTTCCATAACCCATGAATCATATTATCCTGTTGTTTAAACCAACCGGAAAGAGCAACAGTAACCCAGTCAAATTAAAAAAGAGAAAGTCTTTCTTTATCTGAATTTTAATTTGTCATCCTCAGACAAAAATCTCTCTTGCATAGAAAGTAAACAAAAGTACTTTTGGGGATGCTAAGTAGACATTTTACTTGGAGATATTTTTATGCACTAATCAAAATGTTAAATAATGTTTTATAGCAATAGTCTCAGGAACATTCACCTAGCATGAATGATAAGAGAGATGACTTCTGTGCAAAGCAGAGAACATCTATCTCCATTTCCTGATAATAGTTATGACAAAAACAAATACATAATTATCAACAGAGTACCTTCCACATATTTCATTTTGTATTGGTATTATATTATTTGTTTTTTTTCAAAATAACACTTTCTCTTGAGGATAAGAACTATTTTTCATGGTTCCTTGTTTTTACCTTGAAGCCTAGAATATTACAAGGTACTACACAGATAACAAGATTTGATGTGGTGAACAAAATAAAATATATGATGTCCACAATTATTTTGATGATGCCTTTGTTTTCCTTTCATGTTTTAGAATCAAGTATCTCTGTGCTATACATATAATAAAGAATTTATTATTGGGAAGAAGGATAACAAAGAAAAGTCCAATGTCTTAAAATCTGTATGTCAGCAACTTTTCTCAATGTCTTGAAAAGAAGTATAATTTACAAAATGCCATCAAAGTGTCACAAATTGAGAGTACTGAGAAGAAAGACCATTTGAAAAGGAATCTAATAACTGATTTTTTTCTTCTTTCTGAATGTTAACTATGGAATTTTTAAAAATGTTTTAATTTTGGGTTGCTACTTTAGAGAGAGAAAAAAATTGTATATATTTATGTAATCATATACATTTGCAAACTTTTCTTTCAAGTTTAGCAAATGTGTACTTAAAATTGATACAATGTAAGAAATACGGATATGGTGTTCTCTAATCAGAGGCCAGCTTTTGGATAACTAATACCACCACACTTGGGAAAAAAGTAAAATAATTAAACAGAACAAATGAAAATCAAAGAGTAACCCCTCCTTTGCAAAATGACCTAAAGGAAATATTTGGATTCTACTCAAATTCAGACTATTTCAAAATCAAAATAAGCAGTTTACAAACCAAAGATAACGGATGGAGCTGGGAGGTCATTTATTCTTATGCAAATAAGAATCTAAAATAATTAGAAAAGAGGCATTTTAAAGGATAGAAAAGGAAAATGTTTTTTCCTCACAAGATTGCTAGGAAATTTGAAAACATCATATCAATAAAATTTTAAGCCTTTCTTTATTCTTCTATTTTTCTATTATTTGTGAGCAATATTTATTCCGTATTCATTTACCATGTCCTTATCGATTTGGCAAACACCATTCCTTCTCCATGTACTATATTTTATGTTTCAAGGTGAAAGTTTCTAAAATAGTCATTTTCCCTTCCATTTCCACTAATAATATGAAACCGTAAACTTCACACTGTCCCAATCTGTGAGTAGGATATATGAAATGGATTCGGTTGGAAATGACAGTTTCCACTGTAAGCCTTCTAAGCCATTCCCCAAAAAGCTGATCCGAGGTTTCTGTGCCCATAAAGAAATGAGAGTACACTGGAATAAGTATAAAGGAAAGTAAAACAGCAATGTCCTCGTTGTTCACTCTGGTGAAAGCAGTTACTGTGTCATTTCCTATCTCTTGTTCATACACTTCTCAGATAATTTCCAGCATGTCAAAGAGACCAAGAAGTATGTGATCATATTAAAGACAAAAGAGCACCAATTGGAAGATTTTAATTAGGGAAATAATATGATCATTTTTGAATTTTAGCAAGGTTATCTTGGCTTCTATGTAGAAAACAGGATGGATGAAAAGGAGCTGAGGGAAGGAGTCCCTTCAGAAGATTATTTTCACAAAAACAAGAATAAATTATAATGACCTAAATTAAGACAGTTTGCCAGAGAGCACAGAAAAAAGTAGGCAGATGTGAGAAACATAGGGAGGGAATGTAAGGACTTTTAAAGAGAGGGGAAGGGGAGAAATCAATGTCACACTTGGTCTCACGTCTGGAAAGATTGAGGATGCTGTGCCATACACTGAGACAGGAAATATCAGAGAAGGAATGAGGTGTTTGAGGAATGTAATGTTTGTTTAAGTGACCACCTTTTTCCAAGTGAGAACATTATATTTTTGTAGTCCTATAATATTTAGCACATGGAAGTGTACACATGAGATGTTTTTCAGTCTCCTGGTAATTGATCACATGCATTAAATTAGAAGAGATATTCAAATAAAAATCTTGTCATAGCTTTTTCTTAAAATAAATTTTGCAAGGTCATAAGTCATAAACACAACTATCTTGTATTTCACCTCCTTTAAAATATTCTCAAAATATAATGTTATGGTTTCAATGTGATTTTTCCATGAAACGCATGTAAATTGGCTACACTTGTCATCAGAACATTTGCAATGCTCTCTTTCTTCTGATAATTTTAGGAAATTGTTTTATGGGAAAAGCTTTACTACACTTTATTGTCCCAGCATGTCTTTTGCTCTATTGCTATTTGGTTCTCTGCAACTAATTGCCTGGCTAACTTATTGTGCTTAGCTGCTTTTCTTCCTCTGCTTGTCAAGATTTTCTTAACTCTCCTGTATGCAGAGCACTTTAGTAAATATAGGCTTCTCAGTTTGACCATCACACTCATAGGCGAGCAATACAATCAAATGTAAGGATACTGACTGAGCTTAAGCTCAAATCCTTGTACCTATAGTTGAAGTTCAGTTATTTGCATTTCTTCCACCATTTAATAGTGTGAGGAGAGAAGTGACAGAGTGAATTACTATTAGAAAGAATGTTCTATACTTCATCAAATCAATTATCCCCCATATAAAATATTTTAAACCCTTCTCCTAAAGAACAAAGCTCTCTAGACAGTTTGTAATAATAACCATTCCTCTGATCTACTAGACTCTTCTGTGTCTTAGATCATAGGGGCTATGGCTACTGGTAGCTTATACAATGCCTTTAGGCAAAAGAGAAAACAAATCATTCTCAAAAGCTTCTAAATTCACCTGTTGACAAAATTGTCATACTATACTGAATTTTATCAGTACAATGCACTTATTGCTATCTCTTTGAAAATTATCGTTTTACATATAAAACTCCCAAGACAGCAACGATTTCAATGAAACCACCTCCACAAGGGTACTAGTTAGAAGAACAAACATGGTGTATTTCTTTAGTGAGATGCCAGAGAAACCTTAGGATGCTGTTTAAAATGGACATTCAATTAATCTTGGATCCTATTGTTCTGTAGAATATAACCATGCTCCTCAGTGAGAGGGAAATCCAGAGACAAAGGAGAGAATAATAATTCCTATTCAGCCACTTTCTCTCATGCATAGCAAACACCACTAGTGAAAGAAGTTCAAGTTTTTTCCTGGAAAGAAGACGTTTTTGCATAGTTGAAATAAGATCAGTCACAGACCAAACTTGTGGAAATGAAACTCTTAAAAACAAAGACAATATCAGAATAGTGCTTATCCAAGATGCATGAAGAACTAAAGTACAGCAGTTTCAGGCATATATTTGAAGTGTAGATTTCAGTAAGACAAAAAATAAATAAAAAATGTTACTTTTTTAGTCACATTAAATTAAAAAATAATAAAAAGCAAGACACCAAAAATTCTCAGGAGATCAATCTCTTCTTCTACCCCTCTATGGATGCTCCAAAGCACAGATTCAATTTTGAGGCAGGTTAAATTGGGGGACCAAGTGGGAATATATGGTTAATGAATTTCATATCATCGTCTTTCTTTTCAATTGAAAAACAGAGGGAAAGAATCCTCAAAAAGCTTTGATGGGTTTCATTGAGTCTAATACGCCTCCCACAAGATTGATTTCAGACCACAGTAGAAATAACCAGTCTGCTAATTAAACTGTTAACACACTTTCTTCTAACTTGCAGAGCTTCAAACACTGATATTCCAGAAGCCACTCACAGCCTTAAAGCCTCCAAAGAGGTGGACTTTCCCAGATATCTACGTTAAGTTACATACACACTACCCTAAGACAAGTTTGGCCCTGCCAATATAGTCACATTTACTAACTCTCAAAATATTGAATGATTTTCCCCAGAATTTGCGTAACAAATTCAGGTGACAAGGAAAGAACTCCAAGGTAAGCCCACAAAGGTTCATTTTTCTAGGAGTCAAAGTGAAAGGTGGAAAAGTGAAAGCTCCTATCTCTTTTGAAAAGTACTAGGATTATTTTTTGGCCCATGGAATATGAAGATGACATAGAATAAAGTGCCAGCCAAAATGCAGGACATGCACTAAAGCCCAGAAGCCTCCACAGACTTAAGTCAAGAGACATAAACACATAAACACATTCGTGGAAACAGGTCCTTTCGTTTATTGCCTAAAATGGGGCAGGTGTTAATATTTTTTTGTACCAGGTATTGAACCCAGGGGCACTTAAATACTAAGCCACATCTCAGCCCTTTTTATTTTTTTGTTTTCGAATAGTGTCTCTGTAAGTTGCTTAGGGCCTCAAGAAGTTGCTGAGACTGGTTTTCAATTTGCCATCCTCCTCCTTCAGCCTCCTGAGTTGCTGGGATTATAAGCATGCAGGTGTTAAATTTTAAAACAAACAAAGTTAATGAGGTAAATTCAGTCCCCAAACAGGTCCTTTAATTTCGAAAAGATGTTAACAATATAAAAATATGCTAAAATACAAGATCTTTTTGTTACATAAATTGAATCTTTTACCCCCTTCACCAGAGCAATGTCTGCACTCTGAATCCATTAATACATTGCACTTGTTCTGTATTAAAATGAGTGAAAATAGGATTACAAATGGACATAGTTAAAAAACCATCATATCATGTGGCCTTCCATTCAACCTTGAATCAGGAAAGTATGGAACTAGTCCTAATTCATGGCTCTGTGACTTTGTCAAAGTTATTGAAACTAACCAGTAATCCTCATTTTCCTCTTCTTGAAAATAAAGGGATTGTTCCAGGTTATATCTATGGTCATTTTCAACTTTATTTTGAGTTTAAAATATCATTCCATTAAAGCTGGCATTAACCTTGAACTTGATCCCAGAGAACACTGAGTAGGAAGTTATATTTACCAGCGAGGCACTGTAGCAGATAACACACAATGATTTCTTTGGCTGGTTATTTGTTTCCTTCTCACTCAACTTAATTATATGGAATGTTTTCTACATTTTATGGTTGTGAAATAATATAGTACAGAGTAGTTTTATTTCACATAGTAATTCTTTCTATGATTATAGAAAATTAAGAAATAAATATAGAGAAAATGAGCAGAGAATTGGCTGAACATTGCTAGCAGTTAACATTTTTAATTTCTGAAATCATATATCCTTCATGACTGGATTAGCAACTCCACCCCAAATCTATACAATACCAAATCCATATAAATGACAGTCTAAAATGGGCCCTAGTTTTATTCAAACCTAGTTGTGTAATTACTGAGGTCTTCCTATTTTAAAATCTATAATTACTGCAGTTATACTAAAAAAGGTTGGGTTAAATGTTATTAAGCAAAAACCACCCTGGCTGATTTGTTTTGTGAATACATGTTATGATAATTTGTACTTACAAGAACAGACTCATTCCAAGCTGGAATTATTATGAACCTTAGTAGTTTCTATTGTCATAAATATGACTCAGATCTAGAAAGGAATTCATTACCCTATTCCAGCAGTCAATTTAAGTTATGAAAATATGAGGAAAAGTCAAAGCATATTCTCTCCCTTTCTGCAGTGGTAAATTCTGCAGTGACATATTCTCTACCTATGCACCACACTCTCCAACTTTCCAGGTGAGAAAGGTACCAACTCAGTGGTTCAAAGTTTATCAATTCCTGTCCAGTGGTAATCCCACACATGTCAACCATGACCACAGTTGTTTGTTAACATTCCTATTTTAGGTATTTGGGGAAAAGAAAAAAAGTTCATTTTAGACACTCATTCAAATTATCATAGTGTTCCTTCTCTGGTTGGTTAATTGCAACTTTTGAAATGTCATTAAACCTTTTACACCATGGGGTAGAAAACTATGTTTTCTTCTGAATTACATGATAATACCTTACAAACTGGCTGAAGTTCATCTATCATATTGCTTTTTTCTTTCTAGCACTGATTAGAAGTTAACCAGCAAGGTGATAATCACTTTTACTAAGGGGAACACACACACACACACATTTATTCAAGGTCATAGAATCAATAATTAAGAAGAACATTTTGTGGTTCTTCTAGTATTTATTACTCAGGTTTTAAAAGGTGCTTTTCACACAACTGTTCCACATTAAGCAATGAAGAAAATTGGCATCTTAAGATGGGATCACACACATACTCAAAGAATATTGAATGAATGAACTTAGGGCAATCCTCACTGTTCACTTGAGTAGTCCAAATGGAACAAGTCATTCTATAGAGATTGCTATCAGATCTTCAGGTATACTAACAATGCTGACTGACAACATTAGCCTGTTAGAGATAACAGGACTAATTATAATACGTGATGAAATTGGTTTTCTATGGCAGAAATTGTGAAAAGTACAAAAATGTAGAAAATAGGAATCTAAAACTGATGATGGGACTTTCATAAGGTAATGAAAGTGAAGACAAAAAATATAAAGAGAAGAATAAAAACAGTGATACTGGACCAAGAAGTCAGAGCATGCATCTCTTTGGAGATCCCCAAGCTCTCTGTACCGTAGGCTTCACATCCAGTTAACAATATCACCTGTTTAGTGGGTGCTGGTTACACTCAGAGACGTCAACATAATTTTGTGTCACTCTATCGATTGACTATTTGGCTTGGGACCAGCATAGACCAGGATTGGTCTAGAGGTTGTTCTCTTGGTTTAGAAACCATTTAGCAAGTGACATCGTGTGAAATCAATGGACTGTTACTGCTTTCATCTTTCTCAACTTCAATATAATAAGAGTCCTTAAGATTTAATGAACCTAGTCTGTTGAGTGAAGCTTTCAACATGCTATATTTCTTTTAATGCATTAAAATGGCTTGTATGGGAAATGATTACTACCTCATGCAATAGGATAACTATGCAAACCAAGAGATTAATCAATTAAGAATAACACAGCAATAAATATGTATTTAAATTTGCTTTGCAATAAGATTTGGAATTGCATCTTTTCCTTAAAGAAAAAAGATGAAAAAACTCTCTAGTGATTAAAAAAGACGAAACAAAGAAAACTTGCAATTGAATACCCACACACATGTGCACACATACACAAACACACAAAGAGAAACAGAATAGATAAGATTGAAGAACAGTCACTAGGTCTCTAGAAATTCATAAAATTTTATATCCAAGGAAAGTAGCTATTCATTCCTTCTCAAATAAAGCATTTTCAAAGCAAAATTCAAGAACAAGTAAATGACAAAATAATCATCTCAGAAGACAATAAATTATACTTAGAAAAACAAAACAGGAAATATCAGGCATTATCAAGAGCAGGATGATATAACCCACACTAAAACAACAACAAAACCCATAAACAAATAAAATAATATTAAATCAGTGCAAGAGGTGAAAGAGGAGACTGTTTACACTCTAGCACAAGGATGATTTCTCTCAGTGTACAAAGAAATGGAGGCCCTTCCCCACAATGTTAGAGCACAGTTATATTTCAGATTTCTTAATAGAGCTTTGAGTGCTTTGTATGTATGACTGGAATAATACTGTGGATAAATTTCAGAAAAGAGTTAATGTCTTATGCCTCTGTCTTTTGGAGACAAAACATGAGGACAAAACCATGGGTCATACTCATATCAAGGCCATATATCTATTCTGTTGGGAATAATACCATCATCAGGAACAACAAAATTTTATCCAACTATTTGTGAAAACAAGAAAAAGTATAAGACAATTGATAAGATTTCGCAAGCAAAGATGTATGTGTCTTCACAGAAAATAAAATTTCCAGTTTGATATTGTCCAAACAATTCCTTAAAAGAGAACTCTAATGTCTATACTCATCCAGATGTCCTACAAAACAGCACAATTTTCAATTCAATTTTATTCCAATATATTTGATATGGATGGCTTTAATGCTAATCCTAGAAAGTTCAGAAAATCAGAAAGGGTAACTATTTTCCAAGTGATATTAAACATCACTCTCTATATAGTATAGGAACAGTATTGGAAAAGGCTATTCTAGAAAGGACCCTGACTGCACTGTCCATTTCTTCAATAAAAACGCTCCTGTAATTAAATCCTGACACTGTAAAGGCCTGAGGAGTTTTATTGCATTACAACATGAGCTACCAGTTCCTCCACAAAATTCACATGACTGTTTCTAACTCATTTTTGTGAAACTCCTTCCAATAGCAATAAGCAAAGAAGGAAAATACAAGAACCCAAGCCAAGATTCCACAACTCTGCAGCTTCTGGTTTACTTTATTTTAAAGAAGGACCACTGCCACAATTAAAATAGAAGGCCATCAAATGCATTTTTACAGCACATCTAATTATTAAGGTGCTACTGAAATTTCCTAATTAAAATGTGGAGATTCTATTCCCATAAGAGGTTCAGATTTTTTCCTTATAAAAAGAAGAAGTGATAGCTGGACACAGACCAAAGGAGGCCATCCCCAAGCATATATCCTCCTTACTACACTCTTTCCCACTTAAAAAGTTATCCTCAGAGGTCACATAACCTAACACGCACAGTTAGAAATCATTTCTTTGGCTCAAAGAATGCCTACTCTTATTTTTGCAAATGCAAGAGAGAGGAAAGTTAAAGTTAGGAAAATTTTCACATAAAGATAAAGGTTTGAGGACCAATTGTGAGCTCACTGACCCAAATTTTTCCAAAAAAACACCCTGCAACATGTTGGTTCAATATAGCTAAAGGAAAGTAGAAATAAACCCCAACACTCAACACAAAATTAAGAGGAGAGCAAGAAAATCAAATTTATGTTTCTGAGGTTGATACCATCTACAACAAAGACAAAGTGCTTTTTCTAGAAGAAGCAGGGAAGAGTTTGGTTAGGGAGTGATAGTAATAGTAGGGCAGTGTGAGAGAGAAAAGCAACAAATTAGTTGCCAAAATATCGTCCAAGGTCACTTCTGACCTGGTCCATGTTCCCCTCTTTTTGCCTCTCCTTAATATGGCTTTGCCTCAAAAGTCCCTGCCTGGCGTTCATAAAGAAAGATGACTTCCAGCTGACTGACAGGAAAGGATTATGTGTGGTATTTAAGAAAGCATAAAGAGAACATGACTCCATTCTCCACTATCAGAATCACTTGGATCAATGGGTATAGAAAACATTACTTGCTCTTCCTTATTGTAGAAAACTGATGGACTACTCAGCTTCATCTCTGTGTACAGATAGCATAGCTACCCAGGGAATTAATTATTTGCTTTGTGCACACCTTATGATCATGTCTCGTAAAAGAACTCCCAAAGCAATCTTTTGTACAGGTCTACTGCTATTCTGTTTTTCAGAGGCTAATGTGCTCAGTGAGGTTGACAGAAAAAAAGGAAAAAATAATCAGTTGTTTCTTTGTTTAACTAGAGAAGCAAATGAATAAGACAGGAAAGGTACAGGGGAAAGCAGTTTAAGTATAAATTCAGATTAATCCTGTCTCTGATTTTGTGTTTGCCTTTAGCCATGGCGAATGCATTTCCTGGTCTCTGTTTATGCATTTCAAAGAAAGCAAACTGCATTAATATTTTTTTCTCAGAAATACAGTAAGGGTTTAGTGTATTAGTATATGTTCTTTAAAAAAGAAAATAGAAAGCTTAAAAGAATGTTTATAGTATATATATTTCCTCAAGGTAAGAAGGAAACATTCATTACAATAATACCTCAATTGAAAATTGAACCATAAAACATCCTGGATAGTCCCAAAATTGAAAGTAGAAAGCAATAAAAGTATTGACCCTTTTATTTTTTCAGAAGGACAAAAGTTCTTATGTTCTTTAAGGGGCACAGGTAAGGTTAACCATTTTTGTGTTTGAATTAACACAGCATTGGCACAACCTGGTACTCGATTAGTAAAAATTAATCAAGAAATATTTATTTAATACCTATACCATATGAGACATTATAGAGAATACTGGAAAAGTTTATACACTGGATATATATAAGCCATATCCAAAGGTAAGCCAAATTAAGAATAATAGTCATATAAATAATACTTTAAAATATTTAAATAATACGTACATTTTTAAAGCTCTATGTGGCTCTTAAAATGTGTTTTACCTTGGTTTCTTAATTTCATAGATATTAAATAATGTGAATTCAAAAAATAGAAATCGAGAGGTTGAAGCTATTGGAAAATTCTGTGAATCTGGACCTAAGCTGGTATTTGAAAGAAGAATTGAGACTGAATAAGGAAGACAGAATAGTTATAGCTGAAAATTGTACTGGTCTTTAATTTTCATAAGCACATGTCTCTAGTTCCTTAAGGACACAAATATAAGCTTTCTTATTATTATCTTCTTTAGGTTTATTACTCAACCTAACAGTAACCTGCACAGCATTTACTGAATTAATCAGTGAGGAGGATTTGTCCTTCTCTATCTCTCTACTTTATCATTAACAGGACACTTTACAAAATAGCTGGGGAGTTCAGGATATAGCCCATGGCTATGGGATATAATTGAGCTCACAGACTTAAAGTCAATCCCTTCACTTAAGGTTCATTAGCCTGGGTTCCAAGGATCCCAGGGGGTGATTCCTTCCTACTCCGAGTCCCCATAGCACATATCATCCAGACGATGTCTGCAGCACAACTTTAGCACCTCAAATGAAATATTGTCTTGAGCTCTTTGTCTGTCAATTGGTTCGTGTTATCTTTGTCTTATCTCCCAATTAAGCTCCAGAGTTCCTTGCAAATGGAAACTATGTCATCAAGATTCTTTATCTAGGCCACGCAGCTTCTGGCAAATTACTTGACAAAGCATAGGTATACAATCAATGTTGGTTTTGCGACTCCAAGTTGCCGATACTGCTGCACATTTATGTCAAAGAAATGATGTCCTGGATTTCAAAAGATGACACCAGAACAAATGACTAATACCAAGACGGCTAGGTTTATAAGGTTTCTGATTATCAGATAGAAGTTGCTTAATGTAGTAATCATGGTACTCCAGAGTGGGAAAAGCTAGTGAAGCCCATATAGTCCAGACTCCTCATTTCTCCTCATTTTATACATAGGGAAACAGACTCAGAGAGGGGGAGAGTATCTTCTAAGCTCATAGCTAATATCGCACAAGAAATAAAGAAACTAACATTTGTTGTGGGCTCAGCATATGGTATGAAATTTTATTTCAGTGAATAAAGAGGCACCAGATGTGGGCCACATGGCCCCCCAGCACTCCAGCTGAGAAAACGATTTGGTATTATTCCAGTAAGAGCCAACACAGGTGTGGAATACTGTAAACTCTTTTGTTTTCTTTTTACTGCATTATTTCTGCCAGATATCCAGCAAAATATTTGTATTTTTGTTGAATAAAAAGAAAAGCATGCATTCAGTAGCATGGCCTGCTCTGAATTACTTAATAATGAGGTGTTTGAGCCTGCAGTTCACCATGAATACACCAAACAAACGTTTTGTTAGTTTTAATTACTCCTAAAATGCAGGGGAAAATGAACATTCTCTATCACTTTTTCCCCCAGCTCTTGATATAGCCTTTTGAATTTTCTCTGCTGAACCAAAGAAGCCATTGATGGCTCACACTATCTTCTATATTTACTCTTTTCTTGCCTATATCTTTCCTCCTCAGTCTACTTAAATTGACTTACTTTTGCCACTTATACTCCTTATCTTATCAGAATCCCTCCTACCTCAATGGGAATAGGAAAGACAGTAGAATGAACCAGACATTACTTTCCTATGTTCATATATGAATACGCTATCAGTGTAACTCCACATCATGCACAATCATAAGAATGGGAAGTTATACTCCATGTATGTATAGTATGTCCAAATACACTCTACTGTCATGTATACCTAACAAGAACAAATAATTTTAAAAAAGAATCCCTTCTACCTCATGCTCCTCCTTTTCTCATACTTTGTGCATCACTTGTTTTCCTCATAAATTTTCACCCTATTCTCTGTGTCAGTACAATCTAATGAGTGCTGTGATTGACCAAGAATAAGATGTGGCTTCCACTGTTGTCTCCATGTGTCCAGCAATACAATTGTGCATATCAGCTTTCTTTTTTCTTGTTATATCACTATAAAGTCATATACTACTATTTTCAATTAGTTTCCATCAACAAAATTCACCTCTGTTCTTCAAACAGAAATATGGAATCTGCTAATTACAAGGAGCAGTCAAAAATGGAAGGGTTCACAATTAAACTTAAATGATGACAAACTAATATATGTTATGTATATTACATTGTATATGTAATATATACTTCAAAATAAATTCTATTTGGCAGACTACAGAGTCCAAATACAACATTTAGTGACCATACTATACCATGCCCTCCCTGCTCTGAGTTACTCCATGGCATATATAGAAAAGTAGTATTCAGGCTGTGACTAGTTCCGAGTTACTCCATTTTATAAAGTAATGGTTTGTCATAAGCTACTCCATTTTTAGTATAAGTGCTGAGGTAGAATGAATCTACAACTTGTTTGTACGAATAAACAGCCACCATCTGCCTAGCACAACCATAACTGATAAATTAATCCTGCTAATAAAAATGACCACCTGTGAACTTAACAAATTAAATCAGAAGCACATCTAGTCCAAATCAGGAAACTCAGGCCCATGAGTTTACCAAACACAACAGAATACCACTGAATACAGCAGCCCCTCACCTTAAATCCATAAAAGGAGGAGCACCCCAAAACTGGCTAAAATGCCATACTAACTCCATCATGGAGTTGTTTGGCATAAATCTTGCCCAGGAAAATTGCCATAGTGATGAACCTCCCATTGTCTATCCCTGGGCTTCAACCCAGCATGGTTTCTCTTGCCCATGAGGAGGAGCTCACAGCCCACTCCAATCTGATACTTCAAGTTAATACTTCAAAACTGCTTGATGTCCATACCCTGGCCTAGAATAAGTTCTGGGCTTTGACAGCTCTGTGCCCTGAACAAGCTCTTAACTGATTTCTAACCACCAGCAGTGACCCTTACATTTGTATCTGTTCTCTGCCTTTGCTCTTGGTTCAGCCTCTGCAACACTTATGATTATTACATATATATGTAAAATATGATGTGTGGCTTGAGTGCTATGGATATTAGTAATTAAGACTGGAATAAAAGAATCTGTGATTGCCTGGATTATGCCAATTAAATGACCCACAAATACTCAGTGAATAGCAACCAATGAAAGTGGTTATAAATAAATCCTTGGGGATTTATTGTTATCGAATCATTCTGACATTGTAGAAAGACACAAATATGTTTGGCCTATGTTAACGGTATCACTGGCTCATGACACTTGGGATTTTAATCCTAAGAGGTTAAGTGCCACTGGATTTGAATCTTAATAAAAACTTAATATTTATCACAGTACAGATGTTCGAAGTGTGGTAAAAATACCTTCTCGTACCGGCTAACCGTCTGATTAAATTGCTAGTTCTAGGGAGTCAGGCTATTTGCAACCCAGAATGTTTTACTGAATGAAGACAATTCTAAGATCCTGTCTTGGTCTGGGTCTCAGACTAATTTATCTATGGCAGATTCGTGTAGTGAATCACCAGCCTCACAAAAGGATGGGTTTTATAAGCTTTAATATGAGATAATATAATAAAAAGCAAGTGACAGTTATATGTAACAATATAACAATAAGCAAGCAACAGTTATACTTTGCAATATTGAATCTGGTATATAATGGATCAATAATATAGAGGGAAAGAAAGAAGAGCAGCTCCAGCCCAATAAACACTCACCAATCAGCACCAGATAACACAACACGGGTTTGCAAGTGCACTCAAAGCATCAGCATCACCTTCAACACCCAGCCTTGGGTAAAATAAGCAACATCAAGAATGGGGGAAACATAGGTGAGAGTCAAGATCCTTCTTCTTTACTCACAGCAAAACCATCATCTTCAACACCTATCCTCGGGTAAAAGGAGCAACACTGAGGGTAGGGTAAACACATAGGTGAGAGTCAGCTTTCTCCCTCACAAGTCAAAATTCCTTCTTCTACACTCAAA
>CM053411.1:43957415-43983854 GCA_028644305.1 Xerus rutilus | reverse complement strand
CTCAACATTAGAGTCTTCATAGATGTGTCAGGGGTAGTAAAGACCATCTCAAATAACCATCATTACTATGCCCATTTCCCAAGAGCTCATTAGTGCGCCAGATGGCCCGGAACAATAACATTGAGAGTGTTTACTGTCTTCAAAGTCTCTCCAAATTCCTCACTAATGAGCCCCCCTTTCCTAAGTCACTTAAGGACGGGCCCATATTATTAACTATCTATACAGATCCTCAATGATGGGTCTTCATGGGGCAGAGGTGCCTTCTTCCACCATCAGTGGTCTTAGCATCAATTTGATATGAGGCTCACATTACATTTCAGTGTGAAATCCGTCTAGCACTTTGAGTTTTACTTATGCTAAGACACATTTAAAAATATTTATTAAACCAAAAAAAAGTCCATTCATATTGAGTAAAAAATAGTATACACTCTGAAATTTGTATTTAAGTATATAATTTTGTCTACGTAATTTCATACATTCATTTTTAAAGCTAAAAGGCTTACATCAACATTATGACAATGATTGTATTTAGCCAATGGCATTACAGATCATTTCAATTTTCTTTCTGTTTTTCCAAACTTTACCATACTTTACCATAATTTACCATATTGCCATAAATATATAAATCTTTCTATATAGTGACTCTATAACAAAGAAAAAATCCAATAAATGTACATTTTTTAAAGAAACACTCCTACTATACCTATCAAATACCTGCTACTTTATTGACTAAATAAGTTATTGAACAAGATATGAAGCATTATAATTGTAAAACTGTACTAATTTAAAAAGCATACTAATATAAATGTTTCAAAAAATAACTTTTAGTATGTGGGAACCAGAGTTTCTGTCAAAGTAGAGTTTAACATTGAGCCTTAAGCAGTGCTAAAGATCAAATTTCAAATTTGAGGAAAGGCTTTGCCCTTTGAATCTCATTCTTGTCATTCTTTTTCTTCACCCCACACAGAATACACAAAGACTGATATCAAATTTTATTCTTTGGATATACAAGCAGAAATACTTCAAAAAAAAAAAAAAAGCCTAGTCTGCATGATAATAAGAATCCCCTGTATTTCTCATTCCTTCAGGTCTCCCAGAACTTCACCCATAAATGTTTAAGAAAAGTTGTACTTCAAAGTATGAATGAGGATGACTTAGGAGTATCACAGATGTCATATAGATGCTAAGTGTGTTGGGTAAAAAGAGCCTAAGTAGTAAGTGAGCTGTTGTGTGGTCACCATAAGCACTTCATTTTGTATGACTAGAATTTCACCTACCAATAATTGCTGCATATGTGTGAGGAAACCAAGTGTGAATTGCAGATTATTTTATAAACATACAAAGCTTTAGTAAAGATATACTAATTAGACTGAGAAACATAAAGTATTTTTAGAACATATTATTTCTGTAGTGTGAGAATTTGCTTTCTTAAGTACTAGTATTGTTTGCATTCAGATTCCTCTAACCTACTAAAAGAGATTTAAAATCTGAGCTCTTTAGCAATTGAACTGTGTATTAATCTTTACTCCAACAGAAGTAAAAGGTATACCTCAGTTGAAAGTAAATCAGAATTATTAAAATTTGAGTTCTAAAATAGAAAGATTTTTCCCATTATACAGATAGTCTGTGGGCTTCTTAAAATCCTAAGTACATGCAAATAATATATTTAAATGTAAGTATATAGTTTAAAATTTTTAATTAATTGTCTTTCAAACACTCAGGCCATTTTTTGTGGAATTATGACATTGCATATGCTAATCTATGATATAATATATATGAAAACAATCTTGAATACTGAAAAGTATTATAGAAGCAATTGGGGCCATGGATTAGGAGTAGAGCAAGATGTACCATGTGTAATACCCTGGGTTTGATCTTGAGCACCAAAAAAAAAATTGTTATGGATAGGTAAATAATATAATAAAGAAATGGGAAAGCTACTGCTCAATATTTAGACAAAAAAATTATCATTCAAAACTCTGTGGAATGTGTTAATTATATCCAGCTACCAATAAGGAAAAGTATTGCAACCAAAATTTAAAGATAACAGAATCCTGTATTTTTTCTATGAGGAAAATTTTATCTTCCTGTCTGCATAGGACTACAAGCAAGATTCTGTGGAATAAGCCAGACACAGTGGTGCCCATCTTTAATCTCAGCGGCTTGAGAGGCTGGAGGCTGGGGCTGGAGGGTCACTAGTTCAAAAGCCAGCCTCAATAACTTAGTACTGAGGCGCCAAGCAACTTTGGAGAACCTGTCTCTAATAAATAAATAAATAAAAATAAAAAGAGCTGAGGATGTGGCTTAGTGGTAAAATGCCCCTGGGTCAAAAAAAAAAAGTTTCAATGGAGGAAAAAATGGGGTAATTGTCTCATTTCTCTTTCTCCCTCAACATTCAAATGGTCACTTAACTGGTCATTTCTTCTATTTTTGTAACATAAGTACAGGATATTTTAGGGATAGCTATTTCTATAAAATTTTATTCAGTTTAATTCAGTCTTACTGAAAATGGTGTTTTCTGTCTAAACCATCAAGGTGTTAAAAAATATGAGGTCAAGTTGAAACCCAATGACAGCAAGTGACACATTTTAACAAGGTTTTATAGGTCATAGTTTGGGAAGCACAGAACTCAGTTTATTTGTTGGCACATAGAAAGATTTTGATATATGTTGACAGGTCATTGAAGAAACCTATTCATTTTGCATTCATTTTTAATTTATTTATTAGATTTTTTAAATGACTTGGTATTCTAAACTAATTGAAATTTGCATGTTCTGGTGAAAGATGGTAAAATAATGGTACTTTTTTCCTGCTTCTTAAAAGCAAATTAAAAAAAAATGACAAGAATAAGGAAAAAATTCATCACAAATAAAATTAGGAAACAACCAATCCTATAAAGAAGTACTCCCACTAAAAACTGGACCTAGGTAAAGGACAAAGCTGCTAGATCACAGGCAGCTGTGGAGGCAATAGACAGTGCAATCTGAGTCCCTTCAAGGAAAGCCATACAACCCCAAGCATGAAAGGCTGCAGGGGGAGACTGTGTCAGGTCATGTGGCAGGAGGTCCTTAACCTGGGAGGTGGGTCTGGGTCAGGAAACATGATAGATTTAGCAATGTGGTCAGGTGGTGGGGAAGAAGTAGGAAATAAAAAGCTCCATAACTGTTCACTTTGGTCAGCTGCAGAGAAGTAAATACTGTCACCACAGCCAAGGCATATGAGATCAGTTCCCTATGGTCCTGCTGAATGCCTGCCAGTTACAAGAGGAGATTAGCCTCAGGCACAACTGTGGTGTTAAAGATGGACAAAGTGACAGTAGGTGAAAACACAGGTGATTGTTTAGTTTACCACCCCATATTATCATTCAATAAAACTTGACCCTCAAAACAAAAGCCCCCAACTGAAAAATTGGCGGAAGAGAAAAAGAAGTAAATCGATAACACAAAAATGTGGCAAATAATAATTAAACACCAGAAAAATTCTCCCTCAAACTAGCTAAAAACTATAGACACTTGTGTGAAATCTAAAGAAAATATGGATTTACAGATGCAAGAATTTGAAGAAGAGATGAAGGAAATAAAATAGATTACAAGAAAACAGGAAAAAACTATAGCAAATCAAAGTATGACAGAATTAAGATCCATTTCAACAATAATTCCTCCTCTTTCAAAATGAGGAAAAGTAGATACAGTCTAAGGTTATATCCCCCCATACACAAAAGGGACTGAAATATATAAATTACAAAGAAATACAGGATTCATAAATTTTCCAGATTTAGAATAAATTTGCACAAATACATACATACATATACACAAATAAAATACAAACAGCATTACAAAAGAAATTAAAGAGAAAATCTCATGGAAAACAATCATTGATTTGTATAATAAATAGGTAACTCTTACAAACATTAAGAATAAAGCTTACAATCCAATTAAAAACTAAGCAAAAGATAGTTAAGTACTTCAACAATTTAAGAAATTGAAGAAACTTCTCAAAATCATATAAAGGCTTTAAAAAGAAATGTCTCTACACTGGGCATAGTAGCACATGCCTACAATCCCAGCACCTCAGAAGTCTGAGGCAGGAGGATCAGGAGTTTGAAGGTAGCCTCAGCGATTAGTGAGGTTCTAAGCAACTCAGTGAGATCCTGCCTTCAAATAAAATACAAAAAACAGCTACAGATGTGGCTCAGTGGTTAATTGCCAAGGAGTTCAACCCCCAGTACAGAAAAGAAAGAAAGAAAGAAAGAAAGAAAGAAAGAAAGAAAGAAAGAAAGAAAGAAAGAAAGAAAGAAAGGAAGAAAGAAAGAAAGCAAGAAAGACCTCTAAAAATACAAAAACTGTTCAATCACATCATATTAAAGCAAGAGCAATGAAAATAATATTGAGGTACCATTGACTATTATCAAAAACCTTGACAGAATGGGCATTGGGTAATGCTCTCCTATTCTTCTCAAAGAAGGCAAGTTTGGATTCAAACATATTGGGGAGAAATTTGGCAATCTATTGATATGTGAACTGTACAACTCTTTGCCCCAGGAATTATATTTCTAGGACATTATTATGCAAAGAAACTGAAACATCTATGTGAGGTAACCAGTCTAAATAAGTCAATCCTGCATTAGAGTTGGTTTGCAAGTAAGTTCCTCAAAAACAGGTGCATTTGCCTTTTCCTCACTTTTTTCATTTCTCTACTTTTTAACCCCCAAATCATGCAAAATCTTCCAGCACTCCGTCCCCAAATGTGAGTAGCTAGAAGACCTGGATTGTTCATAGGTTTCATGGGAGAGAATGCTGTTGACAAATGAGGGATTTAATTTTTCTTAAGGTGCAAATCTCATTTTTGTAGCCCTTGGTTATATTTAAATTTGGGTTTTTATAAGCTCATCATGTTTACTACAAGAGAAAAAGATGACCTAAATTAGGAAGAGCTTGATAAATGTTAAGAAAAATATAAGCGGGATGATATGCTTAATTTGTATACACAGACCCAAAGTCTATGTTAATGTGTCTTGATATTGATATTTAATAGAGATTCATGGAAAGTATAAAAAATAAATCGAAGAAAAGGAAACCAGACTGTAAAATTGACATGACATCAATTTATCTCAATTTTTTAAAAGAAGTCTCCATTTTTAGTCTATAAAATGAGTATATGGTATTATAGTATAGAACCTAAATATTTTTAAAAAAAAAATAGCCTAAAACACCTTTTACTTCTTTACCAAAAAAAATCCCAAATTGTCATTAATCCATGTTGCCTAAACACAGCCCCCAAAGCCCACAATCTAACTACAGAACAGAATCAAGTCAGAATTTAAAACAGGATTGTGGGCAACAGATTTTCTCTTTGTGTGCTTGACTCAGAGTAGAAATGTGGCATATGTTACAACATTGACGCCAAATAGCTTAGAAGACCTCGTATGTTTTGAATGACAAGATATTGACCATGGTTTCTGCAAGAGAGACCAAGCAAAATAAAACTCAATTTTTAAAACACTAAGAATATCATCACTCTGTTTGTTCTGTTCCTTTAGAGGTACTAAGTAATTGGAAATGAAGCTACTGGGCAACAATGTAATCTTTTATAGTGAACTACCAAATTTAGATGTCAGAGTGACTGTTGAAGAAAATTGCTTGAATGGAAAATAAATGAGCAGCCACAGAGTAAACCAAGCCTACTTGCCTAAGCCTTGTGTTATTAACTAGAGGGATGATTATTGCAGCAAGAAGCTATAGCTTATAAAAATTCTACGAAAATCAATAAAGATTTGCAGACTGTAACTTCAACAAAGATTTGATTTGTCAAACATTAGTCTTACTTGCTTTATTCAGCACATGCATTGGATTTCTAAAAATATTGAAGGCAAACATTCACATTGAAATCCTAATGCAGCATTTTCTAGAATCTTCTTTGAAATTTCAAAGTTTCCTATAAAATAAATCTATGCATGGCTAATGGTCTTCACTTACAATAGCAAGGAAGACAATTTATCTTTCAGTAACACATTAACACCTCATGATGCCAATTAATTATTGAGTCCTTGAGTTCCCTCTAACTCATTTACATTTCCAATCACTGCTTCATCTTAGTGGAATTCATTCCTTAAGTCTGGGAAAGCATAGAATCTTTGGTTTTTCTAAATAAAGCTCTTTCAAACAGAAAACAAAACAAAAACAAAAACAAAAAATCCCAAAAAACCCTGCCCAAACTAGCCACTGGATTTTTGGTACCTAGCCATCAATGGAATATATTAAGTGTTAGAAATGAATTTGCCCTACAACAATAGTGTCAAAGGTCATGTTTGTTTAATGTGCCTTGCATATTGCAAAATGAATTGGATTGTTCAATCACTGTTTTTCATGATGGTAATGATGATCATATTACTTCCCATTACTACCTCGCATACAAGCACATTCTGCAATTTTGCTGGCCAATTTCAATCAGAAGTCTAAACTGAGAAATGGAAATATTTAAAGGAAAACAGCATATGTATTCAAGCCCTGCTTCTGCAACAATAGAAAGGTGAGACACTCAAAAGAGCAGAATGAAGAAGGCTCCTTGATGCTTCTTTTGATTCTAAGAGGGTGGTGTGTATTTGTAGCTTGATTTTCATATCCTCACAGATAATCCTTTGCCTTATCAAAATCACACAGCTGTTTTTAAAAATAATTTAAAAATAAAAAGCCCAACACTTTTGTTCAGAAGATATATACAGTTGAGGAGCCATATAGGGACAGAACTTGCTGTTAAGGACCTTGACTTTTTCCTTGCTTGAGGGAGAAAAAAAATCTGAAGTGTTATACTCCACTTAGCTGCTTACTAGCTTTCTAACAATGTGGGCAGCACATATTGCTTGGCTAAGACGAGCCCCCAAATGGTTACAATCTTTCCTTTCATTCTTTGAGCCAGGGAGCTTATGAAGAAGCAACATGAAGGCTTCCCTCCTTTGTTTTGGGTACCAAGCTAAAAAGAGAAGTTAACAGGTAGACTTTAACTATTTAGAAAGATGTTTGCATGCTGTTTTAGAGCTGGGCTGATTTTGTAGCACACCTGATTAAGCACAAAATGCTTTAAGTTCACAGTGATATGTGTCTGCTTGTACAACTCCCAAAGGTATATGAATTTCAGGGGTTGGGGTTGGGCAGGGAGTACACCCATCTTTATTTTTCTTTCTTTCACCTGTCAACCTGCTTCACATCTTTCTATATAATGTACCCTGATCATACACATTTATGATCACAATTGGAGGAAAAAAGAAACATAATGTTCTGGCTGGCAAGTAAATTACAAGCACTATTAAGACACTGTTAATTCTATGGAATCTGCCATCTGCTCAGAAAAGTCGAACACTGTAGGTCAAACACACTGGCCATGGGTAGTGCTTCCTTCAAAAACAAAACAAAAAAATCTCCACTTAAGTATTCTGAGAGAAACAACTTAAATTGAGCCTAAAGACTCAGCAAAGACCACTGTATATTATGAGTAGAAAGAGTGTGTATTTACATTTAACATTTAGTAGCTTACTGAAGCATGGTGGCACTTATTTTTCCTTATCAGGAAAAAAAAATCCCACAAAAGCATCAAAACTAAAAGTTGAAAATGAGGCTTTATTGAGCAAAGGACTGCCTTATGTTTAAAACAGTACAGGGTAGGCCAGCATGCAGTGAGAATGTGGGGAAATACTGTGACCAGGTTGAGATAAGCAATAGCTCTAAGCCTTCTTGGGATAATCTTGTAAGAAATGATCCAAAGAATTTAATGATGGATCACTGACCTGAAAAATCATGAAAAACATCTAGAAGTGGAGTCTTAATTGCAAACAACATGCCCTTGCAAAATAGTAATTCCTAAGATTCCTAGGTATGAAACCATTGTGTTTATTAAATTATGCCACAACTTTTCATTTGCCCTTCCCATCAAAGTGAAATTTCTCTGTCCTTATTTTATATTTTATGGCTAAAAACCATATTTATCCAAAGAAATAGTATGTTACCAGTGGCATCATTTGTCAACAACCATCAGCTAACTTGTTCCTATTCCCTGGGACCCACTCTTCAAATCATTGGCCTGTCTAAAATAGAAATAATGGTGTTGGTGTTACTGCTTGGAACATATCCACCAAATGACCCCTTCAGTTGCAGGTCAGACAATACAATCATCCATAGAACTGTGCTAAGGAATTGGTCATCATAAAATTTATAAAAATATGGGTACCATCATTCTAAATAGAAGGGGAAAATTGATCTACTTTAAATAATAGTTGAATAGTTACAAAATATATTGATACATTTATTGATTATTATTAGCACTTGTTATAACATGCTAGCAAATTACTTTTTTTTTGTACCAGGGATTGAACTCAGGGACACTCAACCACTGAGCCACACCCCCAGCCCTATTCTGTGTTTTATGTAGAGACAGGGTCTCACTGAGTTGCTTAGTGCCTCGCCATGGCTGAGGCTGGCTTTGAACTCAATTCTCTTGTCTCAGCCTTCCAAAATGCTGGAATTACAGGCATGCGCCACCACACTCAACTGCAAATTATTTTTAACACTAGTAAAATATATTCAAAACTGGAGAATAAATTACCAAAAATACTGTATGTATTTGACTTCATTTTGCTCCAAAAGTTAACTGCTTTCATTGTTTGCACCAGGATTACAATGACCATGAAATCATTCTTGGTTAGGTAAGTTATTAATAAGATAACGATTCATTAATTAAAATATGTACATAAATAATGTATGAAACAACTCTGATAAAGCTTTATAATAAATCAAACTGAAAATATGTTTTGCTATTTTATTAAAGATAGTCATAAAGCTTTAAATAATGCTTGTTTATAGACTACTTTGAAAGATAAAATATTTGCTTTGTCGCTCTTCTTGTTGACAAAGTGCCAAAAATCATTTCCAAATTAGTAGAGATAATAAAATATTAAGTGTTTCATAAATCACCATAGAAAACAGAAAAGTTGAAGTGAACACAGGATTCAAAATATCATTATCTCAAAAGAATATAAAGTAATTTTAAATGGCAGTAACACTAAGCCACTTACTTTAATTTTAAATGTTAATTTATCTTGGCGTTTTAGTTCAGGTTTTCCTTCCATTATAAAAAGGCTAAACTTATAAAGCAGAAAGTCAATTATTCATTTTACAAAACGTATTTATTACTTTACAAAATGATTCTTAATAAGATTGCTTCAAATAGGATTTTAAGTCCAAAATCTCCTGAGGCTATCATTTATCAAAAAGAAGCACACTACCCACATAGCAGTGTGGTGTAGATCAGGATGAACCTTTATCTTTGGAGTCTAACAGTCTAGAGTTGATTGAAATACCAGCTTTGCCACTTATGGGCCACGTGATCTCAAACATCATCTCTTGGAACCTCAGCCTCCTCATCTATAAAATGGGAATCATAAATACCTCCCATGCAGAACACACTGAAGATAACCTAAAACAAATGGTCACTAAACTTTCTTATGGGACTTTTAAAGATCAAATGAGAATACACAGAGGATTATCTGGTGCCTCGATAAATAATGTTATCATTCATGATAAAAATGTGATCCTGGTCTCTGCGCTAAGGAAAGACAGTGAAAAGGACCCTTTCACAAGCCAAGAGCTTAATGATGGATAAAATTATACTTAGTAACCTGAGAATTCCAGTAAGTATGGATCAGAAAAGTGAGTCCAATCATCTCCAATGTATTAGTTGGTGCAAACTTTTAGAATCTCATGTTGTGCTATGATCTATAGGTTTCAGTACTCAAGAATGGCAAAAGTGATTTCTATTTGCAGTATAAAACTTTCCCAAACATCTTTAAAGACTCAAAATAAGACAGAGCCTCAAAATAAGATAGATATTTAAACTGTGGTCTAAAGAAAAACATTTATTACTTTGAGAAATTAATTTCACTGTTATAAAATTAACCAATGACCAGAATTAAAGCTCTACATCTGATGTATGAGGCATTGATATATTTAATAAAAATGTTTTAGAGCTATTGCTTTTTGTTTTTATGGTCTTTGCTGTCTGTTATATACTAACATTTTTTTGGAGTGAGAAGCAGGAAGCAGAGGATGTGGCTGGAAAGATAGGCAGGGCTCCTGTCATAAGAACTTCAAATGCCTGGCTAAGGATTTAAAAATCCACCACTTAACTGACTAATATCCAACAGACAGGTTTTTTTTTTGGGGGGGGGGCGTACCGGGGATTGAACTCAGGGGTACTCGACCACTGAGCCACATCCCCAGCTCTATTTTGTGTTTTATGTAGAGACAGGGTCTCACTGAGTTGCTTAGCGCCTCGCCATTGCTGAGGCTGGCTTTGACCTCGTGATTCTCCTGCCTCAGCCACCCAAAGTACTGGAATTACAGGCATGTGTCACTGTGCCTGGCTCAACAGTTTTAAACTAACAAAAGGAAATGTTATATTTAACTTCAGGGAGATCATACAGGTTGCAGTGTAGGGCATTTCTAAAGCATTAACCACAGCCTCCAATGAAGGTAAAATTCCAAGTATGGCACAAATGGTATAGTTTTAGTCATATTGTTGAGTTCCTATTTTTACATCATTTCACAATATGAAATCAGATAATTCAAAATAATATCCAAGTTAAAAGATAAATAATATCTAGTTAAATGTTAACTAGAAAAGTAATTTTGAGAATATGAGGTAAGCAGAGAGATGTGAATTTTGAGTGTCCGGGAAATTTACCAATTAATGACGTTATCAACTTCTCACTCTGAAGTCAAAGAGTAATCAAATCAATATCTTCTTTGGCATAAGTTAAGTAAAATTGATCTCTTTTATCATGATTCCTTTTTGAAACTCTGAATTGTGGATAGTTTATTTGTATAAATGGGAATGATACATTACACCTATTGTGCATCAAAATACACTTATTTCCCTTTATTTTCACAACCTATAAGTTCTTTGAAGGAAGAGAAAAAAATGTACATCTTCTTTACGGTTGCACTGACAATCTCCCAGCCTGCTGGCACATGGTAGGAGTAGAATGAACAAATACAGGAAATAATTTTCAAATAAGATATGAATGTGTAATTGCTCTGTAAATCTTAAAGTATAATACAAATGTTAGTTATTGCTGTTGTTTTTATTTTCTTAGTCTATAAATAGTCTCTAACTTCTTTTAAATAACCAGTTATTTGGATGCTTTGAAAAGAAAATACTTTGTCTTCAACTAAACAAAGACTTCTCATCCCTGAAAATGCATTTAAGTAGTTTTATGCAAATACTTAAGAAAAAAAAAACCTTCAAAAATTAGTTTGCTTGTAATTTTAAACATCTTTCTACTTTAAAACACAAAATGCACATGCCAAATAAATCAATAACTTCTTTTTCTGGCACAGAATTTTAAGGTTTCAATTTAAACACTGGATGTTGACTATTAAAGACTGAATACATTCACAAATCTTTAATTAGCATCCATTAGAGTTACTCCTCAAGTAGAACAACATCAGATGTGTTACATACTTGTAACTATTTTTCTTAGATAAGTTTTTTCTCTTCTGCTGCATAAAGTGCTACACATTTGAATCTGCAACCAGAGTTTATGATTTAACATGTGCTCTGGCTGTCATATGGACATTTTCTGACTAATGTTCTTTCTATCCCAACAAGACACTGCCTTTGGCCCCTATTAATAGTGCCTGTCTGTACAGCCATCCTCCTCAGAAACACCAGGCTTATTTTTATTTCAAGGCTGGATTTGGTGAACTCTAAGCAAATGCCTTAGAGATACCCCTCTCTATGTCTCCCTCCCTCTTTCTCCCCCTCCGTCTCCCTTTTCCATGTTCTACTTCTGATATCCAGAATAATGTCCCTTAAGAGAAGTATTTATTTCATTCATGCACCAAGAAGTGCATGAAGGATGCCTAGCAGATGACATTACAGGTTTCTGGGATGATGAAATTTCACTGCACATTGAAGACAAAGAGAGTACTTTTCCCTGGAAATCATGGTGATCATCACAGCTCTGGTCTAGTGACCTTTGAGGATTTTCAGTCAATAGCCATAGATGAAGGATAACAATAACATTTCACTTCCCCAAACATAGTATTGCTCTCATGCCTCCAGGCCTGGGCCAGTGCTGTACTATCAGCTTGGAACCGACTGCCCAGTTCTTCTCCCCACTTAGCTTAACGAATTCCCACTCCTTCAATGGGTCACAGCCAAACAAGGCTCTCCTATGAAGACCTTTGTTGGCCTCCACACTAGATCAGAGCTTCCAATTATTTGATTTACAGCATCTTAATTTCTCCTATGACACTTATGATGGTTTAAAATTATAACATACTTTGGATTATTTTAATGGCTGTCTCCCAATAATGGTCTAAAAACTTCACAAGGAAGAAGACTATACTTTTTTCTCTATCATATCCCCAGCACCTAGGGAAATGCCAATCACAGAATACACTATAGTCAATAAATGCTTTCTCTCTTCTCTATCCTGACTCATCAACCCAATTCTAGTCTTTTATACACTTCGTATAAAAAAATCTATATTAAGGGCAAGACAGGATACTGTTGTTTTTGTTTTTTGTTTATTTTTAGTGGATTTCAACAACACAGACTTATTATTTTTATAGTGGATATAAAGGTGTTTAATATGAAGAATGTAATCTGCTTATAATTTTGTGCAAAGTTAGAAAAATTATGATTGTAACAATTTTTTTCTATTTGCCTCAACAAATGTTTTCAGTGAACAGTGTGTACAGCTTCTGAAAATTTGTTTTTTTCTGTTATATTTGATAACATGTATTAAAATGCAAGTTTTGAGAAAAATTAAAAAATTTAAAAATTTAAAAAAAAATACTCAGAGAGGACAAAGGTTGGAGAGAATGAGAAATTGGACAATGAGTTTTGCTATGTGGGGAAACCTTGAACAGCTAAACACCAGTATAAAAGCATGGAGTGGATGAGGGTTCATTGGTCCAAAGAACTGCCTTAATGCTACCTGAAACCATACCTCTCCCATATCCTATGGCCTTCAAACATGCACCATCATCCCATCTATACTGAAGCTATTTCATAAGTAACTTTTTTATTTTTAAAAAAAATTTTTAATTTGTACTAATTAGTTATACAAGGAGATTGTTTTTGATATTTGTATACTAAGTGAAGGTATATTTTTTAAAAAAATTTACTTAAAGAAACAACTAGTAATTTGAATCTTTCACTATGTAAAAATATCTTTCAGAGATAATTTTGTGGAATTCTGCTTTATGAAATGTTTCTATAAACTTGAAGTTTATTTCACTTGTGTGCTGCTCTCTAGAATATTATTTGATGCATGTGAATGTATTTTTAAATCCTTCACCTACAGTAAGACTCATAAAAAAGAGTTTCAAATGCCCATGCAGTTTACCTTTCAGTAAATGGAGCTCTATTCAACATTCTGTAAAACAGCTTTTTTAAAATAAAGAAGAAAAAAAAATCAGCAACAGCTGCAGCAACTTGAAAAACAGTAAATGATAGAATGAAATATTCTCAATTTGGAACTATTGTGGAGAGTAACAGAAAAGTTAACAAAAGAGAAAATTTAACACGGAAATAGTAATAGAAGAGTAGCCTAATGAATGAATGTGCCACAAATACAATCCAAAAGGGTAGAAGACAAACTTATAAACCAAAAAACTGGCCAAACTAACAAAACTAGACAAATCACTGACATCTTATCATTATCTGTGTGAGCACATTCAAAAATTGTGAAGAAAAGTGATTGCTGTATAATAATTGGAAAATACTTCAAAGAACATATAAATTCATATTATTTCAGAAGAAGTATTCAGATAAAATTAGAGTTTGCAATTCAGTGTTCTCTGAATTAATGGGGAAATTATTCTTAGCCCTTAAGAAACAGCATAGCATTTCATAATCATCTCATTGGGGCCATTGCTGCTGCTGTTGCTTCTCCTTCTTCTTACTATTATCCTTTTACAGTATAGGTGATGTTGATTTTGACATTTAAGTTGTAAAGAATTTATGAACAGAACTTATATTTTATTGAAGGTTTTTTTATTAATTTGCAATACTCTAAACGCCATGCAAACCACTTTACTCCATGATTTCAATTAGCACAAAGCTTAATGCTTTTTCAATAGTATATAAAATCAAACAAAGATAAACCAGAATACTATATGCTAAAGCTACTCAAATTCAACGTCTACTACATTTCGTGAACTTAGGTCTCATATTTAAAATCATTTCCTATAATTTCCTGAATTGAAGATTAATTAGACAGTCTTCTTTTTTTATATTCTCCCCCAAATGATAGGACAAGTATGTCTAATCCTTCATATGAATTTTCAGATGCCATTAGCATTGGAAAGCATGAAAATATTATAGGGGAAGGTAAGTATAAATTGATAGAGATTCGTTTTTGTTGTCTTTCAAGAAGATGTTTAGATTATTTCATTTGTTAATCAGTATTTGAAGGAATGCTCTTTTCCTGACACTGCCCAGAGCTCACGTTGTCTGAATATTAGCAAGCCTTATTTCCCTAAGATGGAAACTGCAACAGAAGGAAGATGACTAAAAATAGCATATCTCTCAAGATAAGTTTGCATTCTACCATCTGAATCTGAGATGCAGTCTTCATTAGGATACAAATGTATTATAATGGAACGGTCTGGTCTCTGTTTCCATATTTTATCATTTTCATAGTCTACCACATGCTAGATAAAAGTACATTTTAAACAAATGAAAATAAGTGCTAGTTGCTGATAAGAAGATTCAATTTCCCATATGTTGCAGCTTGCTTTTATTCAATGAAGAGGTGGTGTTCAAAATATTATTTAATATGTATTAAATTTTTTTCTTTGATAACCTAGTAAGATTTCTGGACTATCATTTCCTGAAACATCAATTTTATAAAGAATCTTATAATTCAAGTTTGGAATATAAGAGAATCTTCTGTTGTGGAAAGGACCTTGAACTGACAGAGGGCAGGAGTAAACACAACAAAGAGGGAGGTGTCTGAAATAAAAGTATATATTATTGATGCACAACCTAAAAATATCTTTGAGGATTTAATATCCAGTCAAAACAAAAACTCAGAGGAGTCTTTCCCTTGTATATTTAAACAGCATGTAATTATGTTGTATCTTATAAATAATTTTCTATCAACCATTTCCTGAATACCTATTTGCTAAGAGTGGTATTTAACAATGAGGTTAAGACTGTGCTTCTCAACTCAGGGCAAATTTGCTCCTTGAGAACTTTTGATAATGCTGGAGATGTTTTTTTTTTAAAAAATATTTTTTAGTTATACATGGACGGTGTCTTTATTTTGTTTACTTATTTTTTTTTTATGTGGTGCTGAGGCTCGAACCCAGTGCCTCACACGTGCGAGGCAAGCGCTCTGTCACTGAGCCACAACCTTAGCCCCTGGAGATGGTTTTGGTTGTCACAACTGGAAGAAGTGTGCTAACAGTATCTAGGGGTGGAAGCCAAGGATGTTGCTAAACATACTGCAATGTCCAAGAACTGCATCCCACAACAAAGAATTACCCAACCAAAATGTCACTTATGCCAAGATTAAGAAACTCTGGGATAAAGACATAAGGATGCCTTAAAGAGGCATATAGTTGGAGAATAAACTCCTTTGAAAGAAGTGATTATATTTATTCCTGAATTATAACAATTCTGGTTTTAGTGAAACAGAAAAGCAAGATGAAGAGACAAATGGAAAGACCATGGATAAGACACAGCAATCAAGCATCTATGAAGGAAGCAAGCAAGAAAGACAAGAAACCCAGGATGTTCCTGGGTTTCCATCTTTGATGACCTAGTAGTGACTTAAAAAAATAGAACTAAATAGAAAGTTGGCTTTTTTGGGGAAATCCATATCAATTGGAGGATATGGAATAATACTTAAGTAGATTCAGTTGTTAAGAAGATAATTATACATGTCAATGTATAAATAAACGGAGCCCGCAGGTTAAAATTTAAAAACCAATAATTGGTCATCAAATAAGTTGAAATTTTACACATTATTATTATATTCATCAAAAGAGGCAACTCTTAGATGTCCCTCTCACAATGAAATCAGGATATATATGAAACTGGATAACTGTGACTTCCCCCTCAGTGGTGAATTTACCCTTTAGGAAATGTATGCTATTTGTCATAGTAATGCTTGCCCTGCTCTAGCAATGTTATTTGCCATAGAAATCTTCACTCGTTCACTGTCTTTCTATATGAATGTGTGTTATAAAGCTGGAGTGATAAAAGTGACACCTTATTAGAAATCAGGAACTGTTTGATATATCTGCAAAAGCTCTATAGTATTGGACTTTTCCCCTGCTACATAAAGTAAATGTCATTTCACTATAATTCTAAATCAAATTTGATATTAGCTATGAATTTTCAGGGTAGGCCTAATTAATCAAAGTCATAAGTTAAATTGTAATACTCACTACAAATGTATGCATTACAAACACATTTATATAATTTATAAATAGCCATGTATATAAATTACTTATCTATAAAACATACAGCACCTCACTGCTATTGATTTCAAGTAGGATCAAGACACTTGAATTCAGTGTACAGGAAGGAAATATAATATCTGCTTATTTCCATAATCAGCTAACCTTTGGCAAATTCATTAATTTTTTAGAAGGAAAATGGCAATGTTCAGAATTCTAAACCTCAAATGGTAACAATGTTTCCTGAGCCAACCCAGTTGTTCTTAGCACTTACACCCTAAGAAACAATTAGAAATTAATTTTTAAGTGAAATTGGAAGATGCTTTTGGAAAACAATTAAGGAAGATAATTAAGTACAGAAGTGAGAAAATGGCTTTCAGATCCATTCCTAATAAATAGCAGCAGATATTTTCCCTACTATACACATATATTGAAAAGTACAAATTCTCAAAGTTCACATTTAGAACCAAGAAAGGAAAATCAACAGGTGAAAGTCATTAGTGTGAGATAATTAATAACAAGTGGGTAGCAATTCTTTCCCTCATAAGAAAAGATTCAGTATTTCATTTACCCAATACTTTATCCAAAATTGAAGTTCTTCTTCACAAGCTATTAAATAAAGGCAATTTATTCAATTGAGTTTGATTTGCATGTTTTGCTCTGTACAGAAAGAGTGAGAAAATAAAGATTTTTAAGTATCACATTTCCTCTGAATATCCTCTTCATATGATATGGCTTGGTTCATTGATACAAGTAACAGGCATTAATACCAGGATGGTGCTTCATTGTAATCATTAGATTTTCCCTGTTTGAACATCTCTTCTGATTAATAATTGAGAAAACCATGTGTGGGGGAAGAGGAAAATGGCAGAGCTAGTTTCCTGGATTCTCTAGTCATCAGGGCCAGGGGATATCTCTGAGGGAGGCAGAGGCACTGGATTCACATACCCACTTCCTAGCAGCAAGGAGCTAAGGGAGTTGTTTTGTGGGTTCGCAATGATCTATTGTTCTGGATTGCTTTGGAGTTAGAAACACTGGTGTAGACCAACACAGAAATGAAATTAGGTTTTAAAGAAATAAACAACACTGGCAAATTCAGCTTTCCTTTGGATCAAGAGTAGGACCAAGAAGTGAATGTAGCTGTTCTAGAAGGCACTTTGCTGTTGCAGTTGACAGGCTGACTGAGTAATGAGAGTTTTCTTTAAATGAGGCTGGCAAAGGAAGCCTTTCCAGGGCTGTGTTCTGTCTCAGGGCCCATTTGCCTGCAGCTGAGGTACTATTACCAGCCAAATGTGGATGTAATGTAGCCACGTGACACCAGTATATTTCTATTTCTAGAAAGATAGTGAAGAAAAATCCTCCAATGTAATCATGCCAGTGTATGCTTACTGTAGGAGGGAAAGGGATTTTTCATTTTACTTTGGGAGCTGAACAACCAAAGTTGAAAAGAAAAATATGTTTCTGAATTAAAGGGGGAAAAGTAAAAAACTAATGTTAGGCAACATTAGATTGCCTAATATTAGTAGCTTTCTCCTTACCCCAAACTAAATATTTTCAACAAATAATCCAGTTTTGTATTATCTTGCTTTCCCAGAATATGCATCTATCAATGAATTCCTCCTTTTTCAAGCACCACAATGAAATGTGCAGAACTATTTTAAAATCAGAGAAGATTTTAGCTTAAGATAGTGTTATCACCTCAACTGCTGGCTTGGGCACCCACTCTTTCTATGGTAGGCATCAAAGGGCATTTGGCCAAATTCATAGGAATTCACTAAATGGGATGCAGTTGACTGCAGAGAAACCAACATGGCCAGTACCTTTGCAACCCACAAACCCACTGCAGGAGAAGCACTCATCCCTGGAACTCAGGCATCCTGGAAAGGCCATCTTCCTACAAGTCACATAGAATTCTTTCCATTATCAGCTAGGAGTAACTTAACCATGCTGAAGCCCTAACAAATTTTCAAGAAATGAGTGTCCTCCTTTCTCAGACATATTGTTCTGATATTTCTCCCAGAAGGGCAAAATCACTAAATAAATCCAAACTGACTTTTATTTGAAAAGAGCAAGTGTAGTTGGTGTGTCTAGGAACTTAAGGCGCAGGAGTAATAAATTCTAGAACCCCATTTCATCCAAACAAAGAGGCCTAGGAAGGACTGTTGGTATTTACGAGGACTGCAGAGCCTTGAGTAAGCATTTTCACAGCAGGCCTGCAAGGTTCTAATGCACAGCATTACTGCTCCATAGCCAGTTTATTAAAACTTAATAGCGCACTTTAAGTGCTTTATACCAGGAAGACAGATAACTCACCCACAGTGTGGCTCTTGGAACCTGCCCCAACTCTGCAGCCATCCTGTAGGTTACAATGCTTTAAATGGAGATTCCTAGATGCTGATTTCTTCATTTAAATCAAGCATTGGCAAACAAAGGTATGAACCAAATCCCATCTACTACATTATTTCATACTGCCGACAAGGGAAGAATGTTTTTTCCACTTTTAAATGGTTAGAGAGAAATCAAAACAAGGATAATATTTTATGACACATGAAAACTATTTAAAATTGAAACTGCAGTGTCCATAAATAATGTTATATTGCAAAGCAGCCATATCCATTCATTTACATACTGTTTATGGTTGTTTTTGCACTATACCAGCAGAGTTGAGCAACTGAAACAGAGATTTTGACCCAAAATCCTACTGTTTGGTCTCTGGAGAAAAATTTTGCTCATCCTTGATTGAAAGCACTATTAGTAATTTATATTAACAGGTTCTAAAATGTTTTACTATAGTTTAGAGGGCTCTGGGTTACCCTCTGTAGACACTGTTCAAAACTGATTATTTTCTCAGTCAGGTCTCTTGCCCATACCTAATAAGAAAGCCATGCCGGAACTCTGGAAGGGATAAAACAAAGATCAAGACTACAAAAATGCTATTTTTAGAAGGTTCAGGACTAACTTAGGCAATATATAGCTAAAAAGTAATATGACAGATTTTCTTCCCACTATCAGAATTTATAGATCAACATGACTGTTGTTCCCTTCAAAGGAATCACTTTGAAATTTGTTGCAAAGAATCTGCCAGTGCTCAAAACATACTTCAAGTACACCTTTGACGCTGCCTTCAGAACCTTTCTTTTGATTATATTTTAAATAGTTTCAATGATGCCAAATCTTGATCCATTAAACTTGAATTGGATTCATATTTTTAATCTTAAGTCATTCAGAACTATAGTCAGTAGGACAAAAAAAGAAGACAAGAACACTGCCTGGAATAGAAGGTGACCTTAATAAATATTAGTGAAATGAATTGAATTGGTTCCATATAAAATGAGGTTAATATGACTTAAAGGAATAAAAACCAGTTGAAGACACAACCATCCATCATCTGTGCCTCCAAGGATACATACCCTAAGGTTTTTGTTTCTACTCTAAGTTCTCAAATATATCTGGATTTCTGGACATCTAGATGATTTTCCTGCATCCCCAAGCCTGCCTCATTTTTCTGCATCTATCTCATATTGGATCTTGTTTGACATCTGGTTCTTTATTCCAGACTTCTGTTGTCATATTTCTTTTCCATTTTTCTGACCAGTTCTGCTCAATACACTCTACAAAAACAGAAAAAAAAATTATATCTAGGATAGTGCTTACCCCAAAGTGCCTTCCATATTTACAGAGTTTTCTGAAGGAGATTGCCACAGGGATTCCAGGTGCATACAGTACAAAGCCTTATGTCATGCTACTCTGTCCATGAGAGACTGCATATTTGCATCACACCAAAATTAAAGGTAGTCCTCCATAAGGAAGACACAGGAAATAGAGATTTATGAAATAATATGACAAAGGAATTCCATCTGGTTGGATTCTCCATATTAAATTCAAGTAGAATTTGTCTTAGGGGAAAATGATGAGTGGCATAAGTAAAGGAAGAATGAAGGAAGAGACCTAGGAAATGAAAGGTCAATAGAAATAAGTGGGGTTATACGAAAATGAATGTACCCTTATGACTTCAAAAATCTATAAGATAGGGAGATGTGCCAGCAGAATAATGCCCTTTGTTATGGTTTGGATATAAAGTATCTCTCAGAAGTCCCTGTGTTAATGCAGGAATATTTAGAGGTGAAATGATTAGATTATGAGAGCTGTTAACTCATCAGTCCATCCTAGTTTGAAAGGGTTGCAGTGCTGGGTGATAATTCTGGGCTAATGAGGTTTGGCTGAGTATATGAGTCACTGGAGGGATGTCCTGGAATGGTGGACCTTCCCTGAGATCTCTCCCTGCCCCCTGTTTCCTGGCCACCATGAGTCAGACAGCTTCCTTCAGCCATACCTTTTCATTATGATATTCTGCCTAATCTTGGGCCCAGAGCAATAGAGACAGCCCACCATGGACAGAAGCTGTGAGGCAAAATAAACTTTTCCTCCTCTAAGTTGTTCTTGTCAGGTATTTCGGTCATAGCAATGAAATTCTGACTAACATAGAAACTGGTGCCAGGAGTGGGCTCATTGCTGTGGATAACCTGACTGTATGGTTCAGGGGCTTTGGGAACTGGTTTATGGAAGGAATCTGGAAAAATTTGGAGATGCAAGATGGAGAAAACTCAGAATGTTGTAAATGGAACTTAATAAATGATGCTGGTGCGAGCTCAGAAGACCAGAATTGCCAAAAGGAATGCAGATAGTAAAGACTATGCTCATGAGGTTTCAGAGGCGAATGAGTACTCTCTTGGAAATTGGACTAGAAGAAATCCATGTTACATCCAACAAAGAAGTTATCTAAATTTTGCCCATGTCCTGAGATTTGTGTGAAGCTTAATTTAAAAGTGAAGTACTAAATCTCTGAAACTGTGAACCAAAATAAACTTTCTGTCCTATAAGTTGCTCTTGTCAGGTATTTTGGTCACAGCAACGAAAAGCTAACTCACCTGGAGTAGAGGGAGATGGTGAAATGACCAGTTTGTAGATTTTGCTATAATATCACAAATAGTGTTATACTACTATGTTCTAGTTCTTTATAATGCTTAGCTGTATGGTGGTTGCTATGAAGGTTCCCTGTATTTTCTTACATTGCCATTTCTTATGGTAAGCTATATGAGTCTCTTTGTAACTTAAAAAAGTCTGTGTTCACAGAAATTGGACTGATTCTCTCTTCATTTAATAATTTGGCTGTAACTTCAAGAGTTCTAACACTGCTTTGAATAGCACCAGTAGATGTGCAGTCAGTGTATATGATCCCAGGTGGCTTCCTAAAAGGATAACACTCATTTGGAAAATTTGACACTTCAGAGACAAGATTGACTAAATTACCAGCCAGCTTTCTGTATGGAAAATATACATTATCTCTCACTCTTAATTTCTATAAAATACTCCATATTTCCACTGTCCCTAAATAACAATAACTGCAAATTATTTATTTATAATACATGAAAGCAATAAAAACAAAATCCTTTTATGGATGGATAATTCTTCATATTCTGTTATAAATTGATAATTCTTCATATTGTTATAAAATACAAAGAAACCAATGGAGACTATCATGCTAAGTGCAATAAACCAATCCCCAAAAAAACAAAAAGAAAATGTTCTCTCTGATATGCAAATGCAACACATAATAAAGGGCATGGAGGACAGAAATTCCTTGGATTAAAACAAAAGGAATAAAAGGAAGGGAGAAGAGATGGCAATAGGAAAGAAAGTAGAATGAACTGGATATAACTTTCATATGTTCACATATGAATACACAAGCAGTGCAACTCTATATTGTGTACAACCACAAGAATGGAAGTTATACTTCATATATGTATAATATGTCCAAATACATTCTACTGTCATGTATAATTTTAAAAGACAAAAAAATTGCAAAAAAGAAACCAAGATATCATAATTATTTATTCATACACTCATTAAGTAACCATTTATTATATGCTAAGACCTGAAAACAAGTTGGATAAAATATTGTCTCCATTCTTGTGAAATGCACTGTAAAGGAGACAGATACCTATAGAGATAACACAACAAAGCTTGCAAGAGGGACATCTGATCCAACTTGGGGAGGGAAAGAGGAAGAATTCAGGAAGGACTTCCTGGAGAAGGGATGATATTTGAGGCAATCTTAAAGGATGAGTTCTTTCCTGTCTTTTGGGACAGGCTGATCTTTGTGGTTTGATGAATAATATCTATCTATCGGGACTTCCTGACAAAGGAATATCATTGCTAATTACTGAAAAGAAAACATGAGGAGAGTGAATCGGTTTCCTTTTCAGAGGGTCCCTTTATTAAAACACCAAATTTTGCCGAGAAGTTTTAAACCTTAAGTCTGTCCAGGTACAACGTTATCACTAGTAATTGATGTTGGAACAGACAAGAAGATTCCTCAGAAAGAAAAGGGTCTTAGGAATTACCAAATCCAATCAGTTCAGTTCCTAAAGGAGCCTTAGAAATTACTCCTCAGTCCAGACCTGGCTGTGGATTGGGAAGAATTTAAATTGGGCAAGTTATATTAACTATTGGAAATACTCACCTATGTGTTATAGGCTACAAAGGAAAAATTACATATCATTCTCACATTCCCAGATTTCTGTATTCCTATTCCTCTTTCTGTTCTCCACACTCTGTTCTTCTCCATACCCTCTATTAATGTTTAGGTTCTGAGTCTCCTAAGTTTACGTAAACTATGATTGATCACTACATATTATAACCTTCACTCAAAATTAGAATCTTTTTGATTCATAATTTGATGATAAGGAGCCAAGAGAGCTTTAGGCCAATAAAAACCCATTTTCTGTCCTACAAATGTGACTCAAATTTAATAATCAAAATATTGTCCTTTTTTATACTCAGTTATTACAAAGCAATGAGGAGAAAATAGTTGTTTAATATTACCATTTTGGGGAAAAAAAGTCTATTCACTACTGCAATTGCATTGACAAAAAGAATATGAGGAATAAGATAGATATAAATTTGTACCCTAGTATTACTGAGTTCAATCTTGTTCTACAAAACAACTTTCACAAATGCAGGTTCTGAATTTTGTTTTTTCTTATCATTGCCTAATTTACCAAATTCCAAACCAATCTTTTGGGAGATTTGCAGACTGACTGACTTCTAAAGCCATCTGACAAAAATAACTTCAAATTTCAATGGGGGTGAAGAATCACTCTCTGAAGAGTTGAGCAAGTCAGCGGCCTAAGGGAACTTATCACTTAACCACAATGCAGACCACTTCACAAATAACTGAGAAAGTCTTATATGTTTTTGCACTGAAAGACAATTGGGAGAGAGGACAAACCCACACTTATTTGTAAAGGCTTCACTAGTAATTCCCTGGAATTCACTCTAAAGTTATTTGAATAAAGCAGCTCCTTTAAATCTGTCTTAATTACCAGCACATGTGAAATGCAAAAGGATTGCTGAATAAAATCTATTATTTCAGATGCAGAAACTAGGTGAGTTTCTTCAGTGGGCATAGCTTTTTTAGACAGATTGTGTAGTAATACTCACTATGACTGTATAAAGATGAATGGAATGCTAAGGTTTGGTGCCTACTTGATACACAATCATTTTAGATAAATTATAAGTTGATTACATTTAATTACAGAGTTACCATATTCACACAGTATTCTAAGCCTTTGTCACTCCTCACCTTTTCTATAATTTCTATACAAAGGAAATTCTGGGAGAACAAGTGAGGGGAGCAAATGCTTCAAAAGTTACCAACTTTATTCCATTGCCACAAGAGTTGTGGGACATCTTTGATGATGAAGGGCCATGGAAAAGATCTGAGTTGTCAGTTTGGCCATGAATACAAACATGGTATCTGCAATTTCTTTTTCACAGAACTACCCTATAAAATATATTTTATTGCCTCTATTTTATAGGCATGAGAACTAAAGCTCTCTAAGACTACATATAAGTTGTACAAAGCTAATATGTGGAAGATCCAAGTGCAAACCCAGGTCTTCCTTATTTTAAAGTTTGCATTCTCTTTCCACTCTACCATGACACTTCACAACTGGAGCCTCAAGTGTCAAGAGTCAAGAGAAGCTGGAATGTAGCTCAGTGATAGGCTCCTGCTTAGCATGCAAGATGCTCTAGGTTCAAAATCTGGCATACACACACATACACACACGCACAAATGGTCAATAAAAAATATCTAAAGTAATTTAGGTATGACAATAACCCTGACAATTACCCTGATGTAATCATTACAAGTTGAATGCATGTATGTCCCCCATAAATATGCAGAATTATTATCTCTCAAAAATATTTTTTAAAAATCAAGAGAAAACCAAAGTGATAACTTAATCAAGATAAGAACAATTCCTGGAATAGTTGATTACACTATGTAAGAATAATTAAAACTATAAGGTAAAATCATAATGGTGATACAAACTGTTCACAGAAGAGAAGGATCAATTTTGCTTACAGTGTTGAGAAGGGCTTTCCAAAGAGATATCGATTTAAAATGGTTACTGAAAAATGAGTAAGAATTCAAATATGCATAATAGCAAAAGTAGTGGCCTAATCAAAGTATCAGATGAAATAAAACCAAGCACATGACATGTTCAAGCAATCAAGTAGTCCAGTGGGGTTCAGTGGTAGTTTCTTCTTTAAGTTCCCCTTTTCCTGATCAATATACCTCAATTCTTTAGCTTTTCCTAATGATCCTAATTTTAATATTAATATTAGAAATAACAAAAGGACGTAATTTTGAAACGCAGCTAATTCAAGGATGAAATTGCCATAAGTGCTAAAGTGCCAAAGAACTAAAATGAAAATGGAGACAAGTCTCTTTGCTCCCTCCTTTCAGAGTCCCAGTATTTTTACCACCAAAAGAATTTTTTTTCAATGTGCAGATTTTTCAAAGAAAGGAATGAAAAAATAGCACAAGTGGAAAACAAGTAGAAAGAGTTCAAGATTGAGACACTTACCGTATGCTCTTCTTGACTTTCAAATTCTAAGCAACACTATTCTACTTGTTAAGATGTCACAGTTTGAAAGTCTTGCTTTTTTCTCTTGTACATTTGCCAGGGTTTGGGAATCCCAATGAAATTTTCATTGAAAAAAAATTTAAAAATAATGCGGAAGCACAAAGTAGTTAACATTCCTAAAGGACTTTTGCAGTAGCTCTCTAAATTTATGAATTTCTTTTTAGATATTCTAATTTACCAACATAAAATGTCCAAAAAATCTGAAAAAGATATTTCATCCACCACTGTTTTTCTTCCCAAGAGAGAAAGTCTACTGTCAAAAAGAAAGTACCTTTATATTAAATAGTTCCTCAGACCTGGCTTCCAAAATTTTTGCTAAGAATAGAACTTTAATTATTTGTTATATAATCTATTTACAATGCCTTTTTCTGCATATAATATTTGTAAAATGGATGGCGTTTACTTGTCTGTGAATATATTTCTTGCCTTTTGGAAGTTTCTTAAAACTGATTTTTATGATTAAGAGGTGTCTCTGCTGCTAGCCCCAAGTCATTCAACTTTCCTTTTGAAATGAACATTTATTTCAGATAATACATGCTCTCTACGGGTAGCCTGTCCACTTTTCAAATGTAATGATCCTGTCTTCTGTAGATATGAAATTTTCAAAAGATATTGGCATAATGCAGGAGAAAATGCCATCCTTTTATTATGTTCAAAATTGATCTGACCCCTGAGCTAGCACTTTGGGGAATTGGGCTACATAATCATGTAGACACTTTCAGGAAATGGCTTATTTATGGATTTATTTTTTATATACAGAAGATTTCACACTTCTGGCTTTATACAATTGCATCTTCTCTTCCTTTCCAATATGTTTCCAAAGTAGGAAAGCTATATCTGGCAGGAGGGCTGAATTTCTGCATCAGCTAGAAATATGTAATTTGCTATATATTGGCTCTAATGATAAGGCATTAAGAGTATATTTATTCTGTATCTGCATCCAGTCCTCTCCTGCAGTTTTTTTCTTTTTGCAGTTC
>CM053411.1:43825746-43957315 GCA_028644305.1 Xerus rutilus | reverse complement strand
TCCAACTAAACCTGCTGATCTTCTTTGTTCCAGTCCTTTTGAAATGGCTATGTTTTAAATAAAACCTATTTCCTTAGGCTAACTAACAGTCTATAATCCATTAAGCCTTTATGAACAAATCTAAGGCTTCTGAAATTAGTGCTTAGGGAAGAGGGAGTCAAGTAATGGATTTCAAAGCAATATTAAGGTGATTAAATAAGACCAAGGATCAAACTCCCATCACCATGATTCCTAGAATGAAACCTACCAAATGTGCATTTGGGAAGTTCATAAATCATCTAATTCTGATTATGAAATAGAAGAGAGTAGGGAAGAAGGCAAGAAACAAGACTGATTTAGAAAGTGAGCTAGACAAATATTTTTAAAAAGGAAATATGAATAGTTTTTTTCTGTGAAAGAAAAATGTCTTTAATGGATGTTTTTAAATTAAAGAGAAATCAGACCAAGCTAATAATGTTAACAAAAGAACAAATTGTTGGTTTTCAAATTTTTAAAATGTCACTTTAGGTTTTAAAGCTGGATTAAATAAATTGGTTAGGGCTATTCTGATCATTTTGTTGTCAGAAATATCTTGGTTTTGAGCAATGGCTTGAGTTATACTTGTTATCATGTAACTGAAAAATGCAGGAATATTTTTCTCCCATGAATTCAAGTACACTGGAAAAGTCAATACTACAATCTACCAACTCTAGGTAGGAAAGACATCTCTGGCTATGCTGACTCCATGTGGGTTTATCTGTGGCAGAGACTGAGAATTGTCCTTCTAATAAACTTTCTTCTCTACCTCCTTGGTCCAGGAAGCTGGGCATATAGACATCCAATTCAAAGTAAGTATTTTGTATTCTCCCTTAGAGCTAAATATAGCCATGTGACAAAGTCTGACTAGTAGCATGTGAGCAGCAAAGATGAGGTCAACATCTAAGTCATGCCCTTAAAGGGGAACTTGACTTGTTCCCTTCCTATGGCAGTGACCATCTTAGACCCAGCAGATGAGGACAAGACCATAATGTTAACAAAAATACAAAAGAAACTTGGACTCCTGAAAATTCTGTAGAAAAGAGCCACCTGAACTGCCCAGATCTTCTTGCTCAGACTCTTACATGAGAGGTAAGAAGTGAAGTATTTTAAGTCATTTTAAATTTCAATCTCTTTCATCTGCAGCAGAATCTATACAATAATGTCAAACACTTTAGCACTTACCATGTATCAGTCAGCATTCTACCTGGTCTTAACACATTAACTCATTAAATAATGCAGTAATTTGAAATATAATTCATTATTATTTATATTTATAAATGTAGAATTCTGGTACTAAGAGTTCAAGTGGTTGATCAAGTCTGAATCCAGGCAATCTGGCACCAGAGTCCATGCAGTTGGTCAGACTATTTAGCATAATGCATTTAAGAGATACAAAATAAACACTTCTTTTAAAAATTAACAGGCAGTTCCTTTGCTTAAAATTGTTTAATGATTTAGAAGTCTCAACGTGGATTGGGTTTGCTGGTACAATTGCTGATTTCTCTCTTCTACAAGAGATTGAAATCTCAAAAGTGGTCACTGTACAGGGTAAGCAGAATCCTGTTAGGATGCACTATATCTTGTAGGCTTTTATGTAGCCAGTCCCTAGCACTTCTGGAAGTACCCTCACATGTCACTATTGCTGAATAAAAGACTTACTCCCACAATACAGGAGCACCAGAGAATTGGAAAAGGTACAGATGTACACTGGGAAGAATCAAGATGAGGCATGTACATTGCCAATTTATTTTGTCAGGGATCAAGTATTTGATGATGGAGAAAGAGTTATAAATAGAAATAAGATGTTCTTCCCTTAAGGAATTCAAAGTCCAGCCTCCTCAAATACAAGATGTTTGCAAAGATCTCTTGTGTGTTTCCCTTAATACAATCAGTCTCTTGAGTATGATGAATCCCAGCAAACTATGTTTTTAGTGGAATGGAGGAAAGGGAATACGAACAAAACAGTTTGTTTTGTTGATTTTTCTTTGCTCTCTAAAATGTTTTTGGCATTTCTGTGACAAAGATCAGGGTCCATTTCTTTAGTGTTTTTTTTTCTTCTATCCCTAAATATTTAGAATAAATCCATAAAGATTATTTTTAAAGATTCAGGTTTTCAATTTTTGAATAATGAATAACCACTTTGCTTTAGATAACTTTATAGTTTCAGAAATGAACACAGAGCAATAGGGCTGTTTGTGTTCTTAAAGTGATGAATAATTTAATCAATTAATACATAATGGCAGCAAATGATTAATTGTGCCATCTTTATTGTCAGTCATCTTTATTGACAGTTATAGATTACAAAGTTCACCATACCAAAAGTCAAAACTGTTTTGATTGACAATTATTAAGACCAATTCTACTAAGTTGACATCTATCCTCCATTTTCCAATTTGGAAAGTGATTTGTAAATCCAAAAGTTGTACAGATACCAGTGCAAAGTTCTTGCATAAATGTATGTTTTAATAAACATTTTCTCAAATTAAAAGTTTGTTTCTGCACGCATAAGCACCAAGCACATGGTTGAAAATGTCTTTCATTTTGCCTGTTCAAGAAGACTCTTCTTCACTGAAGCTTGTAGTCCTTAAGATGTTTACAAGTATCCCTATATTGTTTTTTTAATTGAATTTCAAAGGGAGAAGGGAAAAATAACAGTTCAAAATATGTGTTGCCAATCTGAGAAATAAATTTGCATTTACTTATTTGCTACAGTCTATCAGACCACCCATCCATTCATTTACGCATCCATCCACACACACATGAATCATACGTATTTTTTAAGAATCAGAAAAGAACTCTTATTGAATTACACTCTAAAAGAGAAGTCACTGGGCTCAGTTTGTCTAGAACGTGATCTATGGGTCAAAAATCTAGACGTTCATTGCTAAAAATTTGATCTTTGGATCTCACTGAAATGAGAAATTATATTTTTTTCTTATATGCATGTATTATGCCCAAACACATCTATTTGTTCCCAGTGATCTACTTCATTAATCGGTAGTCTTTATGTTCACTCAACACTTAAATTTTCACATGCTCATGCAAGAAAGAATACACACTTACAGTGCATAAGTTTTGGAAGAAAGAATGTTACTTAGAATGATGAGTTTGTGGCAAAACCATCACTGTTCATTTTGTCAACACCAACACAGTTCGGCTGGGATTGAACTGACAAATTAATTGAAACTCATGAAAGTTTTATTAATCACAATTCATAATGGCCACATTTCTCTTCTTCAGCTTTTTATTGTTTCTAGCCCACTTAAGTCATTATCATGCATTAATCATGATGTGTCTATCATACCTACATACTTCCCAATTGGTTATCCTCAGTCATAGCACTTTAACATCAAGCCCTAAAGACTCTGTGTTTTATAACAATTATCTATAAGCCTCTCATATGTATCTGAATATAAGTAATGGAAGCTTTTGATAATTAGAATGCCAAAAAATTTCTATCAAGCCAGTTTATTGGAGGATATCCTGATTTTTGCTGTTAAAACTCACAAAGCCAGAGGTTACCAACCTCTAGATTCTTTTTATAAAATTAAGGTGAAAATATTTCCATTTCCCTTTCTCCACTTATTGTCTTATGACACATTCTATTTCAGTATATCAAGCATAACTATTAATTAAAAGTTTTCAATCTCCTGTCTGTATTTTCAAAATGTGATACTCCCAAGTATGCCTCAGCCGTCTTCTGTTGCAAACAAATTCATTAAGAATTATAATCTAAGAGGACTTTTTCTTTATAGCTTCAGATCGAATAGCATTTTACTCATCATAACAGTAATGTAAACATACATAACTTATACCAATTAGCTGAAAATCCTGACATACAAAATTACAACCATAGTTCTATTAAGATGCAGCAGAAAAGATATGGCATATTGAGGCTAGTTACATTCATTATGATTATGGAAACTGAAAAAAATATGTTTTCCTCTTATCTATTTTAGATAGAATACTTTTTCTGACCTGGCACACAGAAATAAATTGTCAACCAAATTCTAGGGCAGACAAACCCAAAAGTATGGAGAACTCTGCATATCAAGTAAATTTTCAATAGAATTCAAAGGAGATCAAGGACAAAGTGGTCTATTAAATTAAAAAGCCTACCAGGCATAAAATGTTTCTAGGTTCTCTGGAGATTTAAACTACCTTGATTAAGGGAAAGTGGAAAATATTCCAAAACACAAGGATAACAGGTAGTAGAAGCAATGTATTGTAGATATTGGTAGTCCTTCTTCTGTACGCAGTAAGTCGAAAGTCCTTAGGAGCCAACTAAAGCTATTATCAGCATTGGCGTTCAGGGACTTCTTCATCCTTTGCAGCTGGGTAAGATATAAACAAAAATGTCCCTCTTTTCTACTTGAATCCCAGAGGAAAGTAATTTTACAGAGCTATAGAAGCAGATCTTATTAATTAAAGTCTATTTTCTTTACTTCTTTAAATTTCCCTCCCTTTATTATCAGCATGATGTGATAATAAAAAATGGTTCTAAGTCTGTTTCATGAAATGGGAAATAACTGTAAGGGTGTGTGGTGCATGCTAAATACATATTCATGCCTCATTAACACAAAGCTACTCAATTGGTCTAATTGCATTTAGAGTTTAGTTTGTCAAAAATTAAATTGAATCCACATTACCACTATACAAAATATGTAAACTGTTTTAAATACAATTTTAGAGATTCAAAAAGTTGATTCTTTTTAAGATACTAAAATAATTTATAGAACTAACAATTTGTACTTGAATATACCCTTATAAGGTTTAATGAAGAAGGTAGATTACAGTACAAATGGTTGGCAAATCTCTTAAAACTCACTGTACAAATATGTATTAAATACCCATAGCCTTAAATCAGATAGTTATTGAATTTTGCAACCTTATTTTTAATCTGTTCATGTAATTCCAGTGATAATCCAATAGTTAAATTTAAATTAAACAATATAATAAATATTTACCACAAAGGAAATTTCGTTTGTTAAATTTAGAAATCAAGTCACAATTTCAGATTAATAGATTCAAAATTATTTAAAACTTAAATGATTAATATTAAACTACCAATGCCAAAAATCTCTTTTACTAGATTAGCTCATAGCAAATGACAAGTTGGTTGCTAATAAGAATAAATCACAATTCTAAGAAAAAGTCTATTTGTGGCTTGATTTTCTCAATATTATCATTAAAGTCCATGCTTTGCAAATTCTAAATTTGATTTGTTGTAGAAAATACAAGACCAAGAGACTCCTCTGAATTGGAATCCTCAATTTTCCTGCCCTTGAGGGTTTTAATGAAGAAAGAAAACTGCCTATCCATTTTCCTGTCCTTGCATGCAAGAATAGAATATAACTTTTTCCTTCTTTCATGGTTAAATTGGTCCCTCTTTGAATTGTCTTGGATGGACTGGCCCCACCTATTACCCAATGGTTGTGTTATCTAACATAAGACAGGAGACAAGCACAAGCAACCCAAGTTTTACTGAATAATCATTCAAGAATGATTGATAGTTTTAAAAATCAAACCTCATACTAAACAAGAAGCTTCCAGAATTCTATCTTACAAGATAATTAAACACTGAATTACTAGTTTAGTCTATTGAGACTTTAAAGAAATGAAAATAGGACATCTTTTAAAAAAATTTTTCCTTGGTGCAAAGGAATAGCCAAGTATCAGTAAATTCACTAAGTAGTCTGTGAGCTGATCTTTTAAGTCACTGTGATGTTGAACTTCTACTAATAACATAGATGACATCTGACTTATTAAAACAATACTCACACTGACAAATTCAGAATGGCAGCATATGTGACCCCTAAGAAAACATCCAACCCTTACAAATCTAGCCAAAAGCTGGTGCTCAGATACACACACACTGAGCCTTTTGTCATTAGATCTGGCAAAGACCCAACTCAAAAATAATTTTGTTATTCAGAGGAGAAGCTATCTTATGGATAAAAGATTATGAATTTCACAGCTGACTTGAGTTCTACTCAAACCAACATCAGTTTCGGCTTCACAAGTAGGATTTGTTCTGTCAATGCAAATTTCTCAGTAAGTACTTCTCCCTTTCAAAAGCCAAGTCAGATTTCAAAGAAACATTTACATTTTTTAATACAAATCAAGTTGCTGATTGTATTAGCACAAATTCAGAATTGATGCACTCTTTGTGCCCTTCCTCCCACACTCAGCTAAAATGGAAGAAGATTTGGTTTCTAACTTTTAATACTGACATCTTTAGTATAACCAAAATGCAGAAATGTTGGCTTAGATGGGGGTACTAAACAGAAGAAAGGGTTATGAGCTAAAGTGACTTTTTGTTGTTGTTCTTATTGCTATATGTTATTGTTCCTATTACTTTATGTTCTTTTAATAAACAGTTCTTCAGTTTCCTGAATAACATATAATACTGAAGTCATATATTAGACAATATATGCAAGAGAACAAAACCCTGAGGTATCGTCTGCCCTAATATGTGCCTTTACTTTCTTCCTTTTATTTAGTTTTTAATTCATTGTCATTACATAATTCTTCAGGTGAGGAAGGATCAAGAAAAACCATCACTTTCTGACTCAGGGCTGAGAAGTCCTCTACTTATAATCATCTCTAAAGCCTAAAAAGTAATTTAATTAGACACTAAGTGGGGAGAGCCCATATAATAACAATTCTTAATTGATAGTACTCCTGGTCATCTGAGTAGAATGTAGAAAGGCTGTAAATGACATGGTAATAGATTTAATTTCTAATTCTAGATGTTCATAAAATTCTAAGCCCTTGCTTCAAACCGAGTTTAGGCTCTAAGAAATTCCATTTTTGTTATAATTAGTGACCAGATCTAATACACTCAAACTGTGCCTATGTACAAACATTACCAAACAACTACTTTCTTGAGTCCTGGTTTTCTCTCAAACACTTTCATGATTTTGTTTAAGCCATGACCCATTGAAATAATTGATGACTTTCAATGATGTCATTTTTCTGGATTTATGCACAAATCTCTGAAAAGGTTGCTGAACACTAGAAAAAGGAAGGTAATGCTAAGTTCCAGGTAATCAATGATTACCTGGAATGATAAATTTTTACTTTGAAAATTATCTGAGATGAAGTGATTTCATTTATGGAGTTTTCTTAACACTGTATTTAAACTGGCATTCATTTTTTAAAACTGTGTATATTTAAGGTGTACAACATGATGTTTTGATAAACATATACATAATGAAATGATCACTACAGTGAAGCAAGTTACATATCCACCTCCTCACATAGATGCCTTCTATGACCAGAAAGAACACACCTGATACCTATTCTTTTAGCCAATTCTCAGTATATGATACATTATTATTAACTATAGTCCTCCTGCTATAGAGGAATTGGCTAAAAGGATTTGAGAATTTGGACAAAATAACTTCTTTAGGTCCCTTTGATATGTCTAGGAACTGGATCAAAATGTAACCCTAAAGCTGTTTGTGAGGGAAAAAGTCTTTCTTCTTGTATGTGGCTAACCTTTACTTTTGACAAGCTATTCTTCACACATGAAATTCTAGCCTGGTTTCCTGTAGCAGCCTTCACATTAGACATGCTTGTACTTAGGCACGAAATCAGGCCAGATCGTCACCCAAGAAAGGCACAGAGGCAAGATACTCTGAGTTTGCATTGTCTAGACTAATTTTCTTGTTTCCTTTGATGCCACTATGGGATCTTTGCCAGCTGCCTCTCTAGAAATAATTATTAATTGCACTTGCTCAAATTAGCCTCTTCCAAAGTCTGCTCCAAGATCGTGCTGTCCTGAGAGTCTAGGGAGAGCAACTCAAAACTGCTCTACCATTTTTCTTCCAAATAGACTTCTACAAATATACCTCATGACAGGCCTACTTCTTAGAATGGACTCTCCTTCTTGGGTCAGGGGCCTAAGGACTGCATTGAAATAAAATAAAATGCAATATGGTCAATTCTAGATGGTATATTAAAGGGCAATATCCCAAACAACAATCCCAAACCATTTGCCTTTGCAATACAGCATTTTGTGAGTTTTAAAGCACAAAGCCAGGCATATAGCAAAGACTTAGTAAATATTTGCTGAGTGGTATTGGCAAGATATCTATCTTCTTAAAAGAGTGTTTGCTTAGGCTAACATAAAAATAAATTTGGCTATCCCACACCACAATCCCTTTTGTAAGTTTGGTTTGTCACTAAGCAAATTTGGGTGAGTTGAACCAAAAAGATGTAACCTTGTCTATTGCTTTCCTGGGTTGGGATGGGATGGGGTGGGGGCAGAACATATCAGGACTATGAAGCTTGTGTTATTTGCTTCTTACATTTCTTTGGCCATACAAGTACAAAGTCCCTAACTTTCAAGCTATGTTGGCTGGAGATATTCTGGATATATTCGGGACTGAGAGCTGGGAGTTGATTTATGATGAAAGGTCAATAAATTTGGGTATAAACCCTGGTCAGCCAGGTATCAGGACAAATTGCTCAACTATTCAGGGCTTTTGTTTTCTCATTTATAAGGTGGAGAAAATGTTAGTACTTAGCTTATAGAATTATTGTGTGGCTTATGCGGAAAAATATACGTCAAATATTTAACATAGTAATACGCAGGTAACAAACATTCAATGAAATTTTGTTGTTATAATTGTTATTGTTATGTGGAGGGAGACTTTATATAGTGCAGGCATGCATCCTCATGGAAATAATATTGATCCACCAAATTTTGGTGCCCACACACCACAATTTCTCTGGCTGCAGTTCTTACTGACATGTTTTCAGGCCACAAGCTAAAGAATTCATTCACAGAGCAGCAGGAATTGTCTTTCATTTAGTGCAATTTGGAATAAAGGAAAGATTTACAAAATAATCTGCTGTTCTACACTGAAGTTCCCATGTCTACAGCTTTGTGTTTTGGACCAAAGAAATAATAGAAATGGAAGTATAGATATTAGAAGAGAGAAAAAAATGTTGTCTTCTTTAGTTTTATTTTAACACATCTATCCAATTTAACTGCACTTATGACAAACTTTTCTCATCATATTTTTCTTCTGATGCATTTGGAAAACAAATGACAATGTCATGTTTGGTCCTTGCTAGGCATCATGCCATAGAACTTGATGGAGGAGTCAATTTTTTGCCCTCATTAAAGCCATCCATTTCAAACTGGAGAACAAATTCCCATTGGGTATTCAATTATTATTACTACTGAAATTTCCTAAAATACCTTAGGAAGAACCCTTAACCTCCAGTCGGGATAAGAATGTCTACCTTATTTGATGTTCTGCTAAACACAAGCACAAAGTTGAGCTATTCCCAATATTCTTTAATTATTAAAAGTTTGAAAGGAAACATCAACCATGTCCATGGACACCAGATTGATTCACCATCATACAGGAGCAGGCTCAGTCTCTTCAACAAGGATCCAGTAAGTAAACAGTGTTTTGACTGTTAATTGTTGGTATTTTGTTTTCTGGGAGAGGGTCACTCTTGTTTTTGCTTTTTAAATCTGCTTTTCATACAAGGTGTGGTCTGAGGAGCAATAGCCTCAACCTTACCTGGAGCTCAGAGAAATGCAGACTCTCAGGACCTTCCCTTCCTTAGGTGGACTCTGCCTTTTACTAAGATGTCCCAGGTACACTTTGAAGTCTTCAGACCTACAAATCAAATCAACCTCATGGCTAGGTTCCCATCCCCACCCTCTCTGCCCACGGTCTAACTAATTCAAATGAAGTTATTAATTTCCTTCAACTGGTTGTGATATTTTGACCCCAGTGGTAAATGACCAATAAGGTGCTACTCACCTTCCACAAGTTGTGGCTTGTTAGACCTCTTTTATAGTTTTCATTTTTGTTTTTGCCATCTATTATTGTTCTTTTCAAAATTTTCCTATCTCCCTAAGTACCATAAAAATGCCTTGCTCTCAGCTTTAAACAGAGCAAGTATTTAATACATGTTTATTGAGCAGACATAATATATTAACATTTCAAGGTCAGCCCAATGCTATGTGTAGCTAAGATATAGTTTTGCTGCTGCTTGGCTTCATTCTGGTATTACAGGGGCAGAAGAAAAATTCAAGAGCAATGGAGAAGCGTGACTGGCTCCTCTTGCTGTTGGGATGTGCCAAGGCAATTGTTCAAGGTGCTGAGGTTGCTCATGGATTATTTGACTGAAATTATTTATTTCCCACTTCTTTCATTTCTTGGACAACTAACTTAACAGGCCACTTGGAATAGTTCACCTTCCAGTGGACCAAAAGAATACCTAAGTCCTCTAACTCTCAGCTTAGAAAACTAAAATTGCAAAATTGTAAAGGGAGAGAAAAATAACTGAACTGTCACTCAATTTATTTCATTCAGAATAAGATTTTGAAGGAAGCAATGATCCTTTATGCTCAGGGCTGCTCATTTGAGCACTGCATCCTGTACTCTCTGAAGATATTTTGTTTCTATTTGGATTCTGCGCTGGTAAAATAGAATCATCCTCAGGCAAATGTACAAGAATATGGCATTATTTTTGTCCTCGAATGACTCTTATTAAGAAGTAATCCATAAATTGTTACTTATTATTACTTAAAAAATTAAATCTGTAACAAATATGAAGCAGTATGATACTTTGAGAATTATTGGAAAACACAACCAATTTAATCCACAAACTAGTTCATGGATATCACAGAACCATTTTAAATACATACATATATATATATGTATTAGGGATATATATATATATATATATATGGATATTTATATATAGAGAGATATATATATATCCCTATAATGTGTGTATATATATGTTTACATGTATTCATAATTATATTTATTTATATTATCTAAATAAAAAATAAAGAAGAGAGAAAAATTAGTGAAGAACAACAGACTAACAGAAGAGATTGTAAAAACCATCATATGTTATCTTACAAAGTTATCCTACCATGTGGTAGGATAATTACTATTTTTCTTAATATTTTAAAATGTAAAACTTTGGAAAACAAATGTGATAGCTTCTAATTTGCCCACTATATGTTCTGTACCTTCCTAGATAATGGGAAAGGCTGTAAATGGCATGACTAGTAAAAGCATTATATATATATATACAGACACAGACACACACAAAGTAGGCTTTTTAAATTTTAACATGGAAGATAAGGTAGGGTGATCCATTTACTCTCCAAGGTAATGCCATCTAGTATCCTATTATACAAGGCATTACACAACACAAAAGGATCATAATTATCAACTTGCCTCATATATTCTTAAAAACAAAACTAATTTCAAAGATTGCCTAATCAAATCACAATGGAGTTACATAATTTTCAATTTAACAAAATATCTCCAATAAAAATAAAAATAAAAATCACAAAAGAGCAAATCTTCCCAGATAATGAACTACCAAGATGTAATTTTGGAGAGTATCTATTTACAAACTAAGAATGCTGATTTGAATATTTAGAAATATACGCTGTAACAGATAGAATTCTATTTATGGAGAATGCATTTTGATTTCCTAAGGGCTGTAAATCCCCAAGAGACCAAGAATGAAGAAACCATGTATTGACAATCAGATTGCAGATGCATCATTCCCACCAGCCTGTTGTGTCCTCCCTCCACTTACAACCACAGACATAGGCAGAGTTTATGATATATCAATTACATTGTTGCTGGTGAAGAATTAGAAATTTGGGAGAAGAAAGATGCAATGATAAAAAATTGAAAGAAAAACAATTTCTCTGTACAAAAAATATATTTTTAAACTTAAAAAATAATTTTCACTATACAAAGCCCAAATAAATTAGAATTAGAATTTTAGAATGCAAAAAAAATATCCAAATGCTGAATATGAACTAAATAGTGCCTTCTAATCAGAGAACTAAAGAGTAGTTGCTAGAGGACTATTCATGTCTACATATTTAAATATAAAATCACATTATCTCCAACATTATTTGTTTCCATAACCCAAAAGTAGTGAACAAGTTTGTTTGTACCTATGCCACAGATGCAAATGGGAAGGAACTCTCTTGAAAAGGGCAAGTTACATCACAAAAGTTAAAAGGAAATGGAGAAAGTCAATAAATAACCATCAAAATGACACAAATTAAAAGAATTTATAACAGAGAGAGCAGACAAGATATGGTGGGGTGTAAATTCATACAGCCGCAATGCAGATGGTTTGACACTATTAAAATTGCAGATGTGCATGCATACCCTGCAGTTCTGCATTCCCCATTCCTGTCCTGTCTGACACCCAGTAGAAATATGTGTGAATGTGCACCACAACAAATGCACAGGAATGTCCAGAGAAGACTTATTTATAATTCCCTAAATTGAAAAAACACAAATCTCATCAAGAAAATTGATGTCAACCAAGAATCTTATATCCAGCAAAATTAAGCTTCAGGTTTGATGATGAAATAAAAACCTTCCATGATACACAAAAGTTAAAAGAATTTACAGTGAGAAAGCTTGCACTATAGTAAATTCTTGGCAAAATACTCCATGAGGAGAAAATGAAAAACAATAATGAAAATCAGCAAAGGGAGGAACTACACTAAAGGAAAAATCAATCAAAGGAGAAATCAGGTCAAGTAAAAAACCAAAACAAACCAAAATGGGAATACAAACCATATTTCAATAATACTCCTGAATGTTAATGCCCTATACTCATCAATTAAAAGACATAGACTGGCAGGTTAGATTTTTTAAAAAAAATCCAACTATATGCTGCCTTCAAGAGACTCATCTTATTGGAAAAGACATCCACAGATTGCAGGTGAAAGGATGAGAATAAACATACCATTCACATGGACCACAGAAACAAGCAGGGGTTTCCATCCTTATATCAGATAAAATGGACTTCAAACCAAATTTAGTCAGAAGGGAGAAAGAAGGACATTTCATACTGCTTAAGGGAATCATACATCAGCAAGATATAATGATTGTAAATATTTATGCCCCAAACAATGGAGCATCTATGTACATCAAACAAATCCTTCCCAATTTCAAGAATCAAATAGACCACAACACAATAATACTGGGTGACTTTAACACACCTCTCTCATCACTGGATAAATCTTCCAAACAAAACTAAACAAAGAAATTATAGAACTTAATAATACAATCAATAATTTAGACTTAACAGACATAGAATATTTCATTCATCAAGAAGAGAATACACTTTTTTCTCAGCAGCACATGAATCCTTCTCTAAAATACACCATATGTTATGCCACAAATCAACACTCTGCAAATACAAAAAAATAGAGTACCCTTCATTCTATCAGACCAAACTGGAATGAATTTAGAAATCAATGATAAAATAAAAAATAGAAGCTACTCCAACATTGGGGGATTAAATAATATACTATTGAATAATACACAATTGACTCATGGATAACAGAAGACATCAGGGAGGAGATAAAATAATTCTTAGAGGTAGATGAGAATTCCGATACAACATACCAAAATCTCTGGGATACTATTTTGGTTTATTTATAAAACAAAATACTGTGGAGTAATTTTTTAAAAAATGGACCATGGTTACCCACAAGACTTTTCTGAATCTCACAAATGCAAAATTGGATGAAAGAAGAAAGACAAGGAATATAGACTATATGATCCATTTATATAAATTCACATACATAAAAAAGGAAACCATGGCTAGAAGTGAAGAGTGGTGACCTTTGGAGACGACAGGCTGGGAACGAACTAGGACTGGGTGTGAGACAGTTGGCACAGCACTGGTTTGACTACGTGGAGTTTATTTTATGATAAATCACTATGCTGTACATATCTGTTCAGTTCAATTTTATGTATGTTTGGGTATATTTCACACAATAAAAGGATCCAAATATAAGAAATGAAAAATGTTTCAGTAACCAAACTCATTTTATGTGCAAACAGAATAATATGACTCACATGGGCTTCTTATCCATTAACCTGTGGTTGCCCTTAACACAAAGGAACTCAACTCAAGAGGACCCTAGAGTTATCTTTATTGTTATTTCATAAGGGTCTTTACATAATATTCAACCACTGAGCTTTGTATCTTAAATTACAGGATCAATAAATTATCACAATATTTATTAAAAGGGGGACCAGTGTACTTTAGAAAATCAAATCTTCTTTCATTATTATTTGAATTATAAGTCAGGGAGATTACTTGAAGGGGTATTTAGTTTGGTTTTCCAACCATCTGTGGTTTCTGATCATCAAAACCTTCAGGAACATTCTAAATGTATAAACAAACATATATAAACCTAAATGAACAAATATAAATAATAAATACCTAGAGACTTGGAGAATGTTATGATATTGAGGAATAAAGTCATGAGTGAAGAAAAGGGAAGGCAAAAAGAACAGACTACAGCTAATCAACTTCCTGGCCTTCATTAATAGACCCTGATGTAATAAGTCTTCATTATCAGCATTAACCACTGTGTTAATTGACTTATATGAATTTGACCCAATGCATCCATTGATGCAATTTAATTTGCAAGGCATTTTTTCTTCTGGGAAGCATTCCTAATAAGTTTACCCTTTGCTTGTCCAACCAGATTTTGAGATTTTTTTTGCCATGATTTCTGCCTCACAGGAGGAATCAGGGTATACATAAATTTAGATTCCTGATTTCTGTTTTGACTCAAGTATGTGTTATTTGAAGTGTAACAAAGATATGCAGAATTTGAGGGCCATCATAGTATGACGGGAGAAGAAGATGATGCTCTGGGTGTAATTGCTGTGGGCATGGTCATGCTAAGTCTACGACATGGTTATTTGTCCTTGGCTAGGTTTTTTTTTTCTTTTTAAGTTTAGGAAGCTTTGCCATTTTGATACATGGTCATAGAAACATGGTCTAAATTCTTACTCTTGTTATTTTTTTAAAAATATTTTTTTAGTTGTAGATGGACACAATGTCTTTATTTTATTGCTTTGTATGTGGTGCTGAGGATCAAACCCAGGGCCTCACACATGCGAGGCAAGCGCTCTATCACTGAGCTACAACCCCAGCCCACTCTTGTTATTTTTGACAGGGCTTACATTTTCCATTCATTTTAGTTTTCCCTCTGAATATTCAGGTTATTCTATTGAGTGTTCACCCCAAATTCTCATTCCTGGGTCCTACCTTACAGTCATGGTAAAAATGAGATTATTTTGCAGTGCGGGGGTAGAGGTAGAGGGTCTCACACTGCCCTTTAGAATCTTTTCACTTGCTCTCATTTAGTCATTAGAGAATGGTTATATCTGATTTATTCCTACAATGAGCTGAATAAATCTATTGTAATTTCAGTTACCTCAGTCTCCAGAAACTAAAAATAAACAAAAATAAGCAGATAAAAATCAATGAAAAGTAATAAACCAAACTTCATTTCTTGGTTAAAGAATTTAGGTTTTGACAGAGGCAATGATCCTCAGTTTAGTGTGATGAGCACTCCACAGATGATATGTAGGAGCATGTCAGGGAGCCCTGATGGAGTTCTCAGGGCTCCCTGGAGAGCTGCTGCCTTAGAAAGAGAAGGCTGAAGCATAGATGGTTGGAGACATGGTCATGTACATGAAGAGATGAAGAAAATGTAAGGTAACATTATTAAGGGTAGATGAATATTACAAAAATAATCCAAGAAGAAAGGTTTATATTAATTAATATCAGTAGGGGTTTTTGTTTTGTTTTGTTTTGTTTTTCTGGTGATGTAGAGCTTAGAAAGAGCTATGAAAATATACTGTACATTCCGGTATATAAAGCATCATTGTGTTGGTGTTTATTAATCAAGGCTGAAATGGTGCTTAACTACCTTCTGTCCTCTCTGTCTTGTATTCTGCTTACTCCTTCTTCCCTAATTCCTACTCTAACTTCTCACAGTTACACCATTATGACTTCCTTTCTCAATGACATAATACTCTTCCTCCAAGTGCCTAGAATGAAGGCTTATCCATAAATTTAGGATGTTCTTGTTTTGTTTGTTTTCCAGTGCTGAGGATCAAACCCAGGGCCTCACATATGCTAGGCAAGTGCTCTGCCACTGAGCTATATTCCCAGGCTGTACATGAATGCTTTGACAATCAAGAACCATTGGAAATAGGAGTAACACCAAGTCAAATGCCCTTTAATCACTCTCCCCATTCTGGAAGATGTGGGCCCGGAGGTCATTTGCATGATAATCTGCTCTGTGGGTGTCAGCAAGCTTTAGACCTCTGAGGTGTTTAGTGAAGGTGGCTATGAGCAGAGGAAATCTGGGCATAGCAGGAACTTCATTCTTAAACAGACAGAAAGCTCACAGAATACCATGTTTAACAGTTGAGGTCACCAGCACATCTGAGTCCAAGAGTGGCTAACCCAAACAAAACTGTAAACAACTGGTATTAGATCCTTTCTTTCATGGAAGACACTGGGATTGCAGGGCATATTTAAAGTTTTCAGAAAAGAAAAGATGAGGAAGTTAGCTGAGGAAGATGTCTCACACTTCCTTAGTTTTACCTGTTCACCTTTCACTTGTCAGGCAGCATGTGGGCAAAGAACTTCACTTGGCAGCTGCCATATGAGGCTTTGTCCTAAGTGATTGACACACTAGCATATTAGCACTATACACAAGGAATTTGTAAATTTGATAGAACATAATGTAGTTTAGTCAATATAACTATCGACAAAAATAATTTACAAGCAATTGCTTGTTCACCCTTGAGTATCTGGGAACCCCAAAGAGGGGAGAAAAAAAAAAAAGCATTTTCCATGCTGATGATGAAAGCTTTAGAATAGACAGACTCCAGTTCTAGGAAATTCGTTATCTGGAGATCTTAATCTTTAATGTAGAAGCCAGTCTTCCTCTCACATGAATACTGAGAAATGCCTAAGAAATGCTAGTTTCTGCAGACACCTTTCTTGCTTCAAAAAGATAAGCTTCACTTTCATCTATTTCCCACATGGGTTCTGTATGATTTTGTTGGGAAGGGGGTGCAGGGAAAAGAGAGTCTTGCTACTTTAAAAATGAAAAATAAAAAAAATCTATGAAAAACCTCTAGAAAACACTCCACCCCACTCTTCCTTCTCATCTCAAATCACAATCTTCTCACCACAACTAAAATGAGTAGCTTCCTTTCATTTTTCATTACTCACAAGGCCAGAAGAACACTAATCCTTCAGTCAGAGGGGAAAAAAATCATTCTCTATAATTATATGTGCATTGAAATCAATGATGTTCTCAATCTGTTTTTTTTTAAATGCATTGTACCCAGATTAAGAGAAGGGCAAATGGAAACAAGGATATTTTCTCTGTAAACATAAGACAGTAAAAATAAAAGGTTTTTGGTACTGTATATTCCCTGTGAGGATCATGAAGACCGATGCCAAGGATCAGAGAAAACTAAGTAGTATTTACAGAAGGGCTGACATGGGGTCTAGCCTGGGTCCTGGGAGGCTTGGAGCAATTTTTGAAATCCCTTAGCCTCACTTTTTTCACTTTCAGTATGGAGCACTGAATAAGGTGATCTCAAAGTCTTTGCATAATTTTAAATGTAGAAACATTTATTTTCTGATTATAAAGTAATATATGGTTAGAGACAAGAAATATTAATAAGAAAATGTACATTGCCAACAATTCCACAATACATAGATCCATTTGATGTATATCCTTCTAGGTGATATACATCTCTGAGTTTTAAAGTACACACACACACACAGACACACACATACAGCCACAACAAACACAATAAACACAGTGGGATCTCCTTTCTGCTTTATCTCTCTAAAGAATACGGGAGCTCTTTTCCTGTTTTAGTATTTAAGTGCTTAACAATTGAGGTGCTGGCAACTAAAACTGCAATGGCAGCAACTCTATTTTTCTGAGAATCAAGTGAAACTGAACAGGCAATTAAAAGTTACTGAACTGCAAGGTAAAATTACTTCATGGCTCTGCTGCCAGGTGACTAAAGAGGGGAGACAATGAAAATCATATTTAGAATTAAGATAGAATGATGGAACATAGCAGTCTGCTCTACTAAAATGGAACCTATAAACATTAGACATAATCAGCAGCACTTCAATCATGCTCTTTACTCACAGTTTAATGGAAGATTACACAAAACAAATGTGCAATGTTCAAATCTGTGGCATTGCTGGTTAACAGAAGGCATTTCCCTCCCAGCCCACGCAGTGATCCAAATTCTCTCCTGTACAGTCAGTGCCCAACTTACAAATGGGCTGTGCTCCAAGTGTCCATTTGTAAGCTAGTTATTCCAAGGTCTGTATGAAGTTTCCCATAGAATTAATATTACAAATGGTGCTCAGGTCCCTAGGCTAGCCCACATAGGATAGTTTATTAATAAATGTATTATCAAAGGTCAATATCAGGAGTACTGTGGGACCTAACACCACATTAATGTTTGTTTTGAAGCTGTATTCAGAAGTCAATCTTGGAAGTATGAGAATTGCTCTAATTTCTCCTCTTCCGAAATTTACTGTTTGTATTTCACACCCTTGGAGAGAAATGATAGGTGAGAGGCCAGTTTTTAATTTTTTTTTAGGAAATCAGACAGGAGATTAGATGCCAGAGATCTAGGGAAAGGATTAATATGGAACTAGGAAGGCAGAAAATGGCATGAAGTGGAAGAATTAGTACTATGATCTACAAAGCATAAATAATGATTACAATATGGAGGAAAGTGACCTTCTTATAGAGTATTCTTCTGTGTGCTATGTTTTGAGCTCTTAGATAGAAGGTTGAAAGTTATATTGTCTAAGACGAGGTCTGTTTCCCCTAATCAGTAGAAATGTTGGAAGAAGAAGATTTGATGAGGTAGGATGTAAATGATACACAGTGGAAATCTGGGGAAGTGGAAGCGCATTTTCATTCTAACTGGAATCCCATGTGTCACCTGTCCTGCTGCTGAAGACCCTGCCCAATAACTTGCACTTTGGAAATGCATATGAACCAAAATAATGAAGTGGGACTGAGAAGATAAATATCAGGAGCTCACACATTGAACAGCAATTAAATAAATGAGAATGTGGAAGATACACAAGGGAAGATATTTCTTGATATATTCAGCCTGTATAGCCATTTGCCAAAACAAAACAAAACAAAACAAAAACATGAAATCAGATTGAGCAATCTAGGAAGATCTCCTTGGAACAACAGATTGCATAATCTAGGAACTAAACATAATAGACCATATAATTGATGTCCCATGATAAAATATGAAACCCACTCTTAAAAGTTACTTCATTGGCACAAATAAAACAAATATCCTAGCAACGATGAGGTAGTAAGAAAGATTGATATATAACAAACACATGTTCTGATATGGTAAAAAAGATGAATTTGCAGAAAATCTGCCTTCCTCCTGTAGGATGAGATGGTGGGACTAATATTTAATCAAATAGAGTTACAAACAACCAAACATCAATTAGAAAGGGTTAAGTGAAGTGAAAAGGATTATAATGGAATCCAGCATCTACTGTGGGAGTACTCCAAGTAACATTTCATTTATTCCTGAAATATCATCAAACCTCAATTCAATTTCCCCAACACTGCAATTAGAAAATACTATCAGAAAGAACAATAATTGTTTTCAGGGTATATGAGAATATGTTTAAAGAGAATACTGGAGTTCCATTTGTTGCCAGTATATTGAATTAAATGTTTGGAAAATTCTTTCCAGGTATACAATTAAAAAGGACTAATAAACTATGAAAGATAGAGTAAGCCATGGAAGAGGTAATGAAAATATCTAATATACATGTAATAACTGCTCCAGAATGAGGAGGAAGAGAATGAGAAAGAAGCTGGTAATTCTACACAATTGGTTAATTATACAAATCTTAAGTACTATCCTATAAGTACTACTACTTCCTTTATGTAATTTTAAAAACAGACAAATTAAACAATATGAGTTTGTAACATATACATATGTGGTCAATTGATTTTAAAGATAAGATAATTATTAACACAAAATTCAGGATATAGCTCCTCTAGGGGAAAAAAGAGAGGCATATACAATGCTTCAGATATGGGTAATATTTTGATACTTAGGTCAGTTTATAATTATTCTTTATCAGTCCACACATACGCATCATCTATCTTTCTAATGCAGGAAGACAAGTGAATCCAGAGAAAGAAAAACAAAAACAAAATTATTGCTTGAACATACACATAACAGTGAAATGGAAGAACACACAAGAAAACATCTCAAAAATAGGAAAAGTTAAAGAATGGTCAGAAAAGAAAATGATTATATTTACAGTCCCTCAATGCTTACATGAAAGTCAGAGGACAATGAGGTAATATCTTTAAAGTATGAGAGACAAAGAGAAGCTGTTCTCTTACAATTCTAATATTCAGGGAAATAACCTTTCAAAATGAAGTTAAAACAAAGATATTTTAAATAATTTAAAAGTAAGACAATTTAATACCAAAAGACCCTCACTAATGAAATTTCTACATAGTGTACATCAGAAAAACATGAAATGATCCCAGAAGAAAGATCTAAGATGGAAAAAAGAACCTAAAGAAAAGGATAAACATCTAGTAAAATCCAAAGATTTACTCAGCAAAAATATCAACATTGTCCAATTTCAGGTGTTAATAAAACTAAAATAAAGCCATCAACCACATTCTAATGAAATTATGAAAAGAAAGTATTCATAGGTGGTTTATTATTTGGGAGGAAGACTCTGGTTAATTCTAAATTTTTTGACCTTCAGTATGCATGTTTTATATTTAACAATTTCAAGGTAGAAAAGTATTTCTTAGAAGATGTCAACATGAAAGAAAAAAAGGAAATGTTATTTGACTACAAAATGAATAACTCCTTTTCATTAACAGATAAAAGATAGAAAATTCAAGCCCCAAAGCAAAAGAAAATATAATGAATGCCTAAGGATCAATAAGGACAAAATAAATCATAATTTTAAAAAATGGAACAAACATATGAATAGATACTTCACAGATGAGAAAACACAAATAATGAAGAAACATGTGGAAACATGAACAACTTCATCAGTAGTCAAGAGAATCTAAATTAAATCACAATGGGATGCCATTATACATTTACCAGATTAGCAAAAACTAAGCTTAGCAGTGGGGATCAGGTTGCAATGTCCCAATGAAGACAGGGTGAGGAGTAAAAAATTCCCTAGGAAAGTTACATATACATTCTGTATGCCCTATATATACACCAAGAATCCTTCCTGGGTCCATACAGGAAAGAAATTTTTGTGCTTCAGCCAGTCATATAAAAGATGGGTCAAATAGCACTATTAGAGCAAACACTCAAAGTCACCCAACTATTCACAAGTGATAGACAATATTCTAATTTATTGATTCAATAGATTGATATGCAATGGTAGGAATAAATTAAATGCTCAACAAATCTCAAACAAATTTGACAAACACCTATAAAAGACTATAAGTACTATTACTCTCCCCATGAAAATTTCAAAAACATACAAATTAACAACACACCCTTTTGTGATACGTACATATGTGATAAAATTATTTTTTAAAGTAAGGGATGTATTAATACAACATTTAGAATGTAGTTATCCCAGGGGAAGGAAGAGGAGAATATACATTGCTTCAGATATTGGTAATGTTTTGCTTCTTACATCAACTTTTAATTATACTTCATCAGTCTATATATATGCATTATATTTTTAAATGTAAAATATTTTCATGACAAAGAAATACATTTGATATTGTTCATTGTAATTTAATAAGTGTAATGAACAATTTTAAATTGTTTTAAAATATACGATGTTAAAGACTTGAGATATTTATCAAAAATCATATTTAAAGAAACATGGAAAAACTGTAGGGTAAATTGGGGACATTCTCTGAATCATACATTTTTATGGTGTCAGTGGAATAATAACAACTGTAGTTATACCAACTAAGAGTTGAAAATGTTTGTTTGTTTAATTATTTTTGTTTGCAGTTCAGTTTTATAGCATTTCCTCATCATTAATTATATATCACAGTTGCATTATGCAAAATGAAAACAAATAAAATTAGCAATACTACGCTTCATAAAATGTAAGCATAATGTGTGTTCATACTCACACTTGTTTTTGAGCTTCCAATATTGCTCAGTCACTGCATTGAGAGATACTGATACCAAATTCCTTTGTCTCCAAAATGTCTGAATTCTTTTGCTGTAGAAACACCTAATCAACTCTACCTGTGGCAAAATCATTTGTTTTGATCTGAAATGAATGACCTCCTCTCTGTTAATCACCATTTCCTTCACTCCAACTGCTTTTACCAAACTTACTAATTTGTGAGAAAATGTCCAATTCATAGTACCCATTTACAAAAATGGATTATGTAGTTTGCCTAGTTTCCAGGTATCCACTAGCATTTATGAAAGCTCTCCTGTTCAGGTCCAGATGGGAAGAAGTGAGAGGCACCTCAGAAATGCAACTAAGAGGACTGGAAGTTTCCACACTCTATTGAAATTCTTCAGTTTAAACACTCATTTCCTCTCATAGTTCCTCTTCCCCTGGGCTGTAGTTTCATTGCCCTATCATCCTCTCTATCTTTGCCTCCCCAGGTTCTAACAAGTCACCAACCTTTGGTTTTGGGAATAAAACATGGTCATTTTAGCTGGACACAGCTCCTGTCCTATCCAAAGGGCAGGATGGTAAGTATAGTGTAATCAGGAGCTAACATTTTCCTGAGAAGACTGAGATTTTTAAACAGCCCACCCTCTCTCCTCAGTGAGCTAGTCCTAGACTCTGGACCATTCCAAACTGACAAATGACTTAAAGATTTACAAGCAAAAGATCTGTATAGGATTCTAAAGTCATCTGTCCAAGTGAGTAATAATTCTAATTTAAAGGGTCTTATATGACACCATTTCAGATGATTTTCACTTATTTAATCAGATGAAAAGTCAGTTATTTAAAAAGAATTCATTTAGTCTTATGTCTTATATTTAGTATGGGATTAGCATCTGTTTGGTCCAGAGGTAGGGAGAGGAGTGTTTGGTAATGAAAAAGAAAAGAAACATACTCTCTTATTACAAGGATATTACATTTGGGGAGGAGAAGATCTATGTTCAGAGAGAATTAGATGAAACAGGGAAAATAAAATAAGGTGCCAAATGATTTGGCAATGATATGAAGTAACAGAATTTCAAAGGAGAGACAAATCAGTGTGCCAGTGTATGGAGTATTGAGGAAAGGCTTCCAAAAGGAAGTAGGAGGCAAGCTAAGATTGAGGGAATGGATGAATGGACAGGAGCAAAAAAGGGCAGAGAGGAAGTGCGAGTGTTTTCATGACACAGGAAATAGAACATGGGATTAAGCCCAAGCATGTGAAGATAAGCAGAGGCTTTCACTAAGAGGTACAGAGGGGACTGATTCCAGTAGCTTCTCTGATGAGGATCTGAAGAGAAGGACCACAAACATTGGGAAGTCTGGCTGCTTTGTTCATTGAATTAATGGAATGTGTATCGAATGCCATCTGATTCAAACAGCAATGGTTTGTGCTCTTCTTTCCTCTGATAATTTGCTGGCAGCACATATCTTCTGTCATGCCAAATTACTGCAGTCCTAAAGTTGTGTAGGAAAATCTGTGGTAGCAAATTAAGTCCTTGCCATCCTGAAAGAATTCAGGCATTCAGGATTGATTATTAATGACTGAAAAGCTAAGGAAGCAAGGAGAAAATCATCACCCTGTGAAGCCAAAGTCCCAAAGCCAGTAACCATGTAAACATTAACGTTAGGCAGTCTCACTGGAACAAAAGCATCCTTTGGCCTCCAGCCATGCCCAATCTAAAGAGAAAGCATGGTACACAAGCAAACCAGGACACGAAAGAGAATGTGTCACTGGAAAGCACGACTCGACACCAAGGAGATACATACACTATTCAGAGACACTCAATGTGATGTTGTCATTGAGCCAACACATACTGATCCTGTCTGTAGGCCTAAATCTAAGAAGTCATGGAACTAACAAGGATACTGTCATTGGATATACTGTGTCTTATTAGGACAAAGAGTGGACTGAATTTGTTTGTTTTCACTGAGAAAGCAAAGTTCATGTCTAAGGTCCAGGAACAGTCACCTTTACCATCCTATGGAGGAGGGACACAATTTATACTTTTAAACTTGAAAGAGTTTAACTATTGCAAAGACTAAATTTGAAGTAAGAATCAGAAAGAATTATAGTCTTTAAAAAGATTTTATTTGTTTGAGCTAGCAGTATTTTTCAAAAAATGGGAAGGATTGAATATTGACTACTTTTTGGAAGATTTGCTAGTTAGTGCAAGCCAAATGGTGCTTTTGTTTGGTTTAATTCTAAATTGGGAAAAATCAGAGCTCTCATGCTGCCTTCTATTCTACAATATTAATATGATAATATTCCATTCCATTCTAATAAAATAAAATAAATAATAAAATAACAGAATGACTAACAGTAGCTAATAGCTATGAACACACACACTAGATGCTACATTAAATAATCTGAAAACATTATCTCATTTAATTTTTACATGTATTTATTTATGTATTGTCATCCTCATTTTACAGACAAGAATTACCTAAATTGTAACAGAAGCTTAGCAGAGTGGCCCACCTGTGGTCACAAAGCTTAAAAAAAAAAAAAGTCACAAGTCAAGTCTTGTCTGTAGCTCCCAGTACTTAACTTTATGTCTGATAAAGATCTAGTGCTTAGAAATGTCCAGCATGGACAAGTTTATAGAAACTGAAAGTAGATCAGTAGTTGACCAGACCTGATGGGAAGTGACTGCTAATGGATATGGAGTTTTTTTCAGGGGGAAGTGATGAGCAATGGAAACATCCCAAATATATCATGTTGATAGTTGCACAACACTGGTGACTAAACTAAAAACGTTTGAAGTGTACACTTTAAATAGGTTAAATAGGTTCAAATAAAATGTATGTTATGTAAAACATAATGAAGTTGGCATCAGAAGGAAGAGGAGGAAATAAAAGGAAAGAGTAGGAAAAGAAAAAAGAAGAAACAGGTCTAAGTCACGTGCTCTTACAGATATATTTGGGTTTACTCTAGGAACTGTGCAGCTGCTTGCCTGGACATCACAACCACAGTGGGCTACCTGTAGACAGGTGTTAACTAGAAGGTTACCATAAGGACCATAAAGGTCATTTACCTCTTATCACTTTAGCTCTGTTACAGAGGAGAAAAGTCTCAAAGCAATCATTTAAGAAGGTTAAAAAAAAACAGCCTTCAAATACTCTATTATTGGTGGTGTGCTGGAATGGAGTACAGAAAAAAGAGATAGGATTTAAGAATTTGGCCCTTGGAGAACCATTCTGTAAAGGTGGTATAATATAATTGACCACTAGAAGATACCTTCTTCAGTATGTAGACACATTTTAGACAAAGAATTGACAATAATGATTTCTCAGATAAGGAGTTTTTCAGGTGATAATTCCTTTAGAATTATGCAGCTCTGGAATAATGAGGAGCTCCTAATCTATCAACTAGATTTGACAATTAACAAGGATGAGCAGAGGCAAGATAGGAATTCAAGACACATTCCTTCCTTAACTTTGCAGATTTACTTATAAATCAATGTTATTTTATCTTTTACAGTAGTTATATTTCAAGTCATTCATCCTGAATCACATAAAATAGCAATTCTTGAAAAAAATTAAATTCTAATGCCACAATTTCATAAATTAAGCTCACAGAGTTACATTTTAGATGGTACTATTAGCCTCGAAGACAATCCTTTCCTGGGTAGCAATGTTTTATCTCTAAGCCCTTCTATATTAATCAACCCACTAAGATTTTAAAGTATACTCTCAAATGATGATTTCTTTCCCAAATATAAAATAATTTTAGTATTATTTTTCATTATTAATTCTGATTTTGAAATGCTGAAATGATTTAGTTGTATGAGAGGATACATTAAAATTTAGTAGAATGCAAGTTTTAAAAAAAAACTATTAAACAATGTTCTTCCAAGAGTCAGCTCATAGGTCATATCCTCCATAAAACTTTAATCAGAATCCTTCTTCTACCCAATTAACAAATCTCTGTGGGGTCACTGTTCCCTATTCAGTTGTCCAGCATGTCATTGCTTGAGTAATACATTATAATGGCCACTTTTAAACTTCAACATACAGCAGAATCTTCTGGTGTGCTTATTACAGCTATGAATTGCAGAGACTCACCCTCAAAGTCCCTGATTGATTAAATGTGAGTGGAGCACAAAAATCTGCATTTTTGACAAATCTTCAGGTGATGCTGATGCTGCAGGCCTGGGGACCACATTTTAAGAATCATTACTTTTATAGTAGTTCAGTTTCAAAGTTAGCCTCCCGTGATGAGACTAGAGCCACTATAGAACAGATATGGCACCTACACATATTTGACACTCAATTCGTATTTCTGAACAAAAGACTGCAAAGAGACCAAAAGAAGAATCAAAGGAAAGATGGGAAGACTAAGCAACATGACTTTTGGAAATGAATAAATGTACCATCTATAGAAATATTTCTTCATAGCCTTAAGTTTTATTTAAACTACTGATAAATCAATAGTCAGGATTCTGACTTTATAAATGGTTCAGTGAAAAACATTATGGTTTAAAGAAAAATTTGAAATGTTAAAAATCAATATTTGATCTAGATTACTCTGAATCCTTTCCCAAAACATGCCTAATTGTATTCGCTCATTTAGCCAACATTTACTAAATATATTCCATAAATGAGTCAGTGAGCTAGAAAACATGAGAGATATCAAGTTCAAGAAAATATTCCTTCATTTTAATAAAAAAGGATCTAACAAGGACTTATCATACAAGGCGCTGTGAGTAGCAACTGACAGAAACAAAAGAGATGATCTAGAAACCCATTGTAGTACAGAGAGAGTTTTGAGATAGGTAGCAGATAGGGAGTAATGGAAAGAGCTGGTAAACTCTGGAAGTACAAGGCTGGGACCAAGAAAGGCATGGTTTTGAATTTACCTCAAGAATTTGAACTATTGAACTTGGAAGGAGAGAGAAGAAAGCAATTCTCAGCAAAACTAAACTTTCAGCAGATGGAGACTAAGGGCAGGAGTACCAGCAAGAAAGCTACTGCCATGGTCCAGAGAGGTCACAGGGGCCTAACCCTGGTGGTGGCAGTAGGAAAACACCCAGAAGATCAAATCAGTATTCAGAAACTGGATGCAAGGCCAAAGAGAAAAGAACACTAATTTAATTTAAAAGCTTGGAGTCTTTATGACAGGGAGGTAGAGAATGATAATTCCAGGTAAGAGCTAGGAAAGCCAAGATCACAGTCAGTTTACTCACAGCTAATAAATCTTAACATTGGGGCACTCCCCTAGGTGGAGTGACCACTACCAATGTGTTCACATGGTTTTGCATTTTGTAAAATTTGCAAAATCATTTTTATCTTGATTATTTAAGTTTCTATCTTTCCACTCCACCTCTTCCTAGATCATATTTCCCTCTCACATCAGATGGCCCTGGAGGAGTCATGGTCATTTTTATTTAACATTTGGCATCCTTTTCTTAACCAGCACTCTTAGAATGAGATTAGCTTTAGAATCTGACCCTGCAGAAAAAGTTTCTAGTTGTGCGGAAGGTGTTCTCACTTTTATTCTTGGACTTTGATGTGCTGCCCAGAATTGCAGGTGGAAAAAGTCCAGCATGGGTTTAAATATCCAGCCGAACAGTTGGGACCGGGGAAATAAATGAGAACGGTTGATGAAATCACTAAAAATGAGAAGGTAGACAGAGAGGAGAAGACCCAAAATAGAAATTCTTCATTCCGGTGTCAGGGAGAGGAAGAAGAAAGTGGGAAAGAGAGAGAGGATGGAACAATCAGAATTAGAAGAAAACAATGCAGCACAGCACAATGGATGCCAAGGAAAGAGTGACTCACAGCAAAATAAGGCTATGGGCCGCTCCTTGTGTTGAAGACCAGCAAGACAGGTGTTGATAGAAAGGCACTGAATCTACAGCTTTTAGGGCACAGGCCCTATGTATTAGCATCAGAGGGAGGGAAGATGTAAATGGACAGGGAATAAATTTGCAATGCCCTCCACTAGATCCCACAGGAAAGCTGAAGAACAGCAGTTTTCCTAAGCTCGCTGAAGAGGAGTGGGACAAAAATGTGTGGCCACACTAGAAACAAGAGCTTTACATATCCATTCAAATATCATGAGAAGGTGAAGCTGCACCGCTCTCATTTTACAGATGAGGAAATTTGTCTTCCTCCTACCGGAGCTGGAATTCAATTTCAGATCTGCCTAACTCCAAGTTCATTGTCTTATTTTTATAGCATACCCTAAAAGCAACATGCCTCCATCCTCACTATTATTAAATTGTATTATCCAAATAATTATCTGAACTTTAGAATCAGAAGAGGCTTGATTCTAATTTCAGTACTATTTTCTGAGGTTCCACTTCAATTCAGAGACAAATACCACGTAGAAATTATCATCAGAAAATTCACAGTATTGTTTCACTAATATGTCTGTTATCCTTTCTTTTGAAATTAATCTAACATTTGTAAACATGTTAAAAATCTCAGATGTCAGCCTATTACTTTTCTTTCTTCACAATTGTCTAATAGTAGACTTTAATAAATAAAATCATTTCAAAAAAATAAAAAGAAATCTGGAAAAATATATTTAGCAGAGCAAGTTTCTGAGTATGACCCCAAAACATTTTGAAAAAGTTCAAATCAAGCATTTCACTCTTCTTTTGTGTTCATACAGTGTTTATAAGTTTTTATCAAAACAAAGAAACAAAACCACATTGTTTTCTCATGCTTTTTCATTTGGCTGGTTGACTTTTCATATTTTAAAAATATTTTATTCATGCCCATGGTCCAATATTAATATTTAGCACATGGATTAATGTATTGTGCACATTGTGCTGAAAGATGAATTGAATAAATGCCAGCAATTATTAACAAGCAATTTCAACTAAAACTATAAAGCGACTTCAGTAGCAATTACTTTAAATGATAAATTTTTCTTCAATTTAAAAGATAATTTTCTTCCTGAGATGTTTATTAAAATTATTATTTTGTACTTGCTGTTATCTGAAGATAGAAAGAGAATTAGCACATATAAAATTTAAAAAAACACTTTTTCATAAATATTTTAACTTCTTAAAATAACACTTCACTATTAAATAGAATTTCAGGCTAGCAGTTGCAGGCTCAGGCACATAATGAAAGAGGAAGAAGGGATTACCAAAGGAGGTGAGGTAGTACTGAGGGAAGACTTGAGACTTGGTCATAAAGTTTTCACTTGGAACTTTAACTTCTAAAACTAAATAATAATAATATACTGAAATTAGAATCAAGCCTCTTCTGATTCTAAACACTTGTTTTTGTAAAGGTGGTTGTTTTTGTGTCCAAAAAGCAACTTTTAATTTGTTTACCCTCTTTAATTTTAGAGTTGACAATATCCTTAAACAATGCTTCAAAGCATATATTCTGTAATTCTTAGGCTTCTTTTTGCATAGGAATTTCATCTAGTAAACCTTTACACTGCTTTTAAAGAGACCAGCCAAAATGTCTACAATAAAATTTTGAGCATGTCTGATGGTAGGGATAAATCTTTTTTTAAAAAAAATGAGAATACTAAGAGTTAACGAGAATTGTTGAGAGTATAAAACCATACAATGACCTTAGAAAACTGCAGGACATAGTCTAACAATGGAAACAAATACCTGCCCTATGACCTAGACTTTCCATGTCTGTTATATACTGAACAGAAGTAAATTATGTCTACGATTTGTTTTTTTTAATACCTTAATTTTTTTACTTATTTATTTTTATATTGTGCTGAGGATCAAACCTAGCATGTGCCTCACACATGCTAGGCAAGCTCTCTACCACTGAGCCACAACCACATCCCCATTACAGTTTGTTTTTAAAAGTGCTCAGTCATAAAAGTCCCAAACTGGAGACAAGTCCAATGTCCACCCACAAAAGAACAAACAAACAAGTATATTTGTACTTCTCCGAGATAAAAAATAACCAACTAATGATACATACATAACATGAATAAATTTTAAAAAGATTATGTTGACTCAAAGAAACTAAACACTAACAAGAAACTTTTTTTTTATTTCATTTACATTAAGTCCAGGACAGGCAAAATAACTTATGATAATGGCATCAGAATAGGTGTGAGAGCCAGAGAGATTGTGACTAAGATATAGCCTGAGAGCCACTTCCTAAAATGACAATTACTAGCCTGTGTTTTGACCTGGATGATGATTACATGGGGATATAGCTAAGGCAACATTCTTCCATGAGTTGCACCTGTGATATTTGCATATTTTACTATTCTTAAATTATATCTCACTTGTGTTAAAAAAAAAAAAAGGACAAATCGGTAACAAAATCAGAAACAAACAAAATCTTTATCTTGCGCCTCAATCTTATAGGATAGGGTTAGTTACAAGTGTGTATTGGTTTAACTCTTGGGATCCTTGCTTTTTGAAGGGAGCAGCAGGCCATTCACACAGTAACGAGCATCTTGAGGTGGAAGCCATCACACAGCAGGTGAAGCAGCTCAGCACCATGGCTAGCAACAGAGGTGAGGAGGAGTGTAATTACTCTTGGTTCTCTCACTCCCCCTTCCCTCAGCTGCAGCATTCTTAAGATCTGGAATCCACTGGTCATCCTCTATTAATTGTCACCCTCATTCTATTCCAAAACTCCAAGACCTTACTGTGCTTCTAATAGTTTCCTGCACCCACTTCTGACCCTGAACTGCCTGCTTGGTCAATCTTTTAAGACATCCTGTCTCGTGCCATTTCTATCACAACTTGTCAGAGCAGATGCTGGCTCTATATCTCCTACCTGTGGAAATACATAAAAAGCCCTAACACACAGCATCATCTCCAGGGATGGAGGTTGAGAAGACAGAAAAAGATTTAACAATAAATTTTAAATTTTAAACCAAAATCTTTTTCTCTTAAATTTATTTAACAGCAGATTGAACTACAGGAAACTATCATATTCCTGTATATTACTAGCATCATACACAAAATTAAATGGCAAATAATTAACAGAGAAAAGAATGTTAGGTAAATATCCGATAAATGTAATAAATGATAAACAACATTTATAAAGAATTCTCATAAACCAATGTGAACAAAAGACCCCCACCCTGCTAGACTGACTCAAAATGGTAATCACATGGGTAACATGGTGAAGTATAATTGGCAAACGTATAGGTGAAGATGTGCAAACGCATAAGTCAAAAAAGTAGAAAACACCAAAGACAATGAGACATCATGACAAGGGATGAAAAGAATAATTATCATCTGGGATAGACAGTGTGCTGAATGTTACAGAAAGTAACATAAATCAATGTATGGGGAGAACTCCTTTTGGCAATGAGTACCAAAAACTGAGAACAACTCTACTGCCTAAATTATAACTCACATACTTTATGCACAAAACATCTACTTCTATTCAGATATTATGTATAAGAGCAGTATTTACTTTTGTAATACTGCTAAATGTAATAATCTAAATGTCCAACATTAAAAAGTTTGATGAGCCAGGCATGGTAATGCACACCTGTAATCCCAGTGACTCTGAAGGCTGAGGCAGGGGGATCACTATTTCAAGGTCAGACTGAGCAACTTAGTGAGACCCTGTCTTGAAATAAAAAATAAAAAGGACTGGGGATGTAGTTCAGTGGTAGATCAACCCTGGGTTCAATCCTCACTATGAAGAAAAAAAGATAAATGCTTTGTGAAATAAATATATTCCAGATCAAATACCATGCAGTATCTAAAAAGCTATAGTTCAGAGTTCTAATAACATCAAAGAAAGATGTTCACCAAATATTTTTTAATTCAAAAAGTTTATAGAACAGTTTATGTGTAGTATCCTGTTTTTAAGAATATTTCAAAATATAAAGACAAAGTACTAAGAGGCATATGCCAAAATTTAATAGTGATTTCTTTTTGGACATTATGATTAGGTATGTTCTAATCTTTTTCTCAAACTTATCTGTTTTCTGAATCTTCTACAATAATACTGATAATCAGTAACAAATGTTATTGAAAATTTCAGTGATCTCTAAAATTCTTTATAGTTAGACAAAATTTTAAAACACAGGAGAGCTGTCCTTGTCCTTCTTTCATTAAGGATGATGGACTATTAAAACAAGGCCATGTCCTTTTGCTTTCACCTTGCATCCCCAAGGATTTTCACATTAGAAAATCCTTCCTCCCAATACCTATTCCCCATCTCTCCTAGCCCCGATGCCATTTTCGATTTAAAAAATCTCTGTAGTGATATAAATTAAGCAAGGAAATATTTTAAACTGTCAGCTTAATGGCGCACACAGGAGTTATGGTTGTTCTCAGTTCAAGTAAATTTTAATGAATAAAGTAGCTCAAAAAATAAGAGAAATTCTCAAACTATAAATGGAAAACTTGTTCATTTTCTCAGAGTGTTTACTGCCTTGAGAGTTACTTGATTTAAAATTCTTCAGAAAGGATGGCTTGGATGTGGTTAGCTACTCTGGGTTTGGGTAACTCGTGAATAAGGCTAAGGGAAGCAATACAGAATTGAGAAAGGAACTAGAACTCAGGGACTTAACCTTCCTGGGTCTCAGCGTCTTCATTTGTAAAATCAGAAGTGGGAACTAAGTTAATTGCTAAAACCTCACCTTGTACTCCAAGTTTCTAACTCTAGAGGTATATTTGTTATCCATGTAAATTAAAAAAGAATGCAGTATTACAAGTAACTCATGTCATTTTAAAAAGCATATAGCTTACTTTAGAATAAGATAAAAAGGAGGAAGTTCATAGAATATTCACTATGAAAATCATGAACATTAAAGACAAAACTTAGAAAAGGCATTATATTCATATATTATACCTAAAATATTGTAAATAGGGAATGATGAAATTCCTGCTGAAATAACACCTGCATCAAAGCTTTCTTGGTCATAGAAAAAAAGTGTTAACCATTAAGAGGATTTTTGTTTATTGTTGTTTGTAAGCAAAAAAAGAAAAAGGAAAGATAGAAAGAACACCTGAGTTTGTATAATATACTAAAATAATCCTCTCTAAGGATACTGAGAAGACCATAGATTTCTTACATTGAAGGACAAAAGGAGACTGCAAACTGAGATTTTTGAATTGTGTGTGTGCACATATAACCCTCAAAAGTATAACTTTACAGCGAAAGCATAGAGGTAGCTGTATCTAGGGACATTCTCTGCCATCAAAACAATGGCTGTGATCCTTTAGAAGGAATCTTAAGGCAGCCTTGGTCCTATGTGAATGCTTCCTGTGTACAGTAGACCTTTGTGGAGAACAGCAGACGTAATAACTTATTAGTATCCTTGTTAATAGTCTATCCACAGAGAGTGATCACATATGTGAAGGAGTCAAGTTTGAGATATCTTCCTACCTGCCTCTCCCTGCATCCTCTGGATCTGAGACAGTCACTGCTAAGAATTATTCCTTACACAATATGGGTTGGAGGCTTATAAAGTGCTAGGTTAAAGTCATTAGTTGAAGATATAAGTTGATAGTGGCATAAGGCTCTTTTCCTCAAAGACTTGTACAAGGACTGTCTATATTAGAATTTCCTAAGGTGAATATTTAAAACTCCAAATTCTTAAGCTCTGTCCCAAATTTTCTCCATTGAGTTTCTCAGGGTACAATCCAGGTATCTTGCAGTTTCAACAAGGTCCCCAGATGATTCTGATAAGAGTTTAAATGTTAAGAATCATCAGTTTGTCATGTCAGAGCATTACTATTTCCTAATTGACTAGGCTACTGTGTTATCATAATGATTTTATTTTTCCTAAATATAATTGGATAGCATTTACAAACATTATCTCATTTAGTCCTTATATAATCTGATTCAATAAGGATAAGGATTATCATTTTTATTCCATTAGAGAGGTCATCTAACTACCAACTGGAATACTAAAACTCCAATGTTCATGCTCTTGTCAATACACAATGAATGTGAGTAAAAGATATCAAGGGCCTAAGAAATGAATCTCTAATGATAGAATCACAGGCAGTGGGAGACATACTTAGGTGTTGCAGGCTGTTTCTATACCTTGGAAAGATATCTTGCTAACTGTTCCTAGTTTTAAAGTTAGTTCAAACTAAGAACCAACATTATTACTTCTACAGAAGCAAAGAGAGCTTCTAGGAATTTTTCTGTAAATATCTGAATATTATAACTATTTGTTGTACACATTAAGATACAACAAAAACCGCACTCACTGTCTTCAGGGAATTTCATCTAGGGAAAGCGGAATGCTGATTTGGGAGTGTGAGGAGTTTGTATAAAGGCACACTATGGAAGAAATATCAGCATCAACTCGACTCACTGGTGACCCTGGAAGCATTTGCTCACCCTCACTTCACTAAAGAGATCTGCCTCAAGAGGACACGTGGCATCATTCTTCCTACCACAATAGGCAGAAGGCATTTCAAAAGTGAGATTCTCTTTGTAAATGTCTTTGTCATCCCTGTGAAGAAGCAAATGCTTTAATTATTAGGTTTTTGACAGAATAGCTCAATTTTCCAAGTGCTCTTTAATAATTCCCTACAAGTAATTGGGTATTTTAATTATAAATAGCTTCTTGTCACTGTTCATCTAAAAAACATTACAGCATTAGTGAAAGATGTATTAAACCTGAGTGTTTTCCCAAGTTGTATGCACTTTTTTTTTAACTTATTTCAGTAATGATCAAAAGCCAGTAAGTTTATTCTACAAGCTGGAACCATTTCTTTTTCAAAAGAATCCTAGTACACAACAAAAATTAAATCATCACCTGAAAAAATTCATTAAAAGCCAACAATAATCCTGACCCTCTCACTAATTTCTACTTTTATTTTATTGTACAGAATCATCACTTCCTCTTATCTTTTTCTACTAGCCCAGGAATTCTTCAGAGATCTGGCCCTGTCAGTGTTTCCTTCCCAGATTTCCTGCAGAATCATTAGGCTATTCTTCTATCTTGGTCTTTTAAGGATACTGCACACTCTGTGCTCACCAGTGTGGATGACAGGATCCTCCATGGATTCTGGGAACCAGCACAGTGGGTTAAAGTCTAGATTTCAGGGTTATAATGACTCAATTTGGCCACTTTAAGTAACCAAGCCTTCAAAGTTTCCCCACCAGCAAAATGAGGCAAAAAACAAACAAACAAACAAACAAAATCTACCATTCCTAATTTATTTCTTGTGGATTATCACATTAGATAAAACATGAGGAACCACTTTGTAAATCTTAAGAGATCTACAAATACAAAAATAAAATGTAACCAAACATCTCCCCAATTATTAAGAGGACATCAGTCCATCTCCTATAGAAATGTGTACTGAAGGAGTTGCGTTGCATCTAGTTTGGGCAATCGCACAGAGGAGGTCACTGATGTGCCTGAAAAGCAGCAGGAGGATGAAAGAGATGGTTCTCCCCTCTCCTGTGGCTGCTCCTCCAGGACACTGAGAGGCCTCTCTGAAGTGTTTGAAAGAACACAAAGCAGCCAGGTTAAGTTTGAAAATCTGAGGCAGCAAAATGGCTTTGAAGACCTTTCAGGCCGTAGGTCCTTTGTAGAGAGTAAGACAATGTCCTACCCTAAGCAGCAGGCACTTGATAAGCACTTGTTGACTGATTGGTCTCTGCATTCTTGGCACTCACTGCAACAGTGATCTGCCAGCAGGGAGTGTGTAAACACCCACATTTTGGTAATAACCTAAATATCTGCATATTGTGAATGAAGAGACTAAATGAATTAAATTCTGAAAAAACAGTCAGTTCCCTGAACATACTGCTGCCTTCATCATTCTCTGTGCAAATGAAGGACTTTTTACGGTGAGGGCATCAGGGCATCTGCAAGGGAAGGATAGAGTCCTCCCTTGCTCTTGGGGGTCTGTTATCTGTATGTGTCTGTCACTCAAGAATGTGCTCCTCTCTGGTAGCTTCCAACCAATTTCTAGAGAGCACAGCATTGTTTACCAGCTGGACCAAGAATCAGGTCTTTCCTGTCCTTTCCTAATGCCAGATAAAAAATTGTGTTTTTTGATAGGTCTCATGTTTAAGTGAAACACACACACACACACACACATTCATCCAGTGGTCACACCTAATCACCTGAGATTACTAAGAAAAACTGAACTTGCAATCACTGCAATGTTTTAAAAAATGGCACAAGTGAAAGTAGTATTTTCTGCTCATGGTATTTGCTCCTAGAAGAACTTCCACTCTGCTTACCACATACCCATCTTTCAAAGTCTCTCTGAAGGCCCACCTCCTTCAGGAAGCTTTTTCTGACTCCCTCGCTCAAAGTTATTTTTCTGAGTTCAAAACATCTACAGTGCCCTGAATCCCCAAAGGATGTTCTTTGGGGGCTCTGTTTCCCAAAAGGTGAGACCTCCATCTGAAGGGTCTCCAGGTTCTCTAAACCTAGGGAATGTATGAATGCATGAGGTGGAACCTATGCTCTTAGGCTGGCCACAGAAGAGCAGGCAAAGCTTTCTCTATAAACATGCTTCACCATTATCTGTTACCTAGAAAATCACCTTCAGCATAATATGTTGGGGGCAATTCAAGTTACATAGCTTCATAGATTAAGCTATTATTGCCATTCATATACCACAACAACTAAACTCTAGTAGAGGGGAAATTAAGACACTAACTTACTTCAGCTTGTCTTATGCATATCTTGAATTGATTGAATTACTGTAGTCCTAAGAACTCCAGACAGCTGACATCATCTTAAAGGTTTTCTTCACACTTTAGGGCATAGATGTGATGGGTCACTCTGAAAAGATGTTGTATCCCAAAGTGTATATCAACCCATTTGGTCAAACAAATGTGCTTCCAACAAGTATAAAATTTCACCTACTATGCAATCACCAAACAGCCTTTGTTGTTCTCCCCACCCCCTACACACACACCCAGGTAATAGGATATTGAGGATTGAACCTAGAGCCTCACACTGCTAGGCAAGAGCTCTACTTCTGAGCTACAACCTCAACCTTTTTATCTTGTGATAAGTTCTCCCAAAGTTTCCTAGGTTGTCCTTGAACTTGTGATCCTCCTACTTCAGCCTCCAGAAAAGGTGGGATTCTAAGCACAAGTCTCTATATCTGGCTGAACCTCTTTTTTGAATAAGGAAAAAAAAATCAAGCATGGATATAAAGCTCTTGTTAAAATGTTCATTTAATTTTTTTTTCTTTTTGCGCTGCTATGGATTGAACCCATGGTCTCACACATGTTAGATAAGCATTCTACCACTGAGCTACACCCAGCCTTAAAATGTTCATTTATTTCAAGAAATTGACTAGCTATGTTTTAAACACAGGTGATTAAATTGCAGTTGCTGGTCATTTTCATTTTATTTAGTATACTGAAATGCTTGTGTTCTATTTAAATACCAGACTTTATAGTTGGCTATGGCATAACCCATCAGAGTGATCACAGTAAAAAAAAAAACAAGTGACATTAAGTGATTCTGAGCCAGGAAGTGCTGTTCCTCTTACCAAACTCTCTTTTTGCTGCAGTACAGCCAGATAAAGATGCCTTTGTGTTTGCTGACATTTTCAAAGGCTGACTGGGCAAAGAATCATGGAATCATTTTCTTAAGTTTTTCCTCATCATCTCTGCCCTCTCCTCTCCCACTCTATTTTAAGGAAGACTAATCCATAGAAGATTTTTCTAAAAGAAAAAAAGAAAAGAAAAAACACCCTACCTTAAGATGTAGCAAGAGCTGTGAAAGTTCAGCCTTACTGCTGGTTTCCTGGTTTATCTCCCACATGGACTGAGGGCATACAATGGTTGGTTTCTACATAATGTCCTCTTGCTAGCATTGGTGCCATCCTCTTTAGGATGAATCAGATACCAAGAAAGAAGCTTGGTTTTAACCTTTTGTCTTTGCCTTAAGGAATCTTACAAATCCTTCTAGAATGATAAGAATATAACCTGTTTTAAAAGATTCAGGACAGTCTTCCTTCTAACTACCTTCAGTTCTTTTTTGTCTTCTTCCAGAGCAGAGAAGAGTGATGTTAAACACAGTTAGAGTGATGTTCCTCTATCACTTGAGGAGCTGCAGCAATTTGTCAGATACTGTATCAGATGTTTACATAAAGTATCAAATCTTCACAACAGTCCTATAGAGTAGATATTATTTTACTAATAATTTTATTATTTTCTTAAGAGTAAAAGCCTATTTTACTCTTAAGAAAAGGGAAAATCAGAGAGGTTCAGAAACTTGCCCAAGGTCAGCTTTTTAGTGGATTTACTGAAATTTATAAGAGTAATACTTTCCCTTACAAGGCAATACCCACACCTCCTGTAGTGTTATTTTAAGTGGAATATATGGAATGCCAGCAAGCAAACTGTAAAGAGAATTCTGTTAAATTGAAGAAACAAAAGGGTCTTTTAAGTAAAATGTAGCTAAGAGACTCAGAGTATTTTCCATCCTTTCTGATGCTCCAATTTATAGTCTCATTTCAAAACTCAATAGAAATGAATGGTGAAAAGGCTTAAAATTCTTCATGTAGTCCTACAATACCAAGCATAAAATAGGGAACGTGATTTGATCTTTAAAATATTTAGGACTTCTTAATTTTAAAAAATAATTAAAATTAAGATACTTAGTTTATTAATTGTCAATCTTTTCTCTATATCCTGCCTTCAGAATAATACAGTTTTATTTAACCATTTACAGAAGGATTCTTTTCATCTCCAGAGAATATAATCACATAATCAGACTTATGGCAACTGTTCCCTTTTAATTGTAAATCATGGTTGCACTTGCAAATTAGAGTATTATCACAGCAGACTATCAATTTGGTGGGGAATATATTTGCCAATTAGAATGAAAGTAGTTAATAAACATTAATAAACATCTTAAATCAATCACTCCTTTACTCTCAATGTGGTGGTGACTATACAGATTAATAAATGAATCAAAACAAATAAAAGTGATGAGAAAAGAAGGCACAGAAAGGCTCCAGATGCCCTGTGTAGTTAAGAAGCATGAAGCCTAAAAACAAATTGGAAGATAAGGAAAAGGCAATAAACTTTCAGAGAAATGACTTGCTGGAAATTAGACAAGTAAATCTAGGCAGGCATCTTTAGTTGGTCCATTATGAACCACTGGTGATAAAAGCTAGAGGAGAAAACAAAATGCTCAATCAGTTGAGATAAATTATGTTTGTTGACAGGACAAATGTAGGGATTAAGAGTATGGACTTCCTGGTGAGCTGGCTTGAGTTGAAATCCAGGCTCCACAACTTCAGTTTGGTAAACTGGGTTATTTATTGTTCTTGTTCTACCCTGATATTTTAATGCATAAAATGGGAAATTATAAGTACCTATGTCAAGGAGTTGTGAGAATTAAATGACTTGATATTTTGTTCAGAATTTAGAACAGGACCTGGTATATAATAGGCAATAAGTGATCATTCAAAAAATGCATGATTTAATTGGCCATTTACTACCATTTTGCATACCCTTACTTCTTTCTCTGCAGTCTTTTTTACTGAGAATAATTAAAACAGTAAAGTACCCTTGCAATATTTAAGTCACTCCCTTACTATAAGCCAATATTTGAATTAATTTCATCTGTACAGAGAATTAAATTTTTAATATATTTTATTAAAAAGAAAAAAAAGTCTAACATTTAAAAATAAGATGACTGAGGCAAAATGTTTTATTACTGGCAAACAACAATAAGCTATTGTTATATAAGTTAGCCATTACAAGGCAACTAGACATCAATGATTTGGGTATATACTAAATACAGGCTTTTGTTTAAAGATGTTTATCAGAAACCCTTCAGCCATGTTGGACTTCTGATAACAGCATGATAACTTGCTCATAGGCAACATCAAAACCTCTGTACCTCATTTAGGACAAGTCCCAAGGAAATGACTGAGTGAGGAAACCACTCATTATTTGCATATTTACCATGTCCAATTAACCACTTTGCTGACAGAGATTAAATTTATTATTCATCTTATTCCATCATACGTTAATACCTTGACAGTGGACATGAAAAATGACTGATGCAGCATATTGCAGTATCTAAAATGTTAAGTGTGGACTTCAAGGAAGTGTAGCTTAGTGTGTTGAGGAAAGTGTCTCTCTTTCAACTTTGAAAATGTACTAGAAAGTGATCAAATTTCAAAAACTATTTAGACATGAATGATCCAATATGACAAGATTTTCAGAAGTCAATATGAAATATAAAGGAAGTAGGCTGCTGAACAATGCCCTGCAAACCAAACAGAAAGTTTAGCTTCTACATATATCTTCTAGGCAAAAATTCTCATTGGTATTTAAATTATTCATCCTTTGTATTATTTTTCTGCACCAGATTGTGATACATTTGATCACTGAAAATGATAACTACACATAATAAAGGGTAGATATATAGGGAAGAACTAAAGTCTTCATTACATTAACAAAGACAAATCTGGTAAAATTTGAAAGTGAAATTCATCAGGAAAACCACACACTTCTTGAAACTGTGCTTCTTCAGGCTCAAAGACAAGTGCAACTGGCTGGTGTAAGAGCCCTGCAACACTGGGCCACCACACTGGTTTGAATATGTTTGTTAGAACTGCACCACAATTGCTCATGGTGATGTGTTTTTATGTCCTGCACCTATCCGCACTTCAGATAATTCAGTGTTAATGTAAAATTAGAATCCAGAATTATCTGTTTTAAGAAGCAATCAAAAATACCACTTCTGTTTAGCAGCTCTCAATCCTGTAGTCATCTAGAAAAATGTGGATGATGACCAGATGGTAACTGATGACCAAGACAGGCTGAAATGCACAAATAATTACAGGTGCTAATGTTAGTCCAATGGCAGCCCAGATAAACAAAACAACAATACAGAAGTGTTGTCCAAATCAGTAAATGTCACTGTGTTGTATTTCACCACACAAGGAAGTAATTCTAGTACACAGCTTGTTCATAAACAGCATTAAAACCTCTATACCACACTTAGGAGAAGTCCCAAGGAAAGAAAGAGTAGGGAAATCAAACACATTATTTGCATATTTAACATGTTCAGTTAACCACTTTGCTGATGGAGAATAATTTATTATTTATATTATTCCATCAAATGTAAATACTTTGACAATAAACATGAGAAATGACTGATGCAGCTCATTACAGTACCCTTGTCAATGATCAAGTATGTTCCAATCTGGTGGGGAGAAATAATGCACATTAAGAAGTAACATCTTGCTGTTTGCTTAAAAGTTTTGTCTCTTTGTGGTTGCTAATTTTCACATATATCAAAATACTTTTTTCTCACTAATAGTAGCTATTTATAAAACAAATGACATGAACATAAAAAGTCCATTACCTTGCTTTAAAAACAAATAAGATAACACATCACATAGGACCCATAAACTGAGGATCCCACAGCCAAAAGAGTGCCTGAAAGATCCACAGAAGGGGGCTGGGATTGTGGCTCAGTGGTAGAGCGCTTGCCTCGCATGCGTGAGGCCCTGGGTTCGATCCTCAGCACCACATACAAAGCAATAAAATAAAGACATTGTGTCCATCTACAACTAAAAAAAAAAATATTAAAAAAAAAAAAAAAAAAAAAAAAAAAAAAAGATCCACAGAAGCCTTGTAACACTTAATATACACATAAACACAGGCATTGGAACTACACTAAAGGAACAACTTTCTACATGGTCTTGGGTCCAGTTCTTCAACTTCATGGACAATAAGACCACACAATCAGCAGAACAGGTTCTTCTTCTCTGCTGGTTCACTTGGTGATAAAAAGGAACTGTGTCCAGGAAGCATCATTCTTAGTCATAAAGTTTTCAGTATAATTGTCATTATTTGATTATATCATTCTGTATCACTAAAGACAGTACTTTGAGCTGACTGTGAAAATGGTTCTCATTTATCAATCCATTCCCAACTTACTACTTATTCATTGACTAAGTGTAACAATTCAACATTAGCTAAAACTTTTTCTACAGGGATGCATATATAAATTTCACATCAATATTCACTTGAAATTCTTTAAATGCTTTCATCACAAATAAATGATAAATGAGGAGATAGATATGCTTCTTCTGATTAGAACATTACACAATGTAGACATGTATTAAAATATCACATGGTACTATATATATGTGTGTATATATCTATATCTATAGATAGATAGATATCTCCTTTATAATGTGTCTATGTCAAAATACATATAAACAGATTCTTCATGACTGTATGAGTTCTGCTTTTTTGGATAATTTTATTCTGAACTAAGAAGCAAGATTTTGAGAATCAAATTAGAAAGTGATCACACTGGAATAAAATTCAGGTCTTCTAAATTCAAATGCATTTTTTAAAAAACAGTCTCTTACCATATTGTCATAGAAAAGCAAAAGTGCTGTGGCTACTTATTAATTAAGTGACCCTGGCAAAATCTCTACATCTCTAAATCTGTTTCTTTGTCAGCAAAAATGATGATCATAAGCCCTGCCAGGGTTGCAATGATGATTAAATGAGACATTTTTCATGAAAGCACAGTGGAAATACACACTTAAAAGATAGCTGTTTTCACTCAGTTCTGTCAAAAGCTTGAGGGATTGCATTGTTATGTGATCAACACTGAAAAATCTTGCATTTTAGAATATTTTAAAAGGCTATCACAAGTTGCTGTTAGAAGCATATTCTACACCCTACATACTATAAAGGGCTAGACAAAAAGATAAAAGGAAGCAGGTGTATCTTGTATGTAATGGAAATTCTTGAGATTTCCATTGAGAGGAAAGCACTAGAAAAAAATGGACCCTGAACCTGATCCCCCACAGCTTTGGCCACTGTGTACCTAAGTGACTCACTTTCTAAATAATGATGAGGACAATTAGGTTGCTTTAGTAGCCTGAATTCCATTTTTACAAAAATATCACCAGTTACAGTATGCTTAGAATCAATAAGACCCAGGGAAAGATGAGAAGGGCATGAGGATTTTAAGAGATCCTTCTGATTAAAGGAATCTTAAAACTAGAACGATCTTAGAAGTCTACTGAAGTGATTATTTTAAGACAGCTAAAGACACCCAAGCATAAGATTGACAAAACAATATAAAAAGCCATGTTCGAGATTATCATTTTGATTAACATCTTAAAAAATGAATTAGGTTTTTCATTAAAAAGAGGCAAACGATGGTGTTGTAAACATTATGGCTTTGGGAAGGGGTTAGAGTAAAGGAAGGATGGTTTTCTCCACATGACCTGGTTCAGTTGCTCTGTTCTCAAGACCAAGCCTCTAATCTCAGTTAATCACCTAACAAAGAACAACTTTCCATTATTTTCTATTCAGGTTATAGATGATCAGGTCAAACCCCTCCCCACTACTGGAGCAAAGGCTTATGGGAAAGTATTTTAAATGAGGAAGAAAATGAATTAGAAAATATGGATTCTCTACCAACTCTGCTACTAACTTGTTGTGACCCTTGGAGGGTCAAGTTATTAGATCTCTGCTGTCATACTGATAAAATCAGAGGAATATACTCATCAAATTATGACCTAAAAGAGAACTGATATTCAAAGTGGCAACTAGATTCTGGAAGTCACACAGTTAATAACTGACCAGAACTCAGGTCTCTTGATTTCAAGATCTGTGATTTTCACTACACATAGTTACTCCTTGACGTTTCTTTTAATTATTATTATTTTTTTTTTGAAAAAAAAAAACTATTTAATAGGACCCTATTATAGTCTAGACACTTTTCAAATTTGTGATCTAATTTATTCTTCACAGATATATAACTAATTGTATTTTCATTTTATGGGCTAAGGAAGCATTCTTAGGGAAGATAAACAGCTTGGTAAATTTACACAACGAATGGCCAAAGTTTCACATGGATATGTTCCTGAGAATTATCTTTGCTACACCAAGCTGCCTCAATTATTCATACGTTAGTATAAATTTAAATCAATAAATCCCCCATCTTAAATAGATTTGCAAAACAAGCCTTATCTCTTTTTGAAAAATAAGTTATATGTTTTCTTAGAAGAAATATATGCAGCCACTTGAAAGAAAGCAATTGTGCAAGAAGCTCTTTCTAAAACATTAATATTAAAGGATAATAAAAAGTGATGTACATAAAATTCACTATTTTTGATGTTTATATCAGATCATTTTATGTTGAACCCCAGATGACTACTACATATACATAAACTTTGGTGGAGGTGGTTTTTTTTGTTTTTTTTTTTGAGACAACCTGCTTTTAGGGAATTTTTATCTGTATCTTTAAGGATTAATTTTAATAATAACTTGGATTTTTAGAACTAAGTTATAATTTCTTGATAATTGGAGCCGGGTTGTATTTGTTCTTCCTACCTCATCTTTCCTCCCTTTATTCCCATTATTCTCTGGCCCTTCCTGGTAGCTGGTACACAAACATGAAAACGTGCATAGGAGGTATTTATATACATATTTACTGAATGAATGAATGCACAATCTTAGAAATAAATAACTAAAGTTTGGGGCAACCACAAATTACTCTGAAGTGCTAGGATCATTTGGATCATAACTGTTTCAAAGATTTTTTCCAAAAATATTATCAGACCATCTTTTTCCAAACAGCATTTAAGTGATATAAATTTCTGTTCAAAAAGCTAACAGAAGAAATTTGGAGGAGCAATGCCTATTTCTATCAGAGTCAAAACACTGTTCCTGGTCACATGTAGGAATTAATTACCAGAAGAGTTAAATTTTTCTTCAGTGCAGAATATATTGTGAAAGGTTCTGCTAACCCTCTAGGTTGCTACCCCAAAGAGTCCAGAGATGTTCTTATCAAACGCAAATCTCCTGCCTCCAAGAAAACAATAGAACAACAAAAACTTCATCAGCAGGATCAATGAAGTGACCTGTGGGACACCAGTGAGGTGGCACTGGTGTTCGTTACAGTGTGCATTATTGTTAATACATGCTGGAAGCAAAACTCTGGTCCCACATTCTTTGCAATGATTTCTACTGCAAGAGATCAGCCACTAAACCACATGGAGGACCCTCTCAGTTGTAGTTTAAAAACCTCGGAGCTCAGTGAATTGCTCTGGGCTATGGGCCATGTAGCTTTGATTCTAATTCCTCTTTGACTCTGATCAGAGATCTGGCTCCATTTTTTGGCCTATGTATGGTATGCCTGATTAGCCCTACAAAGAAAATGCTATTCCAACTCCCTTCAAAACCCACCACTCCCCTTAGAAGTTTAGTATGTGTACTGAAAGTGCCTCAGTAAGAATAATGCTATAAATTCAAGATATAATAATAATTATCTTTATGTAACATCATTGGGCAACTTCAAATACACACTACATTTTTAAAATCTGTTAACATTTGCTTCTGGGAAAACCCTTTTGCCCTTTAATAGTATAAGCTCATCACAGCAATATAATTTCCGGAGCTCATATTTGTGGGAGGAGAAGGGCTGGCACTGGTGTGCTCAGATCTATGATGGCTTTCTCCTTCCTTTATCTCCTGAAATTATTGAGAGGCTCTAAGATAATTTTCTAAAGTATGCAGAGCAGAGGTACTTAGGAGAGCCAGGAGCTGAGGTGGGAACCTGAGCATCGCACTGACATCATTCTATGCTCCGCACATATGGCACATCACAAAAGCAGTACTGCCTGAGCACACGGGTCTATTCTGGACTCTTGTTGGCTTTAATTACAAGCAGTCCTGCTTTTTATCATTTGCAGTCAGTTCTACATTTATTTAACTAGAAAAAAAATAATAGTCTAAGGTTGTTTCATCATTTATGTTCTTAAATGCATGCAAAATAAAGTGGGGCCCTGCAGTGTTCTCAAAACCTGCTTCTCATATATCTGCACTTAAAAAAAACTCATCAAAATCTCTGCAACTGGGTCAGCTTGCACAAAGACGCTTGGGGTAGCCATGAGCTCCCTCTGCACCCTGCAAACCTTGTAAGTGACACCTCATAATAGTGCAAATGAAGCATAGCATGATGAGAAAATGAAGAAGAATGAACCTGGATAGTCAACCCAGCAGTTTTCAAAACATGGGAGACTCAATTTTATTCCCTAAAATATACCACACACAATTTTTCTTTTACACATTCAAGCATATACATGTATTCCCCATTATGAAAAAAAAATCATATGATTCTCAGAAATCCTAATACAATCAAACAGGCTCATTGATTTGTTCATTTACACATATCTATTTGCAATATATTCTCAAATTTTGAACTAAACCTCGTTTTTACCTGTTCTGATTATCTGCTAGGGATTTATCATATTGTCAGATATATCTGTGCTTTCCTTTCACCCTCATCTATTAAGCTCAAACATTCTTTCCTTGTGAGCCCTTTGTCCCAATAATTAGCTAAATATGCAAGGAGCTTTATTGACCTAACAGATTCAACATCACCTCTTTCTTATTAGGTCCCTTGAAGCCATCACCCTGCTGGCCCTGCTCTGGCCCCTCTGCACTCCCACCTCACCCTCATCTTTCCATCCCCCACCCTGAGAGGCTTATTTTCATTCTTATGTTCCTAGATTTGTTCTCTCCAGAGTTAATTCCCTCTTTTCAAGAGAGAGAAAGGATAAAGCATGAAGATTCACACCTGGCTTTTATCTAATAGGGTTTGGTTCCTGACAGGCAAGTTTGCTCTTCTGATTAAAAGAAAAGAGAAAAGAATCAGCAACAGTGGTGCTCTGTTTCAAGAGTAAGTGTGAGAAGGCTGGGGAGTTTTACAAACAAAGATGACCCTGGAATAGCACCTTCAAAGGAAGGAAAGTTCTCAGATACAAAAGAATAATGCCAACTGCAACCCACATCTATTTTCTCCACTATCCTATTCTATTTTTCAGTGATAGATGCACCTGATTTTTCATTCACATGGAGACAACTACTGTATTCTGGAGGGAAAGAAATGTTTGCAAAGACCACCAGACGGCGCCTACCGGGGGTACAAGCGGCAGAGGGAAGGAGTGCCTGACTCTGCCGCAGGGCCCCCTTGGTGTCTTCTCCCCATCTCCCAGCCACTCTCCCCATTCAGCTGCCTAGTCCTTCTGCAGAGAGGCAGAGCCAAGGGGTAGGGGGAGTTAATATGCATTTGAGATTATTAGCCAAGTGCTTCCCACTGGTACAATTAGACGCCCCACCCCCTCGTCTACCCCCATCTGGCTCACTGCACCCACCCACCCACGCTCTGTCTGCCCCTCCTGCTCCCTGGTTCTCCTTCCTCCCACGGGACTTACACAGTTCTGCACAAAGGCAGGGCAGTGGCTGAGAACTGCACCCAGGTAAAGGGTGCAACAAGCTCCTAGGATACAGTGAGCAAGTGGAGACAGCATCAGAAACTCCTTACTATTTCAGAAGGACTGACCCTCCAATAACTTGCAGCTAGGAAGCCCCAATTTGGGGCATCACTCTTGTCTCCATATTAGCTACTCTTGAGAGAATCATTGGGAGAGAATTGAGGAAAGAAGATAGGGAGTCAATTCCTAGGACCCTCGGTGAAGTGATTCACTATGCCACTTCCAAGAGGGGTTGCCAGGGCAACTTAGCCTCTCTTTAGTTAGGTTATGCTATGGCTTCTCATATCTAAACCACATTGTCCCCAGGTGGAAGTCTGTCCTGTGGAAGGGGGTCATCCTGGCAACACCAGCAGCTGCTCAGAAAAGAGAAAAATACATGGGAGAGGGCAAAGGACCCAGGGTTGAACCAAGGCTTAAAAGTGAATGGGCCCTGCAAGAAAGGTAGAAAAGGGACATAAGAAACTGTCCACAACTTTCATTCTGCTTTGTAAATGAGTGTGTTTTATACTGGGTCAAAAAGAACAGTTGGGAGTGGGGAAAGACTCTCGAAAAACTCCTTGGATATGTTATTTTTGGCAATTCAGGGAATCTGAAACAAGCAGTTACCCAAAGATGAGAGGAAACTAGTTCACCTTGTTGCCCACCCTGGAGAAGGAACCAACTAACAATGCTCCAAGGCGTTTCTCTACTCTCTGCTCTTTACACAGGAACTGAGGATTAGGAGAACAGCTTCCCTTTGCTCTAACTTCTCTTCCTCCAGGCAGATCTCCTGGTTTAGCCCAGCCAGTCTTGACTTACTGACTCTCCTTGGAGAGAACTGTATACTGAGGAAGCAGGAAGCAGGACCTCCCTTATTACAGCAGCCTGCAGACAAGATCCTTAGGGAGATGGATTTGTGTAGCCAAGCCTCTCTCTGTTCCATTTAGAAAATAACTCAACCTAATCTCCAAGAAAAGATGTATATATGTATGGAGTGGGTGGAAGAAAGATACTGTCCGGAAGTCCCCTCTGTACCTCCTGCTAGTGGCTGGCTAGCATTGGAGAGGGTGCCTCAGTTATCCTGATACCTTCTCCAATTAAGTGAAGAGTGGCGATTGAACGGATTGGCCTCCTGTTGAGTGAGTCCCGGGACTGCTTCCCTCTCACTGCAGTCTGAGCTTACTTTGGAGGAATGTGCAGGCAGGAATCTCTCCCTCCCCTGGGCCAGGGAAGATGGGCAGGAGGTGGGGCAGCACACACAGCACAGACAAAAGGTTCTGCAGAGCCCTCTTCTCTCTGGCGCTCGGGTCCCTCGGCTGAGGGTGGCGCCCCATCTGGCCACTAAGTGACCTTCTGGCGAGTGACGCCCCCTTCCCTTGGGGGCAGCAGCCCGGCCAGGGCTGGTCCTTTAATAGGTGCCCACATCTCTCTCTCTCTGTCTTTCCCCGCACCTCTACAAGGAATGCCCCTCCCACCCCTCTCCACAAACACCCGCGACGCCTTCCCTCATCCCCTTCTATTGTCTTCAAAGAGATAAGTGGCTCCCACCAAACACACCCAAATGCACCTCCCTTTTTCTAGAGCTCCCATGTCTCTGAGCCGTAGGGGCCCAGAAGAGAGTGCAGGGTTGAAGGGGGGAAGCGAAGGGGTAACCCGCAAGAACTTGGCACCGCAGACCCACCGTGTCCGCCTCGCAAGGATGCCGGTGACCTGTAGATTGCAATAGGCACTGAATGATGCTTGCTGCTGCCATGGAAATGGTGGATGTGGTGCGCTCCCAAACTGGACGCCCCCCACGCCACTCCTAGGAGGCCACTGAGGGTGAGCGGGACTATCCAGAGCAGGGCCAGGCGCCCCCCTGCGCCGCTGCCGCCGCTACCGCCACCCCCGGGCGAGCCCAGCTCGGCGCTGCACCGGAGCATCCTCTGGTACATGGCGGGGCGCCCGCCGAGGGGCAGCGCCGCGGGAGGCAAAGTTTGGGGCGCGAGGAGAGGAGAGGGCGCAGGGGAGCGGGCGCGCAGGGTGGGCTGCGGGGTCGGCCGCCTCACCGCGCCAGGGCACCCATCCTCTCCTTCCTTCGGACAGTCTTCTCGGGGTCCTGGAGTCTGCCGTGCCTTGCACCCCAAACAATCCGAAACATAGCCGAGGCGAATGCAGCTGGCTGGGGGCTTGTCCGGAAAGGCAGCCCCGGGGAACAGAAAGCGCGGAGAGGATGGCTGCTCCCAGATTTCCAGGGCTCCAGGTTTTCGAGAGATACTCCCAAAGAGTTTCGAGCGAGAGTGCGTGCCGGGGGGTGGGGAGCCGGGAAATTGTTTAAAGCTCCTCCCGGAGGGTCCTCACTTCTACATGACAGCCATCCACCAGGAATCCACTAGGTAAATCCATTTAGCATTGTGTGTAGGGACTGGGGAGGCCACTTCGCCGGCCCAACCTCCTTTCAAGGGAGCAGCAGATCCCATACAATCGAGGCGCCCCTTCCCTCCATTCAGCCCTGGCCGGCTCGCCCGCTCGCGCCAGCCTCCCCCGGGCAGCGCGCAGAGCAGCGGCGCGCATCGCCTGCTCCCGAGGCAATCTCCGCGTCCACCGCCTCCTGACACTCACGCCCGGCGAGGGGTTCAGAGGGAAGAGTGCACCCTTGTGAGGGAAGCGGGGCTCCAACAAGAGAAAGAGAGCTGAGGGAAAGGAGAAGCAGACGAAGGAGTGGGGAACTGAAAAAAAAGAAGGAGGGGGGTGCAGAAAGAAAAGAAAAAGAAAAGAAAAACCACACACGCTGGCGAAGCAAAGGGCTCTATGCAAATCTGCAGTCTCCAAACAGCAAATCACTGAAGCTCGGATGCAATGCAGAGGACGAGCCTATGTAACGAGGGAGGCTGGTCTAGCTTCCCACAAAAATCGCCTTGCTTTGCCTCTCCCTTGCATTCTGCACACATCAAAGGGACACGTGTACGGCGATGCGGGAAACACCTAAAAAGCAACTCTCCCTGCTCAGCCAGGTGATCCCTCCGTCTGAATTTCAATGGCAAATGGCACCCTTCCCCTACCCCTATGGTTTAGATGTAACCAGTGTCTTGAGAGCTCTTAAAAGGGAAAGAATTCGGCTCTTTTTATTGGACCAAACTTACTCTACCAGGTGTTCAAACCCAAACTGCTAAATATGGCTTGACACCATCTACTCAAGCATCGATCCTGATGATCTGTTAATTACACATGCGACTCATAACACAGAATCCTCCTTCCCACTACTATATCATAACTCATAGAAGGCAGTGAAAAGTTCAGGGGACCAAAACTCACAAGGAGGGAAAAGAGTGAGTATATTTGAAAGCTGGAGAAGAGGTAGAAAGAGGGAGAATGGAAAGAGGAAGAAAAGGAAACAGCCAGAGAGAGAACTGGTATGAAGGAAATTGCTTGTATTTCGGTCAATAGATTTGGGATAGCTTAGAAGTCCAAAGATCTCTGCAGATGCCCAGCTGTGACGATCTTTTTGTTAAGAGTAGAGTTCTGCCTTTCTCTCATCTTATCTCATAAGGAAAATAACTCAGGGAACCAAAATTTCTAACTTTGGAGTGCCCAAGGGAATTTATATTCTGTTGGTGAATCACAGCATTTTTAACTAGAAGCTATGTGTCCTAGGTAAAAGTCCATCCAAGCCACCACACATCTCAGGGTAGACCTCAAGCAATGCAAATGGATTGGAGGGGTCCAAATGCAGAATTGGAACCATGAGTGAAATATGCCCCAGGACAAAATGATGAAATATCTAGTGACTGGACAATTTTGGTCTTTATATAAAGACAAAGAAAGAAAATTCACAGCACACACAACTTCTCACAAGCTTCTTACAATCTGTTATCAACAAATATAAAGTTCTGCATGGACAAAAAAAAATAAAATAAATTCTTGGAGGATTTGATTCAAATCAGCTACTCATCTCAGTGGCCATATGAAATTTTGTGCTTCTTACTAGTCCTTTCAAAGAGCCAACCATGTTACTCTCATGGCCACTATTTAAACAGTGCCCAGGGACCTCCAAATCAAATCTGGAAGAGTCCAACATATTACATTCTTGTCAAAAGCTTATTTGATTTTACTAAATAATAATTCTTCAGCAGTTCATTAATTGAAACTGTTTAACCTTGCTAGAGAAGGTCTTTAATCTATTTTTGTTTGTTTGTTTGTTTTGGGATACCAGGGATTGAGCTCAGAGACACGCGACCACTGAGCCACATCCCCAGCCCCATTTTGTATTTTATTTAGAGACAGGGTCTCACTGAGTTGCTTAGCACCTTGCTTTTGCTGAGGCTGACTTTGAAGTCCCAATCCTCCTGCCTCAGCCTCTCGAGAGCCACTGGGATTACAGGCCTGAGCCACTACGGGCACGGCTTAAATGTATTTTTAAAAGGTATGTTGCCGTGCATGGTGGCACATGCCTATAATCTCTGTGACTCAGGAGGCTGAGGCGGGAGGAGCCCAAGTTCGAGGCCAGCCTCAGCAACTCAGCAATATCATATCTCAAAATGAAACATAAATAGGGCTGTAGATGTAGCCCAGTGGTACCGTGAATTGGGGTTCAATCCCCAATACTGTTTTTTTAAAAAAAGCACATTTCTCACACTTCCACAGTAGCTGAAAGATTAACCAAACACAAATCCAACATCTTCCACTGATTGCTGCTTCTGCCCTTGTCCTCAGGCAATTTCCTCTTCATTTTGTTATTGTTGTAACATATGTATTTTCATCCACTAGTAAGAGTTGTATTTTTTTTAAGATATCAAGTAGAGCTTCAAAAGGAAAAGGAAAATCATCTTCACTGTATGTTTTTAAGACTATCAGACCATATTCTAAGTTTGACATTTCACAGCATGAGTGTGGAAAGAACACTGGATTAGGAGTTAGGAGACCTGAGATGCATTGTTGGCACCACCATTTACTGTTTATGTCACATTAGTTACTTAGCCTCTCTCCGAGGCTCCGCAGCTTCCGTTATAAAATAGTCATGTTCCCATCTTTCCTAACAATCTCACAGGGCAGGAAGGATATAATGCAATATTTAATGTTACTTTAAAAAATATCCAACGCTTTCTACAATTAAGACATTACACATCTCCTCTCATATAGACATAGCATATTTGAGCTGATTAGCATGCACAATACATTCGGTTCTCTTCTGTCTGTAACGTGAAGCATTGCATTGTTCACCAGTACCCTAATATATGGTGTTAATCTGTCCTTCCTTTCCCAACTAGATGGCAGATTCCTGAGAGGGACAGGAATCAAGTCTTCATTTGTACTCCCTCTAGTGCCCAGCATATGTGAAACATAAGTTAATCTCAGTACATACAGTCAATTCTCATTATTCTCAGTGGTTGTGGTCTGTAAAGTCACTGTGAACAATGAGTTAGCAAATATTGAACTATTGTTCCTAGGGAGAAATACAGGGTTAGGTTCCTATGCATCTCTGGTCAAACATTTTGATCAACTGACTAATGTACAACTTTATTTTCTTTGTGTTCCAAGATACCTTATTTAATGTACTGTTGCTTTGTTAATATTAAAATCATGACCAGCAGCACTTTAGCTCATGCCTGGATGAAGCTTCTCTAGCACGTGTGTTCTCTGTAAGGCACATCACAGCCTTCTTGCCAACATTAGTACTTCAGCATTACGTTTGGGTGCTATTTAAAACAGTAACATCACTGACAAAAAGCATGGAAATGAAAAAGTATGGAAGTAAATAAACTGCAAATAGGGCATTTGTTTTCAGTGTGAGAGCTGAGACAAGAAGGCAGAGCATCACCTTGTTCAATCTCAGCTGGGAACGTGTGTCAGGAACTCAACTTTTTCAGCATTCTCTGCATGACTGCTAATGACTGCTGAAGTGCCACAGGTATTAATTTGGGGGTTATGAATAAATTTCAGTGAGGAGAGGAGGCGAATTCATATCTATGAATGAAGAAGATCAACTGTTTTTGTTATTATCTTGATTACTAGAAAATGATGGGGCAGGGTCTTTGGACAGTGATCTGTATAAATTTAAGTCCATATGAATAGAATAGGTATAGAAGATTCTGGTGGACTTTCCCAGGAGCATGCAGTGGAAAAGAGGCTCCTCTCCTCTTTTCTTTTATTATTGGTTCTTTTTAGCTATACATGACAGTAGAGTCCATTTTGATATAATTATACAAGCATGGAATATAACCTATTCTAATTAGGACCCCAGTTTTGTGGATGTACACGATGTGAGATTCACTGTGGTATATTCATATATGTACGTAGCTAAGTTATGTCAGTTTCATTCCACTGTCTTCCCTTTTCCTCTCCTGTCTTATTCTGTCTGGTCCTTGGGAGATAAAGGCAGGGTTAGGGAAAGGATAGGCTAGAAATCTTAGTTTTACTGAATTCCCAAGAGCTGAAGAAGAAATATTTATGGCTACCTTGAAAGAAGAAATTGTGGCTGCAGTCTTTCAAGCAGATGTCTAGGGCACCTTCGCAAAACTTAGGAGGTTCTGGGGTGGCTGCAGTGTTGCTTGTGCTGCAATATTTGTTATAAATGGTGGTAATTTTAGGGAACAAGGAGCAATTCTCTGTCCAGATAGTGGAGAAAAGTTTTATGGACCAACACACACCTAATCTGGGTGAAGCAAATAAAACTTGTGCTTACTTCATAATTTGTGTCTCTTTAGCTGGTCAGTCCTTGAGCTTCAAATTACATTATCTAAGGGAAACCAAGGCAGCACCTGATTAAACTGCTCTTAAATGAGCCAAAAATTTATTAGAAGAAATATAGTATTAGGCTATCTGTAATTTACTCTTAAACATGTCAGCATAGACAGTGTGAAATGAATGTGTTGTTCTGTATGCTACACGAATATGTGCCTTCATCAGGAATTCACTTTCCTTTTCCTTTTTTTTTTCCCTTTTACTGAAGAGGCAGGGTCTCCCTGTGTTGCCCAGACTGGCCTCAAACATCTGAGCTCAGGTGATCCTTCTGCCTCATACCCCTGAGCAGTTAGGAGTATGTGTGCACACCACATCCAGCTCTTCATCAGGAATTTATGTCCCAACATCTCAGCCAGAATGACAGAAGCCAGAAGTGGCTTCTAGAAATTGGGGCTATCACCATCTCAGTTAGGATGTGGCTTTGTTCATTAACTAGAATATATATTGGAAATAGTGTATCATTGCATTGTCAATTATTGGGAGGTTAGAAGTGGTTTATTCTTATTGAAATCATTAATATGCATGATGCATAATTGGCCAAAATCTTTTACAGACACACTTGACTTCTACTTAAGTAGCATATGTGAATTTCAGAGGTGTCTCACCCTGTATACCATGAGGAATGGTGGCAAAGTAATAGTGCTAGTAAAAACTAATATTTATTTGTAGTTGGCACTACTGAGTTTAAAATGTATTAACTCATTTAATCATCACAAAATGATAATCAGGTAGGTACTCATGTTGATCTCTAACAATTTATAGTCACCTAATTCTGAGAGTAGGTGAACAGGAGGCTGTCCCTGAAATCCTATCATATTTATGTCAGGAAAAGAACTCATTTATTTTTTTGGCAAGAGTTTTCAGGCTCCTAAAAGAAAAAAAAAATGTTGGAACTTCTTCAAGCTTCCAGAACAGGCTATAAAATTTTGTACCTACTTATGGACAAATGTTTCTGTAGCAGTTCATCTGATCTTGCATTCATTGTCACCTGTACTGGCGAAAACTCTTGGAGGCACAGTTGCCTCTAACAACTGTGGCTATTTAGAACTACCTGGAAGAACCTACTAGTTGTGGGAGCTACGCTCTCCAAACTGACTCACAGTTGATTAATGACCCACAAGAACACAGGTAGCATTGGCTGGACAATGGTGTTAAGAAATGGAAGATGGGTTTGTGATGGAAGATGGGTAAAAACTAAAGAAATGGAAGGAGACAGAGGAGGAGAGTGGAAGGTGGGATTTGAGGAGAACTGGAAAAGGACCAGTCATTCAAATTATTTTCTCATATTCCAGAATCAATCCTTCTGTTTCAAGGAATAGGATGGTTATCAGATGGACACTTTCAACCTTTTAGTGTTTTTCCTAAGCTTAATTGGAAATCCTTACAGCTCAGTATTAAGCTTTCTAAATAGAAAAGTAGACACTAAAAGCAGCAGAGGGGAAGTATATTAAAACCCACAGGCAGCACTAATCTTTTAAAAATTAAAAATGAGGAGAGTGTCAGTCTTGCATTTTATATTTCTACTGATGTCAGCATACGAATAAGACAAGCAGACCCCCCCATATCCATCTACCTGTATTTCTGAGTTTGAATTAGGAGAGCCAAGGGGTAGGAGGCTCCGAAGAGGGTGTGATCTGTAGAAGTTGTAAAGTTGAACCTTGATCCTGTCCTCTGTTTGTGTTATCGTAGATCCCTAAGTGTATACTGTGAAAAGATCAGAAGAGTAAGAATGATGACAGAAAAAAATGCTAGAACTAAAAGCATGCTTGGAAATGTAGTGTAATCCCTTTATTATTCAGATGACAAACTCATGTTACAGAAAAGTTGGGTTAATTTATGACATGTTTTTGGCGTGTTTATGCTTCTAAAATTGCACTTACATTTCCCACCACTCACAATGCAGTCAGAGATAGACTAGTGAATTTGGTCAATTTAGCTATTACTTAGAGCTTCCACACTGATATAAATCGAGGTGGGGGCCCAAAGCGGGGGCCCAATTCATTCACATAATTAAAGCCTGGACATGCAGTTTGACTTGTGAAACATAAATTGATTTATTCAAGTCAAGCTTAGTTGTGTTTAGGATGAAGTATTTTATGATCTCTACCCTTCTTTAATAAAAATGTTTAATAAAAATGTCCTTTGTGACATCCTGCCTAAAACCTGGTGCCTAATGCACCAAGGCAAAGTCACAGAGTCTTTGCTATAATTGTGCCTTTAAGGACTGTGGGCATTAATTGGGTATTAACCATTATTCATATGCCATATTTCAATCACTGTCACCATATATTGTTTGTCTACTTGTTTTCAACAAATTTGTGTTGGTGACAAACTCTTACACAGCTCCATGCTCTTTTAATGTGTGTCCTCAATGTAGTGGAACCCCGTGTAAAGCTCTGCTATTTTTACTAATGTGACGTTGGATTTAATGATTTCTTGCCCCCGTTTCCCCATCTGTAAAATGACCAACACTATATATAATGGATTTAGAAGTTTCTAAGATATATTAAGCACTTCATAAATATGTTATCCTTTATTCATATGTACATATTGTAGCAAGATGCTAAAGGAATGAAGAAAATGAGCTGTGATTAATGGTTTTTAATTTAGCCATATTTTGAACTCTCCCTGCTCAGTCTATAGTCAAATTTACTCACCTTCCGGACAATTTATTAGTCCAGCCTCTGTTTCTCTAAAGCTGTGATGTTCAAAATTTAGTGTGCCAGAGAACTATTGGAAGGTCTGTTAAATCATAGATCACTTTACTTTCCATCTCCTTGATCTTTGGAGGGCCCTCATAATGTACATTTCTAACAAGTTCCCAGAAGATGCTGAATTGCTAACCCAGGGGAATAAGACTTTGAAAACCAGTCCTCTGTCAGTATGTCAAGTTCCTTGACACAGGTTTTGGTAATGAACATGTGGTGAGCTTCTCATTAGGTTACTTACCAATGACCTCACTTCCTCTTAGCTGATCCTATAAAACACCAACCAAGTCAGTGTACCCTAAGCATAAGCAATGGTGTTTTTCCCATTTCTCTCTTTTAGAGCTATCTCTGAAGACTTCAAAATATAAACCTACTTCATATAAACCTACTTGCCCTCATCTCATACCACAAAACTATATATTCCCTTTGCTCTAGTTGGAAAACCCTATCTTCTTTTCCACCTTGATATTTGAGCTCTTCTTTGGCTAGCATCACTAGTGGTTAAAAGCAGAAAATGAGACATCATACCAGGGTTCAGTTCTGCTTCTATTAACTTATAGCTATGTAGCCTTGGGCGAGTTATTTAGACACAATTTTCCAATCTATAAAAGGGGCCATTAACTGTAGAGCTCATGTGTGGATTAAATGAGTTAACAAATGTAAAGCATTTAGAATAGAATAGTACCTATATAATAGAATATGGCCTGTATAATCTATACATACCAGCTTTGTTTTTTACGAGGTTTATTCTTTCTTAATTTTTTATAGCAGGGAGAAAATAAATCAAAACTTATGATAACACTTGTTTTCAAATAAAACCTACTATTATTTATCAAAAGAGTCAACCACTATAATGAAGGAAAGAAAGAAAAAGAGAGAGGGAGAGGGAAGGAATAAGGGAGGGAAGACGGAAGGAGAAGAGGGAAGAAAAGGGGGAAGAAAAGAAGATAAGAAGGAAAAACTCCCTACAGGTCCTGGCAATCAGGTCTCCAGTCTGACCAGCATCATCTACAGGAAAGATTAATGCCATCAACTGACAACCTGAGGTCTATCTGCCTGCGTTCCGTAGCACAGTCCCTCATAAACGTTCAGCACTACAGAAGAAAGAAACATGAGAACGTTCAGAATGGAATTGGAATTGGAAGGACAACTATGAGGAAAGTTAAGAGTGATGCTAAAGCTGAAGCATAATTTGCAAATTCTCTAGTAAATACAGATATTCAAATCAGGAACCAGAAATCATGTACATAACATATGTTTAATTTCCTGAATGCCCAAACACTTAGAACATAAACCAATTTGATCTATCTTTAAGAATTTATGTTCCAGAGCCTATGTTACCATTTGAATGCACTGAAAGGAGTTCAGTCGTGCAATTTGGATGGAATCTTAAATAGCTTTATTTAGGATCCATAATCCAGTCCCCCATTCAACTCAGAATTTATTAGAATACATATATATTAGAATGATATTTAGATATTACTACTATAGTTAAGTTGACATGACTCTTCTACTATACAGATCTCTTTTCCAGGTAATGTCCAAGTTCCATAGCATGTTTATTTAGCACATCAAAATTTGCCTCCATGTAACCTTTTATCTCCCTTCGAGCTCAACTTTTGCAGCTTCCCCATAGTCACCCCTGCTTCAGGGACATGAATTTCTCAACACCTAAAATACACTATTTTTTTTTAAACTTTACCATTGCCCATGCTACTACCCTCTGCTCTTCTTTCCTCTCTCAATATTGTATTCATTATATTATCAAATTTTAGTACATATTTTTCTGTTGCAAAATGTTCTGAACTCTTCCAAGTTACTTGCCATTTCTTCAATAGACTATCACAAACACCTAAAAAATACTGATGAGATGTAGCTGTGTTCAAATTATTATTGTGTTAAATGAGTAAATGAAGTATTAAAGCAACCTGTAAAATCTAGTTTCATATTTAGTAGTTTAAATTGACCAAACCCAACAAAAGAAGCAAACAAATTCTCTTTGATTTATCCATACAGGTTCTGGATAAGACCCCTTCTTATTGCCTCAAATATATTTTTAAATTTAGGCTGAATTTTAATTTGAAAACTGAGTTAATTGGTTATAAAAATAATAAAATTTGTTGTTATATATTCCTACTCATATTCCAAACAGGTATCTTTATTTCCTATACTTCATGAAGGAAAAAAATACCACCAAGCTAAGATGCTTGCTGCCAAGTTGAATTACAGAGCAAACATTTATAGCTAACTTATAAATCCTTGACTATCGGGGTTTACAATGGAAATACTGTCGCCATTATCACTACAGACATTCAAATAATATCGCCATTGCAAAACTTAGAATCTAATATATTTGCTCTGAGATGGATGAGGTAAGAATAGCTATAGGAACTGAAGAAATTTTCAGTGGCTCAATTCAAATTGCATAAGCATTTCACATAGTTCAAGTCTCTCAGAATATTTATTTCAAAATGAGTACTAAAAGCTCACTTATTTTTAAGAGATAGGGGATTTTTTTGATATTATATAAGAAATATATGACCCTTGAGGCCTTTTGAAAAATCATTAATCAATGTTGTTATTTTTTTTTTAACTGTCTCCTTTTCCTTTTGTGAAAGAATTACTTCCCCTCACATTTTCTCTGTTCTGTTGCTGAGATGATTCCCCCAGAGAACTGTGTGTTTATCTTGACAGGTGTTAGTAGATCCACAGACCTCTGCGGAATTGTTCCTGGCTTCGTTGAGGTACAGTAGAAAACATTACGCCTGCAAAATAATGAACTTACCTTATTGCATTCTAAATAAAATAAACCACACAGCGAGTGGAATTAATTTACTAATGTCTTCCTAATGAAGCTTTCATTAGGCATATGTTGTGGTCTTCAACATTTAACACAAGATAGGTATTAAAACAAAGCATAGCTTATGATTTTTTGAAAGCATACCTGATGATTGCCTCATATTATTTTCAAATGAACTCGTTTACCTTCAGATTATTTTAGGAACCTAATCAAAGAGATACAAGAAACATTTCTAGGCTTTAGAGAATTTTTTAAATACAAATAGATGAAATAAATGTCTATTATACCATTCCTTTTAAGTAATTAAAACTGGAATTGCTGTTCTCAATTTTAAGAGAGGGGAAAACTTTTAATTTTTGTGCACTGTAAAAATCTCATACATGCATAAAATTTAGGAGCCAGACATTGAGAATGGAGATGTTTTCGTTCAATTCACAGCAGTTTGCTTTAAGAGTAATGTTTCTACAGACCCAAGCAAACATAAACTTAAATGGTGATTAAAACAGTTTACTTTCATAGCCAAAGGAAGATCAATTGCAAACAAGCCACATCAGTATCCCTTCATGTTAGGAATATTTTGATATACCATTTGTCAAAGACAAAATTCAAAGCGTCTTGCAGAAAAACCTCCCTGATTCAGAAAATTATCACTTTTGGAGCATGCGTTGCCCCACTTTGGCTAACATTTACAGTAGTGTATAGAAGAGCTACAAATAAATCCCAGCCTCATTGCTACACTATGCCAAGTTCTTAATTTCTCATTTCAGTTTCCCTTACAAATCTTCCTTCTTTGTAATCATACTTGTCCAATTGAGACTTGAAGATCTTATCAGTCATTCATTTTACTATTATTATTTAAATTAACTCATTTCAACTATTATTTACTGCCAAATTCTGCAGAGGCAAGAAAACAGACATGTAAAGGAAGAGTAAAGGTGGGTCTTTTCTTCTTCAGCAGTGGCAGCCAGAAATGGTATGAAAGCAATGGATCATGAAGAAAAGCAATTTCCTACTTGAGGGATTAGACAGTACCCTCTTTTGTAATGTTAAATCAAAGTTTTAGTTATTTCTTCAAGTAATACTGATTTTTTTTTCAATTTACATAAATAGTCTCTAGAAAAACTGCAAGAGACTCCCCAAAACACACCTTCTCAGCCAATCAGTAGGAAAAAAATACCAAAAACAAAAAAAACCCCTAAAACATAAATAAATAAGTAAACACCTCCTTTATATTGGAATGCTTTGAGCAAGACTTTTACAGCATGGGAAACATTGAAGCTGCTCCAGAAGAGAAAGATAATTAACAAAAATGAATTTGAACTGATAGGTGAGGCTTTTTTCTTCTCTATTTTTTTAGGCAAAAATATAGGTGATTTTTATTTTGAAGGAGCTCCTATTTGCTGGCATTAAAAAATAGAAGACTATGTAAATTTCAGCAAATGTTTGTTTTACCTTTTAGGTCCACGACAGTGTTAACCACTGCTATCAATCAGTAAAAAATTCAGATTTGAGAAAATGTGCAGCAGAAAACTGTGCTTTGCAATAGCATGTGAAAAGGTATTTACATTCATGGAGGTGTAAAACATACACAATAAAGGCAAATAAAAGCTACATGTGCAAAGATGGAGAAGGAAATTCATGAGCCTATTTTCATACTCCATTTTGTAAAGGCTAAATGCTTAGATGAGTTATGTTTAAGGAAGTTGCACATTTTTTTGTGTGTGGTGAAACTGTCATATCATGTACTTAAGAACAAAAAAGGCTTCATAGCTAAATCATAGGGTTGTGACAAAAACCTTATAATTTATTTCAATGTATTCCTCAGTTGCTCAGTTTTATCTGCTACAATTTCACCTCTCACATTGTTAACATATATTTGAGGTTAGCAGTAGGTGATTAGTAGTGGACAAATCTCTAGCTATTATTTTAATTGTCTTTTAATCCAGTTTGTCAAAATACTGATGCTAAGTCATTTTTTAACTCAATATCCTATAGAGAGATTAAGAACAGAAAATCAAGTATATTAACATAGCAGACAGTTTCTGTTTTACATATAAGTATACACACATATAAACATGGCAAAACAATCTACTGTATAAACCAGGGAATGTTTACAAAAATTAAATGGAATAGGAACTATACACACACACATACAAATAAATAAATGAATACAGAACAATAAACAAGCAGAATAAAATTTGACCATTACAACCAAATAACCTTAAGTAGAAAGTTGAAGTTATTCAGTATGGCTCAGATAAGTGGGATATAGAGAGATGAAAGTAACTTTTACCCAAATAAAATTCCTCAATCTGATAATAAATAATAATAGGCTAGTTGAGTAATAGTTTGAATCCACTGGGTTTCCAGGGCTGGGGATTAACAACAAAAAGCAAGAAGAGTTGGGTTGCTGATAGAACAGGCAATAAAAATAAGTTGAGATTTCTGAGATAAGGACGTGTAAGAAGGCCTGACTAGGAATGAGACTTAAACCCAAAATTAAAGAAATCAATACTTGGCCATGGCTTACTAAGTAATATCTACACGGAAACACCAAGATTCATTTTTAAAATCAGTAACTGAGCAGCCCTGTCCTTTGCTTATTAGAATAAACTATCAGCCAAGAAAAGCTGTTGTGACAGAATACTTCTAGCACCGCATTAAATATCTATGCTGCCTCTTCTCTGGCAGGGGGGTCCATTTTGGTGTGGGGAATGGCATACAGAGAGTGTCACTCTTCTCCTCTAAAAACATGGGTTTCCTAGACTTCCTTATAGCCAAGTTTCCCTTGTTACCCAGTTAATCTTGAGGAAATTTAAATGGAAGTCATTAAGAAAGGGGTGTGTGTGTGTGAGTGTGTGTGTGAGTGTGTGTGTGTGTGTGTGTTTGTGTGTGTGTTTTAAGACAGACTTAGATAGCATGTCCCTTCAGGTTTTCTGCCATAAAACCTCATTCCTCTGGCCCAAAATGTGAGGATAGTGCCTGGGGGCAACACCTATCCTGACAGCATGAGGTCAAATCCACACATCAAGGATGGAGAAGCAGGAAGGAAACAAAGGTTTGATGTCTTCCTGCAGAGTTACACCAGCCTGCATCATCTATTTGGACTTACTAAACTTGAAAAAATAAACTATCTGTTTAATCCAATGTAATTCAGGTCATCAGGTTTTGGAAGCTAAATAGATAACTAATAGATTTAACTGATTTCTTGGAAGGATGACTACTCAGATGGGTGAGTCAGTCAACCTGTGCTCCCAGGCATCTGAAGGAGACATTTATCACTAAGGAAAGTAGGCAGCATAGAATATGCTGTTATTGTTCCAGAGCCATGTGAATTTCAGAAAAGTTAAGAGAGCTGCTTTAATATAGGAGCCTGTTAAAGATAATAATTAGGAAATGAGACTACTCAAGTCTCTCAAATAGAAGAAAATACCTTTTGAGTAAAGAATACTACAGATTCAAAGGGAAGTTCTTGTTTTTCCTCCGTAAACATGCCAGGAAAAAGAAAGAGAACATTCCATTTCCTGGAGATAGGGAATTAGAGCTTGCTGAAGACACACTCACCATACACTGTCAACCAGGGGTCTCTGGATGGGCTAGGATGATTAATAATAACTGTATTTTCTCAGGTATTATACCCAAATATGAGCAAGCATAGGGTGCTATGCATTCATTTGTGCATTTATTCATCAATGCATAAATTATTTACCTAAGAAGTTTTCATTGAGCAACTACTCTGCACCAGGATTTACTAGAATATTCTATCATTCTGCAAGACTACCATTAACCAGGACCTGGACTCATGCAAAAAAAGACAATTGGGAGTTCAATGTTTATCAAAGAAATAAGTGTTAGGACTGACTTCATCCTCATCCTAAACTGCTTCAATCTCAGTCCTCTCTTAAAGTCCACAAAAGTCACAAAGTACCTTGTGACTTATAGAATCTGCTCTGCAGATGGGATCTAATTAGAAGTGAAGGAGTGTTCTTGCCTCAGCTAATATACTTTCATACTCAGAGAGTTTCAAAACAGCAGTGTGAACAACTCAGACATGCTTATTGACCAGGTGCTTACCACCTATTTGGCAAATGTTGTTTATGAAGTTTTTAAGAAACAAATATTGATCCAAAAAATTCCCTTGCATTTAATATTCTGTCATTCTTCAAGGCCACTATTAACTTTGATGTACACATGCAATTACCTGTCTGTCTAAAGACTTTCAATTGCCCTAACTCTTGGGCACTACACCATGATTAAATGCATATAGGCAACAAGTTCTTGACTTGGGCAGCCAGAAAACCACTGTGGCGTAAGATCAATAGTTACATTGCTCTCCAAAGAATGCCTTTGTCATGCTTCCTGCATCCTCAAAGGCTCTGATAAATACTTAAAACTAGATTTGTTTTTCCTTTTGTACACATGTTGTTCAGGCAAATGAAACCTAAAAACTACCTAAGAAGAATCCAAAAGGCCCATATAGAAGTTAAGACTTTTAAAATATTGTAGAGCTCATAAAACACATTTTCAACTGGCAGGGCATCCACTTTATTGGGCTTCCATATGCTTCAGAGCAGGAAAACTTAACAAGCAAAAATGTAAAAATCTTGCATAAAGGTTTGAGAAAATCAATAGCATAAGCACAGAATGAGAGAGTCTTAATTTTGTAGTTGTTAGAATAAAAGACAACCAGGGCATATTTGCTGAACAACAACAAAAACTGCAATAATAGGTAACAATTTGATGCAAACATTTAAAACATATTTGCACGAACTGAAAATTATAGGAGTAATAATAATTTTTCTAAAAATTACATAAGACACACATAAGGCATAATTTGACATGCTGGGTGCCCCATTTTAAAAGATACGTTGACTAACAGGTGGGGGACCAGATGGTCATAAGAGCCATATTCAGCTGGAGTGACAGAGACTAAGGGAGATACTGCAGGCATCCTCAAATACTTCAAAGGTTTCCACATAAAAGAAAAGTAGGGGGGCTGGGATTGTGGCTCAGTGGTAGAGCGCTTGCCTCGCATGCGTGAGGCACTGGGTTCAATCCTCAGCACCACATAAAAATAAATAAAGATATTGTGTCCATGTACAACTGAAAAAATATTTAAAAAAAAAAAAGAAAAGTAGGTTTATTATTTACTAGCCTTATAACTACCAGAAGGAACACTAGGCAAAAAGAGTTTAATAATATAACAAATATTGACACTCATATATGAAGATTCCAAAAAGAGAAGGAATGGGGATTTGAAACTAAGCTACATGCCTACAGGGAAATTCTGATATATTCCCCTGTCCTGAATTCTTGCTTCTGGATATTTCTTTGGAAAAAAAATGATGGAGTTTATGATAAATAATAGGATAGCTTTCAGTCTAATTGCCAGTCAAGGAAACTGAAAATGGATTTATACGTAAGAGAAGGAAACTAACACAAACACCACCCTGCAATGTATTTGAATGTGCCCTAGCTAGGCAAGTAACTCTTCCCCCAAGTACCGTCATAGGGAGCTAAGTAACTGTTCACAAGAAAATAGACTTATGACTATCATCTCATGTAATTCTCATGTATTTTCATTCACATCTTTCGTTCTAGGGAAATACACCCCATGTGCTTCAGGAAGGAGTAGAGTGGAATACCAAAAGATATCTAAGAAAAACAAAAATGACTTTAACAACAAAAAACTGAGAATAAATGGCCACCAGTTCAAAAGCCTAAAAAGAAATAGTCTATAACACACAAAGAGAAGAGGCTTAATGGGAAATAGAAAAACAAGACCCTAATGATCAGAAAAAGCTGTGGATAATAAAGAAGACACAGGGACTATAAGGGCACATGTAAAAATAAATGGATTAACAAATACATCATTATATATGATATATGTGATTATATATATCAATATACACATACCTAACCTATGTATTTCCATTGTACTCCTCTGCAATTACATTGTACCTACTAAATTATCACTTTCTGATTAAGTTGATATATGTACTCTATTTGACCATAAATATAAAGAGTTTTATCAGCGCTCAAATTAGACTTGAATTCAGATCCTTGAATGACAAATTATGTGGACTAATCTCATAGAAAGTGAAACAAAACCCCCCATTCCAAATAAACAGGACCAGATAGTTTAAAGTGTCATATTAATTGTCCTCTGTATTGTGGCAGAATCGATGTACAGCTATTTTAGATACCTTTAGTCTGAAAAATCAGCCCGTTTCTGATGTTGTTTTTGACTTCTGACTAAAATCCCCCTCCTTAACATCCCCTATGGTCTCAAACACCCACGTATCTGAGTCTGACTGGCCTCCTGATGGTAGATGATACTGAAATAACCCCTGACCCACAGCTCCAGAAAGAGTGAAGAGCTGATGCAATGATCACTATCCCTTCCTGCCCGTTTCTGTGAGCTCTGATGCTTCCTAAAAGTACAGCTCCTAGTCCAGACCTTACTCTCCCAGGGTGAGGGGGTTGGAGGTAGACAGTGGGGAAGAGTGGTCGTGGCACACAACTGGGAGAAGGTTGTGGTGTGAACTGAGGGAATTAGAGAAGGCAGATGAGAGACCAAAATGAAGGTATCAAATGAATAATGACGACAGTTATTAGACAAAGATGAACACAACTTCCACAAAAAGTATTTCTTCTATTATTAAAAGCTCACCTCAGTGCTTACCTCTATCATAGAGACTCACTCCCTCATCCACTCCCAACTCCATTTATTTTTTGTGCCAGTTCCTTGGCACGATTTTTGCCACAGGGTACTGTTGTTCCATCTCTATTTGTATACATCATCTCTCTAGCTATACTGCAACCACATTAGGGCAGGGTACAGCTTTCTTGGTGCCTTGATTCTCCATTTCCTAAGCAGGTGTTTCAAAATGCAGCCTGCCTGCTACTTCTGACACTTTCCTACAAAGCCCAGTCTTAACATTGTACTTTATCCTGGACTTCCTGAATTTCTGGGGGATGCGCTCAGGAATCTGCATTCTTAACAAGAGACTGGGCAACATGCACTCACAAATGTTGCCAGCCTAAGTCCTAGCACAAAGCAGGTGCTCATAAATATCTGCAGCTACTGTTAAGATGATACTTTCTGGAGTATGTGCATGTATTTGTGAGAAACCAAGCTGTTGATTTGCTCAAGGTGTCCTTTCCCTGACACTGGATAGTAAATACCTCCAGGGATGATGTCCTTCCCAGACCATTCTCTGTAACTCCTTTTAAATGTTTTCCTATGGCACCCGGACCTTCCTAGAGCAAACCATAAATAACTGTTTATGTTAAGGAGGAGAAAGAGAAACGTGGTGGAGGAGGACAGTGGGCGGAGGGGAGAGATGACTTTATGGTTGGGAGGCATTATTCAGAAATCTCCTTTGTTTTGATGGTCTGCAACTCACTGGATTCTTTTGCTCTGCTCTTGCTAACATGGAGAATTATCCCCGAGATATTTTCTGAGATGACAACAGTCTGTGTGAACTGAAGACAGACCAAAAATGACTAACATACAACAAATCTGTCTTGTGAGACCAAGGAAAAATTGATCCCTCTCCTTCTCAAACTGAATTCAAGAAAATCCTTTCCATTTTGACATGCACATGTATGTTTATCTATGTGTATCTGTATGATTACTTCACATGGATAAACTCAGCAAGGAGTTCTGTTAATTAAGGGCAGGGTTAATGATTTGTAAAATGGACTTACACAGTCACCCATGCCTTCAAATTGTCTTTTATTATGAAAGGCATTCCTCCTCTCTCACTCACGTCTTACTCCCACACAAACCTTCTGTGCTTTTGTTTTATTATTACGAATAGTCAAAAGTCAAAGTTGGAAATTGAGACTTGAGAACATGTTTCTTATGTCCAAAATAACCGGGAAATGAGCTTCATTGCCTCTCTTGTTCAGGCTTCAATTTTTCCAATTTTGAGATGACCCCTGCTTTCCATTTCTATTTGTTTCTACTGTGAATAGGACTTGTACTCAAAAATTGCTTTCCAAAAAAAAATAAAACATTTGATTTTTTTTTTAAGAATAGAAAGATCTTTTTGGATAAAAGATTATCTAAGCATTACACCTAAATTATGAGGATGGTGTGGTCTAGTTAGGTTAAGTGATTTGCTCAAAGTTTCAAAATTAATCACTTACATACCAGAGTTCTTATCCTGGAATCAATGAATAAGCTTCAAAAGAACCATGAACTTCCATAACTGTATGCAAATTGTGTGTGTGCATCTGTGCATTCTTATGGACACAGGACTCATAATTTTATCAGACTTTCAAAATGTTCTTCCGTTTAACTGGGACAATTATGATTGTTACTCTAACTCATAATATGTTTTCACATTTATAAAATATTTAAATTTCCAAATATTAAATCTGAACTTCTAGCCAGCACAAGAGTTTTGTAGATAATTGTTCTGATGGTACACAATCTCAGATAACTGGAATCTTTAGGTACCTGGTAATTCATTACCTCTCATGCTATCATGGTTTAAAGCTCTAATCACTAGATAGATATTCCTATGGCTGCACACTTTCCTTCTCCATACTTTCTCACATTGATGTAAGAACTGACCTTTAGCCGGGCGCGGTGGCTCACGCCTGTAATCCCAGCACTTAGGGAGGCTGAGACAGGAGGATCGCGAGTTCAAAGCTAGCCTCAGCAACAGCGAGGTGCTAAGTGACTCAGTGAGACCCTGTCTCTACATAAAACACAAAATAGGGCTGGGGATGTGGCTCAGTGGTCGAGTGCCCCTGAGTTCAGTCCCTGGTGCCAAAAAAAAAAGAACTGACCTTTGAGGTCACAAAAAAACAAAGCTATTTTTGCTTACTCAAAATGTCTTTCACATATTTGAAGAGGACTGTTATATTCCCTGAAACTTCTGTTTCTCTTATCACAAGAATAAACATTCCCCAGTATTCTAGTCACCTTCCTAGACAAAAGACACTTAGAGTTGGAAGGAACACATTGCTATTTGTCAATACTCTAAAAACTTGCACAACCCAAAAATGTCAATAAGGGTCCACTTGGGGCCTGATGTGTCCAGGACTATTTCTTTCTGGTAGGCATTTTGTCCTTTTTTGCTGAGGATATTGTGGTAGTTTATTGTGTAACAGGAAAGGTCAGAGGTGAGTGGTTTTCCAGAGGTTTACCACCCAAAGTGCAACAGAGCAAAAGAATACTTGGCCATTCAGATCCAGCCCCAGCCACATCTCCAACTTTAATAGCAAATAAGAAATGTAAATAAGAAATGTGAACTGTCTAAAAGGACACAAAACACTTTTGTTTGAAAAATCTAGCATTTTTTCCCAGAGGTTAAATCAGAAGCAAACAACGGAACACACCTGAGCTTTATAAATGATTAAACCAAGAATGACCTAGAGGATAAAGGTTTTCCATTTTAAGTGTCAGAAAAATGCTCTTCTGGTTTGCTTGATTGAAAAGTTCCAGGAAACACTTTCTTTGCAATATATATGGCCTAAACTTCAATAATATAGCAACAATCACACAAATAATTTGAATCTAGTAGAGGGACAATATGCAAAATCAGTCTTTTTCCCTAATCCTACATTGACTGTTTACACCAGCATTCCCCAAAGACTTGCAGAAGCAGCATTAATCCCTCCAAATGCTCATGAAAGATAAAACAAAAACATTCCCTCCATATCTGCTTCTTTGCAGTCCCCACTGCAAATTATATATTTCAGACTCCAAGACTATCTCTTTTTTTAGAAAAATGCTTTTTATTAGTGCAGTATAGTTATATATAATAGTGGGGTTCATTTTGATGTAATCAAACATTCATAGAAATTAATTTGCTCCATTTCAGTCCCTAGTGCTTCTTCTTTCCTTCCCCTCCTCCTTTCTCTCATTCCCCTTCCTCTACTCTACTGATCTTCCTTCTATTTATTTATTGTTTTTTAATAAAACTTTATAGATACATAAAAATGTAGAATGCACTGTGGTATATTCCCATACATACATAGCATAATTTTGTCCAATTCACATACATACATAGCATAATTTTGTCCAATTCATTCCGTATTCCCTTCCCTCCTGTCCCTCTTTCCTCCCTCTTAATCTCTTTCCTCTACTCAACTAATCTTCCTGCTATCTTTATGAGATTCAGTTCCCCTGTTTTTCCCTCACTTTCCTCTAGCTTCTGCATATGAGAGAGAATATATGACCCTTGATTTTCTAAGTTAGGCTTATTTCACTTGTCATAGTGTTCTCCAGTTCTATCCATTTACCTGCAAATGCTGTGATTTCATTCTTCTTTGTGGCTGAGTAAAACTCCATTGTGTATATATACCACATTTTATTAACTCATTCACCTGTTGACAGGTACCTGGACTGGTTCCATAACTTGGCTATTGTGAATTGTACTACTAAAAGCATTGATATGCCTACATCATGACGGTATTGATTTTAGTTCTTTTGAATAAACACTGAGGAGTGGGACAGCTCGGTCATAAGGTCTTTCTGTTCCTAAGGAATCTCCCTTTTTGAAGATATCCATTAACATCCCAAACTATATCTATATCTATCTATCTATGTACACTTACATATCAGATCAACTATACATACATACTTTAGGTACTATTGTAATACTGACCTAATTAATTACATTCCTGTTAAACATCCACTTTACTCAATGTTCTAATACTTTTAACAAGTGTGAGTGTATACTCTTGGTAGTAACACCCTGTTCTCCTTTATGAACATCCTTTACCCAACATCCTTGTGAGCCACAACACACCCTAATGAGGAGCTCCTAATATGATTAATTAGATTAAGGGATTGTGTATTTTACTCAAGACTAGGGTGTCTACATCAAAGATTCTACCCTCCACTCCCACCATCCCTAATATAGGCAGAAGACTGAAATCAGGCTTGAAACTGTGGATACAAAAAACTGCTATTATCTCTTCCCTTCCTGGCAGTCACATGGCTAAGGGACCCCACCTCTCCATGGGGTTCCACACTCTCACTTGTAGGAAGGACTCAGAATGAGAGTGATAAAAAGACTCAGATGTGTGAGAAAATCTCATTTAGACTTCAAGGCCACATTGGATGCTTTAATTTTATTTTATTTTCTAGAAAGTCCTGCATTTGAAAATACCTGGGCACACATTCTGTTCTTTAAGAATCCTGAGGCAATGTGTGTGTGTGTGTGGGGGGGCATAATGAATGAGCTATTCAAAATAATTCTAGATTTTGACTATGATATCAAAATAGCACCAAAGTTACTATGGTCATTATTTTGTTTTTTAGGCTCTTACATTTCAAACATTTGTACTGAAACATCTGCAAGTGGATGAGGAAATATCCTAGGTTTGTTTCAAAATAATCCAGTTGAGGGGTACAGATGGAAAATTGGGGAGGGGCTATAGAATAAACAATTAAATAATTGTTAGAACTGGATGATAGAGTCATTTGGATTCTCTTAACTTACCTATTTACTTTTCTGTGTGATTGACATGTTCTGTGATTAAAATTAAGTGTAAGAGAAGCACTAAGTTCCCAAACAGAATTGCCAACTCTCAGAAATAAACCTACAAACATAAGTGGAAATAGTTGGAAAGTTTTTGCCAAATGGCCAAAACATTCAGTACTATACTAATAGTTTTTGTTGAAGCTACTGTTTCTAGTTACACTACCCATAAACACAGCATTCTTGAGCATTTTCTAAATTTACTTGAGTGATTGACCTTATTTGACCAAAGAGAAAATATTAAAATCACCATAAAACTACATAATCATTGATTGCATAATAACATGATAAAGATTTTTAATAGTCAATATCTCATGGAGAATTAAGAATTGCATTCAATATTTTAAAGCTCTATTTTTTTAAATCCACATTTGGTGAACTGCAAATAATTTCAGTTTGAATGCCAGCAAATGCAACAAGTTTCTGTAAAATCTTTTGAGTGTAAGAGGCTTCCTTTTGACAGATTTCTTAAGTTATGGAATGCAGCCATCAGCAGTCTGTGGAAAAATGAAATGCTGCAAGTCTATTTTTATGCAGCTGGGATCAAGTTACTAAATGGATCAAAAGAAATAATTTCTTTGAAGAGGTGGCTGTTGACACCAGTGCCCTAAAAATAAGTGCAATTTTGTGGATACAAAAACTTGTTTATATCTCAGTGGAAGTAACTATAGATATATTTTCCATATATACACCCGCACTCAAGACACGTTGGATGCCATTCCGAACATATTTTAATATAGTTCAGCTTAACATTACTGTTTTTAAGAGAAAGATAACTGTTTGCTATCTCTTGAATAATTGACACAACTAAAGACAATTATAACTATCAGGCTTAGCTTACTGGGTTAATAACTAAAACGATAACCATCATTTACCTAGCCGAACTCTTTCTGTGCCAAATATCAGTCAAAACTTCTCCAATGTCATTTTTTTAATTTCAGACTGAATTTTTATTTTAATAGCCAACTATGTTACTATAATTTTACAGATGGAGAAGCTGATTTCTAAGGGTTTTAAGTGTAACATGCCAAAGGTTACACAGCAAGGATGTCTCTAAAGTGAAATCTGAAAGCTAGATTTTTATTCCAAAGTTCTTAATCACTAAATTATATGCTACTTCTTTAGGTTAGACAATATATCAATTGATTCCAAAATATAGAAAAATATTTAAAAATAAATGTATCTCAAATCTCTTTGTATATGAAAGTCATCTTGCTTACTGAAAATATGGTATATTGAAAGGTTATAGCGATAAACAAAGCACATGGAAGACTACAGAGTTTAAGTACATGGAAGGGTCGGGACTGCTAAGTAATAGTGAGATAGAATTTTTTGCACCACTGTAAAAAGTCAAAGAACAAAAGAACTCAAAAAGAGTACTGCAGGGGAGCTGGGGTTGTGGCTCAGTGGTAGAGCACTTGCCTAGCATGTGTGGGGCACTGGGTTTGATTCTCAGCACCACATAAGAATAAAATAAAGGTCCATTAACATCTAAAAAAGTATTTTAAAAAAGAGAAAGAGTACTGCAGGATATAAGAGGAATGGTTGATCTGAGAATGCAAATGAGAATATTTTAAATATTTGGTGGGGGAGGTCTAAGGAGACACTGGAGAATTGATCCCAGGGACTTTATCACTAACTACATCCCTGGCTGTTTTTATTTTTGATTTTGAAATGGTCTCTCTAAGTTGCTTAGGGCCTTCCTGAGTTGCTGAGGCTGGCCTCAAATTGCAATTGTTCCATCTCAGCCTCCCTTATACTCTTCAATTCCATATTATATATATATATATATATAGAGAGAGAGAGAGAGAGAGAGAGAAAATATTAAGAAATAAAATATTAAGAAATAAAATTATCTCAAATATCTTTGCATATGAAAGCCATCTTACTTCTCTCTCTCTCTCCCCCACCCTCTCTCTCATATATATATATATATATATATATATATATATATATACTGAAGTGGAGTATAATAGAAATGGCAAAAAAGTTCAACATTTTTAGTATTTCATTACTACCAGAAGAAATTATGCATACAAATTGAATTTGAAGTTTCTAAAAGGCTTAGAAACAGTACAAAGAGTTAGAAACAATACAAGAATATTTCCTACCATGTACATCTTCAGAGAGGAAATCAATTTTGATAAAAACAAAAACTTAGTGATTTAGGTTATGATCAAATTATTTATCTCCATTTGTGTTCTGTTGGCAGTAACTCTAAGACTTTGCTCTGCCAAGATTTGAAGCAGACTGGGAAAAAATATGAGACAGAAGTTACAACGATCCTCCCAAACACATCCCTCTAGCACTGTGGTACATTTGAGCCACCCGTATTCTGTTAGTAGATTTATTTAAACAGTGGTGACATGTAGGTCAAATGGGTTTTGGTGCTGTGGTTTTCAGAACAACTTGGTAAAATTGGGGAAAAGGATATTCTCCTTTTGTTGCTCAGGAAGTTATGAACAGAGAGATTTTGTTCATAAAAATTCAATTAATTGAAAGTTATAAAAATAATGTAGACACTAGTGAAGAACACATCTATAAAAAGACCAAGAGTAGACATAAAGATAATTTTCTATGCGGCTGATCACATCATTAAGCAGAGTTTTCTTCCCTTGGCATGTACAGAGTCAGAACTAAAATTTAGAATCATAGGTTTTTAGACTCAAAAGAGTCGTTGAAGGTGAGCTATTAGTTGTTCTAATCTCTAGAACTTGTAGATACAGTGAAGTCTAGAAAGAGGAACTGATCCTCTATAGGTCTTTCAACAAGTCATGTCACTTCTGGGTTATAGTCTCACATCCTTAAAATGGAAATTTGGAACTAGTTGATTGCCAAAGTACCATCCTGCTAAATACTAGGTGGTTTCCTAACCTGTCAAAAGATAGATCGAGTTTCTGGCAAACACTACACTGAAATCTCCCTTCCTCCCTCCATCTTCCCAGTCCAGTTTGTGTTCTGTCAATTGCTCAGATAGATCACTGTCTCTACATACTCATGAAATGTGAGGGAATATACCACGAGGAAATGGGAAGGGAGAAATGAAGCAAGGGAGGAGGGAGGGAGGAGTCACACACATTTTAGAAGGGCACATTTTATGAGGAAAGAATAAAGTGGTTGAACCCAAATATATGTGTCAATTCCAGACCAAGCCAAAGAGAAGTGGGAAGGAGGGTACTGCAACTCTGTGAGGTGTGATTTCTCCATAGAGGAAAGAGAAGAGTCAGCAGGAATTAAGAGTATTTTTTTAATTGTTCAATTTCACTGATAATATAATTCAGCTCTCTGACTCTAGGCAAAACTTGGCTTTGAAAACCTACCCACGAAGAAGAGAATTATGCAATATAGGTTACTTAGTACAAGGAAAGCTAGAGATTAGCCATGTAAATAAGCATTTGTCAATAAGCTGCTACCTAAAAGAATGGAGACTGGGTCTAATTACTTCTTTCTTTTTTGGGGTGATTCTCACAGGCATATATGTTTATTATCCTAGGAACTCCATGAGAATTTGCTGTATGTGGATGCTAGTATTCATTTAATATGATGATTTAGGGCTATCAATAATATATATACAGTAAGAGGGAGAAAAATACAGCCATAAATGTAGATGATCCATTCCAAATTTTATGATCAAAATAATCAGTTTACTCTGAAAAGTGATTGTAAGTTTTAAGTTCACAAAAGGAATTCAAGTGATATCACAGACCAGGTAATGTAAAAAGGGAAATCTTTCCTGAACCATAGTTGGTCTAAGTTATATTCAGAAAAGGTAACATTTCTTTATACTCTGACTGCTCCCAGGACTTTTCTCTCACTCACATAATTTAAAAATATTTGTGGAGTCATTTGTTTAATATAAATATCCCCAGACTTTCCAGAGGGACTTTTTTGGTCATTGGCATAGCCCCAGCATTTATAGAATATTTGTCATGCAGCAGGCATTCAATAAATGTTTATTAAATGAAGAAATGTCCATGTTGCAATGTGCTCGAAGAAAGGAGAGGAATGGAGGGGGAAAACCAGACAATAAACAATACATCCCTATGGAAAAGAAAGAGAGAGAAGCATAATTCAGAGGAAGGGGATAAAAGAGATGAACAGAGACCCCACTGTCAGGATGACATTCAGGATGACCCCTTTGTTTCCTACGTTCGGAGACCCAAGTCAAACCTCTGAGCAGTCAGCATATTCACACACTTTAGATTTTCCTAGCAATGCCTGGAGAGAAAGGCTAGAAAAGGGAGAATGGAAAATGAACGTTAGAGAGCCTGGCAGGGAATAATAACAGTGAAGCAGACAAACTCTATTGTGTACAAGTCCACAGTCAAAGATTTTCTACCTCTCTGAGAATCAGTCTAGCTTGCAGGTAGAGTATTGACGGCTCGGCAGAGCACCGTGGCCATAAAACAGACCACTGAGCCAGGCAATAAAAGAGAGAGGGAGAGAGAATAAGAGGTCTAATGTCTTGTTTATGTCCCCTTTATAGCATCTTTGAGATGCTCTGCAGTCCCACAGCTGGCTTTAGTTCATATGCTTTTCTGATTAAGGCAATACATACCAAAGCAATCTAATATTAATGTGCAATTTAGAAAAAATAGAGGGGTGTGGAAAAGGGGAAAACTTCACAAACAGGTTACAAAACAATAACAAGATACAAGACTTGCATAATTCTTTTTTAAATACATGCTTTATTATAAGTCCCTAAAACATTTATAACTCATTTTAAACACCCAATTCTACCATATTGTATTTAGTGACACTAATCCTTGTTTATAGCCTAACCCTTTGAGAATAAGATTATGTTCCCTGTGAAGAGTAGTAACAAGTTTTATTATAACACTTCTGATCAAAGATTTACAAAGACCTTAAATGAAAAACAAAAATGACTAGGATAATATTCAACGTGGAAAAAAATGTATTTAAAATGAATTGTAAAGCTTGATGGATGAAATGTCTGCAAAAACACTTTCTAGAAAAAAAATTAAGCTTTTCATTAAGAACTTAACTACTGTTTTTAATTTTAAAGACTGGTTTTATGCTTGTAATTATAACATTGTGAAATTCAGCCAGCTTGGAGAAGTCTGAGTACTTGATAAAAATTTACTGAAGTGTTCAGTTCTTTGCATTGTTAGGAAAGAATTACATATACATATTATTTTTTCCTTTAGGAATGTCCACCTTAAATTTGCTAATAATACTGAATAGCATGTGACTATCTTACCTGTCAAATAGTCCTAAGGTTTGAGGGTAACCATTTCAAATAAGCAAATTGTTATGGAAATGTTTTAATATTATTGGCTCTAATCTTCAGATTTCTACTGATAATAATGATGGAATGGTTAAGTGAAAATTGGAAGACAGATATTTATATTCTGGTTCAGTCATTTATTACCTGAGTCCCTATTTTCTCATCCATAAAGTGAGAAAACATATCCAGCCACTAGGGATTATGTGGTGATTGAATAATGTGTCTTGTGCAAAGTAGTGGATAGCACAGTGCCCAGTACATAATGCACACTCAATAAATGGCAGCAATTTGTAACTATAGTAAGTGATTGTTAGTATTAATAATAAAAGCCACCCATTATAGAGGAGTATTGTTACCATCACAAAGCTTGATGTCTATCTCAATTCTAAGAAAGGCTATTTTCTACCTTCTCTCTTCTCTGAATTTCTACTTATGCCATATTATCATCACCAATAAATATTTCTTGTAAGCCTAATAAGCATAAGGGATTACATTAGGCCTTCTCAAGGATATAGCCAGAATCAATCATTCTCTCATGTTGGCCACTATCAGATACTTCCTCCATCACAGCTGTAATATTCTATATTGTGATGAGTCAGTTGTATCTTATTTAACCCACTGGGTAGTATGTACCCAGCATATTGTCTGGAATATAACAGATGCTTGTGCAACATGGAATGAACTTCAAAAAGTTCAAGTTGAAGAGACATAATACATATTTCACAAATCTACAGAAGTGGGCAAAGTTTCACATCCTTACAAGGAAAAACAATTGGGGAACTGCTATAGTTAGTATATAAGTGGAATAATATTTGCTCATGATAGTTTTCTGGGTGATTCCATCCTATGCAGGTTTATGAAGGAGGGAATTGTAGGAGAAGAGGCAGGAGAAAACTCTTGAAGGATGAATGCTCAAAGAGTAGCTAGGGGAAGAACGGGATTACCCACTGAGCTCAGGGCATGCCAGTCTCAGATTTACAAAGAAACTGACAAGTAGAAATTGGAATTTATTAAGAGGTCTAAAGCTTTTAAACAGGAGGAAAATCAGCTTTTGATTATGAAAAGGAACTTGAATAATATAGAAGAGCATCCAAGAGAGTAATGCCCATCAAGAGAAATTACTCTAGATATTAATTTTAAATGTAAGGTGAAGGAGCCAAGTTTAACCTAATGATAAAACAAGTCTCCACGGCTTCCTTAACTAGAAATATGTCCCAGTGCAAATCAGCTGATGAGAGGGACTTTCCCCAGGAGAAGGCTTGACTATTCTAAGGTTTGGAGCCATAGATGTGCCCTGAAGAAATGACTTAAGATGAGTCCTTAGGTGTGCAGGATTCTAGGAATCCCAGAAAAGACTGCTATAGTGTAGCCACAGAAGTTATTGAGTTTTATGAGCAACGAGGATCATGTCTGAGGTTGATTGTGAAGAGGAGATTCTGAAAAGCCCAGAATAGCCACGGAGTAGAAATATGGTACAGCTTAGACTCTGAGGAGGCAACCCAGGGAGTTGATTCACTGTCCTGCAATAGGGAGTAGCTAGGACTTATCTGAGAATAAAATCTAAGATTGGTCTGGTTTTAGGCAGAGTATAGAGTAGCTCAATCTCTGACCAGATCTAAGAGAACAAGTTCAAGATGAGGTTGTAAGAAAGCCCTTATAATTCTACTTGTATTTCAATAAAGATCTCAAACCCTTATCACTAAAGTACACAAATGACTGGTACATAGTAGGCACTCCAGATTTTCTTGGTAAATTAACTTGTTATACTGTTAATTCCTCATTGTATTGGTTTTTCCATTGGTGGAGTAAACATTTATCATTATATTTTCATTTTAACATAGGAGTAGTTTTCTCATGATGTTGAGGTGACAGGTGAGAAATAACAAATGCCAGTTTTGACAATTTTTTGAAAATCTATCAAGGATGCTATATTATCAATCATCATGGCATATGAGAGAGGAATTTTATACCATTCTGTACTGAAAAGTCTGCCATTCTTCAAAAGTACTAGGAAATATGGAAGAAACTTTTCTCATGGGTATTAGCACTAATTTTTCTTGAGCAAACAGCATGCCACATACGAAAGAGCCAATGGCCAAGAACCTTCCCCTGGACTGGCAACAGGTCTCCCTAGGTGGTGGTTTATCATGAAAATCAACATAAAAGGAACAGCCCACCTACATAGGCAGCTGTCAGCAGTTCCCCATGGGAAGACCAGTTCTGATCCAAGTGAGGATAGGAAGCCACTAGAGAGTGGAAGGACAGACCCATTGTGGAAGTTAGGTGTCTCTGGGTCATTTTTTCTAATGGAAAGTCCCGGCTTTTGTGGGCCTTACTCCAAAGGCCATGCTAACTCAGAAATAACCTTCCCTTAGGAAGCTTTCTTGATTTGTCTCTGGCTCACCATACATTTTCTCTTCTTTTGGATGCTTCTAGCACTTATCCTGACTATTTTACTCATTTGCATTTCCTTCTTTCCTTTAGAATTGTTCCCATTGTCACATACATTCTTAGTTATAAGCAAACTGTTGGCAGGTGATACTCATTTTCCTTTGTATTTGACTCTTCCAAGTTCAATCAGGTTGTTAAATGAATGAATATAGATTGGGATTTGACTAAAACCTTGAATCCTAAATTAGGTCTTCTTAGTACATTACTCTGAGGTTTCAAAAGAGTCTGACCAGGACAGAATGTGATCTAGTCAGATGACTCAGGGTTGAACTGTCTTAGGAGACACTCAGGAGGGCACCTGGAGTCCCGCTATCCCCCTATCCACTTCTCATTTGGATTCAGCACACCACCAGCTAATAGGAGGTGATTAACAGCAGAGACAAGAATGAAAAAAGGTAACACCACTGATGGGAATTCTCCACAAAATCTGAGATTTCCTAGACTTGAGACAAATGAGATCTTAAATATTCTGTTCAATTGTACATTGACCACACCTCCCACAACACTGCTCTTTCCCTTTCTCAGAGGGAATGAATCTAACCGCCCCCCACCAAAAAAAAAAAAGACACTACTAAGTAATGGAAAGAAAATGGGCTCTGATAGTCACTGAACATAATCTATCCTACACATTAAATAATATTTTGCAGTGTTTCTTTTACAGTGCTTCTTCTCTTGACTGTAAACTTGGAAGTCTTGAGCAGAATGATCTTTTTTTTTTTAGCCCTAGTAGCTCCTGTTGCTGATTCCAGCTCATCAGATCTCTACCTGACAAAGTTTTGCATCACTGGGGAACATACTACAAAACAGACAAGGCTGGCAAATAGCAGCTTATCTTACATCATTGTGAGAGAGTTTTGCTGCAAATACTCATTCAACTTGAGGCCAGATCTACATGTTGAACTTGCATAGACAACTGACCTTTGCTAGATTTTGAAGATAAGGGAGGGAGAGGGAACCTCTCTCCATTCAACTTTTATTCACGCTGAGAAATAAATAGATCAGCATTAAATGTCCTCTTGGCTATTTCTGCCTTTTGCCTCAGAATATGGATTTCCCTAAGTGAGGTAAAGCTTGAAAAAGAAATTAGCTAGTAAATATTTTCCTACCTATTGACACATAGTAAATTATTCTGGCTTTAAAAAAACAATGCATCCTACTGGGGAATGATACTGGCCAAATTATATTGTTATACTGTGTCCATGTACAAAAAATAACAAATTCTCCCATTATGTACAACTAAATATAACAAGTAAAAAATGCAAAAAAAAATTCATCCTCTCCATAATGTATTGTGAGAGCCCATTTTTCTACTGAAATCTTCAGGTTGATAGATCTTCTTATCTGTTACAGAAAAAGTCCAACTTCACCCCAGACTTGGAAACTCCACTTATGGTGGCTAATGTTTTCTTTAATTCCATGACTTTGACATGCTTCTCCTCCTTCTTCTCCTCTTTTTTTTTTTTGTCCAATACTTCCTGTAAAATTATTATTACTACTTTTGGAGCCACCCACCACTCCCTCTCGCATCTCTGTCTTCTCCACCCTCTCGCATCTCTGTCTTCTCCAATCAGAGGGAACAGAAGGTCTGTTCCCTCTGAGACCCCAGGTTTTTCCCAGCTGCTTATTAGGATCCTTCACCCACTCAGCTCTTGCCAACTTCTGCGCCACTGTCCCTTAATCTTGGATCAGCCTTTTTCTGATCAATGTGTTTAGAGTTACCTCCAAACTTCAGAAAGAAAATTCCTTGGACTCTATCTGTCTAGTTTCAATGATCACTCTCCTAACACTTTAACACGTTGCTAGTGTGATGCTCAACATTGTCCAAAGTCCTCGGTGTTAAAGGCTTAGTCTCCAGGGTGGTGCCACAGGAAGGCGGTAGACCTTTAGGAGGTGGGGCCTAGTGGGATGTCCTTAGAATCTGGGAGCACCAGAACCGATTTCCTTCCCATTCTTAATCTGATTTTGTTGTTGTTGTTGTTGTTTGTGGTGGTGGTTTTCTTTTTCTTTTTTGGGGGGGCGTGGTCTGAGAGGAAAAAAACAGAATCGTGGGAGATGTGGCCCATACACAAATGAAAAATATACTTAAAAATCATATTTTTTTGTTGTTGTTTTGTTTTGTTTTGTTTTGTTACCCGGGATTGAACTCAGGGGTATTCGACCACTGAGCCACATCCCCAGCCCTATTTTGTGTTTTATGTAGAGATAGGGTCTCACTGAGTTGCTTAGTGCCTCACCCTTACTGAGGCTGACTGTGAGCTCCTGGTTCTCTTGTCTCAGCTTCCCAAATGGCTGGGATTAGAGGCATGCACCACTGCACAGGGCTAAAACTCACATCTGTTTTGAGCCTAGGAAATCTCAGATCATTTGGAGACTTCCTCTCAGTAGTAGCAGCTGTTCTTTTTCATTCTTGCCTCTGCTATTATTCTCCTTGGGAGTGTGCCCTTCCTAAACGAATGATTACACTCCAGCTTCTTCCTCTTTCTCTTCTTCTTTTTGTCTGTGAGGTAAGCAACTTGCTCCATAAGGTTCTCCCCACCATTGTCATCAGGTACCACCATCAGAAGCCCAAAGCAATAGGTCCTCCCCATCCTGACCTCAAAATGACAAAACTGTGAGCCAAACTAAACCTTTTCTCTTTAGATGTTAATTATCTCAGGTATTTTGTCACAGTAACAGAAGCTAACACAAATGCAATTTTTTTAAATACATGAATTAGCAAACATTTCAGAATTTTCAGAGTTTACTCTAAATATTCCCAAGGTGCACTCAGAATAAAACTTTCAATTTTCCACTTTTATAAATGGAATTTTTAAAAGGCTGAACCTCAAGAAATGAATCCCTATTGCAGTCTCTGCATCAATGCATAAGTATAGCAACATTAATATTGCTTTGGGCAGTTTAGAGTCTAGACACTGTTCTGTATACAGTTAACAATTTACTTTCCTTCTCTAGTATTATAGTATTATACCATGTCAGAGCCTAATAAATCAAATTTTCTGTAGACCACAGCATAGTTAACTTACTCAAATGACTTCCTTAATTCAGTACTGCCAGAAAGCATTTGAAAGCAGCAAATCCCAAAAGTCTTAGTGACTTGTACATTATGCTAATGAAACTCATGTATTCAAGCTACCTGGGAATGTTGGTGGCATGTGGCTTATACCTCAAACCAGCACTGTCAGTGGGTACACCAGGAGTGACAGCATGCCATTTTCCTTTCTTTTTCTCAGCTGCACATTACCACCACTGTGATTTCTACCACAGTGGATTCTCTTTCTAGGAAGCTTTCCAAGCTGTCCCTCACTAGGAGTTGCCTTTAACCCTATGCCTCACTTAGAATACTGATAACATATATCGTCATGTATTCCCCATGCTGTTACACAATTTAGTGAAAACTTTGATAATATAATGAAACATATGTCTCTTTCATTTATAAAATGATCTCAAAATTTAAAAACCTAATCTTACAAGAATTCAATTTCAGAAGTTTCCTGATAAGAAAATAAAAGTATTTATTATTAAAAATCTGTAAACAAATAAAACTTTTTCAAAATACATATTAAGGTGACATATCAAAATATAATTGTGGTCATGTTTCATCACTAAAATATATATACATATCCATTTATAGATTTATAAATATCTATACAGTAGTCCCTCCCTTATCCACTATAACCAGACTACCAGATTTAGAATTTAATGTGTTTTTTCTTAACTAAGCACTTACCATGCTCTGTAGCTAAATTAGCACACATTTCTTTTTCCTTCTTTACAGTTTCATGAATAGAAAATTCATTTTTACTATAGATCTTAGCAACCTCAACACACTATTTTTTTCCTTTATTAAGTTCAGAATTTTTACTTTTCACCTAAAGGAAACACTTTATACCACCACAGTCAACCTGACAACCAGGTTGTCTGCTTTGGTTAACTGTTGAGCAGCATATACAGTGTGTAAATGTTGGGCAAAGGGATAATTCATATTATAGGTAGGTGGAACTAGAGGACTGGAGACTTCATCATGCCACTTAGAATGATGTTTTATTTAAAGCTTATAAATTATTTATTTCTAGAATTTTCCAGTTAATATTTTAAACCATGGTTGACTGCGGACAACCAAAACCAGAGACTGTAGATTTTTGTGTGTGTGTGTGTGTGTGTGTGTGGGACTATTGTGTGTGTGTGTGTGTGTGTGTGTGTGCACAATATATGTGTGTGCATATAACTATAAATATATTTCTATATAAAATCTTTCTGAACTTTCCAATTTTTATTTAATCATGATATAATACTTGGATAACAAAAATATTATTTTAAAAATTCCAAAATCATGAGTGGTGGCTGCCCAAACAGTGATGGTTCTGATGAGGTTGTTTCAACTAATGAGTCTTACAGCAGGGAGACTTGAGCTGTTTCTCTCTTTCTTTCTCCCTCCCTCTCCCCCTCCCTCCATCCCCTCTTTATCTCTCTCTTTCCCTCTTTTTTAACCTACCCAGGATGAAAAAGTGCAAATCATATTGATTATAGATTATTAAGATTAGCATAAGCAGATATGTCCAATAGTGTCAGAGTCCCCGAATTGAGGTGTTCAAGAAGGCAGGGAAAATTGGCAGGAGTCACTGATGGGAGCTCATGCATGGTTCTTATTCTCTATTGCAATTTCAACTACTTATGATTCTAAATCTCAGTGGAAATAGGAATAACAATTCCTGTTTCCTGCTGAGTCAGACATATTCTCCCATGATAGGACAAGATCTGTAGAAGAATACTGTGCTACGCAGGAGAATTGCTAGATTCTAGTTGTAGCCTCAAGCAGGGTACTTAGCCTGCTGTTGAACTCAAGTTTCTTCATCTAGTTCTATTTACTGGTATGTGGCCAGGGGCTGCATAAGAAAACGAATGGTTTATGTGCAGCATTATATCTATTACTCTCACAATAGTACACTAAATCTGTCATTATCTTTAATTTATAGTTGAATAAACTGAGGCTCCTCATAGATTATACCTAAAGTTCTTTCTAGAGGGGACAATTACAGCCACTTCAAGTTGCCACTACAACCAGATAGAGTCTAACTCATCCCATGGTTTCTCAAGTTTTCCATGTAATACTTGTTTATTGACAGATATTCAGCTTGCCCAGTATTGTCAATAAATAAAACAATAGATTTTTACCTGAGGAATAGAAAGGAAACAGTGCAGCAATTGAGATTTCTTTTATTCAGAGCCGAAGCAATATGCCTGACAATTTTTTTTTTTTTTGGTACTGGGGTTTGAACCTGAGGGTGCTTTACCACTGATCTATATCCTCAGTCCTTGTCATTTGTTATTGAGACAGGGTCTCCCTAAATTGCCCAAGCTGGCCTCAAACTTGCAATCAATCCTCCTGCTTCTTCCTCCAAAGTCACTGGGATTGTAAGATTCTACCTCCCCACATGGCTGGCTCGACATTCTTCACATATTTTAAAATATATCCCATTTGTAACAATTACAATAGATTTCAAGGGGAAAATAACTTGATAAGAGATAATAAAATGATCTTATCTGAAAAAAATCCATTTCTAATTAATTGGTACCAACAAAACTTTTTTTCTATCTCACTAGAACTCTGATCTGGGTGCCCTCAGGCTCCAATCACTTAAAGGAGGGTGAACAGACCTAATAGTAGTCACTTTAATTATGTCTCCCTAACAACATAGGAACATGCTGTCCTTTAAAAATATATAATTTTTTTAACCTTTGCATTTTTTATTTACTCAAACCTAAATAGAGAACTTCTGCTAAGGTAGAAGAAATGAATGCCAAGTTCAACTCAATTCAGTTAGTTGTGCTAAAGGCTAAAATTACAGGAACAGCATGAAGAAATAATTGACAGCTGAAGTGCATGGTCCTACGAAGCCTCTCTTCGGGGAATCTGTGATTGCTCTTAATGGCATTTTCAAAAAAATGGTCCTGTTAATTTTTAAGATATTTTTAAACACTCGATTTCTTTTAAAACAATCAGCACCATTATGAACTCCCAGGAGGCTCTGAATTAAGAAATGAATACCTTTATTTCATAGCATTTTACAAAATACTGTGTGTGGACAACAAATATCAGATTCATTAGAGTCCTAAGTAATGCAACCCAAGTCCTAAAAATGTGGGACTTAAAGATGATTAGATAATTAATCACAATTAAATTCGTCAATTGATCTTAATGGAGCTAAACACAAGAAACACAAGCGGAGTCTATTGTTTTATCATATACTGTCAGTCTTTTGTTGCTTTACTCTTCTAGAGATTAAAAGTAAGCTATTTCACAGAAGAATCAACCATGATAGAGAAAAAGACAACTTTGTTTTTGACATATGTTATTATTTGAATGTATGTGCCAAGTTCATGGGTTGAAAATCTAATCAATACCACAGACACGCTTGCGCATGTCCATTTGTGCTGTCTTGACTTTCTGCCTTCCACCATGGGATGACACAGCATGAAGACCCTCACCAGAGTCCAATACCTTGATATTGGACTTCCCAGCCTCTAGAACTGTGAGGAATAAATACTTCTTCTTTATAAATTATCCATTATTGGTTATTCTGTTAGAGATACACAAAATAGATTAAGACAAAGTGATTTTCAACCAGAACATTCACAACCTAAAGAAATAAAATAGATTGATTATGAATAAAAAATGTACTAGAATTACCATTTCAATTGTACAAAACTGGTATATATCTACTCATAAGTTAAATGCAATGTATATCTATATTTGTAATTACTTATAGTCACCATCAAACATGACCCTATTCTTCATCTCTTTGATGACCTTCTGGAGATCATCATTGTGTAGAGTATCTGCCTCAGCTTTGCCAATGCTTGGAAACTGGGGCATATGTAGTAGCTCTTTCATAGACACTTGGAACTCTTACAAATGCTGCACTTTATCTTTATTGCACTATATACAAATGAGGGTTTGGCTCTTTTGCATCCTGATAGTGAAAACATCTTCCAGAAATGATCCCCATCAGAGAGTTGGCAGCAACTCTGAAATCTGGCTCCTCACAGAAGGGCATTCTCTAAGGAGTGCTATTGCTTTAGAATTGTAATTTTATGATCCTCAATTCCATTCCATCATATTGAAATTTAGGGTTTTTGTTGAAACTGATCCTTATAGTCTGGGAATTGCAAGACATTCTGGCCTTATCATTTTTCAAAGACACCTTTCAACCATTCTTTTATTCTTCCACTTATTGGACTTTTTTTTTTTTTTTTTTTTGTACTAAGGATTGAACTCTGGGCCACTCAACCACTGAGCCATATCCCCAGCCTTATTTTGTATTTTATTTAGAAACAAAGTCTCACTGAGTTGCTTAATACCTCATCATTGCTAAGGCTGTCTTTCAACTCGAAATCTTCCTGCCACGGCCTCCTGAGCAGCTGGGATTACAGGTGTGAACCACCATACCCGGCTTCGAAATTCTTTTATTGAATGTTTTCACTCAATAAGGGTTCTCTGAGAGACTTGATGATCACAAGAGCAACAACAACAACAATATCAAAACCTGGTTGCTACTTTTGAGACATTTATAGCCTGGCTACATATGTGGTCATCACATTAAACAAAAACACATTTTTGTGGCTTTAAGAGTCTGCTTATAAGCAGCAGTATATGGTCAACTTAGTAAGGAAGACATGCTTCAAGTCAGTTATTTGATGTACTGAAGAAAAAGACAAGGACTATAGACGTTTTCAATGAGTTGACCTGATAACACACAGACAGATATAGGCATATATTTGAATAGACATACATCTGTTATCAGTGCTCTTTGCTAATTATATTCCAAAAATATGGAATTAAATATAAACACCTTTGAGTCCAATGACAATCCTTACAGAGATATAGTTAGAGCATGTTCTGAGCTAAGGTCCAGCAGAGTAGAAACTGCCTACAATCATAATCAGTAAAGTTAAGTTTCCTGGTGTCAGTAATATATGACATATCACTGACATATTAAGTATATATCTTGATTACACCCAAATGTACAATCCCTTTCTTCCAATTATTTACAATCTGTTAAAATCTCAGATTCAATGGTATCTTCTCAGAGTTGCTTTGAGTTCCCAACGTAGATCAGATTCCCAGGTAATTCCCTTCACTGTACTTGAAACATCTCCCACAGTTTAAAAGTAACCCACCAACTCACTGCCAATATCCATTCTCTATCTTTAATTTCATTCAGCAAGAGACTTGTCTGCTTTCTTTGCCAGTGTATACATGAAATTAGGAGCTGGAACTTAGTAGATGCTCCATTTGTTTTCCTCAAAAGATTGTTGAGTTAACCCAAACTCCAGGGGAGAACCTCATATTCAAATAGAACTTACAATGTGGCATTGCTCATCATACGTGGTAATGTTATGGTATCTGATTTATTTTCTTGAAAAGGCTAAGACTGAAATTTCAAATTGTTATGTCGCACCAGGCACAATGGTATAAATGATACAAATCCCAGTGGCTCTGGAGGCTGAAGCAGGAGAATTGCAAATTCAAAGCTAACCTCAGCAGTCTAGCAAGGCCCTCAGCAACTTAGCAAGACTCTGTCTTAAAATAAAATATAAAAAGTGCTGGGGTGTAGTTTAGTGGTTAATTGCCCCTGGGTTCAATGTCTGGTATCAAAAAAAAATTGTTATTGTCATGCTCATGTTTAGAATCATTTATATCAAGTAAGTTAATTGAATCTCTACCTTTTGAGTTCTTTTGTTCTTAAATAGTAGCATTAGACTGTTTAGGGTATCAAAATATATTATAATTGTGTGTTCTTTCTGTAAAAAATGGTCAAATCAAGACAGAGTTAAGAAACATGTTTTTTCCTCTATTTAATATAGAAAAATCAGTAAGTTAGTAAGTCATGGCTTTGGCTATTTAAAAGGATTTCACCTAGAGGAAAATGGAGTATTTGAAAAATATGAGAAATCCTTATAAGATGAATAAATTCTCCTAGCCTTTCCTCCTACTCTTTGTTTAATTTCATTAATTAAAAAAGTACATTTCTTTTGTACATTTCGCTTTTAACTTTTAACATCTATTCAATAACTCATAATTTAAGAGAAGACTTGGTGAGTTTTAGAAACATTTTCTCTTACTCCTGAAAGGGACTGGTTTACACAGGCTGGTATCTCACACTGATTTAATAATTATTCAATGCTGATTATATTAGTAATATAGAAATAGGTGAGAGAATCCATAATAAGTCACCTTAGTGTTTGATACTATAAAAGACAAGGCATTTTAAGAATAAGTCATTGCATTGGAGTTGATGCCGCTCACTTTAATACACTCTGGACTCATTTCCTTGGGCTTTGGAAACATGTCAACTTTAACTTCCAAAAAACTTTGCTTAATTTGGGGCCTCCTGGTAGAGCTCAGACTGCTGGGACAGCAGAATTAAAAGGCCCTGGGGGTGGAGCAGAGCAGTAAATACCCAGGAAGTTGACTTAGATGTATTAGAGAGGTTCACAAGTTTGCAGAAAGAAAAGAGCAAGAGGAGTTAATGGAAAGATAAAAGTAAATAAGACTGAGATAAAGTGCCAGAAATGTAAAATTAGGTCCCTGGGTTGACTGGATATTAATAGGGGATGGGAAAGCGAAATGAACCACAACAAAGCCTATGGGTCCAAATGCTACTGGAATAAGAATACTGTAATTTAGTAAATTTGATTATAACTAATCCTAATTATATCGTTTTAAAAAACAGTCACTTTACTTGGGAAGAGAATACTTGTGATACAAAGTTTATTGTCTTTAAACTAACAGCAACACTGTTTAAATATACTTACTAGCAATTCTATCATTTATTTGAAAAATGTAATGCATGACATTAAAGATTTAGAAAGACTGAGACAATATTGGTCTGTGTCAAGAATGGAACTTTCTGGCAAGGATTCCTATTCTAGTGTATTTAAGTTCCAATATACTAATAATGCAGGCTGGCTTTTAGCAAATGGATCAATGAGTCTTAATCCCAGATCTGAGACTTTCTGTTGGTTACTAAGCTTCTAATTTACAGAGAAGAATGAGAATTAAAATGGTCAGGCAGCAAAGAATGGCTTAGGGAAGAAAGAGAAGCAATTGGAAGTATTTTCCCCTGATCATGCCTTTTCTTTTTTCTGTTTACATGCAGTTTCTGCACAATTCAGAAAGGGATATACAGAGGGAACACATTGTTTAATAATATATTCTTCTGATAATAAAAAAAATCTTATGAGCAATTGACTTCTTTTCACTTGTAAACATCTCCACAGATTAATTTTTGCTGCTAGTTAATGAGGCAAATTATGAAATTTACTTATCAATTTATCAAAGTTGTCATCTATGATAATCTTTGAGGTGTCTCTTTCCTGAATTGTTTTCTGTTCATCACTTATAGAGCCAGTCATGCAGTTGTAAAATGACTTGATCACAAGATTTATATGATAACTAGCAATAAATGATCAAATCAAATCTTCTTAATAATATACTGAAACTAGCAAAGAGACCCTAGAAAAGAAATCAAACAGCAAGTACCTTTTCAGATAAGCTTTTTATTTACTGTTTTATCTACCTTCATCATCATTACTCTGCTAAACAAAGGGCTGAGTTCTGAATATTTATAGAACATTATCGTACAATGCATTTCACTGTACTCATTTTTTTGACAGTCTTGACTCTAGAAAATTACCAGATGATAGGATCATGGAGGAGGAAAGGAAATGATAATGCATCTAAATCATGAGAAGGTAAGTTAGATTGCAGTAAGTAGGGCAAAACAGATGACATTTTAAAAAATTTGTTCTTTTTAGATACACATGACAGTAGAGTGTATTTTGACATATTATACATGCATGAAGTATAACTTATTCTAATTAGGATCTCATTCTTGTGGTTGTATATGATGCGGAGTTTCACTGTGGTGTATTCATATACAAACATAGGAAAGTAATGTCCAATTCATTCTCTCTCTCCTATTCCCATTCCTATTCCCTTCCCTTCATTCCCCTTTGTCTAATCTACTGAACTTCTATTAAAACAGATTTCCAAATACTGTGTATTATAAATCAGGACCATTTTGGGATATCAATTGTTAAGCTAAAATAATTTGAACAGTAGGGAAATAAAAGAAAATTGAGATGAATAATGGAGGAGAGAGAGATTTAATGGCAGGAGTCTACTCTATATCACTCATCGTTGATGCTTGATAAATACATGTTCCATACATGAATAAGAATATAAAAACAAACAAAAAAGAAGTAGACAAAAGTTTTGAGACAGGCAGCCCCTGAGCTGGATCAGGTCTGAAAACTAGGTGATTTGGCTGAAGCAGTGTATTAAAAGTAAAAGTGAATAATGTTTTAAAAAATCAATAGATTTTACTTAAAAGTCTCCATTTCTTTAAAAGTTAGAAGGCATAGCAACATCCTTGAGATAGAAGAAAATGGGGGAAACTTTGAGAGATACATTCCAGACCACAAATAAACCCAAGACATTTCCAAATCAACAGGTGCTTTTCAAGAAAAACATTATTCTTTTTGTCTGGAGAGAATCATTGTCTAGCCTTTGTAATTTGAGAGCTCTTTCTCTACAAAATTAAAATCTGCATACCTGACAATTTTTTCTCCTTTGAAAGACTTAATTTCATTGGTTTTCCGGACTCTACATGTAACTTCTATTTTCCTATTTTAGTGCTACTTGTTCTCAGAACTGAGTAGCCCTTTAGATAAAGTCACATTTCCAATGATACCTTGTCTATTTAGTCATTTAATTTATCTGTGTCCTAGAATGTGAACTTAATGATGCTTTAGTTATAAGTTCATGAAATATTCCAGGGAGAAGGACTAGAAAATAATGTGCTGGTTTCAAAGCAGGAAAACAGGAATTTGTATGTTAATTTAAAGAAGTAAATAGATCTTAACCGTTGAACACATATAAAGAATTTATGGAAAATGAGAAAGATGGGTAAATTGAGACTGCTTGAAAAGTTAATATTTTCTCTTTTGGGACTTTGAAAATTTGAGATAAATAACATATAGTTCTTTGCCTTTATCCTAGCAACTACATTTTTCCTATTTTTTTTTTTTAATTCTCTAAGGTTTGCTACATGGAGGTGTTCCTTTAACAGATTTGAAAAATGGACTTAATCTACTATTTCTTCATGGCTTTATTGCTCCATGAGAATCTGGCAAAATTTCTGCTCACTTGCTGCTGACACATACAAGTCCCAGAGAAAGAAGAAAATAATGGGGAGAATTAAGCTAGACAAATCAAAGACAGCAAATGAACCAGAGACATTTTCAAACCAACAGGTGTCATCTCAAGAGATTAGCCATCTTGTTGTGTGCAAGTTGTCATTTACTCTGTTTTGTAATGGAGGACTATTTCTCTACTGCTATCAAATATTTGACACAATAGATTATTTTCTCTTTAAAACACTTTATTTCCTCAGCCTCCAGCATGTCACACACAAGTTCCATTTTTCCCATTTTGCTGACCATTTATTCTCAGTTTCCTTTGCTAGATTCTGTTCTTTAGTGACCTCTAAATATTGGAATCCTCAGTTATTCCTGTACCTAAACTCCCTTTTTGGGTTATTTCACTTGGTCTTCCTACTTCAGTTAAATGGAACCAAGTGCTTACATTTCTATCTCCTGCCTCTATTCTCTCTGGAAATCCTGGCTCTTCTATCACCCTGTCTACATGACTTCTCTCCTTTGAGGCCTACTTGGCATGTCAAAACCAGACTTGTCATTTTATATCTCAAAACCAAAGCCTAAAATAAAAAAAATCCACCTATCTGCTCTCTGAGTAAAAAGGCTCTTGATTTTCCCTTCTTAGCCTGGGCTTTCTTAAGTGCCACCAAACTGTAGAGGTCAGAATTAAAGAACATACTTAGTCCTGCTTTATTTCATTCCCCACGTGTAACCTATCTGCTGCTACTGTCTGCTGTGCCTCAAAAATGAATCTGGAAATTAACCATTTCTCAGCTTGAACTGCATACCACCTAATCTCTTGTGTAGATGCTTCTAGAGCAGCATTCTACTGGGTTTCCCCTTCTCCACTCTTGCTTCTCTAAATTTTACTGTCTACAATGAATTCACACTTACCTTTCAAAAAGTGAACATCATTCACATGATCGAAAGCTATTAATGTCTTCCCATTATGCTTAGGATAAAATGCAAATCCCTTTCAATGACCTGAACTATATGAGAAGGCATATGGTCCCTCTCTTCCTGGCTGCCCATCTCTGTCCTTCTTGTTCATGCTTCTTCAATTATCCGGGACTTCTTAGTCTTTTTTAAACATTTGCATTTCCTGTTTCCATGCCTGCTTCATCAACACCTTCACATGAATACTTTCCTTATTTTATTCTAGGCTATTGATAAAATGTCTCTTTTCAGATTACACTTCTCTCATTTTTCTTTCTTATATAGCCTCCCTTTACTTTCTAGTACTTTGGACCCCATTTCTCAACTATATTTTTCTTCATAGGTATTACATAAAATTATAATCTCATCATATCATGTCTTTTGTCCAGTAGAAATCATGTTTTCTGAGGGAAGGGAGTCTATTGTCATGTGTCACTTAATGACAGGGATACAGTATGAGAAACAAAGTCTTAGTCGATTTCATTATTGCACAAACATCTTTGAGTGTACTTACACAAATTAAAATGGCTATGGTGTCACTATGCAATATAATCTTATGGAACCACCATCATGGGGTCAATCATTGTATCTTGTTTAGGTTCATTTATGGAACATGACACATTGTGAGTTGACACTCAACAAATAGTTGCTGTTGAACAAGGGAACAAATGAAGAACTGCTAGAATGGAATACAGAAAATTATCATAATGTTTCCTAGTTTTTGACCTTTTATAAAGAAGTGCTAAAATATGTTATTTAACTAGTAAAACAAAAAAAATTCTCAAAATGTTTTATCAAGCATACATTTCTAGAAACTGAGCAGACTGTCAGAAAGGATTTTTTTTTTGTAAATCATTTCTTTATCTTATCCACATTTACTTTGATAAGGGAGTAGCTCCCAACGTATATGTTGGCTTTGAGAAAAATCAAAACAAGTCCTTTACTTGCTTTCTAGCTTCAAATCTGACTTCATCCACTTCAATTGAATACACAATTACCATTTCATCATACTCTGCTAAAACCTATGTAAGATAACAAAAGGAACCACAATAACTGATGTTTATAATTTATATAAGGCAATGTGCTAAAAGCTTTCCAGGTAATACATCATCTCGATTCCTTGTGACATCCCAATGAGGTATAATGATCTCTACTTAGAAAGGATAAATTAAATAACTGTCTACACAAGGAACTGTTAAAGGGTGGAATTGGATCTTGAAACTTGCCTTTCTGAAGGGGAGGTGTAGCTTACATTGATGACTTTCAGTGTAGCATATATCATCACTAATCTAAATATGTAAATCCTCTGCTCCATCCTCAGGGATTAACAACATGGAAGTGCATTTACCTATGTTTAGAATATCCTTACCAACATTTATGAGTTATTGAATTACAAAACTTTGGTTTTCATAAATTAAAATTAGTACTTAAAATATAGTTTGCAAATAATTATGATTCAATATCCTAATGAGAAAACTGGCTGCTACCCAGTACTCAATAATGCAAATGGCACCTTGTGCACATGCAGATGGAACTGCCAAAATTAGGAGGGAGATTCCATTGTATCAAAGCATCTTAGGCACTGATATCTGTGAAAGTGGGCTTCAAAAACTATTATTCTTTCTTTAAATCATGAATTCTGTTTGTTTAAACTTCATTATTATCAATTAACTTGACCACTTATATAATGATGCATATGGAAATCAGAACCACTTGCAACTTTACAGATTTAAGGCTAGACTTTAAGACATTTATACACAGCAAACTAATAAGAAATCTACAATCCTGTTACAAAGTAAAAGCATACATACACTCCACACTGCTTGCATTTTTGCATTTTTTAGGTACAATTAATGTTTCTGTGTTGCCCCAAGTTTGTTTATTTTTTTTAATGGAATACAAACAGCTGTGGCCAAAAATCAAATGAGAAATTCTGCTCCATGTAGAGAGGCACACTCACCAGGCAGGGCAGAGTGAGATAAGTGCAACCAGAGAGGAACAGATAAACTCTCAGGTAAAGTGCCCAAGTCCTGAATATGAAGCTCAAACATTCCAGAGTGGTAGGTATAAAAGTTCAGAAACCATTCAGCATTTTCTCAAGGAAAACAGCAAAGACCTATCTTTAGTTCTTCTTCATAAGAAGGTTTCTGAACCACTTTATATAGAAGGGGAATATCTTAGTTTTCTTAAGTTTGGGCTTACGGTCAGAGTTGTGGAAGACTGATGGCTTCTAGCAAGCTGTAGGGAAACCTAGAGGGGAAATGGGAAGAAGATATATACATCACTTGATTCTCTTTCAGGGGCAGCAGGCTCAATCCTCAGCTGATTTTTGGCTATTGTCAGTTAAAAAAAAGTGTAGGCTCAAAGGGAATCAGTTCTGTTTAGAATGGTAGGGGTAAATGAAATTTTTATCTTGTTACTTATTTAACTAATGTTGTTATTGGTCTGATTCCATAGCATTCTACAGTAATAAAAATATCTATATATAAAAAGTTGTAAAAAATTTCCCATTCCAATTGCCATAAATTAATTGGTCAACAAATAAAATAAAATTGTAAAACAAAATAAAACCTGTGATGTTCTTAAAAGACAGTTTTCACATGTGGTAAACAAGATATTATAATTCTAAAAATAATGTAAAGACATCATTACTTGTTGAACATAGGAAGGGAAAAAGGTTGGAAATAACGTTATCAACTTTAAATAGTGTACACACAAGCAAGAGGTGATTATGTATCACAAGGCTCTGACATTTCTCAGGTTTGTGGGCTCTTAGGTTGATTTTTTCCTATTAAAGGGGATTGATTTATTGGCCAAGTTTCCCCCAATAACTTCTAGCACATGCAGAACTATTAAGAAAACCTGTATTAATTCAAGTCTCCAATGAGGTCATCCTTTTTAAAGATTCAAACAAGATGAAATTTTAAATTTCTCCCTGTGCTAAAGTTTACTGGCTATTGTCCTCATTATCTTAGCATTATTATTACTTTTCTTGAGAAAGCACATTTGATAAAGTCAGCTAACTAAAGAGAGAATATTATTTGAAAGTATTGTCATTCAAGCATTGGAGTACTACTTAAATTTAAATGGAAAAAGAAAATGCAGTCAACTGGCACACTATGTTAGGCAACAATAAAACAAAACAAAAAAATAACTTGTGAAAAATGTTTGTGGATCTTGTGTCAGATACACATGAGACCTCAGACAAACACGTTATGTTTGTGGAAAAATAAATAATTTATCAGGTGTACTGAACTGGGTGGAGCCTCTACTAAGTAACATGTATGCAGTTATCTTTCTTGAATAGATACTCAAGAAACATTTCCCTATGAGTTCCAAGATGGCGGCCTACACAGACACGGTGTTCCTAGTCTCTCCAGGCCAGGGTTTAAAGCAGCAGAAACACTGTTTCTCAGCTAGTTTTTAGAGGACACTCGACAGCTGCTTCCACGCAGGCAGCAACTCCACTTGCGTGCCCACAGGGTTGCCAAGCCCCAGCATTGGCACAGGACCTCAGCCCCGCACTCTGGTGCAGGACTCTGACAGATTGCCTGTGCAAAACCTGCTCCTGCACAGGATCCCCGGCTCCAGCCTCCACACACTCTACAAGACCTCGGTTGCCCACCCACGCAGGACCCCTAGCCATTGCTCCCACGCAGGACCCCTGGCTGCTGCTCTTGTGTGGATCTCTATCTACCATGGTGGAAACTCCTGTTCGCCTACACCTGGGGACATGGGACAGGATCTGGAGACAAACTTTTACTTCTGCACAGACACCCCAGAGCTACATCTCCGAACATGTCACCCAATACCACTGCCCAGCCTGGCCCTTCATCCTATATCTGAAGCAGACAGCTTCTTTGTGAGACTCCTGCTTCACCATTCTTGACCTGAGCAGGCAAATACCAGTAAGGGACAAACAACTCCACCTACTGGAAGAGAAGGGAAGCAATCCTGTTTATTTACATTAAGACTTTATTTTTCATTTTTTTCTTCTATTCTTTTTTTCTTTTCTTTTTTTCTCTTTTCTTTCTTTCTTTTTATTCTTTTCTCTCTCTCACTCTTTTCCCACCCTCACATCCCCAACATTTGTGAAACCAAGTATTTTTTATGCATTAGGCTACTGTGGACCAGGATATCTGATTAGTATACTACAGTTGTATTATATAACCTCGTAACTTCCACCTTTACATGTTTTATTTTTCTTAATTTTTTATGTCTCCTCGTTAGATGTACTCTATTTTCTTCTTACTTACTGGTCTTCCCCAAATCTCTTTCTCTCTTTTCTACTAATAGCCAACTTTTTTTGAAATCCTCTTTTGTGCTTTCTAGGATCTAATAACTATATCTTCACTTCCTACCTCCCTAACATCTCATCTTATACCCTACCCCCAGTTCTCTCTATCCCACCAGCAGAAACTGTAGATCCTTGTGCAAACCTATGGTTTATATAAAAGATGCTAATTGAACTCATAATTTCTGTATATTGTGACAAAACCATAAATTTATTTAGGAGCTATTAGGAACTACTTGCTTTGAAACTATATATTGTTTGTATTGAGATCTGTCAATATCGGTCTCCCTCTTAAAGGAGAGGTATTGGAACCTTGTAGGTAATCTATAAGCCTATGGGATAAAAACTGTAACACCTTGGATCTACATTGCTAGAAGGGAAGACACACAAACAACATGAAAAAATGAGAAGAAAGTACCTCAAACAAACTAAGATGCTACATTATTAGAATCCATGGTCAGCACAGCAGAAGAAATGTCAGAAAAAGAGTTCAGGATGTGCATGATTAAAATGTTCTGTGATTAAAGAATGATATAAGAGAGCAAACCCAGGCAGCAAAATATCATTTTGATAAAGACCTACATAGGCAAATACAGGAAGCAAAAGATTACTACAATAAGGAGATAGAGATTCTAAAAAAGAACCAAACAGAAATCCTCGAAATGAAAGAAACAATAAACCAAATTAAAAACTCAATAGAAAGCATCACCAACAGATTAGATCATGTGGAAGACAGACTTCAGACAATGAAGACAAAACATTTAATCATGAAAATAGAGTTGACCACACAGTGAAGACGGTAAGAAACCATGAACAAAGCAACCAAGAATTATGAGATAATATGAAAAGACCAAATTTAAGAATTACTGGGATAGAGGAAGGCATAGAATTTAAACCCAAGGAATGAACAATCTATTCAATGAAATAATATGTCAACAAATCAATAACTTGACACTACATCGCAAAGCCATAGAAAAAGAGGAACAAACCAATACCAAAAGAAGTAGAAGACAGGAAATAATTAGAATCAGGGCTGAAATCAATGAAATTGAAATAAAGGGAACAATTCAAAAAATTGACAAAACAAAAAAGCTGGTTCTTTGAAAAAATAAGTAAAATTGACAAACCCCTAGCCATCCTAACAAAAAGGAGAGAGAAAACCCAAATTGCTAAAATTTGTGATGAAAAAGGAAATGTCATGGCAGATTCTGCTGGATACAGAGGATAATTAGAAACTATTTTGAAAATCTATACTCCAGTAAAATAGAAAACCCTGAAGACACCGACAAATCTCTAGAGACATATGACCCACCCAAATTGAACCAGGAGGACATTCACAACTTAAACAGATCAATTACAAGCAAGGAAATGGAAAATGCCATCAAGAGCCCTCCAACCAAGAAAAGCCCTGGACCAGATGGATTTTCAGCCGAGTTCTACAAGACCTACAAAGAAGAACTAACTCCAATACTCCTCAAATTATTCCATGAAATAGAAAAGGAGGGAACTCTTTCAAGCTCATTCTATGAGGCTGGTATCACCCTGATATGAAAACCAGACAGAGACACATCAAAAAAGGACAATTTCAGACCAATATCCCTGATGAATATAGATGCAAAAATTCTCAATAAAATTTTGGCAAATTGCATACAAAAGCATATTTTAAAAAAATAGTGTACCATGATTAAGTGGGGTTCATTCCAAGAGTGCAAGGTTGAGTCAACATATGGAAATCAATAAACATAATCCATCACATCAATAGACTTAAAGATAAGAAACATATGATTTTATCAATTGATGCAGAGAAAGCTTTTGACAAAATATAGCCCTGTTTAAAACACTAGAAAAACTAGGGATAGTAGGAACATACCTCAACATTGTTAAAGCAATGTATGCTAAACCTAAGGCTAACATCATCCTAAATGGAGAAAAATTAAGGTATTCCCTCTAAAAACTGGAACAAGACAGGGATGCCCTCTTTCACCACTCCTATTGAACATAGTTCTTGAAACTCTAGCCAGAGCAATTAAATAGACTAAAGAAATTGAAGGAATATGAATAGGAAAAGAAGAACTCAAATTATCATTATTTGCAGATGACATGATATTATACTTGGAGGATCCAAAAAAAATCCACCAGAAAACTTCTAGAATTAATAAATGAATTCAGCAAAATTGCAGGATATAAAATCAACATCCGTAAATCAAATGCATTCCTATACATCAGCAATGAATCCTCTGAAAGAGAAATCAAGAAAACTACTCCATTCACGATAACCTCAAAATAAAATAAAATAAAATAAAAGACATGGGAATCAATCTAGCAAGAATGGTGAAAGACCTCTACAATGAAAACTACAAGACACTAAAGAAAGAAATTAAAGAAGATCTTAGAATATGGAAAGATCTCCCATGCTCTTGGATAGGCAGAATCAATATTATTAAAATGGCCATACTACCCAAAGTGCTATACAGATTCAATGCAATTCCAATTAAAATCCCAAAGTCATTTCTTATAGAAATAGAAAAGGCAATCATAAAATTTATTTGAAAAAATAAGAGACCCAGAATAGCCAAAACAATCCTCAGTAAGAAAAGTGAAGCAGGAGGCATCACAATACCAGACCTTAAACTATACTACAAAGCTATGGTAACAAAAACAGCATGGTATTGGCAACCAAAATAGATATGTAGACCAGTGGTACAGAATAGAAGACACAGAGACTAACCAACATGAATACAGTTATCTCATACTAGACAAAGGTGCCAAATACATACACTGGAGCAAAGATAGCCTCTTCAACAAATGGTGCTGGGAAAACTGGAAATCCATATGCAGCAAAATGAAACTAAACCCCTTTCTCTCACCATGGACAAAACTCAACTCAAAGTGGATCAAAGATCTAGGAAGTAGACCAGAGACCCTATGCCTAATTGAGGAGAAAGTAGGCCCAAATCTTCATCACGTCAGATTAGGCCCCAACTTCCTTAACAAGACTCCTAAAGCGCAAGAAATAAAAGCAAGAATCAATAAATGGCATGGATTTAAACTAAAAAGCTTCTTCTCAGCAAAAAAAACAATCAATGAGGTGAACAGACAGCCTACATCCTGGGAGCAAATGTTTGCCACACGCATATCAGATAGAGCACTGATCTTTAGGATATATAAAGAACTCAAAAAACTTAACACCAAAAAAACAAACAACCCAATCAATAAATGGGCTAAGGAGCTGAATAGAAACTTCTCAGAAGAAGATATATAATCAATAAACAAATATATGAAGAAATGTTCAAAATCTCTAGTATTTAGAGAAATGCAAATCAAAACTACTCTAAGATTTCATCTCACCCAAGTCAGAATGGCAGTTATCCAAAATACAAGCAACAATAAGGCTGAAGAGGATGTGGTGAAAAAGGCACATTCAAACATTGCTGGTGGGACTGCAAATTGGTGTAACCTATCTGGAAGGCAATATGGAGATTCCTTAAAAAACTTGGAATGGAACCACCATTTGATACAGCTATCCCACTCCTCCGCCTATACCTAAAGACTTTAAAACAGCATACTACAGTAATGCAGCCACTTCAACGATTATAACAGCACAATTCACAATTGTTAAACTGTGGAAGCAACCTAGATATCCTTCAATAGATGAACGGATAAAGAAACTGTGGTATATATACACAATGGAATATTAATCAGCAATAAAAGAGAATAAAATGGAATTTGCAGGTAAATGGATGGAGTTGAAGAGCATCATGTTAAGTAAGGTAAGCCAATCTCAAAAAACCAAATGACAAATGTTCTCTCTGATTAGTGGATGCTGATACTTAAGGGGGTGGGGGTGGAGAGCTTGGAAGAAATGGAGGAACTTTGAATGCGATGGGGGGGAAGGTTAGGGAGGGGAATGGGAATAGCAAAAATGGTGGAATGAGATGGACATCACTACCCTAGGTACATGTATGAAGACACGAATGGTGTGACTCTATCTTATTTGTAACCAGAGATATGGAAAATTGAGCTCTATGTATGTACTATGACTTGAAATGCATTAAAAAAAGAGAGACATTTCCCTTTGCAGGAGTGAGGTTATTGGGATTAATGGGCACTGCCTTTGGACAGAACTTACTTAAAACTCTGCTATTTCGTAAATGCCTTTGTTCCCTAAATAGGTAGCTTCTTATGCATTTACTATTACCATTTCCAGATCTCTACTGCATCTGGCCTGGTAGTATAAAAGTGGTGTGGTATTCAATTATGGGCCTAATGGTGGGGCTGAAAGATGCCCTAAGTTTTAGCCAGTTTTTTTTTTTTTTTTTTTGCTTTTGATGGGAGACAGTGGGCGAGTATGTGTACAAGAACACACCTAAAATAAAATTTCTTTTCTACACAGTTGGCGTAAATTGTAGCGTGTCTGGACAAATATGTTCATGACTATTTTCAGGACTGATTTGAGGTCATAATGGATTTTAAAAAGTAAAACTCAGAGAATAAGCTTGATTATTCTACTCATTCTGTTTTTATGTTTTTCATCTAGACTTTAAAAGGTTGTGTGCTTAAAGGACCTTAGTCATTTTTAAAAAATGATTAGTACATGTCGATTCAAGGAGAGGGAGAAAGGTTGATCCTAAGCCTTCTATAAAACTAGGCTGATACAGGAGAAGGTCTGCAGGGAATTATTTCCTATTATTAAGCATAGCTGCCTGTCATGGGAGAATGGATTATTTGCATCTTGTTTTTCAATTTCTTGATCAAAACTTTCAAATTTTTCTGGTAGTGCTTTCCATTAATGTTACAGGGGAACACATTTTCTGTACTCCAGTATTCCATGAGAAATACTTTTATTTTTTCCTCTTGGCTTCTCTCATGTCTTGGTTACTATACTTGGGGGAGAATAATTGGGTCCCTTTGATCTCTAAAGGGCTCTGATTTATGGGTGCATTTTGCCCAGAGCCAAAAACTTTTGTGCTTGGGAATTGGGCTTGCTTAATCCAGGGGTTCTGTTAGCAGCTGTTTTGTTGCTCAAATTGGTCCTTGTACACGTGTTGTTGTTGTTGGTTTTTTTTTTTTTGCTTATTTTGGTACTTTGGATTGAACCCAGGGGCACTTAACCCCTGATCTACACCCCCAGCCCTTTTTATTTTTTTATTTCAAGAAAGTGTCTTGCTAAGTTGCTAAGGCTGGCTTTGAGCTTGACGATTCTCCTGCCTCAGACTCCTGAGTTGCTGGGATTACAAGTGTGCACCTCCCCCCACCCAGTTGTTCACGTGTTCTTTAAAAAGTTTTGTACTCTGCAAAAAAATTTACACTACTCCAAATCTATGTGACTGTAACCAAAGTACTTGCAAAAACAATAGAAATTCTAAGAAAATGTCATCTCTGAAAGACATTTAGCTTTTAATGCGTATGTTTAGTATGGACAAGCCTTTATTAAAACATTAAAAGGTCAATGTTTCCTGACGAATGGGAGTCTTAGAAGGAACTGAGGCTATGGACATTAGAAGACAATACACAGTGCATAAACATCAGGGAGAACAGTACAATCAACACTTGCAATGCAGAGCTTCTGGCCCAGCTACACCACAGACAGAACATAGGTTGAAGGGATAACTGTACTTGGCTCCTCCACAGATGATAGCTTTCACCTATTTGTATACTTTGCATGCACATGAGTGACAGTTACTTACTGGGGTTACAACATTAACATTTCAGGAGAAAACAGAAACAAAAAAAGTAATGTGACTCTCCCTTCTGCTACCATATTTCTTATATCCCAATCAGATGCAAGCTTTCCACATTACATAAATGAGAGAAACTGCAGAACACTCTAAGTCAAAGATGATAGTTTATGCATTTACTTTGCCCCTCACTTTAATACTTAAGTTGTTTAGAGCCCCTTTAAAAAAAAGGATGTTAGTGAGGGAGAGGCCTTCAGAAACCCTACCGCTTACATAAACATAATAAACTAGGGGGTATTTTAAAATACATAGATTCCTAGTTGTAATGAACCTGACAGAAGAACACTGGTTAATGCTTAAATAAATAACAAAGGCCAGAGTATTGATGACTAGACAACAAGATCAGATTTTTATTAGCAAAGTTACAATAACTCTAACGATTGAGAGCTCAAAGCCAGCCTCAGCAGAAAGCGAGGCTCTAAGCAACTCAGTGAGACCCTCTCTCTAAATAAAATACAAAATAGAGTTGGGGACATGACTCAGTAGTCGAGTAGTCAAATGTCCCTGAGTTCAATCCCCAGTAACATTCCCCCCAAAAAATAGTATGCTTTGGGCAAGAAAATAGGAGTGCTTTGAAAAGCGAGAAGTGTGTACTTCATCACATTTGGTACAACTGAAGATATGAACATATTAAAGAGGTATGCATATAATAAGTTTGCAATTGATTACCAAAGGGCATTTTGTGATCTTGCATAACACACTTGGTTTGTTGGTTTGCAAAGCCTTCCTGTTCATGTATACTGCCATGTAATCACCTCTAAGGAAAATTCCAGAACAGTGAGTCTTGTGAGCTGCACAGAGAGGTGCTCCTTCTGAAACTGAAATATTGTGGTCCTTTTCCCGATTCTTAGAAAAATATGTTCTTTTCCAAGCCCCTTTGGCCCTGTTATCACAATTATTCTCATATTCAATTCCCAGCATTTTGCTTACCCTTTCAGGTTCTTTCACACTGGACTTGAGAATATGCTTATGCTGAGCTTTATGCTGCTGAAATGGGAATAATGTATTTAAATCTATGTTTTTAGATGGAAAGAACTACTAATAAAATTACTCAATATGTGTATATGAAGCATATACCGATATTGATAATGGTTTCAAAAAATCACTACTGAGGAGGAACAGTAACTGCAGGAGAATGCAGAGATGAGGTTCTGGCCTCTGCCTAGAACGGGACACAGGCCCTTTGGCAAGTGGTGTGACAATGACAATCAGGGCCTTGGCTTCCTTACTGGTGAAGGGGGCGGGGAGAGAGCTTAAGGGACCTAGAATACAAAAATCTCTAAGATTCTTTCCAGCTCAGAAAGTTGGATGATTCCTGACCATTCTGCCGAGCAACTCCTGGAACCCTCATGGGACATGCAACACTGGTCTACATGCAAGACAGTTGGCCCCTGTGCAGCAAGTCCTCAATGGTTGTGCCTAATGGCAGACAAAAGGCAAAGGCACGAAGGTATCTATCCATCCAGCAATTCTTCCACACTGAGATTATCTTTGGTAGCAAGTTCTTAGGAGAGCCTAGGGGTTGTCCTTTTATTTCCTTCTAAATTAAAAACCTCATTTAAAAGTAACTTAGAACCCAACCAGGGTGAATTTCCTAATATCCCTCATGATGTTTCAATCTCTCTTTGTTATATTCACAGCAGGGATAATCATGCAAACTTTTTCCCTTCCTGGAGGCCTGAGCTCAGGTACTGTACTCCTGGGGAAGGGAATCCCCTTCCCTTGTGGGCCAAGGAGAAGGCGGACAGATGGAATCCCAGGAGAATGAACTGAAAGATCCAAGAAGCTGCTCAAGCTTGGAAGTGCCTACAATAGCAGGCCTTTAATCTGATTGAATCTGGGGAAAATAATCACCCAGAGAAACTCAAAAAGCATTGCTTATCTTCTTTTATCTATTCCTGTTTGGAAAATAATAAAATTATTCTGCAGCAGAAGTAAAGTAAGTATGACAGGTATTTGCTTAGGTACCAAGGGATCAAAGTCACAGAGACTTCATGTCTTTAATTTTTCCACTAATTTATTACACTCATTAAAAAGAAGTAGAGCTCAAAAGAAACTTTTCATGTGAGATGCATTTGCTGTATCAGCCATAATTTTTTTTCCCACAGTTTTGTTTAACATTAAAAAAATTGAAAAGCTGTGCTTAAATAATATGGTATAGTGAACTATTTTCCATGATGAATACCAGCTGCCAATTTAATAAATGTGAATAAGGGCCTAGTGAAAAAAGAGAGTAGGAAAAAAAACTGAATAGAATGATGAGGAGAAGAAAGCAAAACCCCTTGGCACCATGAGCAGCTAGCAAAGCTGAATATCCTAGGCCATAGTGCCCCCTGCTGGGGCTTCTTGGAAGTGGTGCTTCCTGGACAGCAAATTGACCTGTTTGGTCAGACTACAGAAAAGGTGGGTATCACATTTTGAGCACTATTAAGGAAAGGAATACAAGTTTATTGTTTTCATCTATTTCTTTTTATGTAGCCATGATTGACAGTAAAAGTTCTAGAGGAAGAACTGCTACGCATCAAGAGTCCTAGAGTCCATCAGAATACCGAGGCTTAGCATTCTGCACTTGTACTTCATTAATGTAGATCTTGCTCAAAGATCTTAAGCCAGTTCCCCCACTGCCAATTGCAATTAATAATAATAATAATAAATTATAGCTTTACTGCAGAGTACTGTTATAATAAAAACCAGAAGAGATTACACATGAGACAGAGTACTTAAGATGACATAAAAGATTGCAAAATAGATATGATGTAAGGGTGAGGATAAGGTGACACACTTCCATTTAACCACTAAACTAACATCCTTCATAGTCATCACCAGGCTGGACACCCCAGTAATAAATGATCAGCTGTAGATTTTCAAATCCCTAAAACATCACTGTTTTCCAAGGACTCAGTGTGTCTTTCAGAATCTCACCTTCAAATCTTTTATTTATCAACTTAATCTAGTAGAGTATTTCCCCTCTTATCCAATGGGGATGCATTTCAAGACCCCCAGTGGACATTGGAAATTTCATATAGTGCCAAGTTCTATATGTATTTTTTTTCTTCCTATATGCCCCACATAATTGCCTTACAATACTAGCATTAATCTGTCCTTCTGTGTTTTATGTCCTTCTGCCTCCTTTGTATCACTACTCTTGCTCTTTGGGGGCATTATTCAGTAAAACAAAGGTAACTTGAATGCAAGCATTGATGCTTGGGTTTCCAGTCTTTTGCTGGTTTTCAAACCAGCAGCACCTTTACTACCAGGAACTTATTAGAAAAAAGGAGTCTCAGATTTCACCCCAAACCTAAGACAGATTCTGCATTTTTAACAATATCTCAGAAAATTCTAACATACATTCAAGTTAAGAAAACTCCACTCTTGCCATTTGGGCTAAAACTTTTGGGGGCTAAAGAAATAGTAGGTGATATCCGATGGGTATATATAGAAAAGTATTTTTGACATGGCTTTATTTTGACAATACATTGATAGATACACTACTTGGAGAGTTGAAATTAGGAAAGAAAACTGGCTAAAGATAATTTTCAGAATCCTCTAAAAAGACTATAATAAAATGAGTTTTCTAAGTACAACATTGTATTATATTATTTCAAATTGTATATACCTTTATATTTTAAGATAAACCTTTTGTATGTGTATGAATATATGCACATTTTATATTTTCCCTTAGTACTGCACTGAAAGAATGTTTAAATGCAAATATTTAATTAGAAAAGATTTTTTTAAAAGAGACTCAAATCTAATCAGACTTTTGAAAAATCTAGTATGTTTGTATATTCTATTAAAAATAGAATGGTTCTGAGGCTGGGATTGTGGCTCGGTGGTAGAGCGCTTGCCTGGCATGCATGAGGCACTGGGTTCGATCCTCAGCACCACATAAAAATAAATAAATAAAATAAAGATATTGTGTCCATCTACAACTAAAAAAAAAACTATTTTTAAAAAGTAGAATGGCTCATTCATTTGCCAATGTCCTCTGAACATAAGACAATGTTCTGAGTTGTCAGAACTGGACTCTAGTACAAACAACAAATATGCCAGAGTTATCAAGACTCGGTTTTACATTAATACAAAGTTGGAAGGTGAGTGGGAAGGTATGAGAGAAAATTCATTCTCTTTTTATGCTCCATCCCCCTGGCCACCACCACAGTTAATTCCTACCTCCTACCCTCTGCTCTACCTGCTTCCTTTAGGCTTGCTTGGTTTTGTTTGCTTTGCCATAGCTGTGTTCTATATAATAGGTTAAAAGACCTCAATGCCAGTACTTCCTCTAGGACACTGCCTTTCCAACTGGCCCTTGCTCATAAAATTATTCATTCGTGTATTATTTAGTGCTCTGGCTATGCATGAGGAAAGCCATCTAATTAAACTGGTACACACTGTTTTGTGGACACCAAAGCCCTTAAGCTCCCCATGGGGACCCACTGGGTTTCCAGGAGAGGAACTCATACCCCTGAGTGAAGATTTAATTAGTGGAACTTTGTGCGACGGAAATGAGAGGAGTTTTAGGTCTGATGTGGGAGATGTTCCAGGACCCAAGAATCTTCCTGGGTCTTTTGAGCCCTTCCAATCTTCTTTAGCTTCTTTTCTGTCTAAAACATAGGCTCCCTCTACATAGGTAATATCTACTGGGTTACTTTCTACAGAACTACAGAAATCATTAAAAAGAATGGATTTCTGAATAGCAAATAACTATTTTGAGAAGAGAAATTAAGGGCAAAATAGAAAATAAAATGCTATTGCAAACAATGGTGCCTCTTCAGTTCAAATGCCATATTTGGCATATGTTTTAGTCAGCTTTTTCACTTGTGATCAAAAAACCTGACAAGAACAATTTTACAGAAGAAAAAGTTTATTTCAGGGGTCCTAGTTCAGAGGTCTCAGTCCACAGATGGCCGACTCCTCTGGGCCTGAGACAAGGCAGAACATCATGGCTGAAGGGTGTGGTGGAAGCAGCAGCTCCATATATCACACCAGGATGCAGAGAGACAGAGAGTTCCCCTCACCATGACAAAATAGAAGCCCCAAAGGTAGGTCCTCAGGTAACTCACCTCCTCCAGCCACACCTTACCTGCTACAGTTGCCCTTAGTTAATCCCTATCCAGGGATTAATGCACTGGTTGGGTTAAGGCTCTTATAAACCAATCATTTCACCTCTAAACCTTCTTACATTGTCTCACGCATGAATTTTTGAGGGACACCTCACATCTAAACCATAACAGCATGGAAACTGACAAGAGCTAGAAAGAAAACAAGAAGCCTCAAGAGCTATGTGAACTTTCAGAGACATTGGCATCTATGTAGCAGATAGGAAACCATGAAAAAAAAATTATTTTCTATTGTGTAAAAGTGATCTACATACTGGTCAGAACCCAATTTGGGGAGAAAAACAAAGGTGAGTTTCTTCAGAGCAAAATTTTAATTCTGTATCTGCCTCTTTGCTTTAGTGTCTTTCTTATTTTTTTCTTCTATCTCACAGTAGGAAACAAACTAAAGTGGTACCAGAAGACTGTTTTGCTTCAGGTTGACTACTGACTCGCATGACTTAAACTCAGCATTTTCTTTTGCTGACATTTATATAATGGGAATATTATATTCTACAAAAACAATAATTCAGTTGAGCATACCTAATCTAAAATCCCAGATCTGAAATGCTCCAAATTTTAAAACTATTAAACACCAATAGGATGTTTAAGTAGAAAATTTTACAACTTACCTCACGTGATGGGTCACTGTCAAAACATATGTGCACTGAAAATTTTGTATAAAATTACCTTCAGGCTATGTGTTTAAGGTATATATAGAACACAAATGAATTTAGTATTTACGCTTGGATCCTATTCCTCGATATCTCACTAGTCCAAAATGAGATAACATTTCTGTCTGAAAAATCCAAAATCCAAAGCACTTCTAGTGGCAAGTATTTCAAATAAAGGATACTCAAAGGTAATAGCTAACTCTGAATAGGTACTTCCCAATTGCCGGCCACTTTTCAAGGTGCTTCACATGGATTAACTCATCTAGTACTCACAAAACCCTGCAGGAAAGGTAATTTAATTATTCTGTTACAGATGAGGAAATGGGGCCCAGATGGGTAAATCACTTGCCCAATATGTGCGAGTGGTAACTGGTGGAATCAGGATGTATGTTCAGGCAGTTGAACTCCAAAACCTATAATATTTTTATGTTAAGTCTCCTCTTCTGATAATTTTTCAATCCTAAATTTTGACTTCACTTCAAATTTTTTCTCATGTTTTCTGCTTTCTGCAAAATCTTGATACTTTTGGCAGTAAGTCTTTAAATAATGGACTCACAACTATTGGGAGGAGAGGTGATGGGAAAATTGCCATAAAATAAGATGAAATGTTCAAGAGAATACACAGTCATAAATTTCATGTACTAAATAAATAAAGAAACAAAGAAGAAATAGTTAACCCCTTGGAGAAAAACGTGTATTTATCATCTATCTAGATCTTTTATAAAAATGCAAAGAGAATACTGAATTTTAAAAAAGGTTTGATTATATTTTCCAAAATATTGTTCTTTATCTCTTGGTCATTTTGTGATAGTATCCACACTCCACCTATCCTTAGTGACTTCTACTTTTCAGTGAAAAATTATTTCTTTTAAATTTTGTTGTTCTTCTAGGCAACCAGGAAGATTGCTCATAGCTATGTATAACCAGACACAGGTAGGAAACAAGAGGAAAGGTAGGAAAGGGGTCATAAACTAATGATATTCCAGGTACATTTGCCTTCATAATTAATACTTCCAGATTCAGCATTTCTGTGTAATATAGTGTCTGCTCTTATGGTTCTTATCTAATATCTGACTCTGTTGCATATGCCTTTAAAACCATTATTCATAAGAAATGGTCTATTTGGTGGGGGAGGCGAGTGATCACCCAAGAAACAGGAAGACCTCAAGTCACAATCTTGAGAACTTGAAAAATCTGACTCCAGTATCTATACTCATTACTTCTGAGGTCAACGGAAATGAAAAAGGACATCATTTCCTGCAGACACTATGATAAGTCTATGGATATGAGTAATTATAGATCATTTTTAAATTACTGAACTGCCTCTTTTTTAATTATTAAAATCCTATAGCCTCAATATCCTATTCTGTCAAATCATAGGAAAATCTAAATCATTTCTATAATATTTTCCATCTCTATAAAGTTAAAAGGTTTGGCATTGAAAGTCTACATAACATTTTCTTTCCTTGACCCAAGATATTTTTAAAAGTCTTATAAACTAGTCTCCTTTGAACATTTCTCTCATCAATCTGCCACTTTGCTATTCAGAAACATATAAAGACTTCTCAATAGGAAATGATGCTATTAGCCTCTCTGCATATCTAAACTACCCATCTTTCAAGACAAATAAAATTCTGCCCCAACTTACTGTCTGCAGTCTTGCTGGCATGGCCATGTCTTAAAAACCATAGCTTTGATTCTCTGTTATGCCTTATACTTAACATGTTCTCACTTGTATCATTTTCTCATTCTTTTAGTCTTTCCTGTTCAATTAAATTATATGTTTAATGAAGGCAGTACATTCAATAAATATGTGTTATCTTTCACTTCTTCATTCAATGTTTTCGATGTGTACAATCAGCCCATCTGGGAATTTTAAGAATGAATATGATATAATTCCAGCCCTCCAAGATTTTACCATCTGAATGGTATAGTCCCACCAGAGTGATGGTATAAATTGGTTAAATAGTCCCAAAGGCAATTGTGAAGAAAATACATCATTCCACAATAGGGTTTACACTAGAATTTCCAAGCAGTAATGAGAGTCCAGTGAGGTTATGACTGGCACAACATCACACTTAGAAAGAATATTGAACATTTTTCATGTACACAAAACAGGTTACATTACTTGGTGGCACCTCAACTCTAGGCATTTTTTCTATCTTGATGTTATCAATGAAGGAATTTTGGCTAAGGAGACTAGTGTTTTCCCAAGGTTGCTTAGCTTAGAAGTGAGAGTCAGGACTTGAGCCAGATTGAACCACATTGCCATATTTTCTGTTGCTTATCTGGTGATTTTAAGATTTGGTGACAGAATGAGATTAGATAACATGTATGAATGGTGAAAAATATACTTTCCATTGGACTCAAGTCCAAAGTCCCCAGATTAGATATTGACATAGCTCATGTGTGTGTGTATGTTGGAAATCATATATTCTACATTGAATGTTCTTTTGGCCCTCTCTCTTCACAATAGTTAGAAATAAGGAATAGATGCTAACTAGAAGTAGAAATAACGCTAACTAGAAGTAGAAATTGCTACAAGTTGGAAGAAAGTCAGATGAATCTCAATCTCTCTCTCTCTGTGTCTCTCTCTATTGATCTATCATATCTATTATATTTATTTAGTCTAAATTTGGCTGCATTATTTAAGAACATCCTGCATAGCATGAAGAAATTTAGTTGAGACTGATAGAAAAATTGAGGAGAAGAAAGAAATTTTTTTGACATGTGGAAGCCTTTTGGGATAACATTTTGTTTTATCTTTTTTGAGGAGTAGAGAGAGAGTTGTTTGTGGATGAAGCCACTTCTAGTTTGGGCCCCCACCAAAAGCAGCTTTTCCCCCAATTTTTGTTCTATATAATCTCCAAGTGGTCCCCAAATGTTTATTCCTCCCCACCAAGTGCTGCAAAATCTGTATTTTGATCTCACAGATGGAAAGGACTTTATCTCATGAAATTCTTGCCCCTCAAAAGAGAAACAACTCACCAAATACTATTGATCCCACCTTACTGTTTCAAGGTCTGACAGATTTTCTGACCAAACCTATTCTTCCTCCTTTTTTCATATGACTTCCCTAGGCCAATAACACAAAACCTTTGTTTCTGTTCAACTTATGATGATCTTAGGGCTAAGCTTTTCCTGCAAACAAAGCATGTCTCTTTTGCTATGTTCTTATTGCCATTGAATAGGAGGAAGAAGTCATTTGCATCTCCTGGTCATAACCAAACTTATTCTCAGAACAACTAATATACTTAATCATCCCTTTCTCTCCCTGGGACAGCCTTATCTGGACCAGTTTGAGTCTAACAAGCAGTAGTTAACTACATTCAAACTGAAGGTTTTAAAAAAACACTGGTCTTGGAATAAGAAGACTATTTTTTGATTTTAGCTCTCATCCTACCAACTCAACTGAGTCCAGATTTCAGTTTCCAAGACCATAAAATTTTAAGTCCACTTCAATCATCACATATTTGAGACTAAACAGTGCTGCGCCATTACAAACAAAAGATTAAAGTTGATAGTAGATGAAATCATATGTAACTTGACACACCCTTGTTTGGAAATTTCTTTAAAGTAGATGAGTCTGCCACGGGTAGTAGTGCATGCCTGTAATCCCAGTAGTTGAGGCAAAAGGATGCAAGTTTGAAGCAAGCCTCAGCAACTTAGCAAGGCCCTAAGCAACTTAGTAAGACTCTGTCTCAAAATAAAAAATAAAAAGGGCTGGGGATGTAGCTCAGTGGTAAAGCACCCCTAGGTTCAATTCCCAGTACCAAAAATAGTAGATAATCTTTTAAAAATAGATCTTATCATAACATTGTTCACTTAAAAATTATTCTCTCTTCATTAGTCACAAGATAGAGTCCAAAGTCCTCAGTTTTATTTTCAAGCCTCCTCCCCAGCTGGCTTTAAATGTCTGTCTGACCTCATCCTCACACCCACTTCATGAGCCCTTTACTCCCACATTGGTCTCTGTGCTATGTTCTTCTCTTCAGTGTCTGACCCGAGACTGCCTTCTATCCATCCCTCTGTCTCCATGCGCTTAGGCAAAGGTGTAGAAGCTCAACAATTCTACTTTCTGATTTACAAAGCAATTTTTAAGGCCTCTACCAGGCATTGGAGGGTAGAATGAAGGAAAAGCTAGGGTACCTCTCCAAATTACTCTCTCTCCTACCAATACTTAATAGAGCTTTAAGGTCTATCTGGAACTCATTTGTCCCCAAAGCTTTAACTGTACTCTGGTCTGTAGTTCTCTCTTCCTCTTCTGAATTCCTATTGTTTTTATATTCTAACACATACGTGTGATGCTTGTCATATCTCACCATCTTTAATAAGCTAGTTGTGGTACCTCTTTGCCTCTCAAAAGTGTGCAGGATGCCAACTGCACATGTGTAATGCATGTTCTTACATGGGCATGCTCTCCTGTGTATGTTGTGTCTTCCCAACTAAGCTCTTGGAGGGGCAATTAGTCACATACTCACTCTGCTCCCACAAAGGCCAGCATGTGCTATAGCAAGTATTCAGTAAAATGAATGAGTAGAAGAACACATGCATGAAATTAGTGGAAAAAGAATACTAGGGAGACATTTTAACTGCTATCCTTTGGTTAGACTATCTTACTAACTCACAAATATTTCAGAAAGGAGATAAAAAGGAAATAATGATGAGAAAAGTGTTCTAGGTAGGCCTATTGATCTTGCCGAAGAGAGATGCTGAGTATAAATGTCACAGCCTATGAAGCTACTGGGATAGGCCTCATCCACTTTGAAGAGAGGCCAGAGAGCACTTTGTTTGCATTATCATTCTGTTCTTTGTCTCTGAATCAAAAGAGAAGTAGGCAAGTTCCTGCTTTAAATAAATTATTTAGAATATTGATTTAACTGCCTGAACTGTGTTAAGTTATATCTGAACTAAAATACAACCATTTGCATGTTTCCTTTTATGGAACCTGTGAATTCAAACATGTATTTGGGATTTTAAAAAAAGATACTTAGAAAGACAGAGCTCTCCCTGCTCCATTTAAAAATACATATTCATACACATATGTATTTACCAAGGTTTGTATGCCAGGGAAGCTACTTATGACTTTGTAAAACATTTAGTTTATAGCCATCAGGTTTACATTTATAAAAGGGAGGGGGGCTAGTTTTTAGGCTAGCCAGTATAATAGTCTTTCTTTTTTTAAATTCTAGATTACATATCTTAGAACATGTCATTAAAATATTCACATGGATTTTGTTAGGACATTTTTATTGGCTCCTAATGGTCTTGGGACTAGACCTCTCCTGCACACGAAGTGTGTTTCCCTTGCCATGTTCTTAGTGCCACAGGGTAGGAAAAAGTATCTACTTGCATGTTTTGGTTATAACAAGGCTGCCATTCCCAAAACAACACAATAAAGAGATACACCTGTGCATCCTCTTTTCCTTTGGGACAGCATCATCTGAACCACTTTAAATCTCCCAAACAGTGGGTGTTAAACAAAGCATGTTTGGGTTAGGCTAAAAACTTGATCTTACTGTGATAATTATGCAAAGTTAGAACATTAGTAACACAAATATAAATGAGCATAGTCTGACTTTTCCAAAATAACACATGGCCAATATATATAGACACATGAAATTCATACCTTTTTTAGAAAATATTTCTTTAAAATGAAAATTTTAAACAAAAATAAACAAGGCATAAAATACATAAAAATCTTTGAGTATTATTGATCTTCTCTTGGGCAGAAGTCTTAAGTGTTCTCCCTGTTATCTATGGTCCAATAGTAGAGGAAGTCTTTCAGAAAAATCATTAAATAGTATGTACAAAACAAAATTTCAATGTATGCTATTGCCATTTTAAAAGGAGAGCCTTTCATAGTTATATAAAGTTTGAAAGTGCATTTTTAATTTCCATGCATAAGCTTTTCAATGTATTGATTATAATAATATGAATGTTTATCAATACAAGAATAGGGAGAAACTATAAAAATTGTAAATACAGCCTGTGTTGAGCTTAAGCAAATTTTACATGAAATCCTCTAGATTCAGAAAAAAGTCTTATATAAAGCAGAAATAATTTACAATAAAACTTTTATTAAAACTCTTTCAAGAGATACCCTTGATCTTTCCTACTGCTCCCCGACAACTTCATAACCGAAAGTGGAGCAAGCATATTAAACACAGCTCTGTACCAAGAAATAAAAGACAATGACACAAAACATGGAATGACAGACAACAATGACTTCCTAGAAGCAACAAGTGGGCATTGAGTTTTAGAATTTCTTAAAACTAAAGAGAGAAGACAATTATTCGTAAGAACTTTGTATAAAAGATCTTTGTATAAAAATCAGAGTAACAGTAAAATTCATATTCAATAAGTTAAATTACATTTGAAGTTATTTGTAACTCTGCAGATTAATCCATTTTTTCCTTCCATAGAACTCATTTCTATGAATTTCAGCAACCTGAATCTTGTTATGATGTAAGCTGTGTTTTTCGTGGCTCACCTAAAAATCACTCCTTATATTTTCACCTCACTTGATTGACAAAGCGCATCATAGATTAGTGAAAATTCACTGTTCCAGTATGTGAAGATCAGAAGCCCTGATGAAGACGTCATTTGTTTCAACTTGTCTGGTATGGGCTGTCAAAGTCTGAAACTGTGCTGATGAAGTGGGGATGAGGATAGAAATAGATTTTTCTGAGCCATCACATATTAGGTTCTGATCTCAGTAGAGACATGTGGACTATTAACAGAGAAATGTCTCACCTGCTATTTACATTTGTTTTAAGGACAAATTTTCTAAAATTCTAACATAAATCAGCTAGTATGTAAAAACACATGGCTTTCTAACTAGCTACATACCATGGTGAATATTGAGTCCAGCACTAATACTTTATCACTAGTAGTTATTACACGGGCATCAGTTCTAGATGATTTCATTACATAGTCCCTCACAATGTATTGTATTTAATTACACTTTAAAAGAGAAAGAAAAAAAACTTGGCAGAGTTTGTCAGTTTCATCACTGAGAATGACCTTTAAATTCTCTGTTCCTCTTTTTATGAGCAAGTGTTCATAGTTACCAGCAACTATGGGTTGCTGGGTATGAAAAAGAAAACAGAATGAATAGCATTGAGTAAAAATTACCACTCAATGAGAAGAATATGGGAATATTTCAAACCATTTTCTTTGAGTAATTCATTATTAGGTTGCATGATGCCAACACTGCTTCTGATTTCCTTTAGGTCAGATATTTTACTAAAATTGAGCCTATCAGGATGTGGATGTATGCATGTGTACATGCACATTACACTTGTGTAAGTTCACTTCAACATTCAAAACATAACACCTTCAAAGTTGTAACTACCATAGAACATTTTTTTTAAATCCAAGGTATCTATATGTCCTTATCTCTATATCTGTTTATATCTTTGCCATCTTTTATTTCTCTTACAGATCAGAGATATTTGAAAAATAGAAAAAAAAAGAAAGAAAGGATATATAATGCACAAATATTGTCAGACATATTTGTTTTCTGAAATGAAAATAAAGAATAAGGAGAATGAAGGCTTCAGATTGGATAATGCCAGAAAATGATAGGCCGGCCACATGCAAGACTCATGTGTTCATTCACATCCCAGTTACTGCTCCATCATTGCACCAAATAAATCCAAATGTGCTGATAAAACTGAACAAGTACTCAGGTCAACCTTACTTGTATGATGGGAAGCTATATTAAAGAGAGTGAGACAATAGAGAAAAAGAAGCTTTGGGTAAGTAATAAAAGAGATCAACCGTAACACTAGAATGTCCATCCTTCTACCAAAATAATAGAACTAGAAGAGGGAATGGAACAAATTCAGAGAATTTATACTGAGAGAAAAGCAGAGGTGTAAAAAATGCCAAACATAAAAGAAACAAAAAATCATGAGTGATTTCTGTTAAAACCAACAGTTATTGGCTTTTGCTGTTGTTGTTGGAATATGTGCAACTCTCTGAAATTAGCCAACTAAGAAACAAATGTGGATGGACAAATGTGTTTGCATGATAGCTAGCTTCACTTATTTTCTGTGTTCAATTAGCCATTTGAGGTATCTCATTTAATAGTACATCAAGGATCAAGTTCTAGCATTGTGTGATAAAGCACATGCATGTAACCACACATTTTTCTAGTTACCCACGATTTACTTGTTCATGCATTGATGAATCAACCAAAAGGACTAGTAACAATGCTCAGGGGTCTAATCTTAACCTCTGTTTTCTTATGATGAGTCATTATTAGGGTAATCATACTTTAACATAACAATTTTGATTTTGTAATTCTGAAAGGTAGTAGTACCAATAATTAACATCAGTATAACAGTAAATTTGGATTCCTCCAAGCAAACAGATGTCTCTGGTCATATTGGTCAAAATAGATGGGGCTTTTCTTTTGACATTGTACTTTCTCTCTGCCCTGTCATGTTATTCATATCACCAAGCAGCTGATCCCTTGTTGCTGGATGGAAAAGAGACATTAATGTGATTTAATGCATCCATTTTTTCCCCTCGGTGTTCATGTCAAAGAGCTTTTACACTAAGGTCATAATGTGCTGCATTTCCACAAAGTTCAACACCGTGTCTGTTGTAAGAAAAGCAATTAATTTTGGTTTCCTACTTTGAATGCTAAAACAGCAATTTTCAATTTCAAACCTGTTGTACATTTTTGTAAGGGTATAATTTATATCCATTCTCCTCCCCCCCACCTTTACTTTCTAAACAGAGCTACATTATAGTATAAATTCATGCAATATTAGATCAGGGGAAAAGTAAAGCCTTTCTTTTAACTATTAAGCAAAGAATATATCTTAAGAACACCATAAATCATGTTTGTCAGAATATTCAAAAGAATCATTCTGTAGAGTTACCTTGTCTATTATTTAGAAAGCAGAAACATAAAACAATATAATTCAGTTGGGCTGTATGTATCTGATTTGCATACGGCTGTCTCTTTTTAATCTGAGCTTTCACAAGATGAATATAATTAGCAAGTTTCGATTTATCTTCAAAACCACTGAACTATGTTGATTACCTACAGGATGACATCACCCATGTGCACTCGCATATTTGGACTTCTAAACAGAGTGACTCAATGAATTCTGTAGCTAAAAAATGTATATTGAAAGTTAAAAAATGACAAACTAGTCATCCACACATGATGTATAATTCATCATAAAGAAATCAGCACTTGTTTCATCCTTTCTCATTTTTTCCCCCTTAATGAAACAAGCAATTCAAACAAACTACAAATGATTTGTTGTAGCCAACTTGGTAATCTGTAATTACTGATTTTAAAAAATTAGATAATAAATCACTTTAGAGGCACCCGATGGACTTATCCTATGTACTTCTCCAATGGGGGCTCCTATATATGCTCTCAGGTTAGAAATACTTCACACACAGAATTATCCCTGACCCACATTCTCAAAGGAGCTTATTTGGGCTAGGATGTTTGACTTTCAATGAATGATAATGGGACTATTACGTTTAGCTTCTCAGCTATAAAATAACATGTATAATTTATAGGACAATACATTATTTAGTGATATTTATCTTTCTAAAAACTGTACAAACTCAAATGTGTGGTTCTGGGATGTTAGAAACTCTAATTGTATACCTTGTAATATGCTCATTAACTTAATGTTTTCCAAAACACCAGTTTGTGTCCCCATAAATTCTAACTATAGCCTAGAGTTAAAACACAGATGAAATATTTTAATCAGAAACATGTAATACCACTGAGCTGATAGTTTGTCCAGAGAAAGACAAACCATGACAATAAAAGTAAAACTGGCTGGCCTGCTTTAGGACTGGCTTTATTAGAAGTATTTTAATAATTATTCTGGACTTAGAAGTAGAAAGCTCAATCCAGAAACCTCATAATAAACTGCTTCTGTTGAAGCTACCATTTTATTCTGATAGGTATAATTTCATTTCTAGAGTGGGTTTTATGTTGTCTGTCTATATTTTGTTTTGAAAACACACAAACAGCAGCATATTTCATAATCGCTAATCAATCTAGATCAATTACTTATCCAAGTGCAGATGAAGATTTGATTTGTAATGTGCTCTCTCTCAGAGAATTGCTAGTTTAACCACAGCAAAACCAGAACCACAAATTTAATGAGTTAACACAGCAGAAACTGAGAAGCAGGTTTGCCCATAGAAGAAGTGTACTGTGACATGGAAGGCCCTGTAGACAGAAAATACGTGCAAAAGATTCCACACACTTCCTGACCACTCTGAGTTCTACATGAAACTCTCATTTCTACTTAGTCTGTACAGTGATACCATAATGATCGTCCTGAAATGTTACTTTAAACCTCCATATTCCTGTTGAAAACATATCCATCTCTTGTTAAACAACAAAACCCAAAGCCTTGAATTCAAAGCTCATCACAACCTGGCATAAATTAACATTTTCAATCCACTATTCCTCCATTTTTTGCTTTCAATCCTTGGCAAGTCAGAATTATTTATTCATTCCTTGGTGAAACCTAGTCGTCTCTTGTCTATCTTTGCTTAAGCCCTCTATCCTTTCTGGGATTCTGTCTTAACTTTCAGTCATCAAAGTTTCCTTCATGTGATGGATCTTTCTCCCATAACCAGAAGTAAGACTTTAGAAGCAGGAACACATCTGTATTCCCCAGCATGAAAAGTATAGGATAAGTTGTCAAATATTTAAGATTGTTGAGATCCTCTCCTATCATATCTCAGTTTTGTTATCTTCGTTGTTGCTGTTGTGCATAGTCTCACCTCACCTGACTTTCTTTAACAAAGAATCCTGATTTTATTCTGCCAGATTATTCTTCAGTGCTATCTGGTTCTGTATCTTCAATGGACTGTCTTCTCTGTCTTTAGCAAATGCAAGGAAGTCATCTTAGGAAGAAAAACAAATAGAAAAGAAGAAAGAGGGAGCATAGTATGAGGTCCAGTGTTCAGGAAAGGAAAAAAGGAAATAGGAATTTTCATCATGAACTAATTAATCAAAAATCCTTATTAAGCCCAGTGTCTATTAGGAACTGAAAATACTGGAGTGAATAAGGCAGGTTCTCTTCCCTTTGGAGAGTTTACATATCTTTGTTGGTAGTGGTAGTGGTGATGGTGAGAGACAGAATCAAATCATCAAATAGTGACATTATTCAATGTTATTTAGGAAAAGAGAGTAATTTGAAAGAGACAGCTAGGATTTGGAAAAGTGCTCTCTGTAGAGGTGACATTTAAGCAGAGATCTAAAGATAGAGAGAGCCAGGCATATGGGCAGCTGGGTAATTGATGGGATCTGGAATAGACAACAGCAGATGCAAAGGCTATAGGATACAATCTCGTTTGCCCTCCTACAGAACAGAAAGTGTCTAGTAGCAAAATAATGGCATTGGAGCCAGATCCTGTCAGACCTGTGGGGCATGATTAAAAAAAAAAAAAGTTTAATTTTTACTTAAGTGCAATGGGCAACTTGTGAAGTTATAAGCAACAGAAGAACATGATTCTTTACCCTGCAGTAAAAGGAATAGACATTTTGAGAGAAAAGTCACATGGAAATTTCAGAGGGAAAATGCTTTGGGGTCAGTGAGAGGAACTTATCGCACCAACAAACCTTTGATAGTGATGGAGACTGGGAGTAACTCTGTCTCCTGTTAGGCTGGCTGAAAGCAGAGACTTAGAATGTGTAAATGACAAGAAAGGAGAAATAAGGGTCTATCTATCCATGAGTCCCTGATGACAAATGGGAAGATTTCCTCTAGATTAGTTCTGAACATCTGTGAAACTAAATAACATTTTTTCATACACAGTAGCATCAATCACTACTTGTTTCATTTGATCAGACGACTTCTATCAGCATTCTGTATATGCCCTGTTCTAACATAAACTTTGTGGAGAATTCAAGAACCCTATATCCATATGTAATGAGTTTAAGACTCGGGATTGATATTGCCCCAGAGTCTGGCTCACTGGCTTGGATCAAAGGGTCTTTATTCTTTACTCTGATTTTGGTTTTTTACTTGTGTTGAAACTGGATACTGACAGACTAATAGCAGGAAAGATCAGTTATTTTCTATTGAACAATGCATTTATGTTTAAAAAATCAAGAAACACCCCTCTTACTAATTTACTGATACTCTTCATTCCACACTTTAGTAATAAGTAGAAAATTTGCTCATTGACTTCCCAACTATTTAAAAACAAGGGATGGGGTGGAGGTTATAAGGAAAGCCTTACTGAGGAACAAGCTGTAATTTATACTACCACTTGAGGTCATATCATGTATTTTACTAGAACAATTAAAAATGCCAAATTGGGTGGTGAGCACCCAACTGCCTTCCCAGCTCTTCTGTGATAGCAATAATTAGCTTTAAAATATGCTGTCAAGCTCCTAAAATGCAACTATAAGACACACTTGCTCCTGTTTTATGCAGAAGTTACTCATAACAACTGGGAAGCTAAGACTTTATACTGGAACAAACTCCTTTTGATTACATTTGGATCAGGGTCTTTCCTAGGAATAAAAGTCTTCATTTAACCTATGTGTCTAGACATCTGAGACATTTCACCTTATGGCTTGTTTAAATTATGAACATCCATCCCATCCAGCAAGCTTCCTGTCTTAGAGTTATTAAGCAGCTATTGGCTTTATAACCTACAAGTTTTTATTTTGTGCTAATGTCACCCTAGCTCTCTTTTAGTTATCTTACTTTGTTATTATTTTTTGAAAGTAAAAGAAGCAGGGATGAGAGATCTAGAAAAAAAATTTGCTATTAAAGACCAGACTGTGCCCATAATTATGTACAGCTTGATCTTTGTAAATTAAGATGAAGTATGTAATGTCGAACCCTAGACACTTTCTGCGGGGCTTTGTTCAGATTTGCTTTCCTTTATTAAAATGCTCTGGTTGGCTTCCTATGATACATTTAACTCCTCTTTCTTCCTGTGAGTTTGATCTAAGGATTTCCAAAGAAGCACTGTACCTCTGAGACGAAGAGCTATGCGGTCATCAGTTACCCCCAACTGGGCCACTGCTGTTGCCCGCCACACCTGTTCACCTTTGCCACAAGCTCCATTCTTTCCTAGAGGCCCTTGAACATCATTTCATTGGTGTTCCTCAAAAATAGAAAACACAGGCTACAGAAAGAAGGCATGCTGCGCATGCCAAATTGTGGACAGTTTTATCACATCTCACCCTCTGTTTGCATCTATCAATGATATTTGTTGCAGAGACGTTTTAAAATCCTTTCAATGGGGAACCATTTGTACCTACAGCTTTTGTGGTTCTTGAAATAAAATGATATTATTGGAAGGATGAGTCATCTGTTTTATGGTAAACTGATCCTGCCTTTTTTGATGTTCTAAAATATTATATAAAAATTCCTTATTTCACTGTTCTTAATAAATAGAGAAGCTTATAAGAATAACTCTGGGATAAAGCCATACGTGCTGAAGCTTAAATATGTGATTGCCACCAGAGGTGTTTTTTGGCTACAGTAACTACAAGAGATTGTATAGGGTGAATGATCTAATTATTCTAATAAAATCAAACAGTATAAATAACTTTATTAATTAAACTAGTTCATATCCTAGTATCCATCTTTCAAAGAAAGACAAAAAAAATTTAGCTTCAGTTAATGCAACAAAAATCTGTATTACATAAATGGATTCTTAAAAGCATATGTCCTTTGCACTCATTCTACAGTAACATAGTGCAGTGTTACTTTGCAGTGATTCTACCAGTGTGTTGGATCTTGTTTTCCACATTCACACCTCCAAGTACACAATGACATCTATTTGAGAATGGAGAGAAATTTCAGAAGCATAACTGAGTTCTGCCAGGACAATTTCCACATCTAATGCACCAATTCTTTAGAGGTCAGTCTTGTAAAATCTTCTCTCTCATTTTCCCTGAGGGAAGCAGTTATTTTTGTTGCATTCATCCCTGAAAATTTTCACTGAAAATTCAGTCCCTGACCCATGCTGAAGAACAGAATATAGCCACCCAAAACTCAAAATGTCTTTATGGTATGATATATTTCAAATGGACTCCATTTTCCATGCTACCATCATAATTGACAAAATATACATTCTCTCTGGGGCACACAGTAATTTAAATGCACTGTCCTTCTTTCAAAATTGGGAAATTTATAATTCTGTTGTGTAGTGACAGCATTTATTGTACATGTAAGAGACAAGAAAGAGATATTTGGATATTTTGGTCTTAAAATATGAATATGATATGTTGACTGACAAATTTGTTGGCTCCCCTCTCCCCCACCTCATCCTTTTCCATGAGAAGAATATTCACTTTATAGTAACATCTCATAGATTAAAAGGTGGATGCGAAATTCCAAGGTGTGTTGCCTAATACACTAAATCATTGATTGACATTATCCAAATATGTTTTCACAATGACAATAAAAAAACTTTAATAATAATCTAGGATTCTTGGGAGAATTATTAGAATGATAATAAATAATAGTACTTATATTCAAAGGATATAGATAGATATAGATATAGATAATATTAAACAGATCTAATAGTACCTATATTCAAAGGTACTATTATTTATACCATTTGAACAGAAGAGGGAAAAAATTCAGCAAAAGGACAATGTCCAAATTAGAAACCATCACCATGTAAATATATATAAAGTTGTACAATTAAAAAAAAGTTAAGTTATTGAGTTTGGGTCAAACTATTAGTATGTTATCATGTGATTAGTTTAACTTTGGAGGAGAAAGACCTGCAATTGATATTGAAAACCAATGACATGACATAGATATCCTTCACCCTTTCTGCTACATCTGGAAACCAGAGAGATGTTCCCATTTTTGGTTTTGAACATAGAAAGTCAGAGTATGTGTGACCCATCAGGCTGGCTTCCCTAGCAAATTCCTATATCTTCTGTCCCCAGTGTCTCAACAGAGTGTGTGAGCTTGGTAATTTGGCCATTACATTTCTTCCTTTTTCCCCAGCAAGTTGTGCTAAAACAGCAAAAACCAAAGAGAAGCAAATTCAGAATGATACCAATACTAATCCAAATCTGTTTGGCAAAAGTCCAACTGCTACCTGTCCTTGTTTTAGTCAGTAACTAAATCTTCCTTTGCTTCTGTTGACATAATCCTAAGAGCTAAAATAACACCTTCAAATGCATATTTAAAAATTTCATGTCCTATTTCCTTATTCTTTCTGCATATTTTTTTCTATTTCCATTCCTTGAGAACAATACCTATCTTCAGAGTGGGAATGCTTAGATTTAGAATTTGAAATTTAGAATATCAAGTTTGAAAAATAGATACAAGGACAAGCAGTCTCTTTACAGGAGGGCAAAGAATTTGAGATCCCCAAGGACTGATTCACTGTTTCACTTTCCTTCTTTATAGGAAAACTTTTGATGCTTCCTTTTCCTGAAAGAACTCAGTCCCAAATTCTTCAGAGGATCATCATTCAAGAGAAGCTAGGGTGAAATGAAAACCGAAGGCAAAGACAAATTGTAACTAAGAACAAAATGAAGTGCGTATTTTTACTTTGAAGAATCTTAAAGTTCAGTTTTTAATTTAGGAATTTTGGAAAGCAATTTAAATGGCTCTATTTTACAAACAGTTAGATAGTCACTTGGCATTCCTCTCCTGGAGGATGCTCCTGTGTGATTGTTGTCATAGCTGCCCAGAGTGGTGTCTTGGCAAAAAAAAAAAAAGGGCAGTGCTTCTGATTGCAGAGCAGGGAAGAAGACTGGCTTTGAAACAGTTTAATCTGCATTTTCACCTCTGAACAAAATATGTTAGCTCTGGGCTTTCAGAAGACATCAATGAATAATGCCATCCTTGTTTTAGAACATATATCCCTGGCTAAGAGGTTCACATTCATCTTCTCATCTGTTGTACATGAAAACCCAATGAGAAAGGTACTATTATTTATACCATTTGAACAGAAGAGGGAAAAAATTCAGCAAAAATAAGTGGCTTGCCTAATATCCTGCAGCTTTTAAGTCCCTGATTTATGTTGATTTTTGCCAACAGAGGATAGTGCCTATCTGAACAATATGCAACTGTGTAGAAGTAAATAAATAGAACTGTATTAAATAAAACCCACATCTACATTCTTAGGCTTTTGCCTTTACTCATGTAATGTTTCTATAGAAGAACAACATTTGTGCCCTATACCCTATTCAGAAATAATTTAGAAATACCCAATTTTTCATTATATTAAGAATTTTTTTAAAAAGACAGAAATAATAGGACCGTTTTCACAACTCATCAGCATTTGGTCACACAAGAGGTCATGAGAGTGTGCAATGTTTCTCCAAAATATAGAAGTCACCACTATCTGGGAAAGAAAAGGGATAATACTTTGAAATTTTATTTTTAAAGAAAATAAAAACAGATCCAAGAGAAATAGATGAGGAATAATTCAAACATTATCTTTCTAGAAATAATAAAGTTTTTTTTAAGTCCCACCCAGGAGCAAAATATCCAGTATTTGGACAATATTGCTTAGTAAATAACTGAAGCAACAATCACCAGCTCTCTCAAAAGAACCACCCTGATTTCTAAGATCATGGGTTGTGCCCATGGATGTAATTTCTATTGTGGGCATAATGGAATAAGAATAGAAGCATACTGAGCAGATGAAGAGTTATAGAATTAAAAACTAATCAAAATACCTGCTGCATTTGCTATCTCTAAAGCACTTCAATTATATATCTATTATAAAAAATTGCACTGATTTGCATATTAATGTTCTGCATTTCGGCATGTGCCCTTTATGTTCACACACAACAGAATACACTCTGTCACACACATTTAACCTCCATGACTCAGCCATTAAACTAAAATTTGAAAGTGGGAGAAAAAAGAAACAGAATGAATACCGTTGTTCCCATTGTTCTCTTCAATGCCTTGGGTTTTAAATCCTCAACTGTCACTCAATTCAACTCTATTTTTGTCAGTTTGCCTATCACTTCTGATGGAGAACTTAACCTAGGTAAGCCATGGGTACCTCTTCAAACCATTTTTTTTAATGGTCTCAGATTCTGGGAATGAGAACACATGTTTAATTTCAGTCTATAGTTTCACATTAATCTCAGTGGCTTCTGGGCAGGTGAAGAAAGACAGTAAGCTGTTCTAGGCAATAAGCTAACACTGTCCAGGAGAATTTTCTGTGAAAATGGATAATGGTTTTTATCTGAGAAGCCCAACACAATAATCTTCAGCTCCATGTGACTACCAAGCATTCTAAATGGGGCTGAGTGACTGGTTTTTAAACGTTTATGTACTCTCTATTAATTGAAGCTTAAATAGCTGCACATAGCCACAATGGTTTCTTGGCATGACCCAAATGTCTAGGTCACAGTGAAAGGGAAACTGTTAGAGAAGGAAATTGTCTGATCTCCCATGGTCACATGTGTGGATTCCCAGTCCTACTTTCTCTATTTTTGGATCTGGCTTCTGAAACCTGCTGCACGTATCTCAAAATCTTTGGGATTACATCAACTACAAGTCAGGGTGTCTCATTCCTAACAGGACCTTCACTACCCTTTGGATAACTTTTGATTCTCATTTGAAATTCTGGCACTGGCCACAGCTGCTGTTCTAAACTCTCCACATTCAAAGATCTTACTCCTACACATTCTCCTTCGTGCTCCTTCATATAATAATGCCACATTCTAACAAAGTCTAAGGCCATATGCTTCAACTCTGCTGATACACACATCACTTCCACCCCATATCAATTGCTCTCTATTCTTCCATTATCTCCTCTTCCTGTTAACAGAGATACCACATTTTTCCAAACTTCATCCCTATACCTGTGACACTGTATTTATCACCATTACTTCATCTGCTCTCATCTTCATTAACTATCTCCTATCTCCTTCCCATCTGTAGTCTTTGTCTACACACTGCCTCCTCTACTTGATACAGACAAGCACTTCTTTGTGGTTCCCCCCATTAGTCACAGTTAACACTATCATAATCGTCATGGTTTATCTGTCCATTTCCCCTAACATTCTGGCTTCTGTCTCCATCACTTCTCTGGCCAGTGATCAGATGCACTTAATCCAATCCACTTTTTATTCTCCCTTGGTTCTCCCTTTAGCTTCTTGTTGTTGATTCTTATTTGATATTCTCCATCATCCACTCCCTACAATTGGGTATTATTTAAGATCAGTGGAAATCAATCTACATTCTGGAGGACAAGTCTAGCCTGTTGACAGTTTTTTATGGCACATAGTTTAAAAAAATAACATTTAAAAGTATCCCCCATTAAAAAAATCAAAAGAAGATTAATATTTCATGGCATGTGAAAATAATTGGAAAGTTGAATCATAATTGCCCACAAAGCCTTATTGGAACACACCACAGTCTTATCGGACACACTCACTGTCCATAGCTGCCTGCACTCTACAATGACAGGTAAATAGTTAAAACAGAGATAATATAACTTGCAAAGCTGAAAACATTCACTTTCAGGCCCTTCACACAAAAAAGTTTGTTGACCTCTGTGTAAGGTGGGCTTTCAGTTTTCTTTTTAAACTTTCTCCCTCGATCATATCTGTTTTCCACAAGATTTTTTCTTCCTCATTTTTTCTTCTTCATTTTGTGTAATGAGGCAAGAATTAACAATAGTTGAATCCTATTATATGTCAGGGGACAGGCCAGGTACTTTACAGACATCGCTGTACAGAATCCTCACCACTAAATGAGGCAGGTAATGCCACTTTACAGATGTAAAACCTGCTGCTCAGCTTAAATAACTTGCCTAAAGGATTGCTTGGCATCAGCCATGGATTTGTGCAGCAGACTTTCGAGTTCATTGCAGGGAATCCATAAAAATGCCTCACACATGCTCACTCCCTCTTCCCTTTGACTCCATCCCTGACCCTGCCTCATTTTTTCTTCTTTTCCATTCTCTTCACCATTAGTTTAGTTTAGAAAAACCACTTCTTGCCTGAATTAGACATTTTTTGTATTTTACTTTGCTCTCTTCTGCCTTCCACTTTTTCATCATTTTATTATCTTTACTCTTTCCAGAGAAGCACTGGCTATCCATCTTTCTCATATATTTATAACTACTCTGTGAGGACTTGTAAAATACTTGCCAAATTCCCATCTTGCCATTCTACTGGTCAGAAGCCTCTCACAGGTGCTGCTTGCGTAAAGAGTACTTTCTATACTTCTTTGCTTGTTATTTAAGTATATTTAAAATCTGCATGCATACAATGAATGCAGCCAGTCTGGATTGCTCATTGTTCCTCTTCCTCTTTACATTTGGAATTCCTTTCTTCCTTTAAAACTGATTCATTAAAATAAGAATTGTTATTCTCCTGTCTCCAAGCTACTTTTCCTTTCATGTTATATTTTTATTCTAATTGCTTTGCCAATAATTGCCAATGTGTGAGTCTAATCTCCATAACTCGATGTGATTGCCTTAAAGGCTCAGTTTACTTTCTTTGTGGAGATTCCACATAGTGTCCAACACATTGTGTTTGCAGTGGGTTTTACTGGTTGTCTACCCAACAGCTACACTCTCCTCCTTTCTGACCTGCAGAGACTCCATTTTGGTCCACAGAGGGAAGATATTCCCCTCTCCCACCCTTTGTCCCCTCATCTCCAGTGGCTTTGTCATGGTGGACATAAACCAGTTCAGTAACTGGCTTACTAAAACAAAAAGGAAAACTTCAGAGAAAGATTTCCTCCTTAATAAAAATTGATGAGTGGGAGAAGACAAAATTCTTTGTCTGAGACAGGTACCATCACACTGAAAGAATAAAAGAGGACACAGTTCCTAGGCTCCAGCTGTCATCTGGGAGAATGGAAAGCTTCTTAGTCTCTGATGCCTTATTTTCATCCCTGAATTAATCATTTCTAGAACAGTCTTAGTTCTAGACCTTTTACTAAGGGGTAAAAGAAATGCTTTACCTTTTAAAAAGCTACTTTTAGTTAGATCTATTATTTTCAGAGTCTTCTGAGTCAGTTACCAAAATATTTGCTGAAATTTAAATCAGCATTTAAATATATTTTATATTTATTATATTTTACATATATATTTTACATACTTTTATATATTTTATATTTCATGTATATATTACATATATTTTATATATTATATATTTATATGTATTATATATACTTATGTTGTTTTATGTCATGCCTTGCTTGCATGGGTTTGCTGAAAAGTTGGAGGTCCCAGGGGAGGAAAGTAAGGGGTCCTCAGGAGGAACAAAACAGGGTTCTGCGGGAGGAGGTATGAGGTGAACGGTCGTGGAGCCAATTCACCCAGACTTTGGGGGCTGGTATGACTGCTCTGCCTCAGCGAAACACAGAACCTTTTATTCCAGGAAGTGTAACATCTTATGAACGGTCTTCCGACCAATCATGGCCCTGAGGTTACAGCCAATGGGGTACTGCTCTGTTTCAGGCATGCAGTCTATCAGTATAGGGTGGGGAAAGAGGGAGGGGAGGGATTGAAGGTATGGGGAATGCTCCTACACTTACATGTATTTATATATGTATATATATTTAATATAAATATATATACATAAATATATAATATGATGTATATAAATAATATATATATAAATATATATGTATATATATTTAATATATACATATATATTTAAATATATATTTAATATATATACATAAATATATATATTTATGTTTCAAATATACTCAACTCCAGTGTGCCATGTGTTTTATTACTTTACATTATTACTTAACATTTCATTTGACTCTATCTTTGGAAGCTCTTTGGTGGAAACACTTTTCTTCTATATATTTTCTGATCATTAAACACATTACAGTTGCCTAATATTTTCTCTTCGACTGAACACATTAATAAATGTTGAGTAAGGGGTAAAGGTAGGTAGCTAGAAGAGGGAAAGGGGAGTCCTTTCTGGTTTCTTTTTATGGGCAGCAAAACTATAGTGAAACTCTGCATTACCCAGATCAGCCAGAAAGGAAGGAAGGAAAGAAAGGAAGTGAGAGAAGGAAAAAAAGAGGGAAGGAGGGAGGAAAGGAAGAAGGAAGGACAATTCATATGCAAATGATGAACAGGTTGCAGGGGTCAGTTGCCTGAAACTGAGGCAGCTTCCCAGATAAAAGCAGATGGTGGAGCTTTTGTTTTTCTCTCTTGGCCACAAAACTCCTGCTAATTGAAGCAGCAACTGAACAAGCTGCTCTTTCACTCCCCCAGTGATATGATATTTATGTTTCACTTGGGCTTTGACTTTCATATTAAACACAGCCCCCCCTCCTCCTCACTCCGGTTCCATCTTCTGCTTTTTCTGCCGTTGGACTTCTTATTTCACTGATTCTTCTTGAAGATGAACAAATGAATATACTCCTGCAACCTCTCAGGGTATCTCCCAAGATGGAATAAGGTTCCCTGAGAGAATAATAGTGAGCTACTTGGAGTAAAAATGACACATTCTGGATCAGAAATGGCACTCTCCTACAAGCTGGATGCCAGACTTGACTTGAGGGAAACAAAATGAAATGGGAAGGTCATCTTAAAGGATTTGATTTTAACTGTAAAGTGATCCTTCCAGCCAACCAAAGCAAGTTTTGCTTTTGTTTATTTTGGTTTTTTTTCAAATTTATTTGTGGAATTCATGATACTTGAAACTATGGAATGGCCTTCATGGTACCAACAGCAATTCCACTGTCAATCTATCTTGGACTGTGCTATTTAGATCTTTCTCATAGCTATTCCCATAAGGCTGGGTTTTTTTTTCCTTTCTTTTTTCCATGTAGTTCAGTCTTGTATTTCTAGATATGGAAACACATTAAAATTGCTGAGAAATTTGCCAACCTAGCTTGCCCACATATTTATATCTGTGTCAGGATACAGTATTGTATTTACCACGATTAAATTATCTGCTGTCAAAACTCAATGAAAATCTTGGTGCACCAAATTACACTTTAAAGATGTAAGCATCTATCTTTTCAGAATGCAAATCACATATTAATAAGTTATGTTTACAGGGTTATATTGTACAAAAATGAAACAATCTGAAATACAGGGCATTTCACAGACAGCAAAATATAAAGTTGCTTAGTCTAGAAGAGGGTGTTAAATGTTGGATATCTGAGTTAGAATCAGTAGAAATGGGAGCTGGGCCAAACACAGTGGCGTATGCCTATAATTCCAGTGGCTCTGGAAGCTAAGACAGGAGGAATCCAAGTTCAAGGCTAGCTTCAGAAATTTAGCAAGGCCCTAAGCAACTTAGTGAGAATCTGTCTCAAAAAAAGAAAGAAAAGAAAAGAAAGAGGAAAAAAAGGGCTGGAGATGTAGTGGTAAAGTGCTCCTGGGTTACATCTTCAATATCAAAAAAGAGATGGAAGCTAGGTGCAGGGGCACATGCCTATAATCCAAGCAACTTGAAAGGCTGAGACAGGAGGATCACAAGTTCAAGACCAGCCTCAGCAACTTAAGGAGCCCTAAGCAACTTTCTGAGATCTTGTCCTAAAGTAGAAGGAAAAAAAAAAAAAAAAGACCCAGGATGTATCTTGGAGGCAAAACACCACCCCTGGGTTCAATTCCCAGTACTGGGAAGAAAAACAAAAAAACTCAGTGGATATGGCCACAAGCTCCATAATGGCCACTTTCCATCTATGTTTTTATACGTCATCTCTCAGGTCATCTATGAGGAAGAGGATTACTCCTTTTCAACCTGCTTCATTCAAGATGAGCCAATGAAACTGTGTATGAGAAAATTTCATGTATAAACAAATGGAAGAAACTTCAAGCATTGGTAGTTTGCAATTAATTGAGGATTTAAACTTATGGCCTAACAATTGGTTTTTCTTGCTAGAATCACATAATTTTAAGTATAGGAAACTTAAAAATCATGTAGTCAAACTTCTTTATTTTACAGACAAAGAACATAAACTCAGAGAATTTTAGTGATTTATCCAAGATTAGAAGAGAAAAATATTGGAAAAAAACTTATTTTTCTTAATATTTACTGTTCTCCCTGCTCTTCTACTATTAAATGTAGAAGTGTTTAATAGAATTTACTGCTTTATAAATAATCTTATATGGATTATTTTTCTGTTTTTAGCTCTAATGGACATTTTCAAACTGAAATTCCACTTTGCTTTTATTATATCCTAGGTGTGTTTCAGGGCAGATGTTACTTTCACTTGAAAGTGAGAATTTTCAGAGTAGAGCTGGGCACCGTGTGTTCTTTCCACCTTTCAGCAATCCCACATCAAATTCTGACTACAAGGGATTCTGTCTCTTTTAATAGAACAATGTACTATATATTTTAAAAAGTAGGCCAGAGTAAAATTAATTTTGCTGGGGGAGTCTTGCAATTCCCTTTGTGATGTCTGGAGATTCCCAATGGTACCTCAAAACTAGGATGAAGAAAGCTTATACTAGATTACTCCATCTCCCACAGTAATTTGTCTCCTAATAACAATCATAATTACTACCTACAGTGTTCAAACCCCAGCCTCTCTACTAGGCAGACTATTCACTGCAGGTAGGATATCCATGCAGAAACTTCTCAACAATGAGCGGCTAGAAAAGATTTTCATTCTTCAAACCCATTCTGGGAAAACTATATCTGAGTACCAACTTCCAAGCTCTCACATGAACATAAAACCTTTTTACAAAATTACTCATTACAGGAAAGCCTACTTAAATAAAGCATTCTTTGCTAACAACATGAGTAAATACATTTTACAAATATGTACTACATTCGCTCAAATCAACATTCATAAGTGTTCAACATTTTCACCAAGTCCCAAGCACCATCACCCTTTTTCTTTTCTTCCCCCTCCCACCCCCAAGTGATTCTGGGGATCAAGTCCAACACCTTGTACATTCTAAGCACATATTCTACCACTGAGCTAATCGCCAAACCCACTAAGCAACTATTTTGTGTCTA